>CM046662.1:69412311-70612311 GCA_025594165.1 Tamias sibiricus
GTCTCTTTTCATCCTGCAGTCTCTCTTATAACTCTTGTTTTGCAAACAGCATATTTCTTCCTGTTAGGTCCTAAAGAGGAAAACATGTTCCTTAATTTAAAAAAACAACATGTGATTCACCCTGGGGTGGCCCTGCTTGAGGACCAGGGAAAGGTTCACTCCTCAACACATGCTAGAAGGGCAGGCTGAGCACTGTCACGTCGCAGGATGGGATCCCAGTGCCTATTCTAGTTTATTAAACATACCCAGCTCTTCTGGTTTCTCACAGACCCTCTTGCCAACTGCAGCAACCACAGGCGGATACGCTGTGAGCCCAGCCCAGATGTGGGAGCATGAGTGAGTGGAGAGCGGTGCTGGGGAGGCCAGCTGAAGCTTGGCACCGGCCAGGCTTCAAGTGGAAACCTGGAGCTGTACGGTCGCAGCTCGGCTCTGGTACTGATTTAGAGAGCACTGAGCAAGCAACCCGACTCTCTGGACTCAGTGTCCTTCTCCAGAGCTCAGAGATCAACACAGGGCTGGCGGTCCTCCTCCAAGGAGTGGGACCAAATATGCCAAAGGGAGCAGTTATGGTTTGGCTCTTTAATGGCCCTGAAAACTCATGTGTTGACAACTTGGACCCCAGTGCAGCAGTGTTCAGGGTGGGACCCCTGGATCACGAGGGTGCTCACCTTATGAATGGATTGAGCCATTTAGGGTTCATAACTTACTGGGAGGTGGTGGGAACTTTTGGAGATATGGCCTAGTTGGAGGAAGTACGCCCCTGGGAATGAGCCCTTGAAAGCATATTTTCTCCACAGCCCCTTCTTCTCTGTCTCTCCCCTTTCTGACTTCCATGAGGTGAGAGCTTTCCTCTAACATGTACTTACGCGGCGCTGGACTGCCCCACCAGAGGCCCAGAAGTAACCAGGCCAAGCAACCATGAATGAAACCTCTGAAACTGTGAAACAAAACAAACCTTTCCTCCTTTTAGTTACCTTGGGTATTTTGTTACAGAGATGCATGGCTGACTAGTGCAGAAGCTCAGTCTGATGTTGTCACAGGTAGAAGAGCAAATCGACCCTGAGAGTCCCATTGGTTGACTATTACTTGTGAACATTATTTAAAAAGAACAAATTTTTCCCCTAATTTTAAATTAATTGCTAACATTAAAATATCAGGAGAGGGGCTGGAGTTGTGGCTCAGTGGTAAGAGTACTTACCTAGCATGTGTGAGGCCCTGGGTTCAATTCTCAGCACCACATATAAATAAAATGAATAAAATAAAGGTCCATCAACATCTAAAAAAAATTTTTTTTTAAAATCAGGAGATTTTACATTTTTAAAAATTCAGATATCCAAGAATTGGAAAAGCCACTATCAGATGGATTGCATTCTCAAAGGGAAAAATGAACTAGCGCTGAGTACAGACTGTCACGAACTTGAAACAAGGTGGGGTCTCACAAGTTTGCTATAGTCTCCACTACTCCTTATCACTTAACTGTTCCGTGTTCATCATTATGTAAATTTCACTTAAATGTTCTATTTGATTTTCAGGATATTACAACACTCTTACATGCACTGAAATTACAAGCTTTCCTTCTTGTTGTCCTTTTGGTAAAATATCGCCTAGTGCATCAAAGTTGAGCTTAGAGGATGTCCTTGCTTTGCATTTACCTTGTGTATATATTCATCTGCTAATTAGATAGTCCTAGCACCTACAAACTTTGGGTTTGGGGTCCCTGCAAGAACTTATAGAATAACTGGCCAGCCAGGGAATTAGCAGGACATTATGATTAATAAGAGTACAGAAGGAATATGTGGCCTAAAATTCCACCCACTCTTAATACCCACAGGGGCTGGGGCTACGGCTCATTAGTAGAACTCTTGACTCGAATGTGTGAGGCCCTGGGTTCGATCCTCAGCACCACATAAATAAAATAAAGGTGCTGTGTCCACCTACAACTAATAAAATATTTTAAAAAAAGATTAATACCCACAGCCAAATGACACCTAGACCAAGCTCCTGGGGAAAGGTAGTATCGTGGGGATGTCATCTTCAGAATCCCTAAAGAATTAGGATCTTCCATCCCACATCTATGTCACACTACAGTTTTAATCTAGCACAGGAGTTGGTAAACCTTGGCTGACAAGAGGGTCACCTGTTTTTGAGAATAAAGTTCTATTGGAACAAAGCTATAGCCATTGATTTCTATGTTGCCTATAGCTGCTTTTGACCTAAGAGGTCAGCACTGAGTAGTTTCATCAGAGACCATGTGGCTGGCAAACCTAAAAAATTTATTATCTGCCCTTTATAGAAAAGCTTGCCAAGCCTTGGTCTAGCACCTTGGGTTACAAGGAACAGACACCCACGCAAGTTAGCTCAAGCAAAGTATGTCTGCGGTCAGGACATAACAGGGAATGTGCTAGATGCCAAGCTCCTGAGCCTCAGTGAAACCAGGCCTCAGGGGAGCTAAAATTGTAACTGTACATCTTTCTTGTGGGCTTTCTGCTTTTCTCTGTTTCTTCCCTGTTCGTTTTCCACTACCCAATTTCTTCAACTTATTTTGTCTTCCCCCAGCTTGCAACAAAGCTCCTCAGGACTCCCCAGGCCCCTTCTATATGACATGATCCCGAACAGCCTTTCAGCTTCGGTTTCCCTTGAACTCCAGCCTCTAAGTTCCCCAATCCCAAACTTATGGGAGGAATTTGATCGGCCCAGATCATCTTTTCAAGCCTATGGGTCTTGGAGATCCCTGGGCCAGACTGTGGCTATCCCCCTCCCCTGGATCAGGCCCCTGTCCCTGGATCAATATCAGGACACTCAGCAGGGGCAGTTGGCATGGAACCCACATTTAAAAGTGAACAGGGGGCAGGAACCAGAACCTAGCTGCCTCTACCATGAGCGACCTGGTCTTTTCTTTTCTTTTTAAATATATATGTATTTTTAGTTGTTGATGGACCTTTATTTAATGAACTTATCAATATGTGTTGCTGAGAATAGAACCTAGTGCCTCACACATGCTAGCTAGGTAAGCACTCTACCACTGAGCCACAACCCCAGCCCCCTGGTCTTTTCTTAAAGCCCGCCCCCCATCAAAAAAAAAAAAAAAAAAAAAAGCTTTTCTTCTAAGCCCTCTTATTTACATCATGACTGAAAAGCCAATGTCTGAATTTTCAGTATGCCCCCCTGTGAGAAGGGGACCAGAGCCCACCTGGAGTTTGCACATGGGCATAGGTCAGCACAGGGAAAGAAGAGCTAGCTCGACTGTGGCATTTGGTGGGATATGAAATTTTGACCTTGTCTTCTCTGAACTAGCAGAAGAAGGGGCAGGAGGAGAACCAACCTGGCAGAACTTGCCCTGGTTCTACCACAAGCAACTGATGATGAGCATGTTATTTTCCTTCCTCCCGTCCTACCTCAGGCCTCAGTGTCCCCATTGATCAAAGCATTGGACTGAATTAGAACAGTGGTTTCAGACTGGATGTAGCAGCCAACCCTCAGGGAGAGCGTAGCGTGCTAAAGCACATACTGCTGCGTCCACCAGTCTCCCTGGTGTGGGTTGAGGCCTGAGAATTTGCATTTCTAGCAAGTTCCCAGGAGATGCTGGTGCTGCAGATCTAGGACCACACCTTGAGAGTCCCTGGTCTAGATCTTCACCAAGACTCCCTCCAATCATAATGGGTTGAGTCTCCTCCTGGGTTAGGGTTGATGAGATTCCTGGTCAGTGTGGAAGACTTGGGCTGTGGGCCAAGGAAACCTCCTGCCTGGGTTAGCAGGCCTTTCCTGAGCCTGCTAGAGACCAGACTGTGCCCCCATCATGGCCACCTTTCCTTCCTTTCACCACTACAAAAAAAAACATGTTGCCAGAGTCCTGGGCTCCAGAAATACCCAGCCGCCTTCCCAGCCTACTGGAAAATGTTGACTTTCTATTTCTCCCCTTGGCCAAATTTTGTGGGCAGCGTGGCTCCCGGACACGTAGGCCACACAATTGGCTCTCACAACTCACTTCCTCAAAGGTGATCCCATGTCGTTCTGCTGTCCATGATAAACAGCTCCAGACTGGGCAGCCCAAACCCAAGGGAAACCAGCCTGCTGTGGATCTGGAAAGTTCCCTGCAGGCAGATAGATGGCAGCTGCTCCTCTGGCTCAGGCTGAGGCCAAGCCACAAGCTGGGGGGACAACTCAGAGCTCAGGCCTCCAACTAGTGCTGCAAATTGCCCCTACAGGGCCCAGCCAGGTCGGAAGGAGCCCAAGGAGCTGGAACTCTGAGTGACAGCTGAGCGGGAGACACCCTTCATCATCCCGCTAAGTCACTAAGAGGTTTCTGAAACAGGTGGCTCAAATTTCCTTGAAAACCCAGAATAATCCCCCATTTGAAGTGTGCGCGAATCTTGTTGTCACCACCTAGTATTAATGGGCAGGCACCACAGAGGGAAAAAGGGGGTTTCGGCTGCATTTTTGCACACTGACTGCCTGACAAGCTCAATAAAAGCTTAAACAAATATTAAAAAACACACAGAGAGTCAGGCTGGTTTAAATTAACTTCCCAAGCACTTTACCTACTGTAGGAAGAAATTATAATAAAATGTCAGAGCAAAAATAAAACCGCGCATGGAAATAAAAATAAAACATAAAATGCCCTCTTACAACCAACTGTTCAGTACGATTTACTTCATAACAACATATCATTGTACATGAGGTTTTCATAGTCCTAAAGTGTATTTGGGCATTAGAAATGTTGACTTTGAAAAATTCATATTTTACACGCTGGGAATCTATTTCATTCCCAGAAATCTTAAAGATGTAAACCACTTTGAAATAAAACAAACCACCCCCCCAGCAAAAAAAAAAAAAAAAAAGCAGAAAAAAAAATCCTTCTTTGTTAACTCTGACATAATTCTTCCAAATAGAATACACTGCTTGACACTTGACCCCAAGTCCCATTTCTCTTAGGCATTCGCAATTGTAGACGCAGCTTGGGCTCCAAGCTTGGAGAAGGAAGGACTTTGGGGTGGAGACAGGATGGGTTCTGCTCTGGCCATCCTGAGGTCTCGCTGAGAGAAGAGGTTGGTGAAGGGAAAGACACTCTGTAGTTCCTGGCCACAGCTTGTAGAATCTGCCAACCTTGGTGCTTAGATTGAACCAGATTTTAAAATTGAGAGACTAACTAAGGCAAGGGGGCTTGGAACAGACCTTTTTTGTATTTTATTTAGAGACTTCTTTACTGGGTGGAATAAAGAGAAGGACAGAAGGCAGGGGAAGGAGAGAGAAAGGCAAGAAGAGGGGAAGCAGTGCAGGGGAGGGAGACCCGGGGCAAGCCCCTCCGGCCCAGGTAGCTCATCTCGTGCAAGTTTTCTCACAAGCCGATCTGCTCTTTCTAACCAGAGAGAGTGTGGGGGCTGAGACAGATCTTGAGGGCCTACATGGCTCTCCCTCCCCTGCCAGATTTCTGTCACACCTCAAAGGTGATTTTCTGGGAAAGGGTTTCCTGGCAGGGCCTGGGTGGAGCAGCCTGGTACAGCCTTCAGTGTCTGGCTCACAGCAAGAGTTTCCAGGGGGACCCATCTTGGCATCCAAAAAGCCAGCCTCCCCTTCCTCCAGCGTCCTGTCAAGGACTCCCATGGAGCAGTCCTGCATGACAGGAGCCAGAGGAACCCCAGGAGGGTAGTGGAAAGAGAACCAGTCACCAGTGGACACATTTATGTGCACACACATGTAAGTTCAAAAGTGTGTGTCTCGTATGTGGACGTGTGTGTCGAGGCCTGTGCATCTTTCCTACAGAGTTAGTAACGATCTTCCCAAGGGACTGGAAGATGACTCACCAGCTGGCAGAGTGTGGACAGCCATGCCAGAGACACCAGGCCCAGCCACCTCTCCAGAATAGACTAGAGGCCTGGGTAGAACCACAGACCAAGCATGAGGAGGTCCAATCCAGAGAGCAAACACAGACTTAAAAATGCAACTTATTTCTCTAATCTGCTTGTGCTGATTGTGCCAGAAACAAATACCAGCAGGCCTGGAAAAAATGTTTCTGTTCATTTGCCTCGCTCTGAGCCACCCTCCCTAAAGGGGAAGGAAAAAGAAGAGGAACAGATTCTGGGGGCTGTTTTGTCTGGCTTGCTTCTGCCCCTTTGCCTCTGGGAAGGAGGGAAGGGGGTTATCTGGAGCCCCCCTCTTCACTCAGGACCTGAAACGGCCCCTTCAATTTCCCACACAAAAAAAGTCTGAGAAGCGGAAACTGGCCGTGGCTCCCCAGGGCAGAAATTGAGAGCTCAACTCTAAACCACTTCCTTCGCCTGGTAACAATGCGCGGAGGAATTTCCACAAATCCCCTTAGCTGTCATGGCTTCCGCTCCTCAATTTGGGAAAAGACAGCCTGGGACATTCCAGCCCCCAACCCGCACCCCGTTTGATCTGTTTGGCTCCTGGATGGGCTTGGAGAACAACATGCGTTTCCCTTCCCTATGTTTCCTCCAGGAGTTGAGAAACGGCCAAGTCTGACCAAGTGTGGGAAGCAGCCCAGCCCGGCCCAGCAGCATCACCCAGAGGCTGTTCTCCAGCCCTGGAGAGGAAAGGCGCTTCAAGGGGGGCACTTCGAGGACTCAGAAGGTGGGGTGCAGCGTTAGGGCTTGAACAGACCCAAGCCCGTGGCTGGGCTCCACCTCTTCTGAGCTGTGTCACTTGGGAGGTTACCTGAGCTCTCTGGTTATTAAAGCTCCTGTGAGAGTGCTCCTGAGGGTCCAGTGATGGAGGTTTTTAAAACCCTTAGCACAGTGGCTGGCACATCTTAACTTGGTAAACATGAGCTGCTGCAGTCAACCAAAGGTCTACCACCTGGAGACTCCCCAGCCTTCAACAGCAGACCTCGATGCTCCTACTCCCCGTAAGTAGTCTCCACTCCTGTGTGCACAAAAACCACGGTTACTACATGGCTCCATTCAGCTCATCTACTCCAGCCCATGAGGTCCCTTGGAAAAGTGCCCTATGTCCATGCCAATGTCTGTGCCAGCGGTGCTTCCCACAGATGCTCCTGGAGCTTTCTGCACATTCCCAGGGAACTGATGGAATGATGGAACTGATGGAATGCTGGACTCTGAACAGAGGCTGAGAGAATGGTATCCTGAACCTCACTTGGCTATTTGTCACTGTAACAAAATACCTGGCAAAATCAACTTAATGGAGGAAAGATTTATTTTGGCGTGTGGCTTCAGAGGTTTCAGGCCATCGTTTTCTGACTTTATTATTTCTGAGCCTGTGGTGAGGCTGAACATCATGGTGGAAGGGTGGAGCAAAGTAACTCACCTCACAGCAGACTGAAGTCAGAGAGAGAAAGGGAGAAAGACAGAGACAGAGAGAAGAAGCAGTGACCTGCTTTCTCCAACTAGGCCCCACCTCCTGCCATTTCCACCACCTCTCGACAATGCCATCAACTATGAACCCATCCATGAATTAATCCATTGATGATGTCAGAGCTCTCATGATCCAGTCACTTCCCCAAAATTCCATTTCTGAACATTGCTACATTGGATACCAAACCTCCAACACATGAGAATTTGAAGGACATTCCAGATCTACACCATAACAACTGTGTTCCCCCCCCAAAATTCATATGCCGAAGCCCTAAATCCCAAAGTGGCTGTACTTGGAAATACAGCTTATAAGGAGGTAGTGAAGGTTAAATAATGTCACAGGATGGGGTTTTAAGAGACATGAAAGAGCTGTGTGTGTGTGTGTGTGTGTGTGTGTGTGTGTGTATGTGTGAGGCCATGTGAGGATGTAGAAAGGAGGCCATCATCTATAAGCCAGGAAGAGAGGCCTTATCAGAAACCAACCCTTCCAGCACCTTGGTCTTGAACTTCCAGCCTCCAAAACTGTGAAGAAATACATTTTTACTGCTTAAACCAAACAGTCTATGGCATTTTGTTATAGCAGCCCCCTCAAACTCATACAGAGGGAGCAGACTGAATCAGTGCTCTGTGAAATAGAAGCGTGCATGAGTGGTGCCTCAGAGACTGGATGTCCTGGGAGCTGGGGAACCAGCACCTAGTCCTTCACTTTGACTTCATGGGACCAACACCTATTTGGGCTCTTTTTCATGTTGGGGTTTAGGGGACTTTTGTTCATTTGTTTGTTTGTATGTTTAAGGAAGTTCCTTTGTTGAACAAAGCCCATGCCTGGCATGCTAACAGTATTCTATGCCTTCTATGGAAGGACTATGGAGTCACATGACTTAAGGGCCTGCCCAGCTTTAAGGGTTTGTGGCTTGGGAACAATTTTTTTTAAATATTTATTTATTTACTTTAGTTGTACACAATGCAATGCATTTATGTTTTTACGTGGTGCTGAGGATCGAACCCGGGCCGAGCACGTGCGAGGCAAGCGCTCTGCCGCTGAGCCACAACCCCAGCCCTTGGGAACAGTTTTTGATGCCAACACTAATGGTACATTTAGCAAGTACCTAAAGGCTATCTTAAAAACCTTACACATATAACCCATTCAGTTCTTCTCCAAGCCCCACAAGGTAGGTACTACCACTCTATTACGTACTCAAGGCCACTCAGAGTGATGGTTGATTCCAAAGCTTGTGCCCATCCTCCACCATCATAGAAGAAAGCAGAGGAAGTCACCAGGCAGCCATTCTTCAGCAAGTGTCCCTCTCATGCTCCCCACAGTCAGAGATCTGTCATATATCATGAGGAATCTGCCTCTACCATCTCAGAACCAAACTCAACAAGCAGGTTTCTTTTTTTTTTTTTTTTTTTTTTTGTGGTACCGGGGATTGAACTCAGGGGCACTCGACCACTGGGTCACATCCCCAGCCCTTTTTTGTATTTTATTTAGAGACAGGGTCCCACTGAGTTGCTAAGTGCCTCGCCATTGCTGAGGCTGGCTTTGAACTCGCGATCCTCCTGCCTCAGCCTCCCAAAGTACTGGGATTACAGGTGTGCGCCACTGCGCCCGGCTCAGGTTTCTTAATTGTCCCCAGAATCCTGCGCATCTCATCAATGGGGTTTCAGATCTGTTGCTCCAACTTATTTCCGTATCTTATGTTACATGTTTGGATTATGACCTCTGATGGGTAAATGGTGCTGGGGGTGGTGGCGCACACCTGTAATCCCAGCACTTGGGAGGCTGAGGCAGGAGGATCTCTAGTTCAAAGCCAGCCTCAACAATGGCGAGGCACTTAGCAACTCAGTAAGACCCTGTCTCTAATAAAATACAAAAAAGGACTGGGGATGTGGCCCCGTGGTCAAGTGCAGCTGAGTTCAATCCCCAGTACCAAAAAAAAAAGGGCAAATGGTAATTTTGAACTTGGCAAGTGATCCTTAATGTTTTCTTGTGGACCAGCAGGACTAACATTAAATATTCCAGCCTTTCAAGAAAGGATAAGCAGGGACTGGGGTTGTGGCTCAGCGGCAGAGCGCTTGCCTCTCACGTACGTGGCCCGGGTTCGATCCTCAGCACCACGTAAACATAAATGCATTACATTGTGTACAACTAAAGTAAATAAATAAATATTTTAAAAAAGAAAGAAAAGAAAGAAAGGATAAGCAGCCGGGCTCAGTGGTGCACACCTGAAATCCCAGTGGTTTGGGAGGCTGAGACAGGAGGATCATGAGTTCAAAGCCAGCCTCAGCAACAGTGAGGTGCTAAGCAACTCAGTAAGACCCTGTCTCTAAATAAAACACAAAACAGGGCTGGGGATATGGCTCAGTGTTTGAATGCCCCTGAGTTCAATCCCTAGTACCCACCCACCCCCACCCCCAGCCAAGAAAAGAAAGGATAGGTAGGATAAAATTGTCCTTATTTGCAAATGAATGTTCAGCTATAAAGAAATCCCAAAATAATATGCAGATACAGAATTTGAATTAATAGGAGAGGTCTGTAAGACTCCTTCATACAAAAAGTCATTTGCATTACTATAGAATTTCTATATATCAGAAATAATCAGTTAGAAAATGTAATTTGCTTATAAACATAGCCATTTTTAATAACCACAAAAAAAATTTAAAGCACCTGGGAATATATCCATAAAAGATATGTAAATCTTTTGTGGAAAAATGATCAAATGGTATTTTTTATATTTACTTTTTTAGTTGTAGTTGGACACAATACCTTTATTTTATTTATTTATTTTTATGTCGTGCTGAGGATCGAACCCAGGGCCTTGCATGTGCTAGGTGAGCACTCTACCACTAAGCCACAACCCCAGCCTGATCAAATGGTATTTTAAAAGATATAAGTAATGGAGAGAAATAAAATGTTCTTAGAGAAGACTCAGTATCATAACTGTCCATTTTAATTAAAGCGACCCATACCTTTAAAGCAATGCCTTATTAAACTCTTTTTTTTGTGTGTGGTACTAGGGATTGAACTCAGGGGCACTTGACCACTGGGCCACATCCCCAGCCCTTTTTTGTATTTTATTTTAGAGACAGGGTCCCACTGAGTTGCTAAGTGCCTCGCCATTGCTGAGGCTGGCTTTGAACTCGCGATCCTCCTGCCTCAGCCTGCCAAGTGCTGGGATTACAGGCGTGCGCCACTGCGCCCGGCGCCTTATTAAAATCTTAACAGGTATTTTCAAGAGACTTGAAAAGCTATTTTAAAAATACATAGGGAGGGCTGGGGTTGTAGCTCAGTGGTAGAGGACTTGCCCAGCATGTGTGAGGCACTGCATTTGATCCTCAGCACCACAAAAATA
Organism: Tamias sibiricus; assembly: GCA_025594165.1. Lineage (NCBI taxonomy): Eukaryota > Metazoa > Chordata > Mammalia > Rodentia > Sciuridae > Tamias > Tamias sibiricus. The sequence goes on from CM046662.1 coordinate 69,422,993, forward strand.
TAAATAAATAAAATAAAGTTTAAAAAAAAACAAAAACATGGAGGGCTGAGTGTGTGGCTCAGTGGTAGAGCACTTGCCTGGCATGGCAAAGCCCTGGGCTCCATCCCAGCACTGCAAATGAGCAAACTAAAAACAATCAAGATAAAAAAAAGAGGCTTAAAAAAAAAAAAAAAAAAAAAAAAAAACTTACTAAGAGAAGATATTCGAAGTATATTTAACTAACAAAGGATGAGTATAGAGAATATATAAAGCACTCCTGTACATCAAAAAGAAAAATCAAAATAAATGATGAGCAAGAGCAAAATCCTTGAGAAAGCATTTCACACAAAAGGAGACGCAAATAGACACAAATGGCCTGTCAATGTGTACAAATATGTTTACTCTCACTACGAATAAGAAAAACACAAGTTAAAACCTTGGTGAGAAGTAAGCCAATCCCAAAAATCCAAAGGCCAAATGTTTTCTCTGATATGTGGATGCTGATCCGTAATGGGGGTGGGAGTGTATGGGAAGATTGGAAGGACTTTGGATTGAGCAGAGGGGAGGCTGAGGAGGGAAGGGGTTGTGTGCGGGATGGGAAGATGGTGGATTGAGATTGACATTATTACCCCTATGTATGGTATGATTGCATGAATGGTGTGACTCTACATCATGTACAAATGGAGAAATGAAAAGTTGTTCTCCGTTTGTGTAAAAAATAAAATTAGCCAGGTGCGGTGGCGCACGCCTGTAATCCCAGCACTTGGGAGGCCGAGGCAGGAGGATCGAGAGTTCAAAGCCAGCCTCAGCAATGGCGAGGCACTTAGCAACTCAGTGAGACCCTGTCTCTAATAAAATACAAAAAAGGACTGGGGATGTGGCCCAGTGGTCAAGTGCCCCTGAGTTCAATCCCCGGCACCAAAAAAAAAAAAAAAAAAAAAAAAAAAAAAATTAAATTAATTAAACAAAAGAAAACCTTTCATACATATTAAATAAAGGTAACTGAAAAAAAAAATTGATGAGATACATTTTCATACCCCCAGCACTACTGACTACAATCAGAAAATCAGACAATATCAGCTCCTGGAGCAACGAAAACGGAATGAGCAGCAATAGAACTGCCTAACTGCCTTCTACTGCCAGTGGAAGAACGGGCAGGTAAAACCACTTTGGAAACAGCTTGGCTTTAGCCAGGAAAGATTAATAAGCACATGTCCTATCAGCGGCAATTCCACTTAAGTCATGTGCCCTGCCCAAGGGTACCAGGAGACATGCACAAATGTTCATAGCAGGATTATTTTGCAGGGCAGGGACCAGGGGGTGGGTGAGAGGCTCCTGGGTACCAAACTTAAGGTGGTACTCACAGGATTGTCACAGGTTGTGTCATCTAATATTACATCCTCAGCATCCACAGAAGTTTAAATGGTAGCCAACTAAAAGATGCATCCATTCCCTGAAACCTGTGAATGTGACCTTTTTTAGAAAAAGAGATTTTGAAGATGTAATTTGGTTAAAGATCTGGAGATGGGATCATCCTGGATAATCTGGCCCAATTACTAAGACCTCAATTCAATGTCAAGTGTCTTTATAGGACAGACACAGAAGAGAGACACAGGGAAAGAGGGGAAGGTCACATGAAGATGGAAGCAGCATTGGAGTCGTGCAGCTATAAGCCATGAACTGAGGGACACTCTCTTGCCTCACCCTTGTCCCAGTCCTGTTGCTCAGAATAGTAAAAATATGAAGTGATCCTAGTTTCCCACCAACAGTAGAACACATGGACAAATTGTGCTATCTTACCCTGGTATACCATAGCAGAACCAATGAACTGCATCTACACAGATCAAGTTGGATAAACTTTAAAAACAAGGTTAGGTGAAAGAAATTAACTACAAATTTAATTGAATATTAATTAAATCTAGGTTAAAGAGGTGGGGATATAGCTCAGTTGGTAGAGTGTTTGCCTTACATGCACAAAGCCCTGGGTTCAATCCCCAGCACCACCACAAAAAAAAAAAAAAAAAAGCTAGGCTAAAAGACATAATGAATTATAATGAATTGTTCATTTACCTGCACATGTAGTAAAACAGAAAAAAAAAGATAGTGACAATATATAACACTTCTGGGAAGGTAGGGCATGTGATCAGGAAGAGGCACTCAAGGCTTGTCAGTTTGGGGTATTTAAGTGATGCTTCAATTGTAGTTCTCTCTTGTTCCCCTTTACACTCTATATATTGCATTTTTTATACTTTTCTCTCTTTTCTTGGTACTGGGGATTGAACCCAAGGTTGCTTTACCACTCAGCTATATCCCCACCTCCCTTTTTATGTTTTATTTTGAGACAGGGTCTCACTATGTTTCAGAGGCTGGCCTCAAACTTGCAATCCTCTTGCCTCAGGCTCCAGAGTCACCGGGATTATAGGCATGCATCCCTGCACCTGGCTCATTTTCTGTACTTTTTGACATCGTTGATACAGTTTGTAATGAAAATTAATAAAGAAAGTATAGGCTGTGGAAATTAAGCTTGAAAGGGTGCTGAGAGTCTCAGATAAAAGATTCCATAAGATGCAGGCTAGTTTGGTCATCAGTCAGTCACCCAACACACATGCACCAAGCTGTGAAGGAGGACTGCTCTGGGTTCCATAGAGAGGTAACAGATTTGTAGGAAAGGCTATGGGAGTGGAAAGAGGAGAGAAAACTTACACTGACTTATTTGCAAAATAAGTAAATAATGAATTTGTAAATTCAGAAATGAGTTTAAGGGTTATGACTTACAACTTTTTTGTTGTTGTTGCTCAAAGCCTGAAAGCTTTAGATGATCAATAAATGAGCAAACAGTGAGCTGGGGTGTGGCTCAGTGGTAGAGCGCTTGCCAAGTATGCAAGAGGCCCTGGGTTTAACCCCCAGCACTGTGATTTGTTTTGTTTTTAAAGAGCAATTCAGTTCAATATAGGAGATTGAAAACATGCATTTAGCATTCCAAAGTTCATAAAATAAGATAAAGGGATTAAAAAAAAAAAAGACAAAAACCCAGAAGAAAAGGTGAACAGGAGAAGAGATAATAGCCAAAAAAAAAAAAAAAAAAAAAAAAAAAAAAATCTACAAAACAACGCAAAGCAATTAGAACACAGTCACAGATGAGGAAAGCCAGAGCGCAGGTGGGCAGAGGTCACCAACTTAGCAGGCCCAACACGCTGACCCCGAAGCTGGAGCCAGGACTGCTGAGCTGCTGCGGGGTTCACGCTGAGGATCCCCAATGGAAGGCCGTGGCGTCATGGCACCAAGGATCTCTGGAAGCAGGGGTGCTGGTGGAACATGGGCTGGAAGGCTGCTGAAGAGGCAGCCACACTCCGTCCTCTCCCTGTCTCCACACATTCCCCACGTGGACAATATAAGGTTATTATTATTATTTTTTTTCTTGGAAGAGGGAACTGCATAGGGTCTTGGGGGGGGGCACAACACAGTTGGCAATGGTGGGATTGAGCGAGTGTTCACATCCTGCTGTAGCTGAGACCCCCTCCAGCCCTCGGGCCTTCTCAGGCCCCAGAAGACCAGCAGGCAGGAGCAGAGCTTCCAGGTGGGAGATTGAAGGGTCTGTATCCGAGGAATCCGGCCAGGTCAGGAGGAAAGGCCTAACCATGGTGACAGCAGAGACACTGGCTTTTCCACTAAGCAGCAGCCCATTGTTTCACACCCACCCTGTAGGAAGATTGTCACCTCCGGTCATCAAGAGCAAATGTTCCTGGGACCAGCTTCTACATGCTGTGCGGAAATGGGCAATTCTCTTTCCTTCTCTGTGACTCAATTTTTCTGACTCTAGCAGTCAGGTAGTGAGTCCCTCAGAGACTTGCAAGGATTAAGAGAGACAGCACTTAGGACAAGCCAGGCAGGTGCTTAGCTCCCAGCGAGCTTTCCTCACTGTGGCCACAACCCAGACACCACCCCACCAGGCCTTCCAAGCCAAGCTCGTTCACATTTTCCTACCTGAAGGAGCCCTAATCCAGGAGATAGCTAAAGATTGCGGTTAGCTGAGAGCCATAAAAGATGTTCTAGTTTCCACCTGATATTCATACATTATTCAAAGAATCTTTGTATGCCTGTGAACACTGTGTGACGCACCTGTAAGCTCGAGCTGTAAGCACTTGTCCTTGTTAAAGCTAAATGTATATAACCGGGTGAGGTTGGTTAGAGGAGATTGGAAGGAGAAGAAGAAAGTTGCTGGTTGAAAGGAGTCAGGCCGGTTAGAGTTCGAGAGGTTGCTGAAGCCGGAGAGAGAAGAAAAATAAAAGACCTTTTTTCATTTTCATCCTGCCTCCGAGTTTTCTCCCGCGGCGTCGTAGCTGCAAGCAACAGCATCAGGCAGCTACACCTACCTGCTCTTATCCAAGGCAGTCACTCCCCTGTGCTCCTGCCCAAAGTCCCCAATTCCAACAATATATTGGTTGAAGTAATTAAGTCCCATCTCCTCAGACATTGCACAGGCCCCAGCACCCTTCTCAGCCCTTGGTAAGCTCAGCCCTCAATCTCCCAGACCCTGGCTGCTCCTGGGCCCCACCATAGACCCCTTTATCTCCTAGCCTTAAAGACCACTTGGGGAAGGACTTTAAAAAATCTGGAGGAGATCTTAAGAGTTTCCTGGAATGAGCCAGGCTTGGTGGCACATGCCTATAATCCCAGCACTTGGGAGGCTGAGGCAGGAGGATCGCAAGTTCAAAGCCAGCCTCAGCAATGGCGAGGCACTTAGCAACTCAGTGAAACCCTGTCTCTAATAAAATACAAAAAAGGGCTGGGGATGTGGCCCAGGGGTCGAGTGCCCCTGAGTTCAATCCCCGGTACCAAAAAAAAAAAAAAAAAAAGAGTTTCCTGGAATGAGAGATGGCATCAGATGGCAGCATCTGGGTCCTTGCAGGCTACTCTTGAGAGCCTCTGATCACACAACTAGGTCATCTGAGAATGGGTGTCCTCTCCCCAGAGAAGGGAGAATTCGAATGACCTGCTTTGAGACATGGGAGAGACAGAAAGAACCAGCTTTGGTGTCTTCCAAACCTGAAATTAAAACCAGAGTGCCCACAGCTGCAGTTTCCACACAAAATGTAGCAGCTTCTGGAAGGCCAGGAGCAAGACCCGAGCCCATTGGATTTGCAGCCCTGCCCAGCAAGGCCCCGGTGCAGCTAACCTGGCTCAGAGGGTTTCTCCGGACCCGCCTGAGTGGTCCGCTCTACAAGTCAGAAGAGACCCAAGTGACTTAGCGTGACTTAGTGCCTCATGACGGGGACCCCATAATGAGCCAGGAGAAAAGAGCAGGAATACTCATTAGAAACCCCGAGAGATTCTGAAGAGATCCAACACACCCACCCCCTCTGTGCTCCAACCCATTGTCATCAGCTCCAGCCACAAAGCCTTCCGTCCCTGGGGAGCCCCAAGTGCCATTCTTCCCTGCGGGTACCACATGGCCAGAACAAGAAAGCATTCCTCTCCGTGGGGCGGAGGAAGCCGGCCCAGCCCTGCCAGGCGGGAGGGAAGGAGGGATTCCACTGCCATTGTTCTCTCAGACTGCACCACCACGGGAGGACTGGAGGAAGGAGGCGCCTCCAGTGTCTGACCAGCTGGGGCAGCAACAAGAGGCCTTCCTACCCCCCTACTGGGTTCTTGTTTTCTCCCTCCCCTGGATTCCCACACCCCTTCCTTGGCCTCCCTGCCCCCACTGCTCCTGAGCCAGTGTGAAGTTCTCAGTGGGTAGGAAGCTCAGGGTCCAGGGTCCCTGTCCCGGGGCCCAGCCCTGATGCCTGTCACCTGCTGCCAGTCCCTGTTGCTTGGTGGGGCTCTGTGGCATTCCTTCTTGCACACCTGTAGCCATGATCCACAGAGGCAAAATCTGAACACGTCCCCAGACATGCAGACCTCACACCACAATCCCCAAAGCCACAATCCACAGCGTAGTTTGCTGATCAAAACCTACTTCTTCCAACCTGCATGGCTGAGGTCAGGTGACAAATGGCCACTGGTAATTTGCTCTTTCATTCTTTTAACAACTATGTACCAGGCACCGTTCTAGGAGTGGGGATACAGCGAACTAAACCAAGATCCCTGTCTTTATAAAGTTTGTCCTGGCGGGCAGATCTTTCCTTGTTTCTCAAGCTCTCACCCATGTGCCAGGTACTACGGTGCCAATAAAATGCTTCTTGGCCATCTGGCCAGGAATATGGCAGGAGTAAAGTTTTTGAAGCTAAGTAGACCTAGGTTCTGTTTGCAGACTGTGGAATCTTAGGAGAAAATGTTTCTTAGGCTTCCATGTCTCGGTTTCCTCAACTGCAAAGTAGGGTCTTATTATTGAAATAAACTCTCGCTCAGGGTAACCGGTTGTTGGAAGAGCTCAGTGAGAAGATACATCTCAAGGGCTGGGCCAGGGCCAGGATGTAGCACTAAAGTGCTCAGAAAAATTAGCTATCATGGGATCACTCCTCCTGGGAACACTGTCTGCAGGAGGGACTTCTTGCTCCGTTTACTGTGTACCTACAGAAGTTCCTCTTGCCCCAGCTGCTCCCTTTTCTGCAACATCCTATTGTAAGCCAGCTCCCAAGTCAGAATCTGCTTGGGCTGTTTATTTTCCATTTGTCCATATGCTCACCACAAACGCAGGCGAGCCTCTGGATGAGGCTTATACTTAGGAACTGTAATCGCAACCTTGCAGCCAACGCATGGAGCCAGGGATGGGACCCAAATGCAAACAAACGCTACATATGGTTCCGATTTCTGGGGTCCCTGAGAAGCACAATCCAGGAAGGCTTTTAATTATGCCATTGGGCTGTGTGGAGAGAAAAGAGCGCCCTCTGAGAGGACCCATTGTGAACTACTAAGCCAGAAGATGACTAAGCCTCATCCACTGTTTCATTGTTGTTGGGACAAAAGGACAAGTCTCATCCTGGGCACCTTCCCCTTAGGGAGAACACAAGGATGTTTCAATTAGTTGTTGCAGAGTATGGGCAGGACCAGGTAGGGACTGTTGATCACAGTTGCAAATAAAGGCCCAGAACTGATGACCAGCTCTTGATTTTGCAGCTGAAGCGAGAAAAACATTTCCAGAGTCGATACAAAATGAGATCCTGAATTCACAAACCGCAGCTTCCCCAAAGACCCTAGTCTCATTTGAGAGTCATTTATCCAGACATTGAAAGACAGAAAGAAACATCTGAAGAAAACATGATCTAAATCCTATTGTCTTAGACAAATGTGTTTTCTGGGCTTTTCTCACCACGAACCTGACTTAATGAAGTCTCACCCTGCACACAGCATCCTTCTAAGTGTTACCATATTTGTTTGTTTGTTGTCAATGTGCCTCAGACATGTAAAGAGGTCCCATTGAGCTTTTAGGATCCTAGACACACACAGCATGGAGAATGAGGGGCGCAGCCAACATTTCTGTTTCTGCATCTGGAGATCTGGCTAGCCCAGGATACAAGACAAAGCTCTCCATGTGTGTGTTGGGGGTGGAGCTGGGGAAGGGCTGCTGGCTTGCTCCTCCATGTATGATAGCTAGTCCATTGGCATAGGGAACTTAGTGTCAGTTTAGAGGTCCCCTAGGGGAGGGGGCAGAGGTGAGGAAGATGCAGTAAACTCCAGAAGGGATTGTGTATCTTTTGCTAATTGTGATACCTCTCAGGGATTGGCAAAATGGCAGCGCATAGTAGGTCCTGTGTCAGAGCTCTGGTATGAAATAGGTTGTCCAATAAGCAGTTCAACAACAGTTCTATTCAGAAGCTTTAGGGGAAGCAACAAGGGATGTACAGGGTCCCAAGGTGGCAATAGGGGGAGAGCCTTGACATTTCCAGGCTTGAAGGGGCAGGAAGACAGAATGGCTCCCCAGTCAAGCCTACCCAACAGGGAGGGAGCTAACACTCCACCTCCCTCCAGTTTCCTGCTGGTACTTCCACTGGCTCTGTCCAGAAGCCAGAGGAAAGGAACTTCCAGGATGCAATCCACACAGCCAGCCTTTCAGGTCACAGGGCGAGGTAGAGACATCCAACCCCACCCTCACTGTGATTTGCTGGTTCACTGAGAAGCCGACTTCTGACCAAAGGTGAAGCTAATAGAGCTTTTCTGTCTTATTGCTGTTTGTGGATAATATCCACTTACGGAGTACTTATGCATCAAGCACTGTTACACAACACAAATGATCTTACTCAACTCTCCCCATATAGATAAGAAAACATCAGGTGTGAGGTGAGCACTGTTGTCATCCCCATTTATAGATAAGAAAACTGAGTCTCAAAAGGTTATATAATAGGTCACACATTGCATGGAATTCGATTATAATCTCCATCCCCCCCCCCAGCCCTTTCCCTAAGTTGCTCATCCCTCTGCTGGGTCCCTCTATTCTCCTTTCTCTACTGATCTTCCTTTCTCTTATTTATTTATTTACTTATTTATTTGGTTCCGGGGATTGAACTCAGGGAGGCACTCAGTAACCCTATTTTGTATTTTATTTAAAGACATGGTCTCACTGAGTTGCTTAGCACCTTGCCATTCCAACCTTCCATTCCTCTCTTCCCTTCTCGCTGAGGCTGGCTTTGAACTCATGATTCTCCTATCTCAGCCTCCCCAGCCACTGGGATGCATACAGATCTTCCTTTCTCTTATTTATTTATTTTTACTTATTTATTTGTGTGCACTACTGTGCCCATTACCACTTTTCTCTTATTTATCTATTTTTGGGTGCTGGGGATTGAACCTAGGGCCTTGTGCAAGTGAGGCAAGCACTCTACCAACTGAGCTATATCCCCAGCCCTCATTTATTTATTTTTGTTACTGTTTACATATTCACAAAGGTGAAATTCCTTGTGGTATATCCATATATGCATATAGTGATTTTGTTACATTCATTCCATATCCCCTCCCCTTTCCCATCCTTCCTCTCTCCCACTCCATCTCCTCCTGCTCCACTGATCTTCCCTGTATATTTAAGATATTCATTCCACCCCCACCCCTGCCTTCTTCCTTTATTTTGCTCCAGCTTCCACATAAGAAAGAAAACATAGCCGGGCGTGGTGGTGCACGCCTGTAATCCCAGCACTTGGGAGGCTGAGGCAGGAGGATCAGGAGTTCAAAGCCAGCCTCAGCAATGGCGAGGCACTTAGCAACTCAGTAAGACCCTGTCTCTAATAAAATACAAAAAAGGACTGGAGATGTGGCCCAGTGGTCAAGTGCCCCTGAGTTCAATCCCCGGTACCAAAAAAATAAATAAATAAAATTTAAAAAAAGAAAGAAAACATTCACTGCCTGATTTTCTATGTCTGGCTTATTTCATCCAGCATGATGTTCTCTATTTTCATCCATTTGCTGGCAAATGCCATCATCTCATTCTTAACACCATCTTCTTTTTCCTGGCAGCTCTACCATTTTATATTATATATCTTTCTACACCAACAGTGTAGAAAGTCCTAATTTCTCTGCAGCCTCACCAAAACTTGTTACTTTGTTTTGTTTTATAGAAGCCATCCTAATGGAGGGGTACCTCAATACAGTTTTCATTTGCATTTCTTTAATAATTAGTGATGTTAGCTGGGCATACTGGTGCACACCTATAATCCCAGTTACTCTACAGTGTGAGGCAGGAGAATAGCAAATTCCAGGCCAGCCTGTGTAACTTAGTGAGACTCTGTCTCAAAATGAAAAAATAAAAAGGGCTGGGCGTAGAGCTCAGTAGCAGAGGGCCCTGGGTTCAACCTTCAAAAGAATTACTTTTCTTGAGCATCTTTTCATGGTTTATTGTCCATTTGCATATATTCCTTGGAGAAATGTCTATTCAAGTCCTTTTTGAATAGTACTGTTTACTTTATTGTTAAAATAAATACATTACTATTATTCAATTAAATACATTGATTCTTTTATTTGGGAAAAATGTAAAATAAGTTGTAAATATTTTCCTCTTGCATTTTCCAAAAAAATGACATTCTCCTACTTAATACTATACTATCACACCTAAGAGCATAACACTGATTTCCTAACATCAATCAAACCAGTGTAGGGACAAATTTCTCTATATTCCCCCAAATATTATATATGTATATATGTATGTTTGTATTTGTACCACAACCAGTTAAGTGTGTGCAGTGCATGTGGTTGTTATGAATTTTTACCCTCTTTTAATCTACAACTGTTCCCCGACTCTCTGGAGACAGTCAGTCCCATGGCCTCGTAGAACCCTCTGTTCCTGTTTCCCCATGGTGCCTTGCAGCTGGCTCCCCTGCTCCTCATCTCTGTGAGCTAGAGCTAGAGGTTGGTTAGATTCAGACGTAACAGCACTGGCCAGGATGCTTTGTGGATGATGCTGGTCCCTCAACAGCATCTCCTCAGGAGGCCTTTGAGCTGAGGGGCCTCAGAGCATAGGTTTTCACCTGCTAGCCCAGGAACTGGGGACATATTACCTTTCTGGCTTAAGCCAATTTGTCCTGGGTCTCCGTTATCCTGCCATTGAACCATTTTTGCCCAAACAGTATAGCAAGGACAGGGCATAGGAGCAGTCTGATCCACTGGGGGGAGGGGGAATATTTGGATATTTGATCACTGACATTGTCTGGAATTGCTGGTGTTTGTCAAACCATCCTTGAGATTGCTTTTTTTCTTGACTTTCCATTCTTCATGGACAATGCACTCTCTTATGGCCTGTGCTGGGAGGACTGCTCCCAGCACCCTGCCTTTGTATACCACTGTGACTAAATCATCGAACCAGAGGCTTTTCTTTTATATATATATATATATATATATCTTTTATATATATATATATTTCTTTTATATTTATATATATGTAAAAAAATTATATATATATGTATATATATATATATACATATATATATAATTTTTTTTTTTTCATTTGTAGGTGGACAACCATACCTTTTTTTTTTTAATTTATGTAGTACTGAGGATCGAACCCAGGGCCTCACACACATGCGAGACGAGCGCTCTACTGCTGAGCCATAGCCCCAGCCCCCAAAAGGCTTTTTTTTTTTTTAACTTTTCTTCCTTCCTTCCTTCCTTCCTTCCTTCCTCCCTCCTTCCCTCCCTCCCTCCCTCCCTCCCTTCCTTCCCTCTTTCTTTCATATCAGGGACTGAACTCAGGGGCGCTTAACCACTGAGACACATCCTTAGCATTTTTTATTTTTCATTTTGAGACTGTATTTCCCTAAATTGCTTAGGGCCTCTCTAAGTTGCTGAGGCTACCCTTGAACTTGCACTCCTCCTGCCTCAGCCTCCCAAGTCTCTGGGATTATAGGCATGCACCACCATGCCCAGCCAGAACACCTTTGTTTTCTTCTGCCTTCCTGGTCCTAGTTCAAATGCACTTCTGAAAGGAGCTTCCAGAAAGCTAAGAATTCCCGAGAGGCCTAAAGAAGAAAATTGTCCATCTTGCCAGGCTGAAGAGAGGCAGAGGACATCTCTGTTTGTGGGGACCAAACTTGGAGATGCGCAGAGCCAGAGCCTAAATGTGAAGATTGTCCCCAGCTCCAGCTAAGCAGCTCTCTCCAGAGCCCACATCTTCACCAGATCACAGATTTTCCTCACATGGGGAAAATGTTGGCATCCACCTCCTCTTCTCTCCATAGGCTTTGGCTCTTCTGTTTATGCAACTCTTAAAAGAAAGTGAGGGTTAAAGATGGACACCCAGAAGGGTCACTGTGGGAAGAACCTAAGACACAGCACAAGAGCTACCTCTTCCAGAAACATTCCAAGAAGTCAGGTGCAGTGCTCATACAGCTGCAATCCCAGCTACTTGGGAGGCTGGACCACGAAGATTGCAAGTTAGAGGCCAGCCTCCGCAACTTAGCAAGACCCTGTCTCAAAATAATAATAAAGAGAGCTGGGGATGTAACTCAGTAGTAGAGGACCCGTGGGTTCATTCCCCAGTGTTGGGGGAAAAAAACAGAAAATAAAAAGAAATATTCCAAAAAGGCTGGCCTCGTTGAGCAATACAGCAAGTGGTCAGGAATGTGGTCTCTGGACCCAGGCTGCTTGGTTTGACTTCCGGCTTCACTACTGAACAGCCAGTCACTTCAGACAAGTAACTCAATCTTACTCAGCCTCAAATGTTTAAAAAACAACTTCACTGAGGTATAATTTATATATCATAGAACTTGCCCTTTTGAAGTGTGCAATTTAATAATTGTTAGTAAATTTACTGTTGTGTAGCCGTCCCCACAACCCAGTTTAGGACATTTCCGTTGCCCCAGTAAGATCCTTGGTGTGTATCTGCCTCATCCCCAAGCTCAGCTCCTGGCAACCACTAATCCACTTTCTGTCTCTCTCCATTCTGGATGTTTTATATAAATGAAATCATACGTTATGTGGCCTTTTCTGTCTGGCTTCTTTCACTTTGCATAATGTTTTTGAGGTTTCTCCTTGTTGTACTTCATTCCTTTTTATTGTTGAATAATATTCCATTGTATGGATAAACCACATTTTATTGATCTATTCACCAGTTGATAGACATTTGAGTTGTTTCCAATTTGGGGCTATTATAAAATAATACGGCTACAGACATTTATGTGTCAGTTTTTGTGCAAACATATGTTTTCAGTTCTCTTGGGTGTACACCTCAGGGAGAGCCGCTGGGTTGGATGGTAAATTTATGTCTAACTCTCCAAGAAATTGCCACACTGCTTCCCAAAGTGGCTCAGCTTTAGTTTTCCTATCTATGAACTCAACATTTCGAGTCCCTACCTCCCATGGCTGTAGTGGGGTCTGACCAACCGAGTGAATGGGCAGAAAGCACTTAGCACACTGTGGGGGTCCTGGTAGGTGCTCAGGGAATGTTGCTTTTTTCTAGCTGGTGCAGTTCACTTCTGATAGCTTGACCAATTCCTCCACTACACTGTTGGCTCTGAAGGCAGGGACTATTGTCCCTTGAATCTCTTTCTTCAGAATCCCTTACTCATGGAACATGTTTTGTCTGTGGATGAGGAAACTCAAATACAAGGCCACTACAGGGCAGAGGGGGCGCAGCACTCTCCCAGAGGCCCAGGGTGCCATGGGAAGCTGGGGGTGGGGTTCCTGCCGAGTGCATTGGCAGGACCTTATAGCCTTGCAGGCTGCCCTCTGTGGGGGCCCAGGATAGGTAAAGTCCTACTTTCCCCACATCAGGGTAAGTCATCCAACACAGCTCACCTTGGACTGAAAGCTCAGGTTCTTTATTTTCAACTGCAAGGATGAATGACCAAGGACACTTCCTGCTTATCTTGGTTGCCTAGCAAAAAGTTGAGAGAAGGCCTTCCAAGGGCACCAAACCAACACCTCTGTCCAGCATCAAGCACTCCCTCCCTACCTCCTGCCTGCCCTTGACCGCCAAGTGTAGAGCAGGCACGTGAGTACCCTTCCCTGGGGCTGGAGCTCAGACCTTAAAAAACTGCTCCCTCCTTTTTAGGATGCCCCTTTGCTGCCTCCCGTACATCTCAAGGCCCATTGGTGGTCTTCTGGTGAGCTCCCCCACAGCTCCTCTGCTCTGGGATTTGTTCTGTGGCTGGGCCTGTGAACCGAAGAGCGCTGGGGGTAGGTGGTGGTGGTGGTGGTGCGTCAGGGCTCTTGGGGTGCTCATTCTCTGCCTGGGATGTTATGTTGCTCTCTGCCTGTCTCTCCCCATGTCTGTGCCTCCCGCAAAAGTAAAGGTAGGAGAAATGTCAGATGAGCAGAAGCTTGTATCCATGGCCCAGGAACACCTCTAGCCTGCTTCATGGGCTTGAGCTCCAATCCACCAGAGCTCCCCTTTGGGCATGGGGCACCAAAGGGATTCTGGACAGACAACGGTCACACCTGTCCCTCACTTCCACCTCTCACATCTGCTCCAAAGCCCACTGCCCAACAGCCCCAGAAGCTCCAACAGCTGGAAAGGCAGCTCTGGCTGGGGGGATGGGGAGACAGGAGTATTTCCCCTCCTGCAGGGCAATTTCAGAATCAACTCATCACGTTGCCTACTCAACAGCAAACCAACTGCACGTTTAAGGAAATCAGAGGAATGTATGCAATTAATTAAAGGGCAAGTCTCAAGTCAGACTAAATACTGGAAATCAGGAACCGGAGTCCAAGTCCCTTCACGATCGGAAGGGGGAACTTCCCGATTTGATTGCAGAAAGCAATTTACTTCAATTAGCAGTGACATAAACAGGGTGATTGCTTAATAGGAGTACTGCATCTCTAAAAAAATAAACAGCCTGAATTGCATCCCGTACCATTATATTAGCAGCCCAGGATTGCTTTTAGCCAGACAGGTTTGATTAACTCTTTAGTGGCCGCCTCCAAGCAGATCTTGTCCTATCCCTGACAGGCCCTGACATTTGTTGTGCACGTTGGGCTTGTGTTCATCAATCTTCTTGTTTGCTTTTGCTTTTGAGTCTTTAGATCCCTTCAACAAGCCTGTGACATATGCATTATGATGTCCTTTTAAAAGATGGAGAAAATGAGGCTCGGCAAATTCAAGGAGTGATCCAATCACGTCATTCCCCTGCTTAACTTTGAACCCTCTGAAGTCTTCCAGACGCTTTATTATGGCCTCCACAGCCCTGTGTGATCTGCTTCCTCTCTTCTCCTCCCATTTCCACTCATGTCACTTTCCCACCTGCTCACTACATTTTGGATTTTGTGTCCACTGCCCATTCCTCACACACACCTGCTCCTTCCCATCCCAAGGCCTTGGCACTTGCGGTTCCCTGGGCCTGTGAATAACCATCTCGTCACTTTCCACACCTCAAGTCAAGCCTCACCCCCTCAGGGAGGTCCTCTCCAACTGCCTTTTGGCTTTGAACCTAGTGTTATCCAAAGTCACCTTGATTATTGTTGGTGTCTTTCTTGTTTGTCTTACTCCAGAAAAGCAGAGATGCTGTCTCCTATTTGTCCCGTTCACCACACAGGGTCATGTACACAGAGGGTGATTGGAGATGTTTGTCTAATAAAGGAAGTATTCCCCTGCCTTGAGAGAGAGGAGAAAACTGAGTTTCAGAGCAGGTAAGCTGCTTCACAAAGTCAGACAACTGGCGAAAGACGGCTGGGATTCAGGCAAGCTGCCTCTTTTTCTCTGAGGTGCCTCCCTGGCTCCTCCTCCCCCTCCCCACCACCTTCTCAGGCCCCCCCTCCCACAGCTGGACGAACATGGAAGTCACTACCCCAGAGCACAGTCCCCTCTTCCCGCTCCGACTCCCTCTGGTGGCGTGGCTGATTCTCAGTTAGACAGGGCCTTTCTGATTCCCTCTCCCCCGGGAAGGAATTGGGCTTCTCTCAAGAAACGCATTACCTAGCACTGGGCTCTGGACGCCATGGAAAAGCTGTTTGGAGGAGCTTAAGCTGCCCATGACTCCACCCCAGCCACAGCCAGATCCCACCCAAGGCCAAGGGTGGTCCCGCACATTGTCTAGTGGGTGGGGGCCACAGAAGGGGAAAAAATGGACAAGCCAAGGTCAGTCACAGGAAAAGTTGGCAGCAGCAAGAGACCACGGAGGGGGTGAACAGAACTGGTGTGAGGGCCCTAGCTCAGGGCTGCAGGGTGTCCGTTCTTGAAGATTTCCCTGTTGCAGGCAACCAGGGTCAGGGCACACCTGAAAGCTGTCCCTTAGACACTGGCTGGTTTTGAGCCTCTGTCTCCACAGAGCTCCTCCACACACATCCCCCTTGGGAAGGTCAAGTGCAGCTGTCATCACTGTCCTCATTTTGCTGTCCCCTCCCTGCGTGACCTTGAACAAGGCTTTCACCTCTCTGAGGCTGCTTCCTGGTTGATAAGGAGATCACAATACCCACCCTGCTGAACGTGCAGGGTTTCAATGGCTTTAAATAAGATAATGAATGGGACATGCCCTGAGAAGTGTAAAAGTATAAAGTACACTCTTGTTTCAGCCTAAGTAGGAAAGAGATTTTAACGTTCTTTAAACATCTACTGTCACAAGTAGGATTTCCTGTGCCCATTGGACAGATAAGGAAGCTGAAGCGCCCAGGGCAACGTGCCTCCAGCCACCCGGCACAGAAGTTGAGATTGTAAACATCGTTGATGTTGAACTGCTGGCCAGGAACCGGGGACAGTGAGCTCAGACTAGATTCCAGGAAACACAAATCGTGGGGCTAGGTGAAGAGCAGTGGGTAAAGAGGTTTGGGGCACATGGTGAAGATGGAGCGGGGGCCAGGGACAAGACCACACAGGGTTGCCAAAGGGATTTTTACGGATTGGTTCCAAGTTACAGTAAAAATGCGTTGGCAGGGCAACATCTTTAAAAGCAGCTTAACTGCAGGGCATAGTGGTGCATGCCTGTGATCCCAGCAACTCAGGAGGCTAAGGCAGGAGGATAGCAAGTTCGAGGCCAGCCTCAGCCACTTAGCAAGATGCTGTCTCAAAAAAAAAAAAAAAAAAAAGGAGGGGGGCAGGAGGAGGGGGTGCTGGGTGCTGGGATGTGATCCGAGGTAGAGCACCCCTGAGTTCAATCCCCAGGACAACAACACCAAGAAGCAGTCTTGGCAGCACGGGGAGGTGGCCTGGTGAGGACCGGGCACTGGGGTGACGGGGCTAGGGTGAGGAGTGGAGACGCTGTAGGGAAGGGACCATTAACTGGAGAGATGGTTTGGAGGTAGAATGGGCGGGGACCCGCTAGGGAGGATGAGGCTGACTAGAGGTTGTTTTGCAAAGGGATAAAGCAAAAACCCAGGACTGCCTTTTTCCTGGGGACACTTAAAATTTTTAAGAAGATCCTAAACCAAGTGGATACACATGAACAACTCCTGAAACACGTCTCATCTTTGCCTTCAGGGAACCAGGATGTAGGCGCCTCTGACCTGATTGGCTACAGACACTCCACTTCTTTCTTTAATTAGGCTCCTCATTAAGACCCTCCGTTGCTAATTATTCCCAGCCTCCTGGGTGGGATGGGACCTTTACTCTTAAGACTCCAGCCCAGCGCTGTCTTCAGAAATGCTTTAACATGGCTTTACTTATGCCTTGGCGCCAGGCTTGGGCCGCAGGGACTCAAATGCTCCCCTGTGACCATCAGGATTGAAAACAGAGTCCCATTTGAGATCATTCATTTCCTAAGGATCTTAAGTGTCTCCTCCCCTGTGAGGCCTCTTGCTGACTGCTCTAAAACAGGAACTCTGCCCCTCTGTCCCCTGGGGCTGGGTACCCAGGGCTTTGTTCATTCACAGTGGTCATCACGATGGACCACTACTCGTCTGGTGGCTTGTTTGCCGCCCTCCCCCACCAGGTATGTCTCCCCCGCCCCCCAGGAGCAGGGAGCACACTCCACTCACTGCTGTGCCTGTAGCTCCTGAGCACACTACAGCGGGCTTCCCAAAATCTCCTCCAAGAACCGTCTGTCCCCCAGAGTCAGCCTCTGAGACCAGGGAATCCAGCTCCTTCCCTTTCCAAGCCCTGCATGTGGCACTTTCAACTTCTCCAAGGAAGGAATCCATGCCTTAAACCCACCTCCCTCCGCTCTAGGCCAAGGGGATAATAGGAATGACGTTTCCATAGCCCATTCCATAGCTCATTAATGAGATGACCTTGAGCACGTGACCTCTCAAAACCTCACCTCCACAATGGAGAACAAGAGTCCTCATCCCACAGGGCTATTAGGGGGATTAAATTAGATAATGATAATGATTGCTAACACTTTTGAGCTCTTTACTAGTGCCAGAGAGTATGCAAGAACTTTGTGTGCATGATCATATTTAATCTTCCTAATATTTCCATAGGGAGGGAGGGCTGTACCCCCTGTTTTTAGAGATGAGGAGAGACAGGTTACATTTTTGCCCAGTGTCACATGGCAAGGAAGTGGTGCCACTGACCCACTCCTTACCCAGCCTCCCCACGAATGCAGCTTGTGGCTTGTGGACACACGTGCTCCAAGAACGTGCCTCTTATTTATCATCTGGAGGTTCCCACCACAAGACCCTCCCCGCCCCCCAGCTCTGACCACTCCCCAGGATTGGCCTGGGATCGCCCAGCAGCCAGACCTTCCAGACCTGTTTTGTTCCGGTCCTAGGTCCTGAATCTGGATCCTTCCAAAAGCTCAGATAGAAACGGACAGTGGCTTGAAGGCCAGCCCATCCCATAACCTCCCAGCAGCCCAATCACGGTGGCCACCCGGAGCTCAGCCCTGGCTGAAGACCCAGATCTGAGCCTCCCTGGAGAAGCTGGTGGCCATGGTGCATCAAAAGACTAATTTTGATCAGCTTATTCCTTCACTCTACCCTCCCGGTACCATCCTGAGTCCAAACAGCAGGGGACTGGAAGGTAGCTCCTCCGGGTACCACTGGGACAAGCACGACTCCGTTCCAAAGAAAATGATAGTATGAGATCATTCATTATAATATTTAGCTCCCAGAAGAAACCGCTGCAAGCCTCTTCCAAACCACAGACAGCTTTGGCAGCCCCAGTATCCTCTTACAGTTACATAAGCTTTGCAGGGAAATAAATACCAACTCATCTTGAAGGAATTTTAAGGGCTAATAAACCTTAACCAGTCTGTACAGAGAGGGCTCCTTTCCGAGGGAGGGACTGCGGTTTTAGAGAGGAAGGACTGAGAGGGCTTAGGGGCAGGGCTGGGAGGCAGACCTCGTGGGCCTGGCTGCGTCTGTTCCTCAGAGAGGCTCAGACTTGCCGCTCCACATCTCCAAGGCCAGTCCTGCCCCAAGCTACCTCCTCGCACACCATCAGAATGCACCCCAGATGTCTCTTCTAGGTAGTGAGCACCCTGACACAGGAGGTGTTCAAGCATGCAAACATAAACTGCATGGCCTTGAATATCTTTTAGTTCGGTGCTCAGGTATGGGAACTTACCCTGGCCATCAATTAAAGGCAGGAGAGCAGAAGAGAAAGAATTTGCATCCAGAGCCTGAACATGTCATGCCGTCTGGTGACCAGGGCAGGTTGCTTCAGTAAGATGGGAATACACTTGCTCTCTTGGCCTTCCCCGCCACCTGATGGCTGGAAGAGGCAGATAAATTGCAGGTGTGTAAAAATTCCCCGGCAAACTGCAAAATGTTTGCCAACAATGAGATGCCGCAGATATCCATGAGATGCCCGGCGCCCACATGGTGGCCTTTTGCCTGAGGTCTTAGGAGAAGCACTGGAAGCCCAGCCTGACCGTTACTCCAGGGTCAGCTTTTTCCACTGCCTTGTATTTTCTGAGGGAAGCCAAGCAAATGTGTGAGGGTTAAGGCTGTGGATTGTGAGCCAGTCTCCCGGAGGCTGAATCCTTGACTCCTCTGTGCCTCATTTTTCTCATTTTGATATTTGTATAATAATAGCATCTATTTTAGGGAGCTGTTAGGGGGAATAAATAAATACAAGTTATATCAAGTGCTTAGAACACTGGCACAAAACAAGTGCTATGTATTTATTAATTAACTTTGCTGTTATTATTAATATATTAGCCAGCTAAGTTAAATTTTTACTAGTTACAGTCACTGGAAAGTTTTGGGGAAAAGAAAATAAGATGAATAAATTTGATAGAGGAAAACAAAAAGCAGTGACTTCCTTTATTGAGCACTTACTATGTGCCAGCCCCAGGCTAACCATTTATGCATACTATCTGACATCCAAAACAGCCCTTGGAAGAGGTAGTGTTATTGTTCCCATTTTATAGGACACGAGACTAAGCCTCAGCAAGGTTATGTGACTTGTCTAATATCACAAAGCAGGTAAATGATGGTGTCAGCGTTTGAATGGAAGGCCGTGGGGTACTCAGGCCAATTCCCTTAGGCTTATTTGAGACTTGGGCTGTTACTGAGGCCTTTGGGAGGTGCAGCAGGGTTGAACCCTGCTGATCTGAGTCCCTATCAGGAGGGGCTGAAAGGAAAATGACAGGTGATGTGTTGTGAGCACGACCGGTGAGACTCAGGCCACACCCAGTGCCTGGCCACGCACTGGGATCCTGGTGTCTCCGGTTTTCAGGGAGGAGAAGCGCAGCAGTTAGGTCCAAATAAGAGAGCCAAGTGTTTGGGTACAAATGTCAAGTCTGAGGGAAGCATCAAGTGCAAGAAGAGCTTAAGTCCCAGCCCAGTTGGTGTGCCATTCCTCCTACCTATGGACAGAAATCGGGGAACACACTCCCAGAGGGTAAGTCTGGGCAGGTAGGACAAATGCCAGGAGATGAGGCCACCTGCTCATGTTAAGCCAGGCCCAGGGAGAGATAATGAGTAAGTGGGCTCATGGAGATGCAGTCTGCGTAACCAGGGAAACCACAAGGTAAGATCATGGGAGATCCCCGGGCTAGAATGGCACCCCTAGACCAGCCCCAGCAGCCACATTCCCAGAGTTCCAGGACTTGGGCTCCACTGCTTGCCCCATTCACAACAGAGCCCTCCCAGGCCTTCCAGCAAAGATCTGACCTCCCCTGCACATTAAAACACCTGCTTCAGCCGGCTGGGGGTGCATGCCTGTAATCCCAGTGACTCGGGAGGCTGAGGCAAGAGGATTGCAAGCTCTAGGCCAGCCTCAGCAACTTAGCAAGATCCTGTCTCTAAACAAAATCAAAAAAATAAAAAAGGGTTGGGGATGTAGGTCCGTGGCAGAGCACCCTGGGTTCAATCCTCAGTATTGCAAAAATAACAACTACAAAAGCACCTGTTGTGTCCCTGCCCCTAAATTCTTACTGGCCAACAATGCCCATAGGAAAAAAGTAGTTTGATCTTTACTCTTCACACTCCCCAAACATGCGTGGGCTGCAGTGCCCTGGGAAGGTGGAGGCCACTCCTCTGTGCCAGGTACTGTGCTAAGCACTGCCAAGCTACTGGAGGTCTGGGTGCTTGAAGGACACAGACTGGAGAAAGCTGTGGTCAAGAGGGGACCTGGTGGAGGATGGTGGGATTCCTAGGAAAATCCTGAATAAATGTGTCTGTGCAGTCCTGCCTTGTCTACTCCTCATCGGTCAGCAGGCTCTGAGCTGGTAGCTTGGGTCTCCTTCCCCAGCCCTGGGAAATGCTCCAGATCGCTGACCAGGAGGCACACAGGCCAGCTGTGTCAGCCCACCCCGCTCCCCGCAAGGCACTCACCCCACAGAGCCTCCCCCACGTGGCAGGCAGGCAGCTGGCAGCTTGTTTTATGAACATCCAAAATCCATGAGGAACCGCAAAACCACACTGGGCTGTAAACAGCCAATCAGGAAGGGAGCCGGGGCTGGGGATGCCAGCGTCCCTCTCCTAGGCAGGCTCCTGCTGCGCGACCAGGCAACTGTCCTGTGCAGAGCAGCAGTGGGCATCTGTTTCCTGCCCACCAGGGGCCTCTGACCTCCAAGTCTCCCAGCCAGCTCTGTGGGCGGGGAACACATGCTTTCTCCCCAGGCAGGCTGAAAGTAGGGAATGCGGGGAGAGGGGTGGTCCATGACAAAACGCAGGGGCCCATGGAGACCCTGGGAGCCTCTTCCAGTGTCTGGAGTCTTCTCACTGCCCGGTGCAAACTTCAGGGGCTTGGGGAACTCTGGTGGCTGAAGAGTGGTATGGGAGAAAGGTGACATCGTTTTCTGAAACTTGCTTTTCACTGAACATTATGTGGTGGATGCTTTTGGGTCAGGAAATAAGAGTTGTACTGCATTCAGTTTAATGATGGTGGATGATCTTTCCACGTGCCTTTCCCGGTTGTGAGATCTGGAGGATGTAGAGATGGATAGATGGTTGAACCAGTGAAGAGTTAGGGCTTTTCTCCACCCCTCTTGTTTTTATCATTTTCACAATGTTACAAATCGTAAGGTCTCAGCTTAGGTGTTATCTTCTTCTGAAAGTAGCCCCCTAACCATTTTGGTGACCCTGTGTCTCCTTCTCCTCTTCCACCTATTATTATTATTATTATTATTATTATTATTATTATTATTGACATAGGGTCTTACTGTGTTGCCCAGGCTGGCCTTGAATTTGATTCTCCTGCCTCAGCCTCCTGAATAGCTGGGATTACAGGTGAGCACCACTGCATAGGGCTCCCTGTTGTTCGTTCGTTTCTTTCTTTCTTTCTTTCTCTCTTTCTCTCTTTTCTTTTCTCCTTCTCTCCCCCCCCCTTTCTTTTTCTTCAGTATTGAACTGGGATTGAACTCAGAAGCACTTTACCACGGATCTACATCCCTATCCCTTTTTAAATTTTATTTTCTGATCAGGTCTCACTAAGTTGCCAAGACTGGCCTTGAACTTGGCATCCTGCTGTCTCAGCCTCCTGAGTCACCGGGATTATAAGCATGCTCCACCATGCCCGGCTGCTGTTATTCTTTTTTGGGAGGTACCAGGGATTGAACCCAGGGGAGATTAACCACCGAGCCAAATCCCCAGCCCTATTTTGTATTTTATTTAAAGACAGGGTCTCGATGAGTTGCTTACCATCTTGCTTTTGCTGAGGCTGGCTTTGAACTTGAGATTCTCCTGCCTCAGCCTTCTGAGCTGCTAGGATTACAGGTGTACCACTAAGCCCAGCCTCATTATTCTTTTTCTTTGAAGGTTTTCATTTCTTTCAGAGCACTTCATCACAATGGCAACTAGATATTTTTGGCTTGCTTATTGTCATCTGCTCTACTCAGTTATAAAACTCCATGAGAACAGGTATAATCTAAGTGCCTTACATAATTCCTAGCACATAACAGATATCCAATATTTGTTGAATGAAAAGATAATCTGTATACTGAGATAAACTATTTGCAAACCATATACCTGATAAGGGAGTAATATCCACAATTTATAAATAACTTCTGCAACTCAACAATGATGCAATAAAACAAAATTTTTAAAAATTAAAAAAAAATGTTGAATGAATGAAAGCTAAATTTAGTGGGAGATGCCAAGAAGCAAAAGATATGGTCCTTAATTTTAGTCTTACTGTTTAGGTAGTGAGAAGGTGGGCATGTGGGAAAAAGTCACCAATAAATGAGCACTGAGCATATGTTTTTGTTGTTGTTATTGTTATAAATGGACACAATACCTTTATTTTGTTTATTTGGTTTTTTTTTTTTTTAATGTGGTGCTGGGGATCAAACCCAGTGACTCATGCATGCTAGGCAAGCGCTCTACTATTGAGCCACAACCCCAGCCCAAGCACATGGTCTTGAAGTAATTATTTAAAGCATCGACAGGTAAGAAATTTAAAACTTGAGCTAAATTCCACAACTTCTACTACCAAAATTGACTCAAAATGGATCACTGATCTAAATGTAAAATATAAAATTTTTAGAAGAAAACATGAGAGAAAAATCTTCATAAGCTGGGGTGAGTTCTTAGATCTGATATCAATATCACAATTCATAAAAGAAAATGATAAATTGATGTATCATCCTTCAAGAAAAGGGGGGGGGGGGAATACCATGTCCCTGAATGCTCCCTTTCTGTTCCCAAAAACCTAGCCAAGTTAAGGGAACAATGAGAACAAGCCTGGAGTGGAATGTCCAGATACAGATTATCTTGAAGGACTCTGGCCACACTGGGAACTAGGGCGAGCTACTTTCTTGCATGTGCACCAGGACAGTTCCTCCACGGGGTGCTGGCCTTGCAAGCAAACAAGCAAGCTGATGCTGCTGTCACTGCTCCTCCAGCCGAACATAGAAAACCTTTAAAACAAAACAAAACAAAACAAAACATTTTTTAGTTGTAGGTGGACACAATACACTTATTTTTATGTGGTGCTGAGGATCGAACCCAAGGCCTCACACATGCTAGGCAAGTGCTCTTCCTCTGAGCCACAACCCCAGCCCCAGAAAACCCTTTTTCAGAGGTAACAGGGCACTGGGAAAGGATACATGTCACTTGTCCAGCCAGTTGCCACTGGACAAAACGCCATGATGGAGAGGAGAAAGCAGGGAAGGACAGGGGTGCTATCTGTCCAGCCTATTGCCCCTGGACCTTCTCTGTAAGCACTTCTTGATAAAATCTTATGCTTTGTGCACTGTCTCTGTGTGTGTGATTTTGTTGTTGTTGGTGGTGGTTTTGTTTTTGTTTTTTTTTTTTTTTTTTTTTTTTTTTGTCTCTCAGCAACCTATTCCACTGCTCTGGGATGACGGGGCTGTAGACTGACAACTGGACTTCACCAAAATTAAAAATTGTTATTCTGTGAAAGACCTTGTGCAGCCACAGACAGAGAAAATGCTTGCAAATCACATTTTTGACAAAGGGCTTGTATCCAGAATATAAGAAGAACTCTTTAAACTCTATAGTAGGAAGATAAACAATCCAATCAGAAAATGGGCAGATATTTGCTTTTTGGCCTCCAAGAGATGAGCACCTTTGCCTCACCATGTGTTCCCTGCCATGATGTTCTACTTCACCACAGGTCCAAAGCAACGCAGCCAACCAATTATGAACCAAAATCCATCTTTCTTTTTAGAAAGAAAAGAAGAACCCAGCACTTGGGAGGCTGAGGCAGGAGGATCATGAGTTCAAAGCCAGCCTTAGCAAGGGCAAGGCACTTAGCAACTCAGTGAGACCCTGTCTTTAATAAAATACAAAAAAAAAGGGCTGAGGATGTGGCCCAGTGGTTGAGTGCCCCTGAGTTCGATCCCCGGTACCAAAAAAAAAAAAAAAAGAAAGAAAAGAAGAAAAGGAGATGGGTACATTGGTGCACAATTGTAAACCCAGTGACTCAGGAGGCTGAGGCAGGAGGATCTCAAGTTGGAGGCCAGCCTCAGTAACTTAGAGAGGCCCTGAGCAACTTAGTGAGACTCTGTCTCAAAATAAAAAAAATACAAAGGGCTGGGGATGTATAGCTCAGAGCACCCTGGGTTCAATCCCCAGTGCCCCTCCCCCCCCAAAAAGGGCACACCATTCCACCAACATTTCATCAAGGAGGATATAAGAATTGGAAATAAGCACAAGAAAATATGTTCACCTTCATTAGCCAACCGGGAAATGCATGCTAAAACCAGATGGCATGCCACAGCACATCTTTCAGAACAGCTAGAAAACAAATACTGAGTAGACCACATGCTGGAGGAGATGTGGAGAAGGTGGAACTCTTACCTGGTGCTGGTGGGGCTGTGAAATGGCACAGGTGTTCTGGAAAGCACCTGAGCAGCTTCTTAGAAAATTAAACACACTTAGCATATAACCCAATAGTCACACGCCTGGGCATCTTATGCTAGAGAAACGGAAACATGTTCATCAACAAATTTGCACAGGAATGTTCAAAATAGCTTTATTTGTAAGAGCCAGAATACAACAATGATGAGCTGGGGTTGTGGCTCAGTGGTAGAGCACTTACCTCGCATACATGAGGCCCTGGTTCGATCCTCAGCACCACATAAAAAAAAAATAAATAAAAAATAAAGATATCTCATCTATCTACAACTAAAAAATAATAATAATAAAAAAAGAATATGACAATGATTCAAATGTCCTTCAGTGGGTGAGTGGTACCTTCCACAGTGGAATACTACTCATCAATAAAAATGGACACATGCCATTACAATCTGGGTAGATCTCAAAGGCATTGTGTAGTTTAAAAAGCTGATCTCAAAAAGTGACATGCTACATGATTCCACTTTATAACATTCTCAAAATGATGAAATTACAGAGATAAAGATCAGTGGGTATCTGGGGTTAGGGATGGAGAGAGGCACTGTCTTGGTGGCAATGGAATAGTTTTGTGTCTGGATTATAGTGGTAGTCAGACAAATCTTTACAGGTGATGAAATTTCATAGAACTACACACACGCACACACACACACAGCACATAAAAACTAGTAAATATCCAAGTCTGATTCATAGAAACATGTGAATGTCAATTTCCCTGTTGGCTATTGTACTATCATTATATAAGATGTCACTACTGGGAAAACTCATCAAAGGGTACAAAGGATGGACAGGACATCTCGGGACAACTTTTGCAATTTCTTGTAAATGTATGATTACTTTAAAATAGGAAGTTAAAAAATAATAAGAGCAGTATAGGCAGCTCCAAATGTGTAGAATAAGCGTTAGAAGCTATAAACATCCAGGAAAGGAAAGGCAGCATTGTGGCTTGGATATGAGGTGTCCCCCAGAGCTCCTGTGTTAATGTAGGATGTTCAGAGGGGGTGATTAGGTTATGAGAGCTGTAGCCTGATTCTAGTTTGAATGGACTGACTGAGTGGTAACTGCAGGTAGCCAGGGCATGGCTAGAGGAGCTGGGTCACTGGTGGTGTGCCCTGAAAGAGTTGTTCTTCCCTGTGGCCCTCCTCCCTCTCCCTCTCTGTTAGGAAACTATGAGGTGAGCTGTTTTCCTCTTCCCTACCCTTCAGCCATGATGTGCTGCCTCACCTTGGGCTCAGAGCAATGGACTCAGCCAATTGGGGACTGAAACCTCTGAAACCACGAGCCCCAAATAAACTTTCCGTCCTCTAAGTTGCTTTTGTCAGGAATTATGGTCGCAGCAATGCAAAGCTGACTAAAACACATTCAGTTGGGAGTAGTCAAGGAAAGCTTCAAGCCGGGCACAGTGGCATACGCCTGTAATCCCAGCACTTGGGAGGCTGAGGCAGGAGGATCATGAGTTCAAAGCCAGCCTCAGCAACAACGAGGCACTAAGCAAGTGAGACCCTGTCTCTAAATAAAATACAAAACAGGGCCGGGGATGTGGCCCAGTGGTTGAGTGCCCTTGAGTTCAATCCCCAGTACTAAAAAAAGAAGGAGAAGGAGAAGGGGAAGGGGAAGAGGAAGAAATTAAGAGGGTAGGGAGGTGGCATGAAGATGAGGAGAGGTGACCGTTGGTGGGGTCTGGGACCAGAAGACCCACTGTAAGCTGGATCTTGGCCAGCACTCCACTTATTACCTGGACCCCTGTGGCCCACCTAACAGGGGAGCTATGATGACACTTTAGTCTTTGAGTTTCAAGGTTGACTCAGACCTTGTGTCCAGCAGTCCTCAAACATCTAAGGGTTCTCTGTTCCCCAATGCAGAGTGACCTGAATAAATAGCCATGGTACACTTTGGGAGGGGATATAGGGATAGTGCATGCCAGGAACAGAGGTATTCTGTGCTATGGTATTTAGGGTTCTTTCTGGAGACCAAACCAGCTCTTTAGTCAGTGGTTTCTAGCTCTGAAAGCTGTCTGTTCACTGGGCAGGAGATTGTATATTTTCATTAGGCCTTGATCCTCTGTTTCTCTCTCCTGGATTTCTTCTGCTGCCGCAAGCTAAATAGTACCCTTATTAACTATCCATCTACAATCATGTGCTGCACAATGACATTTCACACAATGACAATCGACTGTATATATGATGCTGGTCCCAGAAGATTCTATCGCCTAGAGAGGTAGCCATCTTAGTTTTTAAGTACTCTCTACATTTGTCCAGTGGCAAAATATCCACTGTTCATCCATTTTCTGCTGCTGTAACAAAATACCTGAGGCTGGGTAATGTGTTTTTTTTTTTTTTTTTTTTTTTTTTGGTACTGGGGATTGAACTCAGGAGTACTCGACCACTGGGCCACATCCCCAGCCCTTTTTTGTATTTTGTTAGAGACAGGGTCTCACTGAGTTTCTAAGTGCCTCGCCATTGCTGAGGCTGGCTTTGAACTTGCAATCCTCCTGCCTCAGCCTCCCAAAGTGCTGGGATTACAGGCCTGCGCCACCACACCCAGCTCGGGTAATGTGTTTTAAATGGATTTACTTAGCTTACCATTTTGGAAGCTAAAAATCCAAGATTGGGTGGCCCAATTGCCTTGGTTTCTGGTGAGGGTCTTATGATAGACAGCTTCATGGTGGGAATATGTGTAAGAAGAAAAGATCACAGGGAAAGTCAGGAAGCCAGAGAGCAGAGAGGGGCCAGTATTGATCTTTAATAACAACCTTCTTGTGAGAGCTAACCAGGGTTCCACAGGGCAACATCAATTCCTTCCAAGTGCAGTGCACCAGTGACCTAATTATTTCCTACTAGGTTCCATTTCCTAAAGTTCCAGTATTCCCATATGCCAGACCAAGGACCAAGCTTCCAGCACATGCACCTTTGGGGGTCACGCTTAAGCCCTATTCACACTATAGCATCACCTAACAACACAGATCTCAGAACGCTTCCCCACTGTTAGGGGACACATGAATGTATCTGGCTTAGAGACACAGGGATATATTAACCATTTTATTTTGGCACCCTTGGCTACCACTTCAGTTTTGCCAGCCATTATGATCACTGCAGTCCCCTGGCCTCTGGAAGTTGAATTGGTTGGTGCCCCTTTCCCTCTATTCTTTTGGGGTTTCATTATCACCATCACCAATAGGGAGCTGAGTTCTACAAAGGTCCCCTTTTCCTCAGCCCCCGGTCTGCAGAAGAGAGCCATCACTGAAATGCTTAGTGACGCTAACAGCCCATTCCTCACCCACTGGTGGATGGTGTGTCCTCTGAGCCTGTCCCTGGAACATACCATTAGATAGATGTTCTGGCTGAACATCACGCCCACCCCAGCATGAAGGAGCCTATAATCCAGGAGATAGCTAAAGATTGCGGTTAGCTGAGAGCCATAAAAGATGTTCTAGTTTCCACCTGATATTAATACATTATTCAAAGAATCTTTGTATGCCCGTGAACACTGCGTGACGCACCTGTAAGCTTGAGCTGTAAGCACGTGTCCTTGTTAAAGCGATATGTATATAACTGGGTGAGTTTGGTTAGTGTGTGTGGGGAAGAAGAAGAAGGTGGTGGTTGGAGTTAGAGCGTTTGGAGTGATTGCTGGAGCCGGAGAGAGAAGAAGAATAAAAGACCTTTTTTCATTTTCATCCTGCCTCCGAATTTTCCTGCGGCGTTCGTTGCTCCAAGCGACTTCCGCTTCAGGCAGCGACACCAGCACACCCACCT
Source organism: Tamias sibiricus (assembly GCA_025594165.1). Classification (NCBI taxonomy): domain Eukaryota; kingdom Metazoa; phylum Chordata; class Mammalia; order Rodentia; family Sciuridae; genus Tamias; species Tamias sibiricus. The sequence continues at coordinate 69,451,723 of CM046662.1, forward strand.
CCCTGAACCTCTCCGTCCCTTCCTCCATCATCTGCCATGGCAGTTTGGCATTACAGTATTGCTCAGCATGAGCCTCACTTTCTCCATGCCTCCAGGGGCATCCTAGAGGGGAGTTAGTGTCATAATCTAGGGTCCGGCATCAGGACAGCATGCCAAAATCAGCCTGCCCTAGCTAATGCTGTGATCAACAGCCTCAGATCCAGTCCCAGGTGCATCCGCCTGGCTCCCGTGGGTACTGTCTGGTTCAGTTGTGCAGATCCTGACATTGGTCCCTTTCCTCCTATATCAGGCCCATCACCTCCCCAGCAGGATTATGCTGTGGCTTAACCTTAGGTTTAGACCCAGTGGCCAGGAGGGGTGGTAGGGGCAGATAACGAAAGGTCCCTGTTGTCTCCAGGGGAAAGGTCTTTGCATTGTCCAGCACAGGGAGAGTACTAGCTCTCACCAGGAGGGGTGGCCAAGTCTGCATGCTTAGTAGACAACAGACTTCTGGCGCATCCATGTAGATGCCTCCATCCCCTATGCCAGTGCCCCTGGGATTTCCCCACCAGGGTCTTGATCTTGGCTTAGCAGAACTGTTTAGTTGGGCATTTCTCTTTTTTTGAAGTTCAACCACTTGGACTATTCAATCCCAGGATTGGCTCTCTGTCCTCTGTTAAAAGAGATTAGACATTTTTTTATGTGCAACAAAGAGGTCCTCTGGCATCATGCCTGCCCTTCAGTTGCTTGTCACTGGTCCTCGGCATCCCGTGAGGGTGTCAGCTAGCCATCCCACACCTTTATCCATGCAGTTGCCATGGCCTGCACACCTCTGCTACACTCCACGCACGGGGCCTCCCCGTGCATTTCCCCAAGTCACCACCAGGGGGTGACAGTCTTGTCACCACCTTGTGTCCAAGGCTGCTATGTTCCGCCTCACTCACTGTCAGCCCTATGATAAGTGATCATGTTCCAAACCTCTCCTAATCAGCTGCTTCCTTGGGCCTGTACTAAGTGTAAGAGGTTGTGTTCTTCAGAAGCAGAGGCTGAAATGGACTTTGGGGTGCATAGTTACTAGAGATCAATACCTGTGAAAAGAAGGAGATGAGGGAACAGATTTGAGCAGAGGGAAAAGTCCAGCAGTAACGCACACCTGTTGCATCCATGGCCAAGCCAGTGGAGAGCGTGAAGTAAATGTCACTGGTCACTGAGAAGTTCAGACCTTAATCCCCTTCCCTCACCTGGCCACCAGGTATGGGCTGTCCTGAGCAGGGCATGATGGCCTGGGTGGCTCCTGGCAACTGAGGCAGGCCTTGTGGGAGCTGACACACCACAGCTGAGCAGCAGTCTTGCCCTAAGGGAGAGCCTGCTGATGAAAATCAAATCTCTGCTGGTTGATGAGAAAATTCTTTCTGAAAGATTTGAAGTATGGTTTGACTTTCAACAGAAAAAAAGAAGGGGGAGAAAAAAAGAAGGAGAAAGCAACTGGAGCCTTCCCAGGAGATGGGAGTGAACTGCTCCACAGGAAAGGTGGCACGGAGGGGGCAGACCCTGGGGACCTGGACCTCGATCTAGAGACATGGTCTGGAAGGTCCTTGCTCAGTCACCTGCAGCATGCTGGAACCTTCTTAACACTCACCATCTATTTATTTTTCTTTCTTTAAAAAGTGTTGTACTGGGGATTGAGCCCAGGGGCACTCTACCCCAGCCCTTTAATTTTTTATTCTGACACAGGGTCTTGCAAAGTTGTCCAGGCTGGCCTTGAACTTGTGATCTTCCTGTGTCAGGCTCTTGAGTCTCTGAGATTACAAGTATGTACCATTGTACTTGGCCTATTTGTTTCTCCCTCTTGAAAAAGGGTTGTGACTATTCTTTCTGAGTCAACCCCACAGAGATCTATAGCAACGTCCTCAGAAGAGGGCTCCTAGAAGTGTACAGGTGGAATCCCCAGCACTGGCAAAGTTTCTGGGAGGAACATCTAACATGTAACACCATCATACAGGGGGTAAAAAATGGAGAAGTCCTTTCCCCTTAGTTCCCCGCAAGAAATACTGACATTCCAATTGGACATCATCACTACTCCTGATTTCTGCTCAGGACAGGTTATAAGAATGGCTACAGGCAGAGCCCTGGGGTGCCTCTGTTAGAAAACTGCTGAAACATAGTTAACTTAGCTGGGAACACCGTGTTAGTGAAATAAAAGGGTTTATTGGGGTGCCACGTGGGCAAGGGTAGGGAAAGGAAGGGAAGGGAAGGGGGGTAGGGAAGGGATGGACGGGAATAGGGACAGGCAGGAACCGAGGCAAGCGCGAACAGAGAGCAGGAACAAAAGGGGGGATTTCAGTCCGGGGCTGGCTTAAATAGAGTAGGGGCCATAAAACCCCCTTGGAGTGAGTCCTTGTCCTATAGGCCTAGCAGAGGTGGGGGGGGGGTAGGGGTAGTGGACAAGGGACTTGCTGGTCAGGTTTTTTTTGGTCACGCTGAGGATCCTGGGAGCTGTAGTTTTTCACAAAGCACCTGGGGAGGTGTGGCCTTCTGCCTGGAGGCGCAGCCTTCTGCCTGGAATCCAACAGCCTCTACTTCTGGAGAGCAAAACCAATGTGTTACAGCCTCACTGTGCTGTCAAATATCAATGTTCCTCAATTTGCATTAGGGTTACATTCTAAATAAACCCATTATACATTGAAAATATCACAAGTTGAAAAATACATTTAATACACCTAGCTGACTGAACTTCCTTGCTTAACAACACAGTACACTGTAAAGTATTGGTTGTGTCCCCTTGTGATCGCACGACTGACTGGGAACTGTGCTTGCTGCAATTGACGGTTCCAATGGAGTTGAGAGATGGGGCCTGACTCTAGCCTGAAGCCCCTTAATGTTCATGGAGCCCCACAACTGCCCACAAGTCTTGGGGCAGGGGTTATGTTGGCCATCTACCAGGAAATCTTGCAAAGACCCACCTGCTCTACTTAATTCTACCATCTGTGTAGCTCTAGCCAAAGGGGCTTCATAAAGATGAAACAGAAGTAGAATCAATCCTGTTACAACTTATTCCAGTTGTCATTACATTAAAATCTTACATGGGTGGAATCATATTTGTAGTCCAAAGCAATAGTTTCTGGGGCAAAAAAGAAATGTCAGGCACATTCTTGAAATTCCTGTTCATTTTTTCCCTCTTCCTTTGTGAATGTTGTTTAGGTTAGAGGAAAGCTGTAGTTTTGATGGAGAGGGGTGAGACTGAAGGAGATTTACTTCTTGCAACTGAACAAGCAGAGCTTTGAGCACCTCCCAGGGCCAAGCCAAGCAGTACAACCCCCATCCTTCCTCAAGAGCCACCTGCTTCAGATCAGGGCAGGAGGAAGCCTATGCTGGGCTGGCTCCTTTATGGACAGGGTTTGTTGGATGCATGCAGTGAGGCTGTGGTACCTTGGGGCTCCCTGCTGACCATGGAAATCAACTGTCTTGCAGGCTCCTCCTTTGATTCAGGAGCATGGATGTTGTTCACGAGAAAATACTAAGATAATTGGAGTCCCTTGTTTCTTTCTGCATGGTTCCCTCCAGATCAGCACTTCCCAGAGTGTGGTCTATGCAACATTATCAGTCCTTTGAAATGCTCAATGAAAAGTAAGTTCAGAGGCTGGGAGTGTGGCTCAGGGGCAGTGCACTTGTTTAACATGTGTGAGGCCCTGAGTTTGATCTCCAGCACAGCAAAAATAAAATAAATTTTAAAAGGAAAAAAAAGAAAGAAAGAAAGAAAATGAGTTTGGGCAATAATATCTATGGTGGTCCAAAATTGGATTAATGTAATGGTTTGTTCTGTGAAAAGGATGAGAAGTCCAAAAGATAAGAGCCCTGGTTAACTTGGTTTAACTTGTTTCCCAAGCCTAGTGGACCATGGAACGCACCTCCTGCCACTCCCCTCCTCTTGTAACATTGGTTCTTTTTCTCTGGAATTACTGCTATAAGGAATAGACTTAAGAAAATTTCACTCCTGATGGATGTCTGCAGTTGGTGCTGAATGGGGGGCACCTTGTGGGACACACACTAATTGATATGTTTAATTCCATTCATCAAACATTTGGTTCCTAAAAATATGGTTCTCTTATATGAATGTGGCCTCTGTATTTAAAAAAAAATTTAAGAAATTAAATGATTATGAAACATAAAATTAACATGATTTAAATGAAATGTTTAAATTAACATAAACTTACCTATCAAAAATGAAAGTTGAACTTGACCCGTCAAATGATACCCAACATGTGCTAAGAAAAATATCTAAAAGTGGAAGAATTACCTCAACTGCCACAGTGTCTTCCATGAACTTCTTTTTATTAGCCTCACTCATTTGGATCTATTCAATAACTTTAGTCCTTTCAGCTTCAGTTTTCCTGCCAGCCCTTCAGGGGTGTCACCCAGAGAGGCTCAGGAGTATGTGAGCACATTTTGGCAAGTGTCACAAGACCATGACTTTGGTGGGTTTTGTTTTTTGGTGGTGATGCTGGGGATTGAACCCAGGGCCTTGTGCATGCAAGGCAAGCTCTCTACCAACTGAGCTATATCCCCCAGTCCACAAGACCCTGACTTTAAAGATGGCTTTTTACGTCCTAGTTTTCACTGAGGTTCCAGTGGCCAAAACCAAATTTTTGATGACAAGCCTTCCCACATGTTAAAGAAAAGCACTCACTTACCACGATAAAATTTGAAAAGGAAGTTGTGAAATACTACTTCAGAACTTTGGTACTGGAGCTTGAACGCAGGGATGCTTTCCCACTGAGCCACATCTCCAGCCGTTTTATTTTTTATTTTGAGACAGGGTCTTGCTAAGTTGCTTAAGGCCTCACTAAATGGCTGAGGCTCGCTTTGAACTTGTGATCCTCCTGCCTCAGCTTTCAAAGTAGCTGGGATTACAGGTGTGTGCCACTGTGCCCTGCTTGATTTCAGACCCCTTGGCAAAATTGACCTTCGGGACATAAAAAGAAGAGGTTGAAGAAGTTAGAAATGATCATTTCTCTGGAGAACAATCATGGGTAAGCCGTGGAATCTCTCATAGTTATGGACTGTTAGGACAGCTGTGAGCAGAGCACGGTGGTGGGGGCCTGTGGTCCCAGCCACTCTGGAGGAAGACTGCTTGAGCTCAGGAGTTTGAGGCCAGCCTGGGCAACACAGTGAGACCCTATCTCCCTCCTCACCACACACACACACAAAAAAAAAGATAGCTTTTTTTTTTTTTTTTTTTTTTTTTTTTATATTTTTTTAGTTGTAGATGGACATAATATCTTTATTTATTTTTATGTGGTGCTGAGGATCAAACCCAGTACCTCACACGTGTGAGGCAAGTGCTTTACCACTGAGCTACAGCTCCAACCCCAAAAGATAGCTTTTAAGTAAGACGTAGAGGAAGGAAAAGAGAAGCCCACTCTTTCCTTCCAAAAGATTATGGGAAGAGGACAGAAGCAGAACAAACTAGAGGTACACTTGTAGGTGTGTCAGGCCAAGCTTTTCCCAGAGAGGGGCAGAGGGATAGGTGAGGAGAACACGAGGAGCAGAGTGGATTCTTGCCCCACTTCTGGAGTGGCCTCCAGAGGGACACCAGCACAGCACGAGGCCACACACTGTGGTCAGGGAAGAGGTTCTGGTGCCTTCCTCAGTTCCTATGTGGTGCCTGTGGTGCTGGAGGCTTCCGTGCAACTCCTGCCCAGGGGCCACCAGGCGGACCTGGCTAAGACCCAGGAGGACCTCTGCAGAGGAACACAAGACAGCGGGACATCCTACCACATGCTGTCTGAGCCGAGAGGAGCAGACCCATGATTGTGAAAGGTGTAATAGTCCCGGGGTGGCCCAGGGACTGGCTAGAACAGTCCTGGGACATTAGTCAGCTCAAACCCAAGGGCAAGCACAAGGACAGAGGGACCCTTCCCAATCCATGAATTCTCATCAGTTCCTCCCCACCCCCCCCACCCCCCACCCCCCACACCTTCTCATACTGGGAAGAAGAGGCTGAGTTAAACCTCAGGTGACTGTTGAAAAGATCAGGCCTCAGAGTCAAGTGTAGTGGTGCATGCCTGTAATCCCAGTAACTCCAGAGGCTGAGGCAAGGGGATTGCAAGTTCAAGGCTAGCCTCAGCAAGTTAATGAGACCCTGTCTCAAAATAAAATTAAGGGCTGGGGATATAGCTCAGTTGGTAGAGTGCTTGCTTCACACGCACAAAGCCCTGGGTTCAATCCCCAGCACCACAAAAAAATGAAAAATAAAAGAACTGGGGGTGTGGCTTGGTGGTAGAGGGCCTCTGGGTTTAACGCCCAGTACCAGGAAAAAAAAAAAAAAACGCTTCACTACCAGTTGCATCTGACTGCATTTGCCCTTCTTTCCTGCCACCAGTGGATAGGAGCAGGTCAGGACTTCTACCGCTACAGCCTCAATTAAACATAGAAGTTACACTTTCTCTGCATATCTGAGAGGCACGTGAACAAAACTCATGGCCTACAGCAAAACTAACCGGGAGCTTCTTTCTGTTAAATAATGATGTTACCTCATGTTGGAGTACAGTGAGTTGATCCACATAGGACTCTGTCTACATGTCCCCTGGGAATTAAAAAAATTCATCTCAAAGTAGTGAATTGCTCACTTCAATAGAATATTTTTATTTTGGAACAAATGGTCAAAGGACGGGTCAGTGGCTTCCCAGTGCCACGCCTAGTGGGCAGGCAGTGGTTTTGTGCGGCCTAAGACATTGGCATTGGAAGCAGAAGGCCTGGGTGTGAATGCTGCTCCCACCATGCCCCAACTTTGTGACCTAGAGCTGTGAACTCCCTCTGCCTGAGGCAAGTGCTGGGCTGTAAAATAAGGATAAGGCTCAGCCCCACTCACAGGGCTCCGGGGAGGCGCCATGAGCCCCATCCTCAGCAATGATGTTTCGTTGGTGCCAGGCCCGCTCTGGACTGCACTGAGCTGTCTAGGAAAGGGACTGTGCATCGTCGGTCGCTGTAACCCTGGGGCCCAGCACCAAGCATGGAACACAGTTGGGGCTCCATGAATGCCTCCCCAGGGGCACCTCACTTTTGCTCACAAGCGTTTTTGGCTTTTTCTTTCAGAAGTGCCTTCAGATTCTGAGCCATCTGCTCTGGCATGGCATCCGTGGTGACAAGTCTTCAACTTTATTTTTGGAAAACCGTAGGGCATTTGGAGCCCAGACGGCAAATAAGGCGAGGGGATGCTGGACGAGTAATGCTGAGTGAAACCATTTTTGGTCACGGTGGTAGGAAGCAGTTCAGGCCCTGTCACTGGGAGAGCCCCGAGGGAAGAGGACATAAGTGTGTATAAACCTCTGGAACCAGTGACCATTCATCAGCCGACATCAGATCCACTGGCGGAAGTGGGCCTAGTTTGTTTCTTTAACTCTGTGCCCTTAACTCTGGAGCCTTTAAGTCACTGTAGTAGAAAAGTCTAATCCTTTACTTTCAAAGAGAAAAAAAAAGTCATTAGGTGATGTATATGTGGTACAACTTTCTATGGAAAAGGGGGATTTGTAGAGTTTCAGCAAAGACAAAATGAAACTGGTAATAGAAGCTGCCTCTGGGGTGGTGGCTGGTAGTGGGGGAGGGGGAGACTGCGGCAGAAGTTCCAGGACATCATACCTTTCCCATAGAGTGTTTGGTACCTTTTAGGTTTTACACTATTTGCATGCCATAACCTATTAAATAATTAACAAAAACACAGGAAAAGCAGGAGGAAGCAGCAGCATTCCTTTCCTGTATAATAAATATTTAACCTGAGTTTTCACTTAGAAAAATAAAATAAAAAGAGTAAACCATTAAAGGATTAACAGGAGGCTAACGATCCCATTGGGCCTGTTAGCACACCCCAGGGTTGTTTTCCCCAGCCTAGCAAAGAGGTAGGCTTTGCTTCCCTAACTATATAAGTTTGCCGTTGAAGAAAATATATCCCCTTGGCCTAAACCCCGAGGATAATTTGCAGTAATCAATTTTACAAATAATAATCCTGGAAATTGAATTCTGTAGGGAAGCCCTCCATCTTTACTGGCTCCTGCCCTCCCCACTCCCTGGGCTGCTTTTCCTCCTCAGGTACCTTTCTCTAACAGCAAGAGGGATGGAGAGGGGTTAATATCAGGCCTTTTCATCACCTGCTGCGTGAAGGCTGATAAACAGGTCGTAACCCCTGACCTCATCAAGACTTTGTAACATTGGTGCTTGTCCTGAGACTTTCCACAGGGCTTTGAGAGTCACTGCTTGTCCCGGGGTGAAATGGATTAACCTTAGCCACGACGTGTTGCATCCCCAAATGAGTCCCACTGTAGACGCTCGCTGCCTGCTAAGTGAATGACCATGTGACCTGCACCAGGGAGGAACCAGGGTCAATGACTCTTGTCCATGACATCCCTAGAGTCCTTGCTCTGCCTTCAGGAAATGACTCCCAGGGTGGCCTTGAGGACCACACTGGTTCTCCTCTCAAGAGGAGGCTCTAAAACAGGCTGCAGGGAGGGACACACTGTCCAGCTTCAGCCGACTGATCCCCACACCAGATTCCCCAGGCCACAGGGGAAGGAAGCAGGCTCAAGGAAGGAAAAATGGCCCTGGGGGAGCCAATGAACCACAGAGGCCCGTGACAGGAACACAGAGCTGGAGAAAGACTCCCTCTGTCCTGCTGGCCTCGGCCCTGGAGGGTGAGGGGCTGTCGGTATGGCCACCCTCTCACCTTCACAGGAGTGCAAGGTGGGGAAAGGCGAGAGGGGAGCCCCGTGCTGATAAAGGCTCTCCCTTCCATTTCCATCTCCACTTCCAGACAGCCTCACATGTGACCCAATAAATTCCTTTTCTCCCCCTTGCTTAGGCCAAAATGTGTATTGGCTTTTCCATCTCTTATGGCCCGAAAGGTCCTGTTTGGTGCAGTAGTGTGTGAAGTCTAGGAGACTGAAACTTGGACCCAAAGCTGGGAAACTAGTAGAACCTGACCTTGACCAGTGAGTAACTTTGAATTAAACTTTGGACAAACCAGGTACAGTGGTACACTCCTGTAATCTCAGCAACTTGGGGAGGCTGAAGCAGGAGGATGGCAAGTTCGAGGCCAGCCATGGGAATTTGGAGAGATTCTGTCTCAAAAAGAGAGAGAGAGAGAGACTGGGGATGAAACCCAGTGGTAAAGCATCCCTGGGTTCAATCCCCAGTACCAAAACACAAAACAAAACAAAAACCTTTGGACTATTCTATCCAACTTATCCTGGCCTCTATCTTCCACTCCCCTCTCTTGAGAAAGTGGGAACAAAAGAGGAGAAAACCCTCAAAAGGACTGAAAAGGACATCAAATGGAGACTCCCCCCCCCAAAAAAAAAATCTTACTCCCAGCATCCCACACTCTCTTTCTACATAGGCTTTGGCAGTCCAGCCCCCTGGGCTCACAGTTCAGAGCTGCCTTGATTCCAAGAAAGCACAGAACATTCTCTCCCTGGGAATCACAGGGCCCTCTGAAAGCCCACACCCATCTACGCAAGTGATGATCTGAAGATAGTACAGGGTTAATAATTTGCTCATCAACACTTTGAACCCCTCTCTTCAAAGGCAGGTCATGGGCAGCAGAACTGTCTGATGAGGCCCTGAATCACAGTCCTCATATGGGGTATTTTCTGCCTCTGCAATCCCTCCAAATCATTCTCCTGTTTCTTTGATGACACCGTAAGTTCACGGCCTTATTCCCATACTGAACTCTCCGTATAAAGGATAACAAAACACAGCTAGGTGTGGCAGTGCACACTTGTAATCCCAGTGACTTGAGAGGCTGAGGCAAGAGGATCAAAGGCTCAAGGTCAGCCTGGGCAATTTAGCAAGACCCTGTCTCAAAATAAAAAGGACTGGGAATGCAGCTCAGTCTACAGCACCCCTGGGTTCAATCCCTAGTACCAAATAAAATAAAATAAAATAAAAATACAAAAAGGGCTGTTGGTGTAGCACAGTCACAGAGTACACCTCGGTTCAATTTTCAGTACTGCAAAAAAAAAAAAAAAAAAAAAACCCACAAAAAACAAACAAACAATAAAACAAAGAAATGAAACATAAAATAATGCTCATCACCACTAATAGTAAAAACAAGATGCAATTTTTCATCCATGAGATGGACAAAGATGCAAACCACTGATCACATCCTACCCTGATGAGCACTCTTGCATCATTCTGAGAATAGGTAAGGGTACAGCTTAGTGGAAGGCAGTCTTGCAGGGATCATCCAGATCTAAAACGCACACGCCCTTGAACCCAAAGAGTTCCTTCTAGGAATTAACCTACAAAAACACTCACACCTATTCACAAAGATATATGAAGCACAAGGACACTCCTGCACGGACATTTATATGTTTTTGGAGGTAGTCTCAAAAACTGATGCCCAGAGATTCCTCCCCGCCCTGCTCACTCACACCTTATCTTCCTCATGCCCAGGTGCAGAGCTTTCGTCTTGGCCCCTTTGAATGTGGCCATGCCTTGCCACTAGTTTTGATCAATAGGATATGGCAGAAGTGAAATTCTGGAACCTAACCCCACGCTGTGAGAAACCCAAGCCACAGGGACAGACCAATCAGAGGAAAGCCAAGGCACTCCTGGTGACAGCCACCACCAGCACCAACTGCCAGCCACGTGCATGAGGACATTTTGGAGGCTTCGCGTAGTACCATGTGAGGCAGAGGACCCACACAACAGATCCCCAGAAACATGAGAAATAATAAACTGTGGCTTCAAGTCACTGCACTTTGAGAGATAACAGAGACAATATTCATTTGTTATCTTAGGCAAAATAGAGAAAAATGGGAAACAACTTAAAAAGCCATCAATAGGAAGATGGCTGTATGAATGACAGTCCAGTCACACCAGCAATGTTGTGCAGCCAGTAAGAAGATGGAGTAAACCCAGTGTTGTGACAGGGAAAGGCCCTAGAATAGGTTAGTGAAAAGCACAAATTTCAGAACAATATGTCCAATATGATTTTGTTTATGTAAAAATGTGTTATTTGGTTACTTCTGGGGGAGGGAACAGGATGTGGGCCGTGAGAGATACAAAAACTTCCACATTTTGATTTTTTTTAATGCCTTTATTTATTTGTTTGTTTATTTTTACGTGGTGCTGAGGATCGAACCCAGGGCCGCACATGTGCTAGGCGAGTGCTCTACCGCTGAGCCACAACCCCAGCCCCCACATTTTGATTTCTGTATTCTTTGATTTCTTTTTCTTCCTTTCATTTCATTTTATTTTACTTTTTGCAATGAAAATGCACTCATATATTAGTTCTATGTCTAATAAGAGATGGAAAATGGGTTTCTGCCGGCTTCCTTGGTTTTGAGGAGCCTGGTCTTTTGCCGGCCCTCCTTCCTCTGAGCACTGAGAGAGCTCAGGAGGCCCCTCTGTTATTTCTAATTCTCCCAACTCCCCAGGCAGGTGGGCATCATTTTTCCTGTTTCAGAAATGCAGCCACCTGTATTCAGAACGGATAGGTAGCTGTCCAAGCATCACCCAACCAAGTGCAGAACCAGGTTTGAACACAGGGTGCTTCCACTTCGAAGCCCTCCCAGAAAGGCCTGGGCCTGCCCCAAATAGTTGATGGTCTGGTTGGGGAAATAACTTGCACATGGGTGAGAAACTGCTGGATACGACTGCAGACCAGATGTGAGGCCACAGACAGGTGACAGCATCCTGTCTTATTCAACTATTGAACAAGCATCTATTGAGCCCCTCCTAGGGGCCAGGTACCGCTCACGCCAGGTTCCCTGGCCCTCAGAAGGGACTCCCTGGCCACAGGGAGCTCATGACTTAATACCAGCGCCAGACATGAAATAAGGAGATGAACACACGATGTGACCAGAGAGTGACAAAGGCTAAGAAAAGAAAACAGGACTTTCTCAGTGTCCTTCTCTGTAAAATGGGATACCAATGGTGCCAACTTCAGAGAACCTTTGGGTTGGAGTCAATAAACTATCTCAGGGAAAGATGCTTTAGTGCCAAGCTGGGCGCACAGTGTGTTCCCATAAATGGGAATGACAATGAAGATGGTGACATGTTGAACTGTCATGTATAAGCTGTGATAAAGGCTTTTTAAGGGTGTGTGACAAATGCAAGCAAAACAAATGCATGGGCTGGGTGTGGGTGACCATGTGGGCCAGAGCAGTCCAGGAGGACTTCCCAGAGGAGGCGCCAGAGGCGCCTGTGCTCGGAGTTGGACCACATTTTGTTGGCAGGGCAAAGGCCTCCACCCTGCCCAGGAGGCTCTCAGTGTCCAAACACCAGACAGAGGCAGGCAAAGCTGCCAAGCTCTCTGCTAATGCGGTTAGTCTGGGCCTTATCTCAGAGGAGCTGGGCCTCAGACGCCTTGTTGGGCTGACCGCAGGGCCGGCAGAGAAGGCAGACTGGGAACAGGCCTGCTGCTGCCACCAGCGGGAGGGCAGTGGGGGCTGTGCAGGAAGGCCTGGGGGAGCGGGCTATTTGTTATGGGGTGAAGAGGAAGCCGTAAGTGGTCCTCTGTCCTCCATTAACAGCAGGATGGAGTCAGGCTGGAGCCGCTGGCTTCAGAGTCAGCCTTGTTTTTTAAACACACATGGCTGGCCTGGGCCTTTTAACCCTGGAACACCCCAGGGTTCCTGCAGGAAGAAAACAGTAGCCTTTGGTCTAGAAACTCCACAGCTGGGGTGTAGCTTAGGGCATTTCTTTGCAGCTCAGAAACAGAGATAAGAATATTGTGATAAAAGGAACAGTACTTTTATAATGGATTATTCAAAGTCAGGGAGTTGGGGCTGGTTATAATTCTTTATACTCAAAATTCCTTGCTGTACGTCCACAAAGCTAAAAGCAAATAGAAATGGACTCCTCTTTTCCTACAAGCTATTTCTACCCTATCCTTCCAAGAGCGTCATTCTTCTCCTCTCCACCCATTCCCATCACCAAAATTGACCTGAAAGTGTGAGACCTTGACCCCTGGAGAGGACCCCGCTTGTCTCCTGCCCCTCCCGGCCTCCCACACACCGTGAGCCACCAGGCTTAGCTTTTTGGAGAAGTCCCAGATACTCTGGGATGCTCATGGAGGCCGTGGAGCCTGTCCCTGGAAAGCTGCATCGGACACTATTTCAGGGGATCCCAGACTCCAGGTGTGTCCTTCCCAGATCAGACTGACTGGTAGGTTTCTTCCAGCTCTCACTAGATGATTGATTTGATCCCATTCTACACATGAGATAATCTCAAGCAATCAGAGTCTGATTACAAAACTCTCAGTGAGGGGCGGGGATGTAGCTCGGTGGTGGAGCGCTGGCCTTGCAGGTGGCTCAGAGAGTGAGAGGCTCAGCAGTCAGCAGGAGGAGAATGGGTCACACTGTGGCAAGAACCTAGGCACTTGCAGCAGGCACCTGGTTGCTGCTCTGAGTCCCTACTCTGACAGAGACATGTAGATGGGATCCCTAGGACCTTAAGTCCCAACAGACTTCCCTCACCTTATCACACCCACTGATAGGCAATGGCTGAGCTTCCGACATCCATCATCCCCAAGGAGGCCACCAGTGCCCCTCCCAGACTCCACCAGGGGGTCCTCAAGGCTATGTTGCTGCACAGGGGCAGGCCAGGAATGAGTCCAGTGCAGACAGGTTTGGGCCCTCAGACCTCAGAGAAAAGATGGAGTGTGAGCTGGGTGCCACCGTGATGCACGCCTGTAATCCCAGCGGCTCATGAGGCTGAGGTAGGAGGATCGCCCGTTCAAAGCTAGCCTTAGCAATTTAGCAAGGCCCTAAGCAACTCAGCAAGACTCTGTCTATAAATGAAATATATTTTTAAAAAAGGCTGCAGATGCGGCTCAGTGGTTAAGTACCTCTGGGTTCAATTCCCAGCACCAAACACAGCAACAAAAAGACGGAGTGTGGGCTGGGGTTGTGGCTCAGCGGTAGAGCGCTCGCCTAGCACATGTGTGGCCCGGGTTCGAGCCTCAGCACCATGTAAGCATAAAGTGCATTGCATTGTGTACAACTAAAGCAAATAAATAAATTCTAAAAAAAAAAAAAAAAAAAAAAAAAAAACGGAGTGTGAACACATATTCATCAGGTCCTCAGCCTGTCTTGATGAAGGACAACCCAAAGACCTTAAGTCACATGTAGCCCGGATCCCAATGACCACGGAAGGGGGTGGCAGTGAGAGGGCTGCCCTTCCCAGAGCCTTCAGTTCTTTATCCACCAAATCAGGGTCCTGCTATGCAAGAACCATTCCAGACGTTCCGGAAAGCAATGTGCAAGACCAAATAGCAGCCCAGAAGGCAGTCCCCTCAGAAACCAGGGCCATCAGCACAAAGTAACTTCTGTGAGGCAGGAAGATTAGAATCCACAAGCCTTTAGTCAGGCTGGATGGGAGCAAGCCAGCCCCAAAATGTGGAATGATTACTAACAGACACGGTCCCAACCTTACACGTGTTCCACATCCACAAACTGGAAAAAATGTCAAATTAAATATGAAACAGGAAGTAGAGATAAAGAGCTCTGCACACGAATGCACACACACTCTTCTAGTTAGCACGGGGAAGAAAGCCAGTGGTGGCGATTTTTAATTAGAAAGGAGGACTAATAGCTGCCTCCCAAGGCCAAGGCATTCATCTCGGGAAGCACCAGGCCAGAGTTAACCCTTGCAGCTCCAGGGTGGGGCTCGCTGCTGAAGTGCCTCACTGCCCAAGAAGGCCTACGGGGCTTTCCAATCCTTGCTAGGTTAATTGAAGAATCGTTAAAGTTGGGGAGGAGGAAAAGAAAAGAGGACTCAAGGTGGAGTCCACCGTCTACCAGAATGGTAGGAGTTGGGGGCCGTACCTTCTGAAGCCTGATTTAGAGATGGCTCAACCCCAGCTCTTCTATTTACCAGCTGTGTGACTGTGGACTCACCCCTTCCCGTGGTCTCAGTTTTCCTTGTATGTGAAATGGGGATGATAGTATGAACTTGCAGCATGGTTAGGATTAAATGAGATGAGGTATGAAAAAATACCTGTTTGCTTAGACCACCATAATTCCTCAAAAAACGATGGCAGCTGCTGTTAATGTAATTCATGACTCTTTAGTTTCCTCCTTAATATGTCTGAGGCAGAAATTCCTCTAATGAAATATAAGGGGATTTTTATGGTCTGTTTCTGGAATGTCCCCCAAAGACTTGTGTGTTAACACAACTTGTCGTCCCCAAGACAGCAGTATTCAGAGGCAGGGCTCTTGGGAGGTGATCATGAGGGTTCTGAGCTCATCTAGGGACTAATGCATTCATGAATTCATAACTTGAGTGGCGTTATTGTGAGGTGGTGGCGACTGTAAGAGGTGGGACTTAGTTGAAGGGAGTAGGTCCTTTGGGGTGTGCGGGCCCTTGGGGACTATATCTTGCCTCCAACTCTGCCCCACCTGTCTGCTGCCTGTCTTGAGGTAAACACCTCTGCTCTACCATACCCTTCCTCCATGGTGTGCAGCCCCATCTCAGGCCCAGACAGAATGAAGCCAGCCAACCTGGGCTGAAACCTCTGCAAGTGTGAGCCAAACAAATCTTTTCCCTTATAAGTTGTTTTTCTCGGGTCCTTTGTCACTGTGACAAAAATCTAACCGAAATAAACTATCTCCTGTCTATGGATTTCAAAGTGTGGGGATGCAGGAGTAAGTAGTAACTGTTTCTTCCTTAAAAAAATTGAAACCACCTCACCCCACCGCCACCCACTCAGCTCAGAGTGAAGTTGACGTCCTGGATGGGACGTCCAGCCCTACAGGGCAATAAGGCTCTGTACCCCCAGGGGTGGGGGGTAGGGGGGACAACCTGTAAAACAGGAAATGCCAAACTTCTCCCTGCCCATCACTCCTCTGGTTGGATTTAACTCCTGCTTAAGCTGTTGCTTGGACAGTATAGCAATACAGGTACATGTATTTCCTACCTTTCTCTTTCCAAGTCTGTGTAAAAAGGAACAGGTAGCAAAAAGTGAGCTCGAGAGTCTCTAAAACAAAAATCAACCATTTTAGAGATGACTGTTATAATCCTAAAAGGGCTCTTCATATCTCAAACAGAACAGCTAATGCACAGAATAGCACTGGGCCCATAGTAGGTGGCAATAAATAGCTGTTGAATACCCAAATGGACAAATGTCATCTGTTCCCTACAGTGGTTCCTCTCGAGGCACTCATTCTGAGATGAAAGAGACACAGAAAGAAATCTTTTTCCCTCTCCATGAAGTTTCCAGATATAGGGTCACAAATAACAGTGAGATCATGGCCTCCAAATACATCTCTGATATTACAAAATTAGTTTTTAAAAGATTTTTTTTCTCTCCTCCCCATCACCCTTACCTATGTGTTCTTACTATGACCTTGGACCCAGGACCTGACACACAGCAAGTTGTACTAAACAGATGTGGAATAAAAAGTAACTAATAATCACATTTAGCCACGCCAGGGGCACACTACTGTCCTGATGCAACTGTCTGGAAAACATGGAAGAGCCCCGAGCCAGCCGCCACGCGAGCTTCCTTCCATTAGCTTCCCGCCCCAGATAGGATCTTCCGAAATGGAATCACAAGAGCAGAGCTGGTCTGGGAGTGCTGCCTTCCCAGCTCACTCCAGTGACTCAAGCCTGTGTTTTAGAAAAGAACAGCAGCCCACCTTTAAGTCATAATCACAGTAATAAAAACAGTGCCAATAATTAACATTTTGTGAGAATTCACATGCCAGACACGCTATGATGTTTGACTTATATACAATGTATCTTTGTGTGTGTGTGTGTGTGTGTGTGTGTGTGTGAGAGAGAGAGAGAGAGAGAGAGAGAGAGAGAGAGAGAGAGAGAGAGACAGGGTTTGTCATGTTGCCAAGGCTGGCCCCAAACTCATGGGCTCAAGTGATCCCCTTCCACTTCAGCTTCCTGAATAGCTGGGACTACAGGCAATCTCAGCTTCAGTATAAACTTAAGAAATACATTATCTTATCCCCATTCTACAGATAAACAAACTGTGGCTTGGGGAAGGGAAGGGAGGTGCCCTGGCTACACAGCTAGTCTGTGGTACTTCAGAGGGCTTCCTCACTACACCTCTGAGACGTTCTGCAACCCCACCTGCCATTCCAATCCCACCAATACCTCCAGTGCGCCAGAACCACCGGACACCCAGCTGGACATTTTCCTAGGCACAGAAAGTGCTTCCTGTCTTCGCCCACCACGTACAGGCCTCCTCATCCTTGAGGCTTTGTTCGAATGCTTTCTGAAGCCTTCCCAGGGTGGCCTCACTGTGGAAGGACAGCCATCGATCCCTTCTGGGTTCAGGGCTTCCCAGGAGGAGTCAGAATCCCTTCGCCATCATACCTTCAGCACCCTGCCACTCAGCAGGAAGTCAATAAATGTCCTTTAATTAAGTAAATTAAGCACATTGTTCCCAGAAAAACAGAGACATAAACCCTCAACCAGGGACAGGCCCATGCTGGCCCTGGCCATGCCATAGGAAGTGGTTGACCATCCTGGGGTGAAGACAGAAGCAGAATGATTAGGATCAGGCTGAGGTTTCAGACAGCCCTGGGGCTGGGAGCAGGCGCAGGGAAAGCCATAGCAGGCTTTGAGGTGGTGAGGTTCTGTCAAGCACAGGTAGTTCAAAGCCATTTGTCTCCGGGCATTTGTGGCCTCAATCCCACAGACAAAGCCTGCAGCCCCAGCCCTGCACACCTGGTAGTATCTTTGGGCCACTTTGCTTGCCGGCCGCCTTCTCTTTCAGTTTCCCACTCTTCCATCTCAGATAGTTGTCACTTTTACCCTAAGGAAGCCTCCAGGGCTTGACTTCAAAGCCAAGAGCCGTCTCTTGGGGAACGGAAGTCATTTCCCCAGCAGTCCCAGTGTTCCTGTTCTCTCATGGCTCATCAGAGGATTCTGAGCAGAGGGCAGAAGGGGTGGACGAAGGAGACATCTTACCTCTGAGCCACCCATACAGGGCGGAACCCAGGGTTTGGCTGAGGCGGGCATGGAGGACCTCCCTGGATGGCAGGGATCTCTTTGTCACCTTCCGGTAACAGAATGGACCAAAGACCTCTGGAAATCCCTTCCAGCTCCCAAATTCCATGATCTTTATGGTGATTGGTCACATGTGCCTGTGGGCGAGGTAAGCATAATTCATTGTCCAAATCAAAATACTCCCCCAAATGAAAGTGGTCACAGGCATAAACTGGGCCTGCCCCATGCCCACCAGGCAGTCTGGTTTTTTGACCTATGGTGTCAAGGACAGGGATGCATCCTTAACACCACAGGTCAAAGGTCAAGTTTGTGTACATCTGAGATTCAAACATAGAACTGTTGGATTCAAACTTTTTCAGAAGACATGGCCACTTTGCAAAGAGAGTTTGGTAACCCACCCGCTCAGGGACATCAGGAGATACATGATAAGTCATAATGTCACGTATTTTTGCCTAATGTTCTCTGGCCTCTCCTGTGTGTTCTCACAGCATAATTGCCCCCAGAGCACCTTATGGGTGAAGGAGCTGCTCCCAGAGGAGTGGACAGAGATAGCTCTAAATGGCCTGGTCTACGAGATGGCTCCCTGCAGTGCCATTCCTCCAAAGGAGCCAGCAGGGCCTTTAAACAACCCTTCCCAGGTAGGAAAGGGAGGTGCATAGCCTCTGGGTAGAACCCTTTTATGTGGCATCCTTTGGGCAGATAGGGGCTTGAGGAGAAGGTGGTACTTATTGTACTTCCCCTAAGCCAGAATGGGGGTCAGGGCTCCTGGACCCCTTTCTCCCTCCTTTTGGCTCTGTCATGGGATTAATCTTTAGTCCATGGGCTGGTTCTGGGGCAGCCAGGGGCCTGAGTGGATGCTCCCCTGTGCAAGGTGAGGGACTGTCTGAGGTAGGTCCTCAGAATCTTGCATTGCATTCTTGAGTCCCCTCTGGGTCACCAGGGATGAGTGGCCACTGGTGACCAAGAATCCTTGACCTCAAAGGTTATCTCAGGAGAGACAGAGAGGTAAAAGTATCAGAGATTGCTGGGCATGGTGGCTCACACCTATAATCTCAGTGAACTGGGAGACTGAGGCAGGAGGTTTGCAAGTTCAAAATCAGACTCAGCAACTTGGTGAGGCCCTAAGCAACTTAGCATGACCCTGTCTCAACAACATCAACAACAAAAGAACTGGGGATGTGGCTCAGTGGTTAAGTGCCCCAGGATTCAATCCCCAATACCAAAAAAAAAAAAAAAAAAAAAAAAATCAGGGATCAAAGGATCAGCTGGTTGTGGAGTCTGTAAGGAGTGTGGCTCCCTGAACTGGCCAGGGAGACCAGAACTTGCCAGGCTCTTTTTTTTTTTTTTTTTTTTTTTTTTCCTAATTCAAGTATTGAGCCTTGCCTACACTAGACTGTACTCTACCACTGAACTACATCCTCAGGCTGAAATAATTTTTTTTTTCTTTGTATTTTATTAGAGACAGGGTTTCACTGAGTTGCTAAGTGCCTTGCCATTGCTGAGGCTGGTTTTGAACTCAGGATCCTCCTGTCTCAGCCTCCCAAGTGCTGGGATTACAGGCATGCACCACCGCGCCTGGCTGAAATAATTGACTTTATCAATATTTTATTACATGAGAAACACATTTAATACATATGTGTGTGTATACCTTAATACATGACTACTAAACTTTGAAGAATCCTTATCCATGCACCTAGAATCACCCTACAGCTGAGAAACACCTGGGGACAGGGCCTGAGCTCAGGCATCAGCAGGAGTAGGAGGCAGGAACAGAATGAGGGTGGAGAATTTTCCTGTGCTCCTTCCCCACAAGTCATCCTGACCTGGCCACGTCCCTATCAAGGCCACAGCTCCTGCCAGGGGCCCTCTCCACATAGCATCCCTTATGGGCCTTGCTGCCTGCTCCCTCATTGGGCGAGCTGGACTATTCCACAGGGTTGCTCCGTCCTCGGTTGGCTCCCCGAACCCTGCCCACGCCTTTTTCGTCCAGCCCTTGATTAAACTCTCTTTGAACTACCCAGTTAAGTATGCCATACACATACATATCTTGTACAAAACACATAATTGCTAATGTTGCCGCCTGAAGCGATGGCCGCTTGGAGCAACAAAGCTGCGGGAAGAAGTTCAGAGGCGAACTGGAAACAAACAGCTTTTTATTCTGATAACTTTTCTCTCTGGCTCTAACAACGACTAACACGCACCAGACACACCACCAAAAAATGGTGCAGACCTGATCAGCAATCTCGGCTCAAGTCACTCGAGATCCCAGGCCAAGTCCCGTGAGACTACAGAAGGCGGAAGGCGGCAATGCCCAAATCTCCATGGCCCATAGTCAACCACAATTTAAGCCATCTCCCCAAACAGGGCTCCCGCATGCTAAAGTCCCAATGAATGAATGGACAGCTTAAGAAAGACAATTTAGCCGGGCACAGCGGTGCATGCTTGTAATCCCAGCGACTCAGGAGGCTGACGCAGGAGGAGGGCAAGTCAAAGCCAGTCTCAGCAACTTAGTGAGACCCTGTCTCAAAATAAAAAATGAAAAGGCTGGGGATGTGGCTCAGTGGTTCAGTATTCCTGGGTTCAATCCCCAGTATCAAAAAGAAATGAAGGAAGAAAGGAAGGGAAGGAGGGAGAGAGGGAGGGAAGGAATGCAAAGAAAGACAATTCATATAGAAGAAAAACAAACAGTAAACAAAAGATGTGGCAATATAGCCAAGCTTCCTGGTACTCAAGATACATACACTAACAATTCTAAGGGACATGGTCCACCTATTTAGGCAGCAGAAAGCAAAACACAGTGCTGACAAGGCCAGCAGGAAATGGGCCTCTCATCCACCTCTGGTAGCCATGAGGGGTGCAAGGCCCTGGAGAGTAAGTCAGCAGAACTCGTCAGGCACCATAATAACCTCCAGATCTTTGAACAACTTAACCAACTGCTTAGAATTTTCCTAAAGAAATAATTCACAAGAGGATGGAAAGAAAAATGCACAGAAAATCTCCTTTTTTTTTTTTTAAGATAACAAGTATTAGAAATTGTACAAATGAGATCCCCCCAAAATAAATTAAGTAAATAATGTGTTCCACTCAATGGAATAGTATCCAGTCTTTAAAGCTGTAAATATAAAGACTTCATAAAAATATTTATAACGCACATAAAGTCAAACTAGAAAACATGAAATAGTATATGTACTATGATTAATGGTATGTGGAAATACCAGTGCCTATGGGCAAAGTTTGGAAGGATATGTTTTTAAAAATTACTTGTTAAATTAAGGTGTTGCAGTTACAGGCATATTTTTTCTATGAAGATTTTCTTTAGTGTGCAATATATTTAATACATTGTTAATACAATATTTACAATATTGTTTTTTTAGCACTGGGGATTGAATCCAGGGGCACTTCACCACTGAGCTAGATCTCCAGTCCTTTTTTACTTTTTATTTTGAGACAGGGTCTTGCTAAGTTCCCCAGGCTGGGCATGGATTTACAATCCTTCTGCCTCAAGTCTTCCATGTAGATGGGACTCCAGGTGTGTGTCGCCATGCCCAGCTCACAATATGGTTTTGGTGGTTACATGTAAAAGGGAAACATTCTAATTTCCCAAGTAACAAATGCCTTATGTATAGTAACTATATCAATGTTCAACCTTCTTTAAACTCATGTTTCTTTTAGCATCTGATAAGAAGATAGCCTAGAGTGGTGAATGGAACATAAGCTTTGATACAGAGAGAGCCCAAACACCTGGATTTAAAAGCTGTGGACTTTGGGTAACTATGTAACCTCTCAGAACTTCAGTTTCCTCATCTGAAATAGAAAATGATTGTATCTATCCATCTTTGGAGATTTTAAAGATAACAATATGGGCTGGGGATATAGCTCAGTTGGTAGAGTGCTTGCCTTGCACGCACAAGGCCCTGGGTTCAATCCCCAGCACCACAAAAGAAAAAAAAATTAAATTAAAGATAACAATATGAGTGATCAATAAATGATTATTATCAGATCAGACTATATGTTGGAGTTTAGTTTTACTTGACTATTTGGGCTGACGTTGCTCTCTGCTCTGCTTCCTATGTGTACATATTATTCCACCCAAAGAAGACAGTGGGCTTCTTAAGGTCACCTCCTCTGGAGAGAGCCTGATGACAAATCCCACAGATGACAGCCAGAACTATTAGATGAATGGCAGATTGATATCCCTTTGGCCCATTATTAATCATATGAAAAAGGGCAAAAACAAAGAAAGACTAGAAACAGCTGGCCACTCAGGCAAAAACTGGTGAAACCAGTGACCCTGCCATAAGCACAGCACCAGAGTCCAGCATGGTGGGGCACGCCTGTAATCCCAACAGCTCAGGAGACTGAGGCAGGAGGATCGCAAGTTCAAAGCCAGCCTCAGCAACTTAGTGAGGCCCTCAGCAACTCAGTGAGGTCTGGTCTCTAAATAAATAGGGGGAATAAGGGGGGTGGGGCTGGGGATGTAGTTAAGCGCTCTTGGGTTCAATCCCCAGTACAAGAAGGGAAGGAAGGGAAAAATGAAGGAAGGAAGGACGGACACCACGGTGAAGGACGGACACCACGGTGAAGGACCCTGGGGATGACAGCATCCTCCAATGGCCCTCCCAGCTCATTCCAACAGTGGAGAAAACACAGTGTGTGGGGGCTTGAAGCTCACTGTTTTCATCATCCTCCTCTCCCCACTCCACCCAGGGCGTCAGCCTGGAATGAAAGCTTCCAGGTGGAAGGAAGCGGCACCCCTGCACGCATGCACACACAAGCCCAAGGCTTCCAAAGAGCTGGGAATTGCAGGAGAAGAGAACAAAGAAAGAAAAAAACCTCATTCTTCAGCCTCTGAAAGACTGGACACATTTCCCCAACTCCTAACTCTGAAAATTAGTTACTAAAAGGATGGGATTTACCATTTATCCCAGCTAGCCAGGTGGAACTACATTTCAGGGTAATCGGTTGAGGGCAAGGGGAAGAGCTCTTCCCCAGTGACAAATTCTAGATGGCAAATACAGAAGGAACAATGATTAAGAAATCACATTTTTGCAGCCCCAATAAAATAAGTGATTCTGGCAGGAACCATGACTGGATGCTAAAGCTACTGGGTAAAACTGATCTTCCGGGAACTGGATATTCCCACGGGGCCAAAGTGTCACCCCAGCGAATGACGTACTGCTTGTGAGGTGCAAAATGAAAAGGTAATTTGACACAGGAGGCAAAACCCAGACCAACCTCTGCCCCAGGCGCAGTGGGACCAGCAGTCAAAATATTCCTCCTTCTGCGACACAACAGGAAGGGCATGGTGTGACTGCAGGGGAACATAACCAAGACTCGAGCTCTAACTTCCAGCCTCTGAGAAAGCAAGTGATGGAGAACATATTTAACAGCCCCAGGAAACAGACCAGCGTGGGAGGTGGGTGTTCTACAGGCAAAAGCACGGTTTCTTCAAAAAAGTGATGTCATGGGGAAAGAGGGAAGGGAGGGGCAAAATGTTCTGGAATAAAAGTGTCTTATATAGGGTATGATGATGCACACCTGTGATCCCAGCTATTCAGGAGGCTGAGGCAGGAGGATTGCTAGGAAGAGGTCAGCCTTGAGCAATTTAGTGGGACCCCTATCAAAACAATACAAACAAAACAAAATGCTAGGTGGTAGAGCACTTGCCTAGCATATACCTAGCCCTGCATTTAAGCTCCAGAACCCCCCCCCCCAAAAGTTTTAAAAGCCATAAAACCAAGTAGCAATATGAGGTCCTGATTTGAATAAAGCAGGCGTAAGAGATTTTTTTTTTTTTTTTTTTTTTTTTTTTTAGGACAACTACGGGAATTTGAGTGTGAATTTGACATTAGCTGATATTAAGAAATTAATTTTATAAGTTGTGATATGCAGTATCGGGGTTATTTAGGAATAGATCCTTATTTCTTGGATATGTATATGGAAATATTTAGGGAAATGTCATATTTGTAAATACTTTAAGATATTTGGGTAAGAAAAACAATATGGCAAATATGACCACATATTAATGATTGTTAAATTTAGATGATGAACTTATATAAGGTACCTAGAATAGTTAAATTCATAGAGACTGAAAATAGAATAGTGTTACCAGGGGTTGGAGAAAGGAATGGAGATACTGCTGAATGGGTAGAGAATTATAGTATGGGATCATGAAAAGGTGCTGTTGATGGATAATGTGACTGTGCCCTTGCAATGTGAGTATGCTTAATACAGAGTGAGGTATACACTCAAATGGTGAATTTTATCTTTGATATAAAGCATATCAACATTTAGGCAAACCATGGTATTAATTATATTACTATTTCTCTATTTTCTGTTCATTTGAAACTTTTCATAATATATATCTGTCTCTATATATATACATACATATATACACATAGATATCTATATATGTACACATATATAGATATATATGTGGCTCAGATATATACATACATATATTATGAAAAGTTTCAAATGTTCTGGAATCTATCTATCTATCTATCTATCTATATAAAGATATGTAACTGGGGATTGTTGAACCCAGGGATGCTTTAAAACTGAGCTACATCCCTATCCCTTTTTATTTTTAATTTTGACACAAGGTCTTATTAAGTTGCTAAAGCTGGCCTCAACCTGCCAAACTGCTAGAATTATAAATGTGCACCACCACACCCAGCCATAATAAATATTTCTTAGAAGACTAACCATCTCTCTGGTCATACACTGTCACCTGGCCTTTTCTCTAATCCTAGTTTGTTTGTTTAGTACTGGGGATTGAACCTAGGGCCTCACAAGTGCTAAGCGAGGGCCCTGACACTGAGCTATACCCCCAGCCCTCTATTCCGAGTTGTGCCAAAGTCTTTTAAAAAGCTAATGGGAGGTCAAGGCTTTGTTTTTAATTATTTTTTTTCTTAAAAGTAAACCTCAAGGACTAATACCTTTCCTGGATTTTCATAATATCTGGTTCAGAGCAGAATGGAGAAGGTTGGATCTAGAAACAGCCAGAACCTGATAGAAAGCCAGACCACTTCAGTCGGGAGCAGCCACTCCCTGCTCTGCGTGCTCACTAACATCAGGTGCAGTTCTAAGGCAAGCTCTTCAAGTCCTGTGAGGTCAGCCTCACCTTCAACTCTCACAGCAGGGAAACAGAGCCTCACAGAGGTTAAAGCAACTGGCCCACAGTGGCTCAGGTGATGGGCAATAGGTTTCAAACAGGCCTCTCTGAAAGCAGCCTGAGTTAACCAGTCCTCCAAGCTTTTCTGCTTCCTGCCTTTAAAATAAAAAATTCTTGGGTGTAATCTTCAAGCATATCAGCCCCACCCCCACCCCCCCCACCCAGCTCCAGGGCTCAAGGTTGGTTAATTGATTTAAAAGCAGTGCCCACCACTTACTGTAAACTCTGAACCTGGTGAGGCTTGTGAGAGAGTCAGAGGCAAAATGTCCAGGGACTAAAAATACTTGGCATCCATTTGTGAAGACAACACTAAGAAACACCAGATTACTTGAAGCAGTGACATGAGCTTGCATGGCACTCACCAGCACTGCCCCTGCACCAGCGGCTCCTCTTCCTGCTGCTGGGCTCATTGCAATGCACCAGTTACCCAGATAGGGATTCTCTGTCTCTGCAGTTTAGCGACTGTGGGTTCCTGCAGCTCACCATCTTGTCTTATCTTTATATATTTCACACCTACAATGCTGCTGGGCACAGAGAGGGCGTGGGGACATACTGGATGCTGGCCAGAAAGTAAGTAGGTGAGCTGGGAACTGAAGCACGAGCCTGGGCTAGAGAATTGAGAGTTGGAGCCCAGACTGGGCAATTTAAGGAGACCCTGTCTCAAAAAACATACATGAAGAAGAGGAAGAAGAAGAGGAAGAGGAAGAGGAGAAGGAGGAGAAAGAAAGAAAGAAGAAAAGAAAGTGACTAGGCAAACATAGGACAGCACCCCGATTTCCCTCCTTATCTGCCCCAGGTAGGTCCTGGAAACCAGTCATGTCATAGCCCTACTCTGTCGCGACCCTCCCCACACACAATCAATCCTGAATCCTCCAGGTGATCCTGCTTCCTTTGACTCCTTCCCAGAGGTTACTTCTGTCAAAGATGCAAAGGGCCCTGCTCCAGTCTGCTCCAGCCAAATGCCACCTCAAGTCCCAGCCCTGTCTGGCCGCTCTGTCCTTAGGCAGGTGCGGTGTTAGAGCTAAGCCCTACCTTCTCCAGCCTTTAGGCCATCCAGTTTCCTCCGTGAATGAAGGGAAGCTGCGGGTAGAGGGGATCCACGGCTCTGATCTAATCCCAGCACCCAGACAAGGGGGCTGAGATTGCAGCAAGAGGTTCCCAAATTGGAACGAAGCCATGCTTGTGTGCCTGGCCCTGCTCACTATTCCCTGGGTCAGGCCTGCTCCCTCAGCAAGTCGTCTGAACTCTGGCAGGATGAGAATGTGACACCCATAGGCCTCAAGGACACAGGCTTCCCCGAGAGTCCCTAGCAGTCAATATCCTTTGCATGCAGTCGTGGTGCAACTGTTATTCTGATTGAGGGGGCGGAAGGGCAAAATGAGCACTCGATATTAAAAAGGTATCCCTCCGCCACGGTGGTGCTCCTGAGACCCGGATCTCATTTTCCCGGCTACTCGCAGCTCTTTCCTTTCTCAGGCAGGATGGGGCTGGAACTACGTTAGCTTCCAGGTTCCCATGTGGCTATGATGATTCTGTCCTGGTTTTCTCTATTGTATACTCTGACACCATTTGTGTCCTATAACACACACTTGTTACAAAAAAAAAAAAAAAAAAAAAAAAAAACAACAACACACACAACAACAACAACAACAACAACAAACTCTTGCCTTCCAAAGCCTTTTTAATTTTCGGTCAATCAAGTCCAAGTTATCAATATCAAAGGCTGAAAAAAATCTTGCAAAGTACAACACCTGAATTCTATCCTTGTTTGTTCACTGATTGTTTTTAGGGAATCTTTCAACTTTTTGGATTTGTTTATTTTTGTTGTTGCTGTTGTTTTGGTACCAGGGATTGAACTCAGGGGCACTCGACCACTGGGCCACATCCCCAGCCCTTTTTTGTATTTTATTAGAGACAGGGTCTCATTTATTAGAGACAGGGTCTCACTGAGTTGCTAAGTGCCTCGCCATTGCTGAGGCTGGCTTTGAACTCACAATCTTCCTTGCCTCAGCCTTCTTTCAACTTTTTGGAACACATACTAAGATTCTACCTTGACTGACTCTGAGGTACACATCTGTGTTGATGGGAAGGTAGGGCATGCCACTCCAAAACGTGGCACCTTGGCATGATGAGCATTTGGAGCTGAAGGAAAGTGAGAGACCACAGAACTGGAAGAGTCCCTGACCTTCTCCCTCCTCTCTCCTGAAAACTCTCATGTGACAAGGGTCCTGCTCTACATTCTGGGAGAAGGAACATGACACAGAGAAGCCAAAAAGAATACCAACAGACAGGCCTTGCTGAGTCCCCCAGTTTATGACATTAGATCAAACTCATTGGTCCCCCATCCCACTTCTGCCTGACTGACTATAAAACTACAGTTTCCTTGGGTCTTTGTTTCTGGAGGCTTCCATTTTACATAAACTTTAGTGACATAAATTTGTTATGATTTTCTCTTTTTAATCTTTCATTAACAGGGCATCAGCTATGAATCTTGATTTGTTTGTTTGGTTTTCATGGTAATGTGAAGTGAATGTAGGGCCTCATGCATGCTAGGCAAAGGCTCTGACACTGAGCTACATCCCCACAACCATGAACCTTGAGATGGTTTTGCTCTCCCTACAATATTCTTTCAAGATATCTGAACTAAGAAAGTTAGTTCAAAATAGCAAACATCTGAAGCTATGTTTTACCCCAAGACAGCAGCTTCAATGTATTCCCATTAATCCTACTTCCTGCCATGACAGATTTGTAAAAGACTTCCTGACAAGTATGCTTCCAGGACCTGCCCTCCCACCCTGCCTCCCCATCAAGGTTGACAAAGCTAGTCATCTAAATCCCACTGAAGAATGGCATTCTCTACAATGACCTTGTTTTGTCTTGTTGACAATAATTCTTATACGCAAACCTACCTGACTATAGAGCTCTGTTAAGTGGCAGTGAGGCACAATGATTTAAGGCAGGTTCTGGGATGGAGCCCCTGCTCTGACTTCTCGGATTATGACCTTGGGCCAGCAACTCCATATTCCTCCCTGAGAAATGGAGATAGTGACAAGGCCCAACCTGACACACAGTAGGTCCTCACTGCATGCTTATGCATGTGTTTGTCCTGCTTATCCTTAGTTTGCACTTCTCTCTGATTACAACCCCCTGTACAATGGTCACACAGAGAGAACACACGGGCAAAAATAGGTTGCTGGCCTGCTCCATCTTAGGAGCCAGGTTTCCCGTGATCCAACTAGATCACGACCCCCTGTCTGGCATGGCCCCCACCACTAGACGCCAGGAGGGAATGAAGACTTCCTGTTCTGCAGCACTGTCCATCAGCGCTGCCTCACTACCTGCAGCAAACCCCCGTCCCACAGTCCATACTCTCTTGGACCAACCTCCTTGGCTTCCAAAGTCACCCTCTCCTCAGCACCAGGGAGAGACCTACCAGGCCTTCATCCACGTGTGGGTTGGTGTCTGTGGTTTCCTCAGGGTCTCAGACTTGGGCCACTCAGGGAGGACTCACCTTTCCCCATGGAAACGGCTTTTCTGCTGTGGAAAATGATCTCAGGAGCTGCTGAGCCCTTTCAGCCAAAACCCCATGTGCCCTCCCAGTCAGGATGTTTTTCAAAGCATAGCCTAATAGGGAGAGGCATACCTTAAATATTTGATAGCATAGTAAATTATAGTACTGTCAGGTGATGGAGTGTGGCTCAGCCACTTGAGACGATGTGGCACAAGAGCATATATAAAAGATGTTCAAGTTAAAGTCAATGAAACAAAAAGCAGATGGTTGCTATTGACTGAATTGTGTCCTCTCAAGTTGTATATGTTGAAGCCTTAACCCCCAGTGTGACTGTATTTGGAGACAGGGCCTGTGAGGAGGTTAAATAGGGTCACCCAGGTGGGATCCTAATCACACAGGATTAGTGCCCCTACAAGAAGAGGAAGAGACACCAGAGCTCCTTCTCTGCCTGTGAGGACAGGATGATCTTGATGCCATCTATAAGCCAGAGGACAATCCTCACCAGGAACTAAATTTGCACCTTGCTCTTTTTTTTTTTTTTTTTTTAATATATTCTAATTTGTTATACATGCTTGCAGAATGCAATTCATTTCATATTACATATAAAGAGCACAATTTTTCAAGTCACTGGTTTTACATAGAGTATTTTCACACCAATTGTGTCTTCATACATATATTTAGGGTAATGATGTCTAACTCATTCTGCCATTATTCCTATCCCCTTGCCCCCTCCCCTCCCCTCCCTCTCCTTTGTTCTATTTAAAGTTTCTTCCTTAGCACCTTGGTCTTAAACTTTGCAACCTTCAGAGCTGTGACAAAATACCTTTCTATTGCCTAAACCACCCAATCTACGTATTTTGTTATGGCAGCCCAAGGGAACTAGTAAAACAATGTAATGCAATTTGCAAGTTTAAAAACAACGCTTTCCCACACATACATGTTTATATGTGTCATACTTATATACACATGCATGCACTGAAGAAAGGCTGGAAGCAAGTCCATAGAGTGTTTGCAGAGTAATTGCTGCATGGTGGAACTAGAGGTGATTATTTTAGCCTTTGTAGTCCTCATTAGTGTTTCATCATGTGCATTACTTTTGGGAAAAGGGAGAAATTAACTCTCAAAGAATGTTAAGAATCGCCTCACCTCTGGCCAGGCAAGGTGGTGCATGCTGTAATCCCAGCAACTTTGGAGGCTGAGGCAGGAGGATCACAAGTTCAAGACCAGCCTCGGCAATAAAACAAAAGGGCTGAACGGTAGCTCAGTGGTAAAGCGCTCCTGGGTTCCATCCTCAGTACCCTCCCCCCCCCAAAGAAAAAATTGTCTCACCCCTGTATCCTCTGTGACATAAGTCAATCTCACAGAGAGAAAAGACCAAGGCGCAGGCATGCTGTATCACTGAGCCTCCCAGCGCGCCTGGTCCTCCCGTGCCATGCTGGCTGGCTGACGTTCCTTCTCAGAGGCAGGGAACGCGTCTCTCCACGACAGGGCGGGCCCATCCCAGAGCCACATGCGCCTGGCAAGAGTCGCTTTCCAACACGTCTCAACATGTGTTTCCAGTAACGCGGTTTGTGGCCGCTTTCTTCTCTTATCGCTCCTCCCGTGACCTTTGCTGGTTACAGACTTACTGACTGGAGCCAGGTGGATTTGTTTGATTTTTGTTGATGGTTATTAGGAAGAGGAAGTGCCAGAAGGGATTACCTCAAGTTTAAACCTATTTCCAGCAGAGTCCCGAGGCCTTTAATTACACATCTTGGGTCTGTTTGGTAAAGAAGTGGTCAAAGATGTGCTTTTTATCTCCCTCGGGATCTCCTGCGACTGGCAGCATTCCATTTGTGCCTGGTGTTCCTGTAGCCACAAGCTGGGAGCGTCTGGCGGGGAGGAGGGACAGCTGTGGAGATTGGGACATGACGAGAGAGGCATTTTCAAAAGCACCGTTTCTGGGAGTTGTTGGCCAAGACTGGCCATTTTGGGGTAGAAACAGTAGAGGAAGCTGGGTGTAGTGGTGCGTGCCTGTAATCCCAGCAACTAGGGAGGCTGAGGCAGGAGAATTGCAAGTTTGAGGCCAGCTTCAGCAACCTAGGCCCTAAACAACTGAGTGAGACCCTGTCTCTAAATTAAAAAATACACAGAAGGACTGGGGATGTAGCTCAGTGGTAAAAATTTCCCTGGGTCAATTCCCAGTACCAAAAAGGAAAAAAAAAAAAAAAAAAATCGAAGGAGGGGAAGGGAGAGGAGGAAGAGAAAGAAATAGAAATAGTAGAAGCAGCCTAGGAACTGCACCTACAGAGACCTGGGATTTTGTTTTCGGGGCCAACAAGTACAATCACAGTCCTCAGAAGAGCATCATAGGTCAGTTCCTACTGAACAACAAGGGTGAGCACCGTCAAAATGCTAAATGCCCAGCCCCATCCAAAAGCAGACCTATGCCCCTTTCTCTCCCTCCCCCTCAATCCTTCCTTCTTTCTTTGCAGATTAATTTAATATCTTAGCAGTGAATAGTAACAGCCCAATCCCCGTGGGCAGGCAATTGTGTCTCTGGGGTGATCAGGATGCCATCTCAACTGCAGAGCAGACAAATGTCACTTTTCTGGTGGGCCTCAGCAGAGAGCTCAGACTACCAGCTGAACCCAGGAAAACCTTTCCCACTCTGATTTCTCCAGGCAAATAAAAGAGGACAGATTCCTGGGATCCATTCCCCAGAGCACAAGGACGTTGCTATCCTGTAACTTGCTTAAGGTCCAAGACTGGAAAGTTTACCATGCAAAATGCTACTTTATTGGGCGGTGGGGCATGGGGCCCTTGGTTACTCAGAGTCTTAGCACATTTTGGAATAACAATGAAGTTAGGAAATTAGGAATTATTCTTTAGCTGTTTGTATTAGCAATGTAGGTCAAATGTACACATAATTTCAGACAATAGGACTCTAAATTTCCTCTTCAATTTATGCCCCAGAGGGGATGAGATTTAGAGAGTATATTTGGTTGGAATGGAAATGGCAACAAACAAAGTTTAGTTAGAGGCTTCCTCATCCTAGGCTGGGACCCCTGGCAAGGCTGGCCTTCCGTAACCCCCAGTATCCTAGCAATAGCCCGTGGGCTAATGCACATAGGTTCTTGCTCTGGTCCCTGGAATCCTTCAACCCCCTTCAGGCACGCTGAGTACCCTTGTTCTTGGCACCTTTGCCTCATAAGAGCAATTTATGCAAACCCTAAAAGATGTAGGTGGTGGTCTCCAATGGAAGAGTGCCCTCCCTGGGGACAGTTCTGCCACCTTGGAGGTTCTTGGCACCAGCCGCCATGCCCTTAGCCTGCTTCTGGACCTGCAAGTGGGTGCTGCCTGGGGTAGGTGGTGTGAAGGTGACTTTACCCACAATTCTGCAGCAATACAGCTGCAGCCTTAAACTTTTACATTGGGTTTTCAAAGCGTGATACCAGTACGCTGAAGTCAGGTTAAATGATGGTAGGTGGTACATAACCGTTTTCATTTTATGAATGGTTATATATTAATTGTAGTGTGTATTCAAGAATGATAAAATTATCACATCATTGGTTATTTTGTGGATACCATTTAGGTTGAAGCTAAGTTATAACCAATTTAATTTAAAATGTTAAATAATAACTTAATGGTATAAATGATATATAAATAGGGCAAGGTTCATGAAGCTGGTTTTTAGATGAGTCAAGTGCAGGAAAAAGAGGCATCCACCCTATTCTGGGCCGGGTAGATAATCTGACTAATGTACATGGAAACCCTAGAAATAGCCTCCTACCGTGCTAAGAGTGTGGAGACAGAAAACCTAGGGTCAGATCCCAGCATCATCATCATTTACATAACTGTGACCTTGAGCAAATCACAACTCTTTAAGCCTCAGTTTCTTCTTCTGTGAGATAGAAATAAAAATTGCTATCTCATGAGCCAGGCACGGTGGCGCACACCTGTAATCCCAGCACTTGGGAGGCTGAGGCAGGAGGATGGCAAGTTCAAAGCCAGCCTCAGCAATGGCAAGGCACTTAGCAACTCAGTGAGACCCTGTCTCTAATAAATGAGACCCTGTCTCTAATGAAATACAAAAAAAGGGCTGGGGATGTGGCCCAGTAGTCGAGTGCTCCTGACTTCAATCCCTGGTACCAAAAAAAAAAAAAAAAAAATTGCTCTCAGAAAATTGTCTGAGAACCAAGTCGGGTGGTGCATGCCTATAGGCGCACTGAGGAAGCTGAGGCAGAAAGATCACTTTGGTCCAGGAGTTTGAGACTAGGCTGGGCAACATAGCAAGACCTAGTCTCAGAAAAAGGAAATTGTTCTGAGACTTAAATTAGAAAATATTTATAATTTAGCACAGCCCCTGGCATATAGCAAGAGTCTAGAAAGCAGTGGTAATTATAAATGCAAAGATCTCATAGTTCAGGAACATCTACAGGTCACAGATCTACTCCTAGAGAAATCTGCATAAAGACCAAATACCAAATTGCATACAATTTGAAGGTGTTCACAGAGTCACAGACCCCCAGTTGATACCTCCTGTGGACACCTCACATCCTACATTAATTACAGATCTGGTAAACTGAGATGGAGAACCAGGGGAGTAAGAGAGATGTCCATCTACTTCTGTTTCATGAGTCCTGGGTGCATTCCTAAACCAGACTCTGTTGTTTCTTTTCTTTTCTTTTCTTTTTTTTTTTTTTTGGGGGGGGGAGGGTAGTAGAGATTGAACTCAGGGGTGCTCTACCACTGAGCTACATCCCAGCCCTTTTTATTTTTTTTAAATTTTGAGACAGGGTCTCACCAAGTTGCCCAGGCTGGCCTCTAAATTATGATCCTCTTGCCTCAGCCTCCCAAGTTGCTAGGATTATAGGCGTGTGCCATGGTGCGCAGGTCTGGTGCCTGTTAATATACGTGCCATCACAGCTTAACTGTCTACACAGGTAGAACAGATAAAAGGTCTTGAGGACCCGTACACACAGCTACACTCAGAAACTGCTGGTTCTCCCTGCCTTATCTCAGTGCAGTACAGACTGGCCTTCTGCTAAGGGAGTTGGGAAAACTCAAGGGACCAGTAAATATACACGGAAAACCCTGGGCCCAATAAGCTGCTGAGCCTGTGTGCCTGTGCTTCCGCCACTTCTGTTCAAACACTGATAGACCCTTGCATAAACAAGTAACCTTTTGTGCTCTGAGCATCCACAACTGCCATCTGGGGTCCAATCTGGACGTGGCCATGGCTCACAGTGGTGGAAGTGAAGGGAGAGGAAAGTCTGCCGCACTTTATCAGATAAATGTATGCAAGCAGGACCACGCGATCTTTAATCCTCAGGCTCTGAATTCTCCTCCCCACCCACCTGATGGATATCTCTTAACAAAGGCGATTTAGAAAATCCACTGCAGATCTTTCAAGCAGGACAAGCGGGCCTGCTCAAGTCCTGACCCACTCCCATCACACTACGAAGAGAGGAGTAAGTCAACTCGCCAGGCAGCAAGAAGGGGGCGCTGGCGAACTCTCCTGCATGCACAGTGTAAGCAGAGAGGAAGTCGATTTCAAGAAAACCAGACTACTTCAGAGCCTAGGGCTGGGGTTATATTTTCAAGACCTATTGGTTTTGGGTTATTGAGTAAATAGCTTTTGTCAAGTTGTACATTCGAGTCTGAATTTCTTCCTGGGGTGTCAGTGTGGAGTCCGGCCTTGCTCGTCTGCTCATGGTTCTGCTGCCCAGCACAGAGCATCCCTGCGAGCCCATTCCAAAGGCTGCAGGTGCACCTCCTAAACCAGACTGCTTCCAATAAAATGCCCAGCTCATTTGGGTGCCTGTTGAAGTTGGAGAGGCTCTGGATTAGAGCCCTGAGCAAGCTGCTGGGAAGGCTGGTTGTGAATTGTTTCCTTTCAGGTTTACTATTGGTCATGACCTAAATATATATATACTTTTAAAATTCAATTTGAAAAGATGAGTCTAATAACAATATTTGTGGGTTCTCTAAACCTAAGTTCTTTCCTAAAAGAGCTTAATAGATATAAACCAATCGGGCCGCCTCCAACACTCTTCTCTGACATAAAGACAGGAGTGTTCTCAGCAGGACAAAGATTTGCACGCTGTTCCCATGAAGGATCACTTCTGTATACATTAGAAATGGTGGACTTATTTTTAATTTTAAAAATATCTTTATTTATTTTTATGTGGTGCTGAGGATCGAACCAAGTGCCTTGCATGTGAGGCAAGCGCTCTACCGCTGAGCTATATAGCCCCAGCCCCACGGTGGCTTTTGAGACAATAAAAAAAGTACTCTAGACTTAGCATTATTGATAGAGACATATTTTTAAAAATCAGAATCAAAATATTTTCATAATAAATATAGATGACCTCTGTTAAAAAAAAAAAAAAACACATTGTTGGGGGATAGAAATAATAATTAGTGGTGGTACGAGCCTGGGCCCTACCTGCTGTGTGACCTTACCCAAGCTCCTGGACTCTGAGAGCCAGCTCCTTAGGGGAAAGTGGGTGAACAGCCCTGTTGCTGTTGAATTATGGTGGATTAAGAGATTCTGTGTGGAAAAAACTATAGCAGCATTTGAACACAATAAATGCTGAAGGAATGTCGGCTGTTTCTATGAAATTAGCATTCAAGGTGTCATTCTGCTTTTTTTTAAAAAAATATTTATTTATTTGCTTTAGTTGTACACGATGCTTTTATTTGTACATGGTGCTGAGGATCGAACCGGGGCCGCGCACGTGCTAGGCAAGTGCTCTACTGCTGAGCCACAACCCTAGCCCACATCATTCTGCTTAACGGAGGAAGAGCAAGGGAAGAGTGAGATGCCCATTTTGCTTAGCCCAGAGATACCTGGCACTTGCCCTGTCTTTGTCCAGTGCTAGTTCTAGGAACCCGCAGAAATCACTTCATTTGAACCCTAGCTAGAAAGAAGGTACAGATTATCAGCTGTGCCTGCCTCACTGGCTTAGGGGGAGGATTAAAAATAAAAAACCTAAAATATTAAAACCCTATGGAACAAGCTGGGGAGGCAGGCTGCCAAGGAAGGGGCCAAGGCCCCTCAGGAGAGAGCTTGCAAGGCCAAGAGTGCATCTGAGCAGCTGTGCAGGGAGAGGGTGCTGGGCTTCCAGGCTAGAATCCCCTCTGCCCACCATCAACAGAGGGACCTGTGGGGAAAGAGAAAGGGAAAAGTAAAGAGTGGACCAAGAAGGAGCAAGAGAACAAAGAAGGAGCAGATACAGGTCGCTCCTGGGAGGGCCGAGTGTCACGTCATTGTCCAGAGTTCATGCTCCAAAGATGCAACTCGGGCAACTCTGAGCCTATATATATATATATATATATATATGTTTAGGTCTATAAAAAAAGGACACCGAAGTAATGAGATAATACCTATGAAGGACAAAGTAGAGCCAGATGCCCTGGTGCATTCCTATAATCCCAGGGGCTCAGGAGGCTAAAGCAGGAGGATCACAAATTGAGGCCAGTCTCAGCAATTTAGCCAGACCATATCTCAAAATAAAAAATAAAAAGCACTGGGATGTAGCTTAGTAGTAAAGTACCTCTGGGTTCAACCCCCAGTAACACACAAACACACACACACATACACACACAACAAAGCAGGGCACTCGGCACATGGTAAATGGTCAATAATGGGTATCCATCACTATTTGTGACAAGCATCTGTAACATAATAATTACATATCTACTATAAATTTAATACCTGGCATCAAGGAATTTGGTGAATTTCAGATCAACAGAAAAACTGGGACTCTATTGAACACCCTACAGATAAAAGAAAATCATGTGTATACGAAGGTCTTGTCGTAACCTTTTTTTTTGTTGTTGGTTTATTTGTTTTGCATTACTAGAATTGAACCCAGTGGTGCTCTGCTACTGAGCTACATCCCCAGGCCCTTATATTTTTTGAGACATTATCTTGCTACATTGCTGAGGTTGGCCTTAAATTTGTGATCCTCCTGCTTCAGCCTCCCAAGAAGCTGGAATTACAGGTGTGTGCCACTGTACCAGACATACCTGCTTTATTCATTCATTCATTCATTCATTCATTCATTCATTCATTCTGTGCCAGGAGTAGGAACTCAGTTCCTTGCACATGCTAGGCAACTTTATCATAATAGTTAAAAAGATCTCCTTTGCAATGAAACAATAAAAAGAAGAGGTATTAGAAGTCAGCTTAAATAACACTATCATTTAGGAGTTGTTAGAACTAGTTGAAATACAGAAAAAGACAAGATAATCTCCAGGACAGCAAATGGACTATAAAAAGAAAACTTAATGTCTGACAGATACAGAATGGTTGAGTAAAAGGCCTCATCTCACTGGACTTTACTAGAGTAAGACTTTTACTACATTACATAAAAATGGTTAAGTCCACACAATCAAGGCTAAAAAACAACAAATAGTTTATTTTTGGAGGTAGTGGGTTTAGAGGTGACTTTTTAGATTGGTTTGGATTTTTTTTTCCCCCAAATCAGGGTATTTTTGAGACTTTTGTAAGATCAAGGGGGAAGAAAATGTCTGATGACCCAATAGTTCCAGGTAAAGTGAGAGATGAGTGGGGGTATTCACCTAAGGAGGTAGTTTTTATGCCATTTTTTTTTTAGCTGCAGAACCCATTTTGTAAATAAAATGTTACTGAGACCCCAATATATAAAGCAAACAAAATACTTTTATCAAGTATAAATCATTTATATTCAATTGTAATACTTGCTTCACTTAGGTCTATAAATGAGAGACAATAGCTACCTATCATACAGATTGAATATACATTTGAATGGACATTTTATTACATTTTCATGGTTAAAGATGTTTTTTTAAGAAAAAATTTCAGCAAGCATGCAGTGGTGCACACCTGTGATCCCAGCTACTCAGGAGGCTGAGGCAGGAGGATTGCAAGTTCAAGGCCAGCCTCAACAACTTAGTGAGACCCTGTCTCAAAAATATAAAGGGCTGGGGATGTGGTAGAGCACTCCTGGTCTCAATACCCAGCACCCCCTGCACACACACACACCCCCCCCAAAAAATCAATTAAAAGCCTGCAGAATCCTAGTGTTTTGTGGAAAATATTTCAGAAGTTCAAGGGGATTCTGAAACTTTTTTTTTTTTTTTTTTTTGTGGTACCGGGGATTGAACTCAGGGGCACTTGACCACTGGGCCACATCCCCAGACCTTTTTTTTAGTATTTTATTTAGAGACAGGGTCTCACTGAGTTGCTAAGTGCCTCGTCATTGCTGAGGCTGGCTTTGAACTCGCGATCCTCCTGCCTCAGCCTCCCAAAGTGCTGGGATTACAGGCATGCGCCACCATGCCCGGCAGGGATTCTGAAACTTTAGGACAGCCCACCATCAGGTGGTTTCCACAGAGGCCTGAGGGTTGTCATAGATGCTTGGGGTCAAATATAGTAAGGAAGAACAGTAAGCAGAGGAGGCACCAATGTTTTCTGTTTAGTGACCAAGACAAAATAAAACAGGAGGATCATGAACACAGTGGTGAAGGCACATCTGTGCAAAGTTCCCAGACCCCAAATAAAGGGGAAGTGGATAGGTCATGCCCTGACAGGCTTGGCTCTGCAGCGGGGGGAGCACAGACCCACAGGCTGTACCCACCTACCTGGGGGCCTTCAGGAAAGTGACCTGGAGGGCCTCCATAACAAACAAAGCATGTAGCTTTCTTGTTGGGAGGCAGGGTTCAGTGGGATGGTGAAGGAAGTGACTGGGGTGCCTGCGGCCCAGGGAGTTTCAGAGGAAGGGCAAGTGGTCACTGAAAATGGTCATGGCTAAAGCTGTGTGGGAATTTGGGAAGGAAAATCCAGAAAGAAGAAACAGAGTAGCCTAAGAAGTACTGGAGGAAGAGGAGGAGGAAGGGGAGGAGGGAGAAGGAGGAGGGAGAGGAGGCAGACTGTTGAGGAAGATCTGTGGGAAGCAGGGAAAGCAGCAGAGAAATTAAGGCAAGTGCAGAAAGAAACAAGCAAGGGGTAAGAAGTTCAAAGGCTGCTTTGAAGACCTAAATCCACACAGATAGTATGTGACAAATCTTGTAAAGTAACACAAATGGCTTAAGGGAAAAAAAGGAGGAACTCAGGAAAGGAAATGAGAATCAGAGCTTATTGGATTGATAGTGTTTTGATGTGACAGAGTGTTGAAAACTTATTTGTGGGCGGGGGGGGGGTGGTTGCTTGGTGGTAAAAAATGTGAACTAAGCCCTTTTAGAGTAATCTGTAAGGCTCAAATGAACATGTATGTGAGTTCCCACATCAACATGTGACAACATTACCAGAAAGCAAGAGTAACTTGTATTCTCATCAGGGATGCAGGAATTTAGGAGGGAAAGAATGGTCTTCTTTATCAGGGACAGTCTAATGACAGCCTTTAGGGAAGAATGAGGATAGGCAGGGCTTATGAAAGCCTCCTGGTCCTGAGAAGGAAATGAATGCCCTGGGTTTGAATTATAGGTTCAAGGTTTTTTTTTTTTTTTTTTTTTTTTTTTTTTTTTGTGATACTGGAGATTGAACTCAAGGGCATTTGACCACTGAGCCACATCCCCAGCCCTATTTTGTATTTATTTAGAGACAGGGTCTCGAAGAGTTGCTTAGTGTCTTGCTTTTGCTGAGGCTGGCTTTGAACTTGAGATCCTCTTGCCTCAGCCTCCCAAGCTGCTGGGATTACAGCTGTGTGCCACCGTGCCTGGCAGGTTCTAGCTTTTAATGTCCTATCTTTGGATTTAATGCTGTAGTTGGCTAGGCTGCTGCAAAAATCTGTCCTCCATGTGTAGGCCCTTTTACCTACGTTATACTATTTAGAACTAAAAACGGCCCTATGTGAAAATATTCTGGCACACAGATTGGAACCAAAGGTTGCACATGGCAAGTGAACAACCTGAGATTCCATAGCTAGCAGGAGGAGGGTCAGGTGAGGGTTCAGGCCCTATGCTGACTGGTTCCCACTCACACCTTCCCTTAGCAGCTGGCCTTCAGGTCCAGCCTCACAGCCCTGAGATGTTGCCCATTCCATCCTTCTAGGACCTTTCTGGGTTGGCTTCTCCGTGGCAGTGACCTTCCCTCTTTTGAGGGTATTTGGTTTTATGGAGATCTTTAGTAGTCTTCTGGCAAAAACTAAATTAGAAGCAGGTAATCATAGCATGACAAGTGTAAAAAGCTTTTTCTACCATCATGCAAATAAGGCAGAGATACATCATGACAAGATTTCCTAGACAGGAAAGTACTCTGCCCTGCCCAACTTCCTCCCTAGACTAGAACCTCCTTTGGCCAGTGGCCAGCTTGTGTCATACAAAAGATCATCCTAATTGGCTAATAAAAATAATATTTATCAAATGAAGGCCCCAAACAACTATATTCAAGAAGCCAGAGTACAAGTATTTATAATAGGTACAAAGTACATTTTTCAAAAGTAGAACTTGATCACTGCTAACACAATTGAGTATCTAAATTTCACCTATAATTCTTTCTGCAAAGAATAAATACCATAGATGGGGCAAAGCCAAGGCCACTTGGAATCTGAAGATGAAGGGAATGTTTCTTGGCCTCTCTTCAGCTGTGTGATGTCACTAAAGAAGTGCTCTAGAGGGATGGCTTGGATAAACTTATGACCTCTGATTGGCCCTGGGTTCCTCAAAATTTTTATGGGAAGGTCACTAATAAACTAAGTGTGTAAATGCTCTACAATCCAGTTAAAAATAATAATAACTGCTACTGGTGCTTACACTACATATTTTCTGCAAAACACATTTATTTACCTTTCCTTCTAATAAAAAACACCCAGCAATAAATAAAAAGCAGCAAAAATATCCATGGGTTTCTATTAAACTTGATATATTTTTAATGACAAGTTTTAGTATACTGCTTTTGGACAGATCAGGCATTATTTGGAAACAAGCATCCAGTGAGGACATGACTGAGATCAGCACCAAGGTACAAACACAATTATTTGTCCCAAGTATAGTGTCTGTACTGAGAATTTAAATGTTTCCCCTGAAAGATCAGATTGCATGTTAAAATGGTCAATATACTTCTAGCAATGAGTCACTTGTATAAAAAACACCACCATAAAAACACATTAGTCTTTCTGGGGTTTTGTTTTGTTTTTTTAAGTTTAAACTACAGTCTGGTGAGTTCAGTTTATCACATGCTCACATAAGCACAGCAATGGCAGAGAAAGTGTCTTCAGAATTTCAGAGACTTT
Source organism: Tamias sibiricus (assembly GCA_025594165.1). NCBI lineage: Eukaryota > Metazoa > Chordata > Mammalia > Rodentia > Sciuridae > Tamias > Tamias sibiricus. The sequence continues at coordinate 69,492,554 of CM046662.1, forward strand.
CTTTTCCTTCTTTTTTTGTTAAGAAAACTTCTCAAGAGGGTAATTCAATTACTTCTCGGAGATATAAGTAAAGTGACCTGAAGAGAGGAGGACTTCTTCAGTCCCCACAATTAGCTGGCCACTTCATTCTGTGGGTCTGAAGGAGTACGGCAGGAGCCAAGGGCACCCACTTGCTGCCCTCCTCTGTCGGTCCTCTTCCTCAACAAGTCCTGCTTGGTCTCAGACATCCTCCTTGCCCACCTCATCTTTTCCCATCATCCCTCAAGGAAGGATTCTTCAGGCAACACCAGGGAATCCCACCTAAACAAAATCCCTTCAGAGGCAGTAGAGGATTGAAAACAGCTTCAGAAACTAGAGAATAGTGTTTTGTTTCCTTGTTTTGGAATTCTGGGCAAAGCACATCTTTTCTGGATCACTAGATGTTTAAAAATAAAGCAGCAGCAGGTAATAAGCCACCCAAATTAGGTTTACCAGAAGCTGAGATACACTCCTTTCCCTCTTGCAGAAAATTTAGGACAATGCTCCCAGAAGGTCACCACATTAAAGGAAGCACAGCCTGGGAACAGCAGACGTGACATCTGTTGGAACTTACTGTTCCATCTGTCACTGACATGGGCCACGTACGCATCTCCAGAACTCTCGGGGTCTATAAGGGGCCTGCGAATTCATTCCTTCTCCTTTGCCCTTAGACCGTTCCAAACACAGGGTGATCTACCCTGTTCATAAAGACCTCCAAGCAAGGGTCCACACTTAGCCAAACATTTATAAATAATTTCCCTATGGTCTTTCCCCATTGTTCTGGATACACTTATGCTTCCCATGGCCCTTTCAAAAAGGAAATAAAAATATTGTAGCCAGGAGCTTGATAAGACCTACATAAATGACTTTTTTTTTTTTTTTGGTGGTGCTAGCAATTAAACCCAGGGCCTCTATACTCCTATCCCCCAAGGCAAAATAATTTTTTTTCTTGTTACTGGGGATTGAACCCAGAGAAGCTTTACCCCTGAGCTATATCCCCAGCCTGTTTTATTTTTTATTTTGAAACAGGCACTCATTATGTTGCTAAGGCTGGCTTGAATTTGCAATCCTCCTGCCTCAGTCTCCTGAGTCACTAGGATTACAGGCAAGTACCACCGTACCCAGCAATAATTCTTAATCTTACCCAACAATCAATGTCATGAAAATTTTCTGATGAAAAATTAACTGAAAATTTATAGAGTATAGGTATACATGTTCTGCAAGTTTATTCTATTCAACCTTCTATGGAAACTGAAGGTTAAAGAAGAGCTTAACCATTACCCCTATCCTGATCTGAAAGATCTACAGAACTTCTATAGGAACTATGACCATTTAGGATTCAATGGGACTGATATTAGAAAACATTAATGCATTTGAGGTCAGCCCGGGCAACTTAGTAAAATCCGTCTCAAAATAGCTAAGGTGGTAGTGCCCCTGAGTTCAATCCTCAGTACCTTAAAAAAAAAAAAAAAAAAATTTTAAATACCTAAATCTAGGAACTTCTCAATCACAAGAGCCTAAGGCCAAAAATAGGTTAGAGACCTATGTACCGATTAAACCCCATTTTACACATAGTCCCAGAGATGAAACATATGACTAATCAAAAAAAAAAAAAAAGGAAAATATTATTTTTGTCAAGCATATGACCATGGATAGGTGAAGGAGCCCTAATTAGGAAGGGCTGTTGCAGCTAGCTGGAAGCCATAAGTTCCACCTGATATGTATGTGACGCACCTGTAGGCACCCGAAAAGCTGAAGGTATATAACCGGGTGAAAGCAGTCCGAGTTAGGAGAACGGAGAATTCAGTCAGCCGGGCAGTCACTCGGTCGGTCAGAAGAATCAGAGCGGCCAGAACGTAGGCAGAGCGGTTACAGAAGAGAAACCAGATAGAAGAAGTAATGACTGGTCAGAGTTAGGCCGAGGCTCCTGAGGAAGACAGAAGACAGAAGACAGAAGAAAGAAGAAGGAAGAAAGAAGAGAGAAGAAAGAAGCTCTAATCTTTCTCTAAGCTAAGCTCTATCTTTCTTTCTACTCTAAGCTAAGAAGACAAGAAAGCTCGCTTTAATCTTTCTCTCTAAAAATCTTTCTTTCCCTCTCTAAGCTCTCTCTAAGAAAGTAGAAGTAAAAGTAGTAAAAGCTTAACTCTGCCTCCGAGAGTTTTCATCCCGGGTTACGGTACCAGGCAGCTTACAGATAGGTATACAGATCTAGGCTTGAAAGCCACTGAGTCAAACCTAGGAAAAAATGGATTGCTAATTTTACTTCTTCTGGACACCAGTGTTCACTATTTTTAATAATCACATAGTACCAAACTATGCAAGTAATGAAAGGTTTGTGCTCTATCTAGTGGTTCAATTTACCTGCAGTCCCAGTTAAAATATAAACCAGAAATAAGTCATGTATATAAAAATCATCAATGTTGATAATCAGAGAAAAAAGCAACATACCAAAATGACCACAATGACATCTATACACAGTGTCTGCCAAACACAGACTAGGAAATGTTCTGTCAAAATAAAGATGTAGAATCAGGAAGCAGATGGCAAAATTCTTTCTAAAACCTTAAGGAACATTTTAGGCATTGCTGACTATTCTCCAAATAAAGAGAGAAGCTTCATCAAGGGTAACTGAAGCCTAGTCACCATAATAACTGCTCCAAGCCTCTCTACTTGGCTCAGCACATGGCTGGATTGGGAGAGAAAGCAGCGGTCTGTCAGGGCATAAATGCAGACTCTGCAAGGTGGACTCAGGCAGCTTGCTAGCTGTCTGGATGAACTCCAGAAGCCTGGGCTGGGTTTCAGTCAGAGGCAACGCATCCTTAACTCTACTTTTTGTAATAGTGCTTTGTTAATCACCTTCTCTATTTGAGATTTCTTTAACGTTTTTGCCCCATTTTCTTTTGTTTTCCAGGCTGTGTATACACCTGAACCTTTCTAGACTACTGGAGAGTAACACTGTATGCTTGTATGCTGCCTTTCCCCAGACCTACTGCACTAATGTTTGGAAGACTTAAAGGAAACCACTTTCTTTGGTTTTGGCATCTATAAATCTATGATCATTAATGGACAGGGGAGTTGGTGAAACATTACATTTCATATATAAATGATTTGTTGTTTTTTCACAGTGCTGGGGATTGAACAGCATGCCTCGTGTGCTCTACATCCTTATTCCATAAATGATTTTAGTTAATTGGTTTTAGAGCAGGATTTACAGCATACAAAGCAGGCTGGGTGTGTGTATTTCACACATCTGCCAGCTCAGTTTCTAACCTGGGTTAAATCCTGCATGAGTGTATGAGAACCATCTATATTTCATATGTTCTATTTTTAGACTTAAGAATTAAAAATCTTGAAGTTAGCCAGGCACAGTGATGCACATCTGTAATCCCAGGCACTGAATTTTTAAGTGAAAAAATGTATCAAATTAAACCAGGATTTTGTTTTTTTGCAGTGCTGGGGATTGACCTCAGGACCTTGTGCATGCTAGGCAAGCACTCTACCACTGAATTACATCTCCAGTCCGCCAAACCTTTGAGTAATATATTCTATAAGTGGCAAACCCTTAAGAATAAATAGATTAGAATGCTATGTAGTAGACAGAATATTTCATATTTTATAGGCAGGGAAACTGACCTCAGGAGGATAGCTCTTCATTCATATATATATTTTTTTTAATATTTTTTTATTTATTTGCTTTAGTTGTACACAATGCGTTTTATTCAATGCATTTGATTTGTATGTGGTGCTGAGGATCGAACCCGGGTCGCCCACGCGCTAGGCGAGCGCTCTACCGCTGAGCCACAATCCCAGCCCCTCATTCATATATTTTACATGAAAGCAGTTCTTTCTATAGGTCAGAAAATTGTAGGTGATACGATGAGATAGGCTAGAAAAAAGGATTTTTTTAGAATGGGGATGATACAAGATCAATTTCTGTAACCACCGTTTTCTTCCTGAAAACCTCTTTTATTCTCAACCTAAACCTAACTCCCCTCCTGGGGACTCCCCAGTGTACTTCTTTCTGTCTTCCAGAGGCCAGGTGTTGAACAACACTTTTTGTGATCTACGTGAGTACAACTAGACACATATGCAAAAGTATACAGGTATATGCCAAAGAGAAAATTAAACCAAGAGCACTTTTAATTTGGGGTGGGAGGAGTCAGGGTGGGATGGTTGCTGGCAATTGAACCCAGGGCCTTCTGCATGCTAGGCAAGTACTCTAGCCCTGAACTGTGCCATCAGTAACTAAAGTACTTTAATACTGGCTTAATAAATCTCTCTTACCTACTTTAAAGACTATAAATAGTATTTAGGCTTAATAATATACAAAACAAAATTCTACATTCTGGCTTTTTTTTTTTTGTTGGTGCTGGGGATTAAACTCAGGGCTTCACACATAGCCAGGCAAGCACTTTACCACTGAGCTAAAAAAATTAAAAAAAAAAAAATCTATAGAAATATTGCCCCCTTTTCATTCCTCAAATCATCTTCAGAAAGCCAGAAAAGTGAAAATCTTCTAGCTGAAAAACAGGGACCAGTTAAAAATCACCAGAATTATTTTGTCATGAATGATACTCTTCTACTTTATATAAATGTAAATGTACAGTTCTACATCTATTCTTGGTATAATTTTAAAGTGATTATTGATATTTACAAGAATCAGGTCCAAGTGTTTTTCTCATTTTGTCTCTATTTATAATCTATGCCAATCCACAAGAAGGTTGGTGTGACAGTGGGAAGAAAGGGTAAATTTGGATCCAGAGCTTGAGGCCAGGGCTCCATTCCTGGGGCTTACTTTTGCTGAGTCTCACCCCAGAATCTTGTCATCTTAGGCAATCATTCAAATTGAATTATCACTTCCACTGGCCCTGACACTCCATGTCAATAGTTATTTCTTGACTCATACTTAGTCTTAACAAGAAAGCAAAAGGAGGGAGGGAGGGAGGGTGGAAGGGAAGGAGGGAGGAAAGGTGGGAGGGAAGGATGTTATCTTTTTTTTTTTTTTTTTTGTGGTACCGGGGATTGAACTCAGGGGCACTCGACCACTGGACCACATCCCCAGCCCTTTTTTGTATTTTATTTAGAGACAGGGTCTCACTGAGTTGCTAAGTACCTCGCCATTGCTGAGGCTGGCTTTGAACTCGTGATCCTCCTGCCTCAGCCTCCCAAAGTGCTGGGATTACAGGCGTGCGCCACCGCGCCCGGCTATGGATGTTATCTTTTTAATTCACTAAATATCTTGACTGAGGCTGTAGCTCAGTGGCACTTGTCTGGCATGCACAAGGCCCTGAATTCAATTTCCAGTACCACAAAGAAAAAAAAAATTGTTTATTTAGAAAAACTCTAAATAAAATTAGTAATATATTTATTCTTATAATTTAACAAGCAAGTTTTAATAATGCTTTTTGTTTCCACACAAAACAATCTAGAGCTTTCGGGGGGGGGGGGGAAGAAAAGAAAAAATATGGCTATAGGGAAGCTACAAAGAACCTTGTAAACATAAGCATGCATGGTTCAAATAGCAACAAAAGACAGGGCCTCTGTCATCATTGGTGAGCCGTGGTTGTTCTGCAACCCAGGATCCAAGCCAGTTTATTCTAAAACTTTAAGCAAATAACAGGGGTTCTTCTGGATCTTTTCCCCAAAAAACTTTATTATAAAGACCCATTCTTCATCTCAAAGGGTTATTCTTGACTTATGAACCATGCCAGGCTCAGTAGTGCATACCTGTAGTCCCAGCTACTCGGGAGGTTGAAACATAGGGATATTCAAAGCAGGAAGATCACTTGAGCCCATGAGTTCAAGGTCAGCCATCAACACAGCGAGACCCTGTCTCACTTATGGAACAAAGAAAACGAGAGAGAAAAATAAAAAATAACAGTGTAGCATAAATATTTTCCTCCTGAATAGCAAGGACTTTAGATAACACGTGGTACTAATTTTATGTACCTCAAAGGCTTTGATTTTTAAGAATATTTAAAAGAATAAAAGAAAAATCATCCTCTTGACTAAGTGTTTCAAGGCATATCAAACTGCAGGTTTACATATGACGAAGTATTATGGACCACCAAACATGTACAAATAGGAATTGTAAGCATTTCAGTTCACTGAGTATCCAAAACCAAATAAGACCCAAGGACCTACAGAATAAACACAAAGTTGGTCTATAATGTTTGAGTTAATGGGATTTATGACCTTTCTATTTTGTTCTGCAAGTTAATTTTAAATAGTTCTGTTTTATGTGTCCACAATTATTCAGATAATAGAGATCTTTTTATTCTGGAACTCAGAATATCACAGGCCATAAAAAGTTCCAAACTCTTGGGCTAGGGTTGTGGCTCAGCGGTAGAGCGCTCGCCTAGCACATGTGCGACCCTGGGTTTGATCCTCAGCACAGTGTAAAAATAAATAAATAAAATAAAGGTATTGTGTCCAACTACAACTAAAAATTAAATATATTTTTTAAAAAGTTCCAAACTCTAATGTTGATATAATCTGATTCAAAAATTTAAAAATATCTCCAGAGCTTTCATAAAACTCCCTTTTCTATTGCAAAATATAACTTTTAAACAAGAATGTACTAAACTATTATTTGTAGTCATCAATAAACTGATTAAAATAATCACTGATATGTCAGTTCAGGAGGCCCTTGATCTTCCTGTTTGGCTGTCAAACAACTTACATTTCTGTGCATTATATACCGACACCCCTAAAAGACTTCCTATACTGATTCTGGATGTTCATGGGTGGCAGATGAATGAACATTTACAGTTATCCTACTGTGCCAGTGTTGGTTTGTTAGTAATTTGACTCTTACATATTTTATTTGAGTACGTGGAAAATGGAAAACTCAAATGGCTGATAATTTAATACAACTAAGAATAGAGATTAGGAGGAATGAGAAATCTTTAGCCTTAACTGGGTGCACACAGAATTTAAAACACAGGCTGTGTTCAACAGAGAAAAGGAGCAAATACAGGGAACGTGCAGAAAAAAAAACACCGGTTGGAAGTAAGTAACCTAAGGTATGTCTAAAGAATGGAACATAATTGAAAATTCCAGAATGATTTATGTGTAATCTCTAGAAATTTCCCCCATTTTTGTCCATAAAATGTTTGCATATATTTTTAGGAATGTACTGAGTAGGACATAAAAGAAAGAGAGTTCATGTGCTGAAAACTGACCCAAGACCAGCTTTTTAATATTTTCAGAATGATTCTGTTAATTTGTTTTAGCAATCAACAAATGCAAAAAAAAAAAAAAAAAAAATTAAACACTAATCTACAGTAAAAGTGCTACACAAGAGACATTTATTAATGTTCTGTTGTATTTACAGTTTTAATATAGCAAACCAAGGTGAATTACCACTTGGGCAGAAAGCACATCATTCTACATTTATAACGCATCAGTTTCTGCTAACACATTGTAAAAGCAAGTAGTACAGTATGTTAGGGATCATCTCAAAAGTTCCAAGCTAATTCTTTCTTTGCTCCTAGTACCTAATCCTCTGGGACTCTAATTATACAGTGTCAAGAATTACATTTTAGTAATTTAAGTTGCATTTCTCCTTACCCTTTCTATTTTATACAGTGACAACACCTTTAGAATTCCTTAGGTACACACCACAGAACAATAAGGTACTGGAAAATTTCAAATACAGACCATAAAAAAATTAATGTTTGTTTACCAATTAAGAACATACTTTTTTTGATCACACCTTAAATGTATTTTTGCACTATAATTTTGCTTCCAGGTGTTTACACACAGTACAACTGAATAAATGTCCAGATTAATTTTAACAGCAAATATGGATTATGTGCAGAAATGCAGTCATAACAAAAATTTTAACTTCTGAGAAAACCCCTTTAAAATAACCAGCCTTATACATATCTTACACTAAAATCTTTAGTTCCAAATTTGCTTTGAGATGGAGGATGACTAAAGCAAGACTGCCCCCTACTGACTAAAGGGACATGGCTCATGCTATTTAAAATGACTACAAACAATACATAAGGCATTATTAATACATCACAGACTTGATTGCAAGAGCTTTTTCAAACACTAACCACTAATGATTCAATGATTACAGAATTCTGCATTAACTATTAAAATTTTACACCTAGGAACAAATAGAGAGAAATGATCTTTTTCAACAGTACTTTATTTTTTAAAGCAGGTGATTATTCCTCTGTGTTCTGCATCTTGATTCACTTCCTGCAGGTGTTCTCTTGCTTCTTGAGAGAGAATTCATAAACGCAGGAAGGCCTTTGCCAGAAAACATCTGCCAGAGAAGGATATTGAATATTGAAACTCTAGTTAGCTTGTTATTTTGGCTGAGAGAAGGATGTACTCACAAAAGAAAGCAGGATGTTTGGAGACACGAGAAGTGCATTTTAACATAGTTTTCAGATTACTATATACTGACATCATGGTATTCAATAAACATTAAATTTTTAGTCCTGAACATTATCAAGGCCTCAAAAACTAGAAAGAACCAGTCTGCTTTCTCTAAAAACCCATGAGGGTAGGAATTTCTCTCTTCTGTTCTAACAAAAGAACAGAATGAAGTAACAATTCATCTTACTCTTAACCCTGTCAGGAATGACGAAACTTAGGACAGAATTCACATGCACAGATAATCTTCCTAACATACCTGAAGCTATTGTTTACCCAGACAATTCTGTCAATCTTACTCACTTCCAATGAGGATGTTAATGATATCATGCTATATTTAAACAGACCATGGCAAAGTTTAAAAAACAAAACAAAAAATAAAACACTGTAAACTCATAACTTCCATAAATACTTTTTAAAAATAAATTTTATAAAAAGCCAACGTATTCTGGGGGTTTCTCTGAAAATAATAAATATGTGTAGTCCTGAAATAATTTTAAGAAAGTTATATATGATTAAAATATAGGCTCTCAGAATAAAGTCAATAGTGCCCCTCTCCCCTTTTTAGTGGTATTGTGGTTTGAACTCAGGGCGTTGCTCATGTTAGGCAAGCACTCTACCATTGAGCAATATCCCCATCCTGTCCATACCTTTTGTTAAATGCAGTTTTAATTTAATACTTTGAGGTATTTCCATACTGGCATAGTAAATTGTTCTGGTTCTCATGGAAATAACTTGGGAAAAAACTACCAGTAACTCCCTATCATAAAGCTAAAAGACAAAACACCAAAGAGGTAACATTGATTACTTTAATAATCATTTATTGAGAAACCACTTCTAGTACCCAGAACCAAGTGATGACTTAATGGGATCAACTGACAATTGGATGGGCTCATATACAGGCCTTTAGTTTACCTTTCTCTCTCCATATTACTGTAAAAGCCAAAGGAAACCCCACACCCCACACATTTTTTTTTAAAATCTTTTCTGATTAGATTACTGGACATATTTTTAACAGGCTGTCCAAATGCACACAAGGTACAATACTGGAGGAAATAATATAGTCTTTAAAAACCGTCAACTTTTTCTAAACTCCAAATTCAGTTATGTTCAGTAAACCAAAGATATTGACTACAAGAGCAACTATTATTTAGACTAAGAGACATAAAAGATTTGAAGATCTCAGAATATGCAGAGACATCAGAGAGACAGCATTATAAGGAACTATAAAAATCAAGAAGAAAAAAGAAAATTGGCAGACTATTATCAAATGGAGGCCTCTGTAATAAGGCCAGACTCATTACAAACCAAAGTGATTTGTTTTATCAGTTTTGATTAATGATGAAAACTGATGAAACAATGCCTATTTTGCAAGAACATTATGATAGAATACAGGCAACATTTGTTAGTTCATGCTGCTTCATCAACAGCCTTAACTGTGAAACAGCTTTAACTCCTTCAAAGGCAAAGCCTAACATCCAAAAATCACTTAAGATCCCTTAAGAGGCTGGGAGCAGAGGCTCATGCCTACAATCCCAGCTACTGGGGAGGCCAAGGCTCAAGGCCAGTTTGGGCAACTTAGTGAGACTCTGTCTCAAAATTTAAAAATTAATAAAATTGGGGTTGTGGCTCAGTGGTAGAATTCCTACCTTCTTACCAAGTTCAAGCACTTAAGTTCATCCGCAACACCACACACCAAAACAAACAAAAACATCCCTTAAGAGGACCTAGATAGGTTACCATAGGTAATCTCAATGACCATACAAGCTCCAAATGAAAGACTCTTCTAAGGCACTGCTGTCTAGGACCTAGAGGCCTGTTCAAATCCACTTGACTTGCAGTGGGCTGCCACAAAAATACTGGTGGGCTACATGAGCTGAAGGACAAACAGATCTTGGGGACTGTGGACATCATTACTAAACTATGAATCGGATCACTTTGGAAACAAAAGGGATCCAACAACCTATAGATCACTCAACTGAAGAAGGAAGACAACCAAACCAGTTCTTTTTTTTTTTTTTTTTTGGCACCAGGGATTAAACTCAGGGGCACTCGACCACTGGCCCTCATCCCCAGCCCTTTTTTGTATTTTATTAGAGACAGGGTCTCACTGAGTTGCTAAGTGCCTCGCCATTGCTGAGGCGGGCTTTGAACTCGCGATTCTCCTGGCTCAGCCTCCCAAGTGCTGGGATTACAGGCGTGCACCACCATGCCTGGCTCCAAACCAGTTCTTATGAATGTTTTGTGAATTTTTAAAAATAGAAAATCCACTGTAAACACCATTTCTACTGTTGTGCCACTCAAAACACAGTCCATTAAATCAAACTTTACCTTGAGAAGAAATTCCTTTAATAAAATGAGAGGTATTAAAGGTACTGGAAGAACATTATTAAAAGGGAGAGGTGGAGTGTGTATTATCATATAGAAAAATTAAAATATTTGTTCCCTCAGGTATAGCTTACCAGGATATAGAAATCACTTACAAAGGGCCCTAGCTCATTAATGCCAGGGCTTAAAGACTATTTTCTTCCTATTTCAAAAGACCTCTAAATATATTATACTTCATATGTACAAGTGCTTTGGGTACAACACAAATAGTGGTAGATATAATCAACTATGTTACCACCTTATAGCTACTGTAGCTTATGCCTCTTTTACCTGGCAGCATCAGAGAAGGTAGTAGTCCATAAAAGTGTACTGTTCAGTGAACACAGTACATTTATTTTTAATTTTTTAAATTGTGCTAGGGATCAAACTCAGGGAGGGTCTCATGCATCCGAGGTTAAGTATTCTCACTGAGTTACATCCCCAGCCCTGAACAGAATAAATAAATGTCAATAATTTTTTTATTTTTTACCACATCAAGTAAAGATGTTTCTAAAAGGTATGCTTCTTTTTGAACAATAATAAGGAACATTTGCTTCCTTTCAGTCACACAGTAGATGACACTGTGTCCACCCTTAGCAGTTTCTTCTGTTTTTTGTTACCAAGTAGGAAACCAGTTAACTGAGCTAATTAATGTACCTTCCTTGCTGGCCTTCCAAGAGCCTCTGAAGGGGCACTTGACAGGACTATATGAGTGTGAATAGGCTTTTGTAACATCTGTTTTGGTCTTTGGGGGATCATCTTCAGATTGGTTTTTCATTTTGAGCAGCCTAAACAGAAAAGTCACTACTCTTATACCCTCCTCTAGTTAAATGCCAAATCTTATTACAATGTGGAAGGTATGTTATTTTTCTGTTATGGCAAAGTTATTTTTAAAATAAAAAAAATTTCCTTTCTGTGGTTCCTGGTCTTTCTGGCAAAAAGAAAGCCTATAGTTAGCTTTTTCTTCTTCTTCTTTTTTTTTTTTTTTTTTTGAGGGGTGGGGATACCAGGGATTGAAGCCAGAGGTGCTTAACCACTGACCCACATCCCCAGCCCTTTATATTGTGAGACAGGGTCTCACTAAGTTGCTTAGAGCCTCGCTAAATGGCTGAGGCTGTCTTTGAACTTGTGATCCTCCTGTCTCAGCTTCCCCAGTTGCTGGGATTATAGGCATGTGCCACAGTGCCTGGCTATAGTTAGCTCCCCCCCCCCCCCCCATTTACACCTTTTATTTGGAAATGTTTACTCAAGTACAGAGAAAGTAAATTTTTGGGACAGTGGATGTTATTAGATTATCAGTTTATTATATAAGAGACATGGAAATTATTTACATGCTGAAAGATTTCAGAACTTCAGTGGAATGGGCAGCTTTACAGGATGCCATTTCAACAGTGATTCATTTCAGTCTACATACTTTCCAAGAATGTCACTATCTCTAAATGAGAAATAATCTTTGTCATCTAGAACTACTTTGGTGCCTCCAAACTCTGGGAAAAGAACTTTATCTCCAACTTTCATGCTAACTGGCTGAATCTCTCCACCCTTTCCTTTAGAGCCTGATCCCACAGCTACTACTGTTGCTTGCAAAACTTTTCCTTGAGATTGTTCTGGAAGCATAATGCCTTCTTTGGTTACAGTTTCGGCTGCACTCCTTTTGACCAATACTCAGTCAAAAAGTGGAAGAAACTTTCTAAATGTTTGTCGAGCCATGACTCACACAGCTGCAGCTCAGCCTTCGCTCTTGCATCACTACCACAAAGAGACCCCTATAGTTAGCTTTTAACATATTACCATCAAAGAAAGCAGGAGTCAATAAAAGAAAAGCCTTCTCACTTGATGGGTTTCCAGTACATCTTCTAACTAAATTTACTCTGAACTAGAGAAAGAATACTATCTGCATTTGGATCTGAATGGAGAGTTCTTATCCCCTTCAATGGACAAAGGACATTCAATCCCACAGTATGTTATGGCTTTTCAGGTTCCCTCTGGAGATCCTGAGAATTAATAAGAATGTCATTAGAATTCTAAGCACTACTTTTAAGTCCCCAAAACTCTTAATTTGAAGTTCTGAATCCTCTAAATATGTTAAGAATGATTTTCAAATCAACTAGCATTTCAGTGCAGGGCAGAAAAAGTAAACAAATGCTGCAGATAAATGAATGAGTTGGAGAAAATGATGCTACGTGAAGTAAGCCAATTCCAAAACCAAAGGCCAAATGATTTCTTTGATATGAGGAGGCTAACTCATAATGGCGATTGTGTAATGGAAGGTGGGGAGCATGGGAGGAATGAAGGAACTTTAAATAGATCAAAGGGGAGGGAAGGAAAGGGAGGGGGCAAAGGGGTAGGAATGACAGTGCAATGAGTTAGACATCATTACCCTAAGTACATGTATGAAGACATGAATGGTGTGAAAATACTTTGTGTAGAAGCAGTGACTTGAAAAATTGTGCTCTATATATGTAATATGAAATAAATTGCATTCTGCAAGCATGTATAACAAATTAGAATAAATAAATAATTTAATAAAAAAAGTAAACAAATGCTATCATGCCCTCTACTGAGGGATACTCATTCACTGTACATAATTTTTTTCCCTTGCAGTGCTGGGCATTGAACTCAGGCCCTTGTTTATGCTAGGCAAGTATGCTGTACCACTGACCTATTTCCCCAGAGCTGAAGCTCTGTCAACAGTCCTGATTTCAAACAAGCTCCTTAACAGTTCTCACAGCATTATTATCAAGGACTGCCTGCTTCAAATCATAACCCTAAAGACTTTATTTTTACTTATTCATTCATTATTTAATTATTTATTTTGCAGTCCCAGGGGCTATAGCCCCAGCTCTTTTTTACTTTTTAAAATTTTCATATAGGGCCTCGCTAAATTTCTGAGGCTGGCCTCGAACTTTTGATCCTCCTGCCTCAACTTCCTCAGCTGAGTTGCTGGGATTACAGATTGTTGATCTAAGACGCAAAGAAAAGACCACCAACTTTAATTTTAAATCAAAGCAAGCTTATATTGTATGTACATAAAGAGAGCGGCCAGTGGCTGCCCCTCTCAAACACTGGGCTTGGGGTCAGCCCCGCTCTCAGGGAAGACAAGGTTTTTATAGTTCAAAGAGTTATAAAAAATCTTGGGAACTTACAGCTAACAAGGTCAGACATGTGTAATTCAAAAGCACGTAGCAAACTAATATCTACATGGCATTGCATTCCAAGGGAGGGGGTATAGTCAAACCCCACATCAAAAGTTTATGAGGCACCGTTAGTTTTAGAGAGAGAGAGTTGTTATCTGGTCAAGGAAAGCCAGGTCTGAGTGAGCTCAAGGCTGGGGCATGAATGCCAGACAATTTAAAACATCAAAATAAGCTCAAGCCAAATAGGAATCCTAGCATTTCATAGAAAACTGAAATGGGCTTTTCATAAGTTTTTGACAGGATGGCTCTCGGTCTTAAGATGGAATTAGGCTGGTTTATCACAGATGTGTTCACCATGCCCAGCTAGATGTATTGTTTTAAATTGAGAACACTCGGGGCTGGGGTTGTGGCTCAGTGGTAGAGCGCTCGCCTCGTACATGCGCGGCCCAGGTTCGATCCTCAGCACCACGTAAAAATAAAGGCATTGTGTACAACTAAAGCAAATAAATAAATATTTTAAAAAATTGAGAACACTCATAAAACATTTCAAATTTTTAGAAAATAAAACCAAATAAAACAAAATTTTCATTAAAGTCCCCAATAATCTAGGAAATCTGATTATTTCAGGCTTTCTTTGATCTATGATGTTTGTTATAGATTAAAAGCAAGATTAAATGCAAGCCCCTAATAAAGATTCAAATTTTTATCTAACTGCACAATGTAGAGAACAGACAGAGAGAGGGGTGATGTCAGTCCACTGAGAAATTCACTGCTACCCACAGAATTCACTATTTAAAAGAAGAGAAAAATCTGTCCCCTCTGGATCTTTTGCATAACAATGTTTTAGGGGAAATTCGTAGGTAATCTCAGCCCTGTTTGTAAGGAAGGCCTGTAAAAAGCATTAACTTTTGATCTTTGCTATGTGAGAATTAACCCCAAGGCTAACTGTATATTACAATCGAATATGTAGATGAAAGATGACAACAGTAATTGAATAAAACTGCACAGAACATCCGATAAGCCTCTTAAAGTTAGAATGTCCTAGACATAAAGACACACCACAGGCCTTAGGGCCCAAGCCAGTGTTAATGTACATCCATGTCCAGATTTTGTGACCAAAATCAAATTCATAACATGCCACACATTTTTAAACATGCAATAAGATTCTCCCTTTAAAAAAATAAACACAAAGTACATAATCCCTTGAAGAAATAACTTTAACACAGTTTAAGCCATCTGTTACTTACATAAGTATATTTAATTATACATGTAAAATATTTAATACAGTATCTGACACATGGAATACTTTATAATGGTAAGGTTAGTTACTTTGATTATATCATGTGTAAAAAATTTTTTTGTTACATTTAAGAAGGTATAATCATACTATTCTCTTGCTTAAAAGCTTTTAACACTGCCCTATTACCTGGCAAATTAAATACAGTACTTAATTTTCTTGAAGCATACATTCTGAGACCACCATAAGCCTTCAAAACTGAGAACCCCACTCTTAGTATATCATTACCTACGTAAACTATGATACCAGACAGCAAATACAAATTCATGTTCTCATGGGCTTAGTTTGCACCCAGTCAACATGTCGGTGGGTTAAAGGGTAGCTCTATGAACTTGATGCTTCCACTGAAAATGGGCTTAGTATGCAAGATATTTAAGAACACTGATTCAACCTGTTTTCTAGCCTAGACCCTTGATACTCCTTTGTATTCCCATTGAGCTGCTGTCACTTGTACTTCCCTGCCTCTATTTCTCTTCTTTTTTTTTCCCCCCTTTGGGGAGGGTGTGGTACTAGGGATTGAACTCAGGGGCACTGGACCACTGAGCCACATCCCCAGCCCTATTTTGTATTTTATTTAAAGACAGGGTCTCACTGAGGTGCTTAGTGCCTTGCTTTTTTGCTGAGGTTGGCTTTAAACTCATGATCCTCCTGCCTCAGCCTCCCAAGACTTTGGGTCCCTGCCTCTATTTCTTCTCTGTACTCTGCCTCAAGTGATTCTGAAATTCTTGCCCACACTATCCAATTTCCACTTGCTAAAACTCTACCTGTCATTTAACATTAGTCACTACTGTTACACACACACTGTTATAAACCTTGCATGGGGCCTTCAATTGCACTGACCTCTGAGTGGTACTCAACATTCCACTCTATTATCCACACAGCTCCCCAAAGCCCAAGGAATAGAGTCAAGAGGGCCTAGATTGTTTTAATAGAGAGCTCTATTGGCATATTCTTTTTCAAGGTTCCCTATCTCTTCCTTCAGGTAGCTATTTCTGTTTAGTGCTGTAAGATAAAATCAGCCTCTTGGGAAAACCATGTGTGAATCAAAGATCTTTGGCAGGGCTTAGTCCTCCTGTTCTAAGCAAGGAGAAAGGTCTTTTCTCCCTTTCCTTCAGTGGGTTTGACTCTCCTCACCACAAGAGTGATAACATACGAGTGTGATATGAAAGAAGGAACCAGGAAAGGTGTAAGATGTAAGATGTAAGCCTTTTGGGCATTGGTGGCAAATGCTTGTAATCCCAATGACTAGGGAGGCTGAGGCAGGAGGATCATAAGTATGAAGCCAGCTTCAGCAATTCAATGAGACCCTCAGCAATTTACAGAGAGCCTGTTTTAAAAAAAAAAAAAAAAAAAAAATTTAAAAAGACTGGGGACATAGCTCAGTAGTAAAGCAACCCTGGGTCTAATCCCCAGTATAAAGAGAGAGAGAGAGAGAGAGAGAGAGAGAGAGAGAGAGAGAGAGAGAGGGAGAGAGAAGCCTTGGTGAGCTTATTAGTAGCCCAGGCAAATGGAATTCCTAAAGTACTCTTACAGTCTCTCCTCACTCTGGCCTTAGGGGCTCTACATGATTAGAGAAGAGTGATTAGGCATGAAGGGTTCCTTCTGAATGCTGTCCTCTGGAACCGGTACAACAGTAAGAGGATGTTGGATTCAATCAAGCAATCAAGCTTCCTGATGACAGCACTAAGACCTTTCCTTCTTTTGTATCATCAAACCATGAGATGATGTTTTCTCCTGTGGCAGTTTTCTCACTTGCCCTTATCAATGTCTTTTTGTAGACCACTCCCTTAATAAAAGTAGAAACTACAAAAAGACAGGGACTGTGCCTTCCTTACCACAAACATTTACTCTAAAACTGAATGGAAATCTTCAGTGTAGCACATGATTACACTGGGATTAGAACACACCCTCCCTCCAACCTCCACCCCACTTACCCCATACCTTTAATAAATAAAGAGAACTCTGGTCCTGGGGAGATTTGAGAAAGTTTCTGGCATCTTCCGGACTTTTGCATAATTGATAAATCCTCTTAGAAACAGGAGAAAGCCTAATTTAAAAAAGAAAAGTCAAGTGAATTTATAATTTCCACATTAAGTCCCCACCCCAGAAATATCCCTCTTGATAGCAATTCTTAGTCATTTTTCTGCTAAAGGCTATTAGAACATGAGCAATTTCCAGAATCTCCAAAAGGTTTTTCATACTAAATTATCCACTCCCCAACCAGAAGGCATAATCTCATGAGTCAAACGTCTATTTTGCATATTGAGAATCTAATAGGTCTAAAAAGGAAAAAGAAAAGAAGATGAGGCCAGACATTTATATTTGGAGGCCTCACTATCTACTGAGTTAAAACAAAAAAAAGAAAGAAAGAAAGCAATCCAAGATCATAAATTCCAAGACAGAAGTTAGAACAGTGTTTTTCTCAGGTAAAAAATATTCTAAACTTTCTTGAGATTTTTTTGTTGTTGTTGTTGTTGACAGTACATAAAGCTGTCCACTAGATGTCAGGATCCCTTCACCTATTATAGCATTTCTCATATTCTCAGCTATTACGCTCTTCTTTCTCCACTCTCATTAATGCTGTTTTGTTTTGTTTTTAATGACTGCACCAGAATCTACTCATTTACAGAAGTTTACACTTCTTGAAATGGTTTGTGGGGAGGTGATGCTCCCCCTCCAATGGAAACCATACATTCCTGACTCTCCTTCAGAGATGTTCCTTGAGTTTTAAGTACACTTTTAAACACTGCTCTTAAGAGATATATGAAGTTTACTGTATACAGTAAGCTGGGCTCTGGTGCATTTACTGACTCCTACAGCCATAACCACAATCTAATTTTAGAACATATTTCTCACTTCCCTAACCCTGTGCCCCATTAGCAATCACTACCCTTTCCCCTGTTCCCTCCTCCCTCTTTTTCAGCCATCACTTTCTTTTGGACACATGTTTAAGTATACTCAGTGATGGAAAACTTTGTACTCAGGAGAAATGATTTGGGGAAATAAGCAGGAATTGTTGTTGCTGGGCTCGGTGAATACCACACTATTTGGCATCAAAAGCACACAACAGGGCTGGAGTTGTGGCTCAGTGGTAGAGCACTTGCCTAGCATGTGTGAGGCACTGGGTTCGATTCTCAGCACCATATATAAACACATGAATAAAATAAAGGTCCATCAATATCTAAAAAAATATTTTTAAAAAAAGTACACAACAGTAAATTAAGGGTTACCCCTCCAAATGCTGGAGTGGGCTAGGGGGGAGGCAGAATTCTTCTAAAATGAAGAGTATGTGACCTGTATGGAGGGGACAGCTACAACTCAGCTCAGATCCAACCAAAGTGTGCCATGTGGGATGAGAATATAGACCAGTTTTGCTAGATAATCCAACTTTTAAGTTAAAAAAAAAAAAAAAGGATGATTTCTATGAAAAATTTTGATTTTTAAATGTTGACAACTAAAAAAAAGAAAAAAAAAAAAAAGCTGTGGTATAGCTTGACATTGATATAGTAGCATAATCCCAGCAAGTCAGAAGGCTGAGGCAGAAAGACTGCTGCAAGTTCAAGGCCAGTGTGGGCAACTCAGTGAGTCCTTGTCTCAAAATAAAAAAAAAAATTTTTTTAAAGCTGGGGACATATCTCAATGGTAGAGTGCCCCTGGGTTTAATTCCCAGTATTGCAAAAATAAACAAATAAGAGTGAAATAAACCACAACTACAGGCTAGATATAGTTCATGAGCTTCTAGCCTGAGACCCTTGCCAAGCCCCTTGCAGAAGAAACTCCATAAAACAAGTTCTTTTCAAGGAGAATTCCAAAAATGACCCAAACAGAGGGTGCAAATGCACATAAGTATAACCAACATCTTAACATGTTTCACATATAAGAAAACAGTACACAACAAGAATAATCAATGATAAAGTATTATATACCCATCTTCCATGAAACTTTAATATAGAAAGGAAATCTATCCATTAAGTTTCTTTAAATAATTTATCCTGCCATCAACTAGTCTGCACACATACTCAATAACTCTGCTTTGGTTCATTCAAGATTTGATTTATCTTTAGGGTCTGGGAAAGAGGGGCAGTCAGGCTTTCTCTTGAAAATACACTTTAGAGAATAAGCAAACCAAAGAATTATTCTTCCTAAGTTACTGTCTTGTTGGTCGTTTTTATTATTAAACTTCTCAGTAATCAATGGAGGGTGAAAAAAATCACTTTATCTCTCTTCAATTACTGGAATTCCAATGACCAACAGCAGAGTGAATGATGCTGCTGGCAGAAAAGGACAGGGAATAAAGTGATAAGTGACTTGTATTTTCTATGTAAAATCTAGGGTCAGCAACATGTGACTCTGTCAGACTAAGCAAAGCAGGTCCCGAACCTATCAAGCACCTGTTGGGTATGGTCACCAGGTTATGCCAGGTCCATGAGCACAGTACCACCAAGAATCTTTAATACATAGGCAACAAGAGGGCCCAAACCAGGAGGTAGGAGAAAATGGTGTCACCAATAGGCAATGTGGCAATCACATCATCTTTACCAGCTGCAACTAGCCCAGCTCTTGCTTCTAAGATGTGACAACAGTGAAGATGGCCTCTCATATTGTATCATATACATTTTCTGTATGAATAATGAAGAAGCTACATTAAAACAATTCATCCAATGTTTTGTGTTTTATCTTTTTTCTTTTTGCTTCTAAAGGAACTATTTAGAGTAAAAAATAAAATCTTAAAACTGATAGTATAGGCTGGGGATGTAGCTCAGTTGGTAGAGTGCTTGCCTCACATGCACAAGGCTCTAGGTTAATCCCCAGCCCCCAGTACCCCCCTCCACACACAAATAAACTAAAAAATTAAAAAAAAAAAAAACCTAATAGTCTGAACTACCTGGATTTTTTTTATTTTTTGAAAGTTTCCTCCCCATTATAAAATAATTCTTAAATGATAAACTAAAGAATTCTAGAAAACCAACAGGAATCATTTCAGAAGTTATGTCTAATAAGGCTATCCATTTCTGTTGTCCACTGAGATCTAACCAAAGATGAACTACATACACTCATGAGTTCAAGTGGTTACAATACACCTATAAGCAATTTGAAGCTGAGTTTGTGAATACTTTGTGGCAATAACAGGGAGGAAACTCCACAGATTATAGTCTTCTCATTAGTAATGCCCTACTGATCAAATGGGGGAGAAGTATACAAAAATGGGTTAAGAAAAACCACTACAGACTCACCATTAACATGCACATTACTCTGATAGTGACAATAGCCTAATCTTTAAGAAAGAAACATTTTCAAAAGTACACTTTCAATGAATAATTATTATACTGCTATGTAATAAGTGAGATGAGGGTTTACTAAAAGTAATTTTACTTGTAAAATTTAACATAATTTTTTTTCTCCTTTTCTTATATTAAAAGTGCTTACCTAAAACCAGGAACACCCACCACAGCCAATACTGACCATCAAAGTATCCAGGGAAATAGGTGGAAAACTAAAAAAATAAGGAAAACACTTTATATCAGTTTAACAAACACAATTTTACACAGTAATTTAAGGGTACATAATATACAAGGCATTTGTTAAACCACTGCTATCATTTAGCCCTTACAAACATTTAAAAAATGTAAGTTGAGGGGATGTAGCTCAGTTGGTCTACTGCTTGCCTTGAATGCACAAGGCCCTGGGTACAATCCCCAGCACCATACACACACACACACACACACACACACACACACACACAAAGCAAGTTGAAGTATTTTATGTGTTACTGATTTGAAGTGGTCTGATAAATGCAAATCTATTTCCTTTCATGGAAAGCAGTCCTTTTATAGCTTTAGTTTAATGGCCTCCTTGTTTTTGTTTTTTGTTTGGTACCAGGGATTGAACTCAGGGGCATTCAACCACTAAGCCACATCCCTAGCCCTATTTTGTATCTTATTTAGAGACAGGGTTTCATTGAGTTGCTTTGTGCCTCGCTTTTGCTGAGGCTGGCTTCGAACTTGTGAGCCTCCCAAGCCGCTGGGATTACAGGTGTATGCTACCATGCCCAGCTACCTCCTTGTTTTGTTTTTTTTTTGTTTTTTTTGTTTTTGTTTTTTTTTTTTTTTTTTTGGTACCAGGGATTGAACTCAGGGGCACTCGACCACTGGGCCACATCCCCAGCCCTTTTTTGTATTTTATTTAGAGACAGGGTCTCACTGAGTTGCTAAGTGCCTCGCCATTGCTGAGGCTGGCTTTGAACTTGCGATCCTCCTGCCTCAGCCTCCCAAAGTGCTGGGATTACAGGCATGCGCCACCGCACCCGGCTCCTTGTTTTTAAAGTATATAAAATTTGATTTTTAAAAATACTCCCCCTTCACATAGTATTTGCCCTTCTAAAAACATGCTTTAAGTCGGGCACGGTGGCGCACGCCTGTAATCTCAGCACTTTGGGAGGCTGAGGCAGGAGGATCGCGAGTTCAAAGCCAGCCTCAGCAATGGCGAGGCACTTAGCAACTCAGTGAGACCCTGTCTCTAATAAAATACAAAAAAGGGCTGGGGATGTGGCCCAGTGGTCAAGTGCCCCTGAGTTCAATCCCCGGTACCACAAAAAAAAAAAAAAAAAAAAAAAGCTTTAATGATAGTTTTACTTGGTTTCGCAGTGCTAAAACTATCATTTCCCTAACATTGCCTTCTTTCTACGAGGCCCAATTTTGTTCCTACTCCTCCAGCCTTGCCTTCACCTTGGTTAATCCTATGCCTTTGCTAGTTACTGGTTTAGAAATGGACACAGGGTGTCATTCTGGCCAACAGAAATTCAAGGTTTCTGAGAACACTTCCTTGCTTTTACAGAAGAATGAAAGAAAAAAAAATACTGATGGGCCAACAAGATTTTTCAACTTAAAAATTTCAACTTTATGATGGTGTGAAAGCAATGTGCATTCAATAGAAACCATACTTTGAATATTGCTCCTTTCCTGGACTAGTCTTATGCAACATTCTCTCACAATGCTGGGCAGCAGCGGTGAACCACAGCTCTCAGTCAGCCATGCAATCATGAGGGGAAACACCTGGCACTCTATAGTATACTCTTATGCTACTCTAGATTTGGTAGGTTAGGTGGTATCAAATGCATTTTTGACTTAATATTTTCAACTTATGATGGGTTTATCAGGACATGACTCCATTACAAATGGAGGAACCACCTGTAGCTCCTTTCTCCTGCTGAGTGCTGTTGAATTTCAATGCAGTATCTGAAACTGCTATCTATAGTGGGAATGATAGCAACATGCTAAAATCTCAGCTCTCCCTCATGATGTTCATGAACTACTGATTTAACTAACCTCCATTTCAGGATTCATTTTCATGGGAAATAAACTTTCCCCATTGTTTTTCTGATTTTCTAAGCCACTTGGAGCTGGGTTTTCAGCTACTCACATTCAAAAAGCATCCTAACTGATTTAAGATGATCATTTGAATCAGTTAAAAATTAGTTAAAAATATAGTTTTAAAGACTAGTAACTGATTCTATTTGTTTTGTTTGGAAGTTTTGATGTCAAAGAATTTAATGCAGTTTGAGAATTCATATGTAGTAGTCCCCCACTTGACCATAGGGAATGACTTTCAAGACCCCTGAGTAGATGCCTGCAACTGCAGATAGTGCCAAATCTACCTATAAAATGTTTTTTTCCTATACGTACCTACTTTCAATAAGGTTTAATTTATAAATTGGGCACAGGAAGAGATTAACAATAACTAATATTAAAACAATTTTAACAATATACTGTGAAAAAAAGTTATGTGAGCATGGTTTCTCTCTCAAAACATCATATTGTATTATAAATCTTAGAAACTTCAATAAAGAGCTGGGTGTGGGGATACACTCCTATAATCCCAGCAAGACAGGAAGATTGCAAGTCTGAGGCCAGCCTGGGCATCTTAGTGAGATCCTGTCTCAAAAATAAAATTAAAAAGTGTTGGGGATGTAGTTCAGTGGTAGAGCACTTGCCTAACATTAAGAGGCCCTGGGTTCAATCCTTAGTACTGCCAAAAGGAAGGAAGGAAAGAAGGAAGGAAGGAAGGAAGGAAGGAGAGAAAGAAAGAAAGAAAGAAAGAAAGAAAAAGGAACCCCAGTCTATGATTCTCCCCCATTTATTGTCAAGGGCTTTCACCTTTTCACAAAAAGAAAGCACTTTATGGCTTCCTTTTTGACATATCCAAATTGTAAACATCCCTATACTTGTGCTTTGGGGTCATTATTAAGTAAAATAAGGATGACCTAAACCCAAGGACTTTGATACCATGATAATCTGATAACTGGGATGGCTACTAAGTGACTACAGTGGGAGTGTATACAGCATGGATACACTAGCAGAACAATCCTCAGGTCTTGAGTGGGATGTTTCATTTCACCACACTGTTCAGGATGGCATGCAATTTAAAATTTACAAATTGTTTATTTCTAAAGTTTTCCATTTAATATTTTCAGATTTGGACTGACCACAGGGAACTGAAACCATGGAAAGCAAAAGTGAAAATAGGGGAGGACTATGATATAGTACTTTACTTCTTAATAAAGTAAAACAAGATTTAGAGAAGGAATGAAAACTTCTTTGGAGTCTAAGTTCTTAACTTATAGCCCAAGTTTTAAATGAATATACATTAGCTGCCTAGGGGGAAAGCTCCTGGTTTTTATCAGATTCTTAAATGATTGTGGAAACCTAAAAATGTCAAGTGTTCCAGAATAAATAAAGTGAAACTACTTTGAAAAACTGAAGTGGTCAATCAACATCCATTACTTAAGCATGCCAACTTACAATGAATAAATTGGTTTTCTCTATAAGAAAGACAACAGCAATAAACTTAATGGAAATCAGAGAATACTTTAAAAAGTTGGGATGTTTTAGAACTGTAAACAACTTCATATGATTTTAACTGGCAACTCCCAAATCACTGAACAAATACATATCTCTCTAATTTACTTCAGAAGTAGACCACTAATGGAGCAATATTTGTTAAATACTGTTGGCTCCACAAACATTTTGGCCTAACCAATCCCAGAAGGAAGGAAAACCAACAGAGGGACGAAGAAGAAATTAAAACTAAAATTTCAGAAGAAAAAATAAGAGGAATGTCTGTTTTTGATGAAACACCAAAGAAGCGATATCCTTTTTATTATAAAAATAACTAATTTTGGATTGTATATACACATTATCTTAAGTATTATAAAAACAAAGAAGGCAGATCTGGGGATGTAGCTCATGGTAAAGTGCTTGCCTAGAATGCATGAAGCCTATATTCAATCTCCAGCACCATGAAAAATAAAAATAAATAAATATGCTGGGCGTGGTGGTGCACATCTGTAATCCCAGCACTTGGAAGGCTGAGGTAGGAGGATCGTGAGTTCAAAGCTAGCCTCAGCAATGTCGAGACACTTAGCAACTCTGTGAGACCCTGTCTCTAAATAAATACAAAAAAGGGCTGGGATGTGGCCCAGTGGTCAAGTGCCCCTGAGTTCAAGCCCCGGTACCAAATAAATAAACAAACAAACAAACAAACAAATAAAAACAAAGAAAGCAGCTGGTGAACAACCTGTAGAATAGACCAATATTCATGAGATTTGATACAAAAACTGGATGCAGGAACCACTTGCAACTGATTTTGGTTCAACTTCATTATAAAACCAGAAACAAAGATTAGTATAATTTTAAATGTTGAGGTAACTTCAAAAATGCAAATGAAAAAAATCAAACATTCAAAATCTTTCTGATTATTGTCTCTCTGCAGAATCTATCTTTCCTGATGTACAACTTACCCTGACAATCAGGATCCACTTAATTAGAGAGAGACCAAATCCTGAGATGGCCCCATACCTTCCTGCAGCTGAGGTGGTCAGGCAAAAAGACAGGAAAAACCCAATCCAGTTGAAGAGGAATGCCACTGAAAAAGCAGAAGGGATAAAAAGATGCCAGCCATGTCTTATTGGAGAAGAAGCAGGAATGCCCTTTACATCTGCCTCTGCTTCAGTGACTTTCCCAAGAATAAAAGACAGCTTGTCCTTCACAACCCTCACTGCACCTCCCCCAAACAACCATCCTCCTGTCTTCCCCTAAAAGCAATAAGAAAACATCCTCTTTGAATATCACATTTTATACTACTATGTTTATTTCTATTCGTTGTCAAAAATGCCTTAACATTCACCAAACTATATACTCATGACCTGTGCTCCTCATTGTATGCTATATAATTCAGCAAGTAAAATAAATGCCTTGGCCATTAAATTGGTGCCCCCAAATAATCTGATTCAA
Source organism: Tamias sibiricus (assembly GCA_025594165.1). Lineage (NCBI taxonomy): Eukaryota > Metazoa > Chordata > Mammalia > Rodentia > Sciuridae > Tamias > Tamias sibiricus. The sequence continues at coordinate 69,518,056 of CM046662.1, forward strand.
GTTACTCATTGTGCTGTGAATTCTGAGAGTTTATATAACATTACCTCTAAAAACACTGCATTTCCTTTGTTTTTAATGGGGGGGCGGAGAAATAGTTGCTCACTTCTAAATGAGACTCATGAAAAAATAAATGCACATCAAAGGGGAAAAAAAATCAGGCTGATTTTGACCTATCAAAAAATAGAAGCTTATAGAAAATTTATCAGACGTTTAATTCCTACTCTACAGATTAAGTGTGAGTAGGAATAATGTTAAGAGGCCCTGTGGACTTGGAAAATTAAGCTTAGCTCATGTAAAAATACAGCCCTCTCATAACTGCTGTAATTATATTTTCCACAGATTAATCCAAAGCACCCTGATTTGTAAGTAGTGCCTCTGCTGTTTGTATATACTTACTGAAAAAAGTTAACATGAAAATCCCATCATTTCCTATCCTCAGCTGGTCAGCATCATCAAAATCATCCCGACCCACAAAATCTTCATCCTAATAGAATAGAAAAAGGTAAGTTAATAATAAATTATTTCTAGGCAAATGAAAGACATCAAGAAAAAAAAATTTTTTTTAAGATGCAAATCTAAGGACCAAGGAGAAATGTTATGACTGGTTCAGTTCAAAACTATGAATATTAAAGGCTCTATATGTGTTAAGAAATTTCATTTTGCATTATAAAGTAAAAGATATAATTAGAGTTGAAATAAATCTTTCTTTTTATCTCTATGGTTTTATAAATGGATTTTTCATTTTACAACCCAAATTCTTTTTTTTAAATATTTATTTTTAAGTTGTAGTTGGACACAATACCTTTATTTTATTTATTTTTATGAGGTGCTGAGGATCAAATCCTGTAAGCTGCCTGGTACCGTAAACCGGGATAAAAACTCTCGGAGGCAGAGTTAAGCTTTTACTACTTTTACTTCTACTTTCTTAGAGCTTAGAGAGGGAAAGAAAGATTTTTCTTCTTAGCTTAGAGTAGAGTAGCTTAGAGTAAAGAAAGATAGAGCTTAGCTTTTCTTCTTAGCTTAGAGTAGAGTAAAGAAAGATAGAGCTTAGCTTAGAGAAAGACTAGAGCTTCTTTCTTCTCTCTTCTTTCTTCCTTCTTCTGTCTTAGAGCTTAGAGAGGGAAAGAAAGATTTTAGCTTAGAGTAAAGAAAGAAAGAGAGCTTAGCTTTTCTTCTTAGCTTAGAGTAGAGTAAAGAAAGATAGAGCTTAGCTTAGAGAAAGACTAGAGCTTCTTTCTTCTCTCTTCTTTCTTCCTTCTTCTGTCTTCTGTCTTCTGTCTTCCTCGGGAGCCTCGGCCTTACTCTGACCAGTCCTCTGGAGCCTCGGCCTAACTCTGGCCAGTCATTACTTCTTCTATCTGGTTTCTCTTCTGTAACCGCTCTGCCTACGTTCTGGCCGCTCTGATTCTTCTGACCGACCGAGTGACTGCCCGGCTGACTGAATTCTCCGTTCTCCTAACTCGGACCGCTTTCACCCGGTTATATACCTTCAGGTTTGCGGGTGCCTACAGGTGCGTCACATACATATCAGGTGGAACCCATGGCTTCCAGCTAGCTACAACAGCCCTTCCTAATTAGGGCTCCTTCATATTCCTTCCCTTTAGTTTAAAAAGGTGCTTTTGTTCTATTTTCTCTATTTTATTTTCTCTATTTTCTTTTATTTTCTTGTCCCTACCTAGCTTTTCACCTTTTATTTTTGAAAGGGTGGATATTTGAGCCCTTTTTTTGAGAAGGTGCTGTGGCTTTAAGGAAGCCTAATGCTGAGGAGCAGCTAACGCACCTAGTTAAGCACAATTGCATAAGCGGCTTTGACTTTTTTTTTTTTTTTTTTTCTCTTCTTTATTTTTCTTTATGGCTTTCTTGCCAAAGCTCAATGGCTTTTTTTTTCTGCATGGTTTTTACCATGCTATTTAATTCTCTATTTTCTTTTACGCTCATGGCTTTTTTCTTTATACTAAAGCTCAAGGCTTTTTCTCTATATTTTTTATGGCTTTTGGCCGGCTACTCTGCTTCGGCTTTTGGCCGGCTCGCTTCGGCTTTTCACTGGCTACTCTGCTTCAGCTTTTGGCCAGCTACTCTGCTTCGGCTTAATTCTTAACTAGCTTCAACTGAGTCAGAGGCTCTGCTCTCTTGTTTCTACTCTTTTTGCTGGTCTCAACTGAGTCTGAGGCTATGCTTTTTCATTGCTCTTATTTCTTAGCTTTTCTTCTCTGCCTGCCGAGCCCCGGACGGACCACCATTTGTAAGCTGCCTGTCACGGCCAGCCACGGCGCCGCCACGGGAGGAAAATTCTCGGAGGCAGAGTATAGCTTTTACTACTTTTACTTCTACTTTCTTAGAGCTTAGAGAGAGGGAAAGAAAGATTTTTTAGAGAGAAAGATTAAAGCGAGCTTTTCTTCTTGTAGAGAAAGATTAGAGCTTCTTTCTTCTCTCTTCTTTCTTCCTTCTTCTGTCTTCTGTCTTCTGTCTTCCTCGGGAGCCTCGGCCTTACTCTGACCAGTCCTCTGGAGCCTCGGCCTAACTCTGGCCAGTCATTACTTCTTCTATCTGGTTTCTCTTCTGTAACCGCTCTGCCTACGTTCTGGCCGCTCTGATTCTTCTGACCGACCGAGTGACTGCCCGGCTGACTGAATTCTCCGTTCTCCTAACTCGGACTGCTTTCACCCGGTTATATACCTTCAGGTTTGCGGGTGCCTACAGGTGCGTCACATACATATCAGGTGGAACCCATGGCTTCCAGCTAGCTACAACAGCCCTTCCTAATTAGGCTCCTTCATATTCCTTCCCTTTAGTTTAAAAAGGTGCTTTTGTTCTATTTTCTCTATTTTCTTGTCCCTACCTAGCTTTTCACCTTTTATTTTTGAAAGGGTGGATATTTGAGCCCTTTTTGAGAAGGTGCTGTGGCTTTAAGGAAGCCTAATGCTGAGGAGCAGCTAACGCACCTAGTTAAGCACAATTGCATAAGCGGCTTTGACTTTTTTTTTTTTTTTTTTTTTTTTCTCCTCTTCTTTATTTTTCTTTATGGCTTTCTTGCCAAAGCTCAATGGCTTTTTTTTTTTTTTTCTGCATGGTTTTTACCATGCTATTTAATTCTCTATTTTCTTTTAAGCTCATGGCTTTTTTCTTTATACTAAAGCTCAAGGCTTTTTATGGCTTTTCGCCGGCTACTCTGCTTCAGCTTAATTCTTAACTGGCCTCAACTAAGTCAGAGGCTATGCTCTCTTGTTTCTACTCTTTTTGCTGGTCTCAACTGAGTCTGAGGCTATGCTTTTTCCTCGGGAGCCTCGGCCTTACTCTGACCAGTCCTCTGGAGCCTTGGCCTAACTCTGGCCAGTCATTACTTCTTCTATCTGGTTTCTCTTCTGTAACCGCTCTGCCTACGTTCTGGCCGCTCTGATTTGCAGGTGCCTACAGGTGCGTCACATACATATCAGGTGGAACTTATGGCTTCCAGCTAGCTACAACAGCCCTTCCTAATTAGGGCTCCTTCAAAATCCAAGGCTTTGCATGTTCTAGGCTAGCACTTTACCGCTGAGCCACAACCCCAGCCCCAGCAAATCCCCCCCACCCCCACCCCCAGTGCTGGGAATTGAAACCAAAGCTTCCTGCCTGCTAAGGACATATTATACCACTTAGCTGCATGCCCAGCCCCAGTGGAAAGTCTTTTAACAATAAGCTTCAATAATTTAAAAGTTCACAGCCAGGGGCAGTGGTGGCTACCTATAACCCCAGCAATTTGGTAGCCTAAGGAGGTTCAAAAGTTCAAGGTCAACCTCAGCAATTTAATAAGACCCTCACCAACTTAATGCAATCCTGTCTCAAAAAATAAAAAGGGCTGGGAATGTAGCTCAGTGGTAAAGTGAAAAAAAAATTTTTGTTTTTTTAAAGTTCATAATGGACTATTTCTCTTTTTCAAAATTATCTTAAAAAACTGCTTACACATTTGGCCTTAAATTCTAGAAAATCAGTAATCAAGGGCCTGTTTAGGGCCTACAACAGTAATCCAGGACCATACTAAGGGGATAGAACTGATGGTGGGATAGGGGAAGACAGCATGATACATGAAGAGTCTCTAGAGTTGCCCACTGCTCAACTTATCCATAAGCATTTGTTTGTATTGGTATACAAGTCTGAAACAAACTCACCTTCAAATTATTGGCACATAGGATCTTTTCTATCCTAACTTAAAAAAACAATATTGCAGGTTTGAAAGGAACATGATCCTGACCAACACAAATACCAACATATGTGGCTTATCTTTTCACCCGATATAGGTATGTATTGATATTTAAAGGTAATTGAATATAACTTAAAACTAAAAGTAATGAGCTAAGTTTTAGGGACAATCAAAACTTGTCCTATACAGAAAAGGATCTGGAACAAGGAAGGATCCATACCAAACTGTTACCACAGGTGGTTACCCTGGAGAAGGGAAATAAAGAAAGGGAAGTGTCAGTGGCAGCTGTTTTTTCTAACTGAACACACTTCCTCTACTGTTTCAAATCTTTATAAGAATGTTTCTGTTTTATGGTTTTGTTTTGTTTTATTGGTGGTACCATGAACCAAACCCAAAGGTGCTCTATCACTAAGCTACATCCCCAGCCCTTTTTTTTTTTTTTTTTTTTTTTTTAATGAGACAGGGTCTTCCAGTTAGTTGCCTAGGTTGGCCTTGAACTTGAGACACTCCTGCCTCAGGCTCCCTAGTCACTATGATTATAGACATGCACTACTAAACTAGCTTATAACTAATTTTCCAAAAATATTATATATCTAATTCTAAGTTAATATTAGCAGAATAAGATCCTGTCTTTTTTTTTTTTTTTTTTTTTTTTTTAAGGGGGAGTGGAACGGTATTGGAAATTAAACCCAGGGGCACTTAACCACTAAGCTACTTCCCTAACCCTTTTTATTTTGAAAAAGTCTCACAAAAAGTTACTGAGGGTCAGTAAATTGCTGGGGCCAGCCTCAAACTTGCATTCCTCCTGCTTCAGCCTCCAGAGTCACTGGGATTATGTGTCATTGCACCCAGCTTGTCCCCAGCCTTTTAAATTTTATTTTGAGACAGGGTCTCACTAAATCCAGGCTGACTTAGAACTCATGATCCTCCTTCCTAAGACTCCTGAGTAGCTGGAATTACAAGTGTGCAAGACCATGACTGGCAGAAACGAATTGTTTTTTGCATAGCTATTCAAAGTTATACACCAAAAATACATGAAGTAATTTCTAATAATACTGTAAATGCTTTCTAAATGTTCTTCCTGTCCTTGGGATCTCTTCTATCATAATTTCTCCTATAAATAGTTGCCAGATTAATGTTTCCAAAATACTAGACTATTTCTTCCATACTCCTGATTGATATGACTCCACATGAGCCAAATACAAAATTTAAATGCCTCAGTCCAGCATTCCAAGGATCATACAAACGAAAGCTCTAGTCACATCTTTCTATCTCCTTCACAAAGTCCTTGCTCATGAAAAAACTAATGACTACATCCATAAAACTGCCCTACACTAGGTTAAATTTACATGTACTTTCCCCCTCTAGAATGCTCGTAATCCATTAAAACTCTGGGCCTACTACACATCCCATCTTTCTCCACGATCACCTAGTAAAAAGTCAGTTCTTTATGCCCACTGGTCTTAGGCAGAATAGATATGAATATCTGTGGGCCTTTTAACCTAGCTGGATTTTAAGCTTTGTATCTGATGTATACAAATCTTTTTACTCATCCACTACAGAATATGTAGCACTTTATACAAAAAAGTGATCTATGCACATCTGCTGAATAAGAAGACTTTAAGAAACTCTTAAACTGGGTATAGTGGTATATGCCTGTAATTTCAGCTACTAGGAAGAATAAGACAAGAGGATTCCAAGTTCAAGGACAGCCTAGGATTAGAGATATCCTGTCTCCAAAAAGGGGTGAGGATGAAATTCAGTGGTAGAGTACTTTCCTAGCATGTGTGAGGCCCTGAGTTCAATCCCCTATTAAAAAAAAAAAAAGTTCTTAAGCATGTAGACTTTTCAAATAAAAGAATTCTTAAGAGTTCTGTGATTAATCATCTCTATAGTGCTCTAGTTACCATCTATTCCAACAGATTTGTAGAGGATACTGAACATACTAGGAAGGACTCTTGAGTCTAGAACACCTAGGGTTGACTTTCACTTCTGCTACTTATTAGCTAAATGACTTCAGACAAATTAATTCATCTCTTTGGACCTAAATTTTTACATCTATACAATGAAGATAATATAATATCTACTTTGAGAGGTTATTGTGAGGGTTGAAAACAATATACAAAATATATAAAAGCATCAAGCATAGTACCAAGCACATTTTTTGCTTCCAATAAATATGGCAGTTAGGTTAGGACTGCTTTATATTTAGACAATAAACTCCACGGGGGTTCTTAAGTTTTTCCTTAGCACCAACAAGATCTGAATGTACATCATCATGTAGGACCAGCTTTTACTGGGCTTATAAACTATTTCTTCCAAGCAGTGGTTTTAGGAGCTCCACTCCTTGTAGTAGGCACAGCCTATAAGCAGCCCACTATCCTAAAGTCAGGGGAACTTCTCTCTTTCTGCACCCCCCCCCCCAACTAGGGATTGAATACACTGGGTGCTCCATCACTGAGCTTCAACCCCCAGCTGCTCCCCACTCCCACCTTATTTTTCCCTCCAGCCAGAGTCTTGATAAATTGTAGAGGCTGGCCTCTAACTTGTAGTCCTCCTGCCTCAGCTTCCCGAGTAGGTAGCATTACAAGTGTGCACCTCTATGCCTAGCTGGGCCTCTCTTCCTATTTTATCATTCCCTCCAGTTTTGTTTCTTGCCTGGCCTAGAGCCTGGAACCCTAATTGCCCCCACTTTCCTAATATGTGGCCCAAGGTTCTACATGCACCAATCTTGACTTGCATGAATATTTATGAAACTATATGTATATCGCTTACAAATCTAACATCAAGAGCCAAGAGTACTCCAAAATCTCTGCTGGCTTATCTCATATCTCACCGCCCCCCCCCCCCCGCCCCCATGAATCAACATCAGGCTAGAAGAGATCTGAACTCATTATACCCCTATAAATGGTATGATCTGAACTGCTGGAGGCAGTTTAATTCCATGAACTTGCACGTTTGTTCTTTCCATAGGCCTCCCTAGCAACTACCTACCTAACACCAAACTATTAATTGTGAAAAATCAAGGCAGTCAGAGTGTTTCCTAAATCAGCCCCTGCTCCAAGATGTTTCAACCACCCTAGGAGACTTAAGAAAGTTGTTTCAGCAGTTTTAGAGACACAGAGAAAATAAGGGGACTTAAGTGGTGATTATCTACTCATTCATACTTCTTTAACTTATTACTTTTCAGCAAGGGATATTTATTATCCCCCCAAAATTTACTTGTTTAAAATTAGCTATACTTTTACTAATCAATACTATCCCAAGGAATAACGAAATTGGAATATGAAAATAACAATTCCCATAAAACAGTCCATCATGTATCAGAATGGCAAACTATACTTACTCTTCCAGGAACCAAAGGGATGGTAGCTTCAGCCTTGGTTCTTTCAGCTTCATCATAACTGGGCAGCGTTGTAGCCACGTTATAAGATGGGGGCTTTGGAAACCCAGATTCTTCTTTGTAGTCAAAATAGGCTGCAGAAAAAAAAAAAGTCACCATTGTCTGATGAGTCACTGAACTAAAGGAATAAAAGGATTTCCATTAATTGTGGCAAATAAAACCCATTCTTTTCCTAAGAGTACATATAGAATAACTGAACCAAGACATACATGTATGGCTAGGTGGTAGAGTGTTTGCCCAGTATGCCAGTACTTCAAAAAGCAAAAAACAAAACAAAAAAATCCAAAACATTTCAAAATGAATGTAAGAGCCGGGCATGGTAGTGTATACCTGTAATCCTGGAGGCTCAGGAGGCTGAGGCAGGATGATGGCAAGTTAAAAGCCAGCCTCAGTAACTTAGTGAGGCTCTAAGCAACTTAGCAAGACCCTGTCTCTAAATAAAATATAAAAAGGGCTGGGGATGTGGATCAGTGGTTGAGTACCCCTGGGTTCAATCCCCAATACAAAAAAAAAAAAAAAAAGAATTTTTTTTAAAAGTAAGAGACTGTAAATGATTTTTAAATTTATTTGCTTCTCAATTATTTGAAATCCAGACTCACTTCGCACCCTTATTTCCAACACTATTTTAGACCATCGTCTATGAAATCCAGACTCATTTTGCACCCTTATTTTCAACACTATTTTAGACCATCGTCTAGGTTCTCAAAAGGCACATATATATAATAATGGAATAAAGAAAACAATTCAGCTAAAACTACTTCACGTGTGTATGTAAATCTGTATTGTGGTTTTCCTCCTATTAACAACATGGAAATTGACTTGAAGGAAAAAAAAAAAAAAAGCCAAAGCTTAAAATTCATTTCTTATTTTAGTACTTAGACTCTTTCATATGATTTTTTTTAACCACATATTATTTCCTCTGGTATGCTTAAGCTAACTAATTCAGTAAGAGAACAATTACTTATCTCTATTAAAATTTTCATTTCCTCTTTTTAACATTGCACCTGCATTCTCATTGACCTCTATTATGAAAGCACCAATACAACAAGAAAATATATATCTGTAAGGGGATTAAATTTCTACATAATTCTTTCAAAAAATTTAAAAATTTGAAAAAATATTTTTATAGCTCATCAAGTTTAATTTTTTTTTTTTTTTTTTTTTTTTTGGTACTAAAGATTGAACTCAGGGGTACTTGACCACTGGGCCATACCCCCAGCCCTTTTTTGTATTTTATTAGAAACAGGGTCTCACTGAGTTGCTAAGTGCCTCACCATTGCTGAGGCTGGCTTTGAACTCGCAATCCTCCAGCCTCAGCCTCCCAAGTGCTGGGATTACATGGCTTAAGTTTAACATTTTATTTAATTGTAATTAACTTCCAAAATTTTTACTGTAATCTATTACTAAAATTATCAACATAATGCACATCATTAATAAAAAAGGGAAGATATTCTACTATCATATGACATAAGCAGAAAAGGTATTTAATAAAACGCATACCCATAATACACTTAGTTAAAAAACAAAAACAACTTAATTAATCTGGTCACAAATCTCTACCAAAAAAAAAAAAAAAAAAAAACATTGTGAACATCATAGTTAATGGTAAGTTATTAAAAGTTTTTTTCTTCCCTAAGATTAGAGAATAAGACAAAAATATACACTATTACCTCTTCTAACTAAACATTTCTTAAAAGTCCTAGACTGGTGCAATATGGCAAGAAAAAGAAAAGATTTAAGAATTAGAAAAAAATAGCCGTCAATTACAGATGGCATTACTGCATATGCAGAATATCCAAAATAATCTATAAACTCTTAAAATATGTGAATTTAGCAAAGTCTCTGGATACACAGTTAATATAAACTATGAATCATATTTGTATATACCAGCAACAAATGGAAAATGAAATCATAAAGGATCATTTACAACAGCACCAATATATATCAAACACCTAAAAATAAATGGAATAAAAAGTGTGCAGGACTTCTACAAAACTACAAAATATGAAAAGACGTTAAAGGCCTTAATAAATGGAGAAACATCTCATGTTCATGAACTGGAAGACAACATTATAAAGATGTTAATTCTCTTCAAACTGATCCACAAATACAGTGTATGAACTAAAATTCTAGCAGGGCTTTTGTTTTGTCCAGTTTTATGGAAACTGACAACCTGATTGTAAAATATACATGGAAATATAAAAGGTCAAGAATAGTCAAAGCAATTGTGAAAAGAAAAAGAAAAAAAAAAAAAAAAACACCGAAGAAACCCAATAAAGTGGCACACACCTGTAATCCTAACTACTCTGGAGGCTGAGGCAGGAGGATCACCAAGTTCAAGGCTGGTCTGGGCAACTTAGCAAACACTATTTCCAAAGTAAAAAACTAAAGGAGCTGGTATTAAAAAAAAAAAAAAAAAAAAAAAAATCGGGATGGGGGTGCAGGACTGACACTGTGGCTCAGAACACTTGCTAAGCATGAACAAGGCCCTGGATTCAATCTCCAGTAATACAAAAATTTTTTTTTTTAATTTTAAAAAGCTTTCATGAAGGACCCATAATCAGACATCAAGATTATAAAATAGTAGGGTATACAAGGATAAATAAATCACAATAGTGAGGCAAAAAAGAGATCTACACAAATACAGTCACCTGATTAATAACAATGGTAATACATAGGAGAGTGGAGAAAGATGGTATTTTCAGTAATGGTGCTGAGCCAAATAGATGTCCAAACTAGAACAAATTAATCTTGACCATTACTTTATACTATATGGAAAAATCAACTGCAATTGAAATCAGATCTAAATGTGAAAAATAAAATAATAAAACTTAAAAGAAAATGTAGGCTGGTTGTGGTGGCACATGCCTATAATCTCAACAACTAGGGAGACTGAGGCAGGAGGATAGAAAGTTCAAGGCAAGCCTCAGCAACTTAACAAGACCCTGTCTCAAAATAAGAAATGGAAAAGACTAGGGATATAGCTCAGTAATCTGGGCTTAATACCCAGTAACAACAACAACAAAAAAAAGGTCATGAAAATTAAATTAAAACTGCTGTGTAATCCAATTTAAAGAGTTTACTTAAAAAAAAAAGCTTACTTTGTTCCACATCAAAATAACTATTTCATGTACATACATATATAACAAAATATAAAAACACATGTATGTACATTATTCATTATAAATATTCCATATATAATTTCCTAGAAAAAATTCTGTTACTTTTAACCTAGTTATATGAAAACATTACAAATTGAAACCTATACTTTAAATTGATCAGCTGGCATAGTCATTTTTTAAAATTTTTATAAAGTTGTAGATGGACACAATACTTTTATTTTATTTATTTATTTTTATGTGACGCTGAGGATCAAACCCAGTGCCTCATACGTGTGAGGCAAGTGCTCTGCCACTAAGCCACAATCCCAGCCCCAGGCACAGTCATTTTGAATACATTAATATAACTGATACCTACTTACTACCTGAAGTGAAGGCAATCAAAGAACATTTTTTAAAAAAAACCTTTATTTTTTAGTTGTAGGTGAACACAATACCTTTATTTTATTACGTGTTGCCGAGGATCAAACACAGGGCCTCACACACGCTAGGCGAGCGCTCTTCCTCTGAGCCACAACCCCAGCCCTCAAAGAACATTTTTATTTCTCTATTTCAAATGATTTTTTTTTAAATTGTATTCCATCAATATGGGTAGCTCCTATAGTATTAAGTTTTTATAAAAAGCTCAGTGGCAATCTTTCCACATTTATTTACTATATTTAAAACAAAATTGTCTAATACTTATTAAATAATCTATATACTACAAAATAAAGTAACAATAAGTTAAGTAAGCATACCAAATAATGGCTTGTGCTTTTTTCCCCATCAACAAGTACTTATTCATAGTATTGTTGGATGGGGGTACATAGAAGGATTAGAGGAACACTAGAATGGTCAAAGGGAAGGGAGGGTAAGAGAGGGAGCAAGGGGGGAGGGAGGGGGAGGAAAAAAAAAAAAGGTGGTTGAATGAGACGGATATCATTTTCCTCAATGCATGATTGAAGACCTGAATTGTACGAATATACTTTGTATACAAACAGTTGTATATAAAAAGATGCTAAATATATGCACTATGAGTTATACATATTAAAAATTATAAAAATAAAATTAAAAAAAAAAAACAAGTACTTATGTCCTCCAGTTTTTAATCACTTTTTTCATAAATGGACTAACAGGTATGAATAGTCAATATTCACCTCAAAAATAAGCAAGGCCTCTTCAACAAGGAGAGAAAGGCCACATTTAAGGTCTCTTTTTCTCAAAAAGGAAAACTATAGTTCAAAAATGATTTTAAAAATTGTGCTCTTTATATGTAATATGAAATGAAATGTACTCTGCAAATGTATATAACAAATTAGAATAATAAAACAAATAAATAAATAAATGAATAATAATACAGTAACTAATGGAAAAAGTGATTTAAAAATTAATGTCCTTGTATAATTCACAATCTACAAACAAACACATTTTCCTGACACTTCATTTAATAGGAACTAAAAAGACCTAGAGATGTAGGAAGTTTCTCACTCCCTACTTCCTTCCTTCTTTTTATTTTCAAGGCCTGAGTATTAATCTCTTTTTTTTTTTTTTTTTTTTTTGTGGCACATGGGATTGAACCCAGGAAAACTTCATCACTGAGCCATATCCCCAGTCCTTTATTTTATTTAAACTTTGAGACAGGGTCTCATTAAGTTGCTTAGGGGCTCAATAAGTTACCGAGGCTGGCCCAAACTTGTGGTCCTCCTGCCTCAGCCTACTGAGTTGCTGGAATTACAGGTGTGCACTACCATGCCCAGCTTCAAGGCCTGACTGAGTATTACGATGAAATACCACAAACCACAACGACTATATATTTAAGAGAGATTTCATCAGGCCTGTATTCCAGAAACAGTCTACCTTGATTTTATACTCAGTCTTAAGAAGCTTTGTTGGTGGCGCACGCCTGTAATTCCAGTACTTGGGAGGCTGAGGCAGGAGGACTGTGAGTTCAAAGCCAGCCTCAGCAATGGTGAGGCACTTAGCAATTTAGTGAGACCCTGTCTCTAAATAAAATACAAAAAAGGGCTGGGGATGTGGCCCAGTGGTCGAGCGCCTCTGAGTTCAATCCCCAGTACCAAAAAAAAAAAAAAAGAAGAAGAAGAAGCTTTGTTATTTGCTATTCAGGCCCACAGTCAGATAAATATAAATACAGAAGAGGTGAAAGGACCTCAAGCTGGTTGGCAACAAGATATATCATCTAACAACGGGGGGTAGGGAAACACTAATATAGGGAATCTATTCTTTAATCACAAAGTTCTATAAATCTCAATGAAGTACCCATATGAATATCTTACAATGAAACCCACTATTGTATATAATGAATTTCCTTCTTTAATTAAAAAAGAAAAAGTCAATGAAGTCATCACTATACTATAAAATAGGACATCTATCAGAGATTGTTTCTAACTGTAATCCCTAAACCATACAGAAAAATTTAAACAATGAATATAAGATGTAAGTAAGACAGAGAAGTGTTTGAGAAAGACCATGGTTTAGACCATCTAAAATGGTCTAAAGTTTTACAACACAAGTCAGGCGTAGTGGTGCATGCCTGTAATACCAGCACTTGGGAGGCTGAGGCAGAAGGATCACGAGTTCAAAGCCAGCCTCAGCAATGGCGAGGCACTTAGCAACTCAGTGACACCCTGTCTCTTAATAAAATACAAAAAAGGGCTGGGGATGGGCCCAGTGGTTGAATGCTCCTGAGTTCAATTCCCAGTACCCCCCCCCCCCCAAAAAAAAAGTTTTACAACACAGGAGACAGAAACTCAGATACTATTCAGGAAAAAAATTATATTCTAATGATTTGGGGTAGCTAAACATAAAGGACTTTTATCATTAATCAAAAAGGAAACCTAAATTCTTATTAATGAGTTGGGATTTTTACTGGGTGCATTTAATGGAAGACCAGAATTTATGGTCTGGAGAGAATAATGGATGATGGCATTGTGATTTCTTTTCCAAGTCTTGATGTTCCAGCCTTAACTTGGTTTTAGAAGATAACCTAGAAATTTGCCAAAACCTTATAGTAGCAGGATTGCTTACAGGTGCTTACAAATGAAAGAATCATAACTAGTACAAGGCAACAGAAATACAAGGAAACATATAAGTTCAGAAATTGAAGCCAGAATAGAGATGAAATACTGACTGACCTGTTTCGTGTAACTATAATGGCAACCTCAGAGCCACAGAGATTATCAATCTCATATCAACGGACAACTACCTAAACTGCTGTATTGAAATGAGGCTATGTCTGAGATCTGCAGGATGAATGATGTCTCAATTCACCTATGGTGTCTATCTTGGAAGTAGGCTGAGTTCAGTCGTGGCACGTGGGCCATGTGTATGCCACTCTACCATAGTTCTATTTTAGAGAATATGGAAGAGTTTCTATCAAAACTGGTCAACTTTGAGAAACCAGATCAGAACTGGTATTCAGAAACTAGTTACCAAAAGCCCTCAATTACTGACATTGTCTTTCTTCTCCCCCAACTTTTCTACACATACATAACAGATAACCTGGCATGAGAAGACTAAAGACTAAGCAAAAAAAGTTTAAGCTATGAGGAACAAAATGGAATAAAAGGGTTGGAAGATTTCTAGATTTTTATTAAGAATTTACTAGCATAAAAGACATTTAACACAGTATATTACTGGCTATAGGTACCAGGATTCCAAAGGGAAAAACAGCTAATGAAGAATTCAATTCTAAAACTGAAAGTGATGACCCAATTCCTCAATTTCTACTTTTTTAAATTTTAAAGAGTCAGCTGGAATAAAATTAAGCTCTATAAAAAAGCCACAATGAAATGGGCTTTTATCTGTTTTTCAGAATAATAAAGTGAATTCTTTTCATCTTTGACTACAAACTAAAAGTAAGGCCAAGGACAACTTAAGAAAAGCTGAGGGCTGGGGTTGTGGCTCAGCGGTAGAGCGCTCACCTATCACGTGCGTGGCCCGGGTTCTATCCTCAGCACCATGTAAAAATTAATAAAGGGCATTGTATACAACTAAAATAAATAAATATTAAAAAAATAAATAAAAGCCAATGCAAAGGCAAATAGCAATAAACATATACTAAACAAAGACTAAGTGTGTTTTATTTAAGAATTCGGTAACCACCTTGCTCCATTACCTACCTGCACTCTCTGCAGAGATGCTGCTGTAAGGTGGAGGAGCATCACCCGCAGCCTGTTCAGGTTCCCCAGGCTCTTCTTCATTCTGCAACTAAATAAAAATTTCAGATATTAATGTACATATAAAACTAATTAGAGAGAAGAGAACCTGAAGATGGGAATAGCCTTTCTGGATATGTTTCAAAGCCTTAAAATGTGCAAATCCTTTAAAAAATATCCTACTCCCAGGAAATTATTTTATGGAATTAATCAAAGAGAAAATGTTAGACAAAAACATTATTGCAGCAAAAATTGGAAGCAATCTAAATACCAATCATAGAGAATTTATTATAGTACATTTCACAAAGGACCATTAGGCAGCCATAAAAAATAAAAATGAAAACTTGACAACTTGGACAGATATTCAAACTGTTGCATGGAAAAAAAAAATAAAAAGCTAAATTTACCAAAGAGGATATATCATATAATTTGTTTTTTAAAAGACAGATATAAACCAGGTATATGGTGCATGCCTGTAATCCCAGCTTTAAGAGGCTGAGGCAGGGGAATCCCAAGTTTGAAGCCAGTTTGGGCAACTTAGTGAGCCACTGTCTCAAAATTAAAAAAAAAAAAAAAAAAAAAAAAAAAAAATTTAAAGGTCTGTGGGTGTAGTTTAGCAAAAGAGTGCCTGCTTAATATGTGCAAGGCCCTGGATTCAATCCCCAGTACTACACACACACACACAGAAGACTGATTCATAATGCAAAGAGTATCTAGAATGATAGACATCTACAATTCAGCACTATTATCTCTAAGTAATGGAAGTATAGCAAATTTTCCTTTTTGTTGTTTATATGCATGTTCTATTTTTCTGATGAATATTTATCACTTGTTATAAAGTTAGAAAAATAATTTGTTAAGACAAACACAAATCCAGGGAAACCAACATTTACCATTATATTCAGTTTGCACACAGAAATAAAATCTTAAATAACTGAGATAGTTACAAAAACATAAAATTCTAATCTAGACATCTTCCTTCTCTCCATCTCAGCAACTTTCTCAACAGCCAAATCTTCTGTTATGTTATTTTAATTTTACTTATATTTTTAGTGTTGGGGATCAAACTCTAGGCCTTGAGAATGCTAAGTACATGTTCTACTACTAAGTAAATCCCCAGCCCTTCTTCGGTTATTTTAAATAACTCACACTGAAAAGTGTCTGCCTGCTGTTGCTGGTATGGACAGTCTACCCAAGTTACCATCATAGAAAAAATATTTCTCTTATTTTTTCCAGTGTAATTTGCAGCCCATATTTATTTAAAAGATGAACTGACTGGAACTTGGAACCAATCTGTAAAGTGTTAACATAATATTCATTGATGTAACCAATTTAGGGGTCTGGCCCTGGCTTCAGTATCATAATATATAGAGTCAACTGAGGTACTTACAAAACACACACCACCTCGACGAATCAATACTGTTAACAAACTCTATCACACACTAAGACAGAACAAGACCTACGTGTCATAACATGAAGTAGAGCTCCCTAATCCATTAAATTTCAATTGACCATCTCAATCACTACACCCCATGCTATTAAAAACCAGATCCTAACAAATTTCCAATTACTATTGCAAAGCATTGAACTTCAAATGAATTATCATGCTGTATTCTCATCAGCATGTATCATCTGGGCATATTTTTTGAGCCCTAGTAATCTAAATCGAAGGCACTCCCCAAATAATTGTGTTGTAACCTAAGATAATTTTTTCTTGTAAATGAAAGCATAAGGGCAAAATAGCTATAGGAAAGTCAAACATTCTTGGGGTGCCAAATAAGTGATTATTTGATGAAGTTCCTGGAACCATGATTTACCTGTATTACTGATTTTAATATAATCTGAAGCCCTAGAAAAGGTATTCTCAGCTAACCCCACTAACCCACTAGCCACATCCCCACTAACCACTAACCCCACAAACCACTCTTTGCCAAGGGATGGTTACAAAAATCAGCAGCAAAAGTGTCAGTCACAGAACAGAGGCAAAAACAACTTTTCAAAAATGTTACCTTAGTATAAGGCAGTCAGGAATGTCCTTTATTTAAGCCTTGTTTGATTTCTGACCTGTTTTATATTTCCTGAACTTGGTCAAAGTAATCATGTTTCCTCTGTATAATTTAGGTTTCAGAAAGGAAACATGGCAATTCTAAGAAATACAGATGTTCAAAGACTAAAGAGATTTTTACATGCCAGTATCTATAAGATATGATGCCAGTCTCCTAGCAACCTGGAAATGTAAAATTTGATCACTGGCCACCACAGTAACAGATAAAAGAGTGAAGGAATTCCAAACTTCTCAGAAACCCCAATTTTCTCTTATGTGAGGAAAAAAGAAACATTGCTCCATTAAAAGTCATTCCTTTAGAATCATGTAATAATATTTCTATCTTTTAAAAAGGAAAAACAAGCGGGGTACAGTAGCACATGCCTATAATTTCAGTGATTTGGGAGACTGAGGCAGAAGGATTCCAAGTTCAAGGCCAGCTTTAGCAACTTTGGCAAGACCCTCAACAAATTAGTGAGAGCCTGTCTCAAAATAAAAACTTAAAAGGACTGGGCGGGGGGTGGGGGAGACTGGGGTAGATGTAGCCTAGTGGAAGAGCACCCCTGGGTTCAATAATCCCCAGCATCAAAAAAAAAAAAAAAAAAAATACATTATGACTGTGGAGGCTCCACACACTGGGGTGATCCTAAGACCTCACCTCACCTTCCCATTCTGGCTTACTTCTATAATGTTGGTGATAAACTTAGGCTTCATCAAGAAAACTGTTTTAAAATAAAACACTATAATGGGGGGGGAGAAGCAATCACCCTTTTAAAAAAGATATTTAGTGATCCCTATTATGTTCAATGATAACTTGGTGGACAAAAAAAATCGGTTTGTTTTTGTTTTTGTATCTATATCAGGGATTGAACTCAGGGGCACTCAACCACTGAGCCACATCCCCAGCCTAATTTGTATTTTTATTTAGAGATAGAGTCTTGCTGAGTTACTTAGGACCTCACTTTTGCTGAGGCTGGCTTTGAACTCACAATCCTCATGCCTCAGCCTCCTGAGCCACTGGGATTACAGGTGTGCACCACAGAGCCCATTCCCTAAAATCTTTTTTTTTTTTTTTTTAAATATTTATTTATTTGCTTTAGTTGTACACAATGCATTTATTTCTACGTGGTGCTGAGGATTGAACCCAGGCCGCGCACATGTTAGGCGAGCGCTCTACCACTGAGCCACAACCCCAGGCCTCCCTAAAATCTTTACATATTTTTACACTTTGGGAACCACGGGTCAGGCACTCACTAACAAAGGAGAAGGAATGTCTATAGTAAAACTAGAGTGGGCTGTGAATTATTTACCTGGTTCCCTTTTTTTTTTTTTTTTTTTAATGCTACTGGAGATTAAATCCAAGGGCACTCTAGCTCTAAACTAACATCCCCAGCCCTTTTAATTTTGAAACAATCTTGCTAAGTTGCTGAGGTTGGCCTTGAACTTGCCATCCACATGCCTCAGCCTCTCAAGTAACTGGAATTACAGGTGTGCACCACCTAACCCCAACTCAAAAATGTATTTTTAAGATTCTCCTTTTCTATGTTTGGGAACACATCCTGTGCAGCTCTCCCAGCCACATCCCTGGAGGTCAAGGATCTTCAGCCTCTCTTTGAATAAATACATCTTTGAATAAATACATCATTGTCATTTTGGGTTGCAGTTGCAAAGTCTCACAGTCTCATATCAACTAGATCAGTAGAAGCCTACCCAAGTCCATCTTAACTGTCACAGAAGTTGGATTGTAAGTGATCCTCTGAGAGGCAGATCTAAAAGGAACAGGAATTTCTGCTCTCAGTGCACATTGCTGTTGGGTGACTGTGATAATAGCTGTTGGGGAATGGATTCTTTTCATCACATTTTTGTTAAAATTTGACCAATTTTACTTAACTATTTTTAATTAATTAATTTCATTAATTATTTATTGTGTTTCTGGGGCTTGAACATGATCCACATCCTAGAGCATACTAGGCAGCTCTACCACTAAAGCTAAACCTCAGCCCCTCTACTATGCAGAACTATACAATTGCTTACACATAATATAAAGTACTGAGTTTAATACAAAATTGTCTGTAACTACCTTTGTCTCTACCACTGAAATGAGAACAATCTAATCTTCTGAAAATTCAGGTGGCCTTTCATTTTACTGCACTCTACATTGTTACTTTTCTTTCTTTTCTATGTTCCCACTTTAGATACATCATAATCTGCTGCTGTGCCTCTTGGCCTTCATCAACTTCAAATCCCACCCCCTACACCCAAACCCACACAGTACTGAGGTTGAACCCAGGGGCACTCTAACACTGAGCTTCATCCTCAGCCCTTTTTATTTTTATTTTAAGAGAAAGTCTCATTAAGTTGCCCAGGTTAGCCTTAAACTTGGGATTCTCTTGCCTCAGCCTCAGTCTCTGGGATTACAGGATGCACCACCACGTTCAGCTTTACTCTTAATTAAAAAAAAAAAAAAAAATTATTTACAAACAGATGCTATTTAAGATTAAGTCTGCAAATAAAATAAAAATTCTCCTCCTTCTCATTTTATCTCATTTCCTCTGCAACCAACTACTATTGCTATTAGAAATAAATATGACCTTTTAAAGACACTCCAAGAGCCAGATGCAGTGGTACATGTCTATATCCCAACAACTCAGGAGGCTGAGGCTGGACAATCATTTGTGCCCAAGAGATAGAGGCAATTTTGAGCAATATAGTGAGATCCTATCTCAAAAGAAAAAAATCTCCAGTATGTAGTTCTAGTTCTAAAAGAAACAAGCCTGAATTTAACAAGTTTAAAGACACTTATATCTAAGGTTTTAATTTGTACTTGAGTTCCCACCCCAGCAAGAAGGTTTCACTTCCACCCTCCCCTAAGAAGTTCTAAAGATGATCTTCAGTTTAGAAACAAGCTGTTTTTAAGCAACAGCAGAGTCAGGCCTAGGATTAATGATCAACAAGGGGCAACCATTTATAACTGCATCAAATGTCAGTACCTATAAGCACTTAAAAGTCATTCTGCAATTCTCTATATTTACTAAGAATGGGAAAACAACAAAAAATCCTACTAAATAAAAGCTGGGCACAGTAGCACATACCTATAATCTCAGCAACTCAGCAGGCTGAGGCAGGAGGATCTCAAGTTTGAGGCCAGCCTGGGCAACATGACAAGACTCTGTCTCAAAATAAAAAAACAAAAAGAGCTGGGGATATAGCCTAGTGGTAGAATACCTGCTTTGCATGTGCAAGGCCCTGGGTTCAAATCCCAGTACTGCAAATCAAACAAACAACCCCATAAATAATATACTTCAAGATAAGTACCAACATGTGTTAGTCAGTTTTTCATTGCTATGACCAAAACATCTGACAAGAACAACTTAGGGGAGAAAAGATTTATTTTGGCTCATGGTTTCACAGGTTCAGTCCATGATTGGCTGGCTCCAAGATGGAAATATCACAGCAGAAGGGTGTGACAGAGAAAAGCTGCTGAGGTCATGGCAGCCAGGGAGGGGGATAGGTGTTATAGGGAAAAGATAAACCCTTCTAGGGTACACTATCACTGACCTATTTCCTTCAGTTGAAGTCCCACCTCTCTGTAGTTCATTCAGCTATCAATAGATCAATCCCTAATGGCTCAGTGCTACAACGTTTGCCTAGTATGCACAAGGCCCTGGATTCAATCCTCAGTACCGCAAAATAAGTAAATAAATAATTCTTGCAAATTTCAAGTCCCTTCTTCAAGTTACCAACAACAAATCTCAGAAAATCCTGGGTTAATGCCTAAACTCTAGTTTTAAAAGTTATTTACAATTTCAAATTCTACAGTCAATTTCTAAACCTTTTACCTTAAAATGCAATTTTTAAGCCTTTCATTACCAACCCGCTACTTCTGTATACTCTAAATCCTACCAAAGGAGACAGTATAATTACCAGGAAGTAACAAGTACATTCCTTTAGATAAACAACTGAGTATGCAATTTTACTGTTATTCAGAAATAGCCACAATATTTGTGAGGACTGTACATTCTTTATTGTATATAATGTAACTATAAATTATGTCACTCTAACATCCCCAAATTCTTCCCATTCAAAAACAGTTTTCTGTTAAATGCTTTTCCCGCCTCTGGATGGAACCCAGAGCCTTGCCTATTCCCAGCAAGTACTCAACCACTGAGTTCCAGCCTGTTTTCTACTAAATTGCTACAAATTAGGGGATTATATTTTAAATAATTCTGACAAAGTAAGACACTCATCAATAAAAAGGCAACCCTATTTAAAAATGGACAAAGAATCTGAACAGATATTTCTCCAAAGAGAAAGGGCCAATAGACACAAAATGTTCAAAATCATTAAGTTATCAGGGAAATTCAAGTCAAAACTTTATCATTTCACAAGATAGCTAAAATAAAAAAGACTATAAGGATGTTGCTGCCTATGTGGAGAAAGTGGGACCTTAATATGCTGCTAGTGAGATGTAAATAGGGCAGCTGCTACAGAAAAGTTTGGCAATTTCTCAAAAAAGTTAAACAGTTACCGTAAGATCCAGCAATTCTACTCCCAAGTACACATACACACACATATACATATGTATGTATACATATATACATACACACACACTCAAGAGAAATGAGAACGCATGTTCGCACAAAATATTGCACATGAATGTTAACAGCAGCATTATTCATAACATCCAAAATGTTTGTCAGTTTAGCAAAGGATAAATAATATGTGGTATATTTCATTTTTTAGCCCAAAAAGTACAAACTACTAATACATGCTATGAACCCAATACATAAATGAACCTTGAAAACATTGTACTAAGAGAAAGAAGTCACTAGTAAAAAGACCATATGTTGCACTCTTCCATTTATATAACATTTTCTTTTATTTTAATACCTTTATTTTGCTTATTTATTTTTATGTGGTGCTGAGGATCAAACCCAGTGCCTCACACGTGCAAGGCAAGCGCTCTGCCACTGAGCCACAACCCCAGTCCTAACATTTTCAAAAAAGGCAAAAATCCATACAGAAAGATCAGAGGTTACCAAGGTCTGAGGAAGGGGGTTAGGAGGAATAGCATCTAACTGCTAATTGATCTGAGTTTATTTGGGTGTCATGCCAGCTCTTTTTAAAATTTTTTATTTTGAGACAGGGTCTTGCTAAATTGCTGAAGCTGGCTTCAAACTTCTGATCCTCTTGCCTTAGTTTCCCTAGTCACTGGAACTACATGTGTTTATCTGTAATTACAACATCCAGTTGGGGTGATAAAAAATGTTTTGAGAGCTGGGTGCTGTGGCCCACACCTATAATCTGTTACTGGGGAGTCTGAGGTAGAGTAATTGAGAGTTCTAGGCAACATAGTGAGACCCTGATGAATAAGAAAAGAGTTTTAAAATTAGACAGCTGTAATGAATGTACAACCTTGTGGATATAACAAAAATTACTAAACTGAACTGTACATGCTTTTCTTTGTTTGAGGTACTGGGTTCAATCCTTAGCACCACATTACAATAAAATGAAGTTATTGTGTCCATCTACAACTGAAAAAAATTTTTTTAAAAAAGAATATTTCAGGACTAGGGATGTAGCTAAGTGGTAGAATACTTTTATGGTATGTGATCTTTATGCCCCCCAAAACAGGGTAAGAGTATTTCTTAATTTTGAAAAAGGAAAACTATAATATATAAATTTTACTAAACAAAACCCAAAACTAACTACTCCAAATCATGATCTCTTGCTAAGACTACGCCTCTCAAGAAAAAGGAAAGGATTCTGATCCCATCAACCTCCTCAAAACAAGCTGGGTGAAATGGCACCTGCCTGTAATCCCAGCTACATGAGTGGCTAAGGAAGAAGAATCACAAGTTCAAGGGCAGCCTGTCTCAAAATAAAAGATAAAAAGGACTGTGGATGTAGCTCAGTGAGCACCCCTGGGTTCAATTCCCAGTACTGGGAGGAAAAATACTCTGGATTTAGACTATCCCTAACATATCGTTCATGTTAGGAAGAAAAGATAAATACAAATTTTCTTAATGCCAAAATGAAAACAATTAAATATTAAAATTCACCCAGAGGAATCAAGTAATTACAATGATTTTAGAATCAATACAACAGATGAAAAAAACAATATTGCAGTAAATCCTCTTAGAAAGCCCATTAGTTTGTAAAGCTTTCTATTTATAGATTTTTGTGGTTGTCACTGTTAACATAAATACAACTGATGAACACTTGGTTTGGCAGGAGAGAAAATAATCTCAGTATTTATATAAGTCCTTAGAAATGAGAGAGCAAATCCTGTGAACTATGATCAACATTCTGATTGTTTTTCTTAACTTTCTATTGCTTATATTAGGTTCAAATTAACAAGAAAGAAAAGAAGGTGACATTACAGTAGACACGCATCTCCTCCAACTTCAACTTTCCTTAGCCAAGGCATTTAGCACTGTGAGATTTTTGAGCTTCATCAGAAATTTGTTAACCTGCCAACGCTTGGGATCTGTACCTTACATCCAAATATTTCTACCACTGATGGCTCCACCAAAATACCATCCAACAAATGGTCCCCAGTGTTTCCTGGCACCCCACTTCAGTAAAACCTGCAATCAAGAGCCTTCCAGGTTAATGATTTGACCTCAGTGGGTCATGACTTTACAAAAACTGAGGAAATAAGGAGACACTTGCCCAATGTTTTAAATAGGAAATAGCAAATCTCTCTGCCACTGAACATAGTATCTTTTAAGCAATAGCATTCAAGCTAATAACCAGTCTGTGTCCTTGATATGTCCTAAGTCCAACCTTTTCTAATTGGTTCCATAAAAAAACTCAGGCTTAGTTCAGACATCAAGGGCTACTTGGAAAAAAAATTTTAAAGTCCTAAAGCAAGAAAGGTTGAAATGGAGACTTAACACCTGGTTTGTTCCCTTGAATTTGACAAGACAGCAGAAACTGTACATCTTTTGCTTACAAAGTAAATAATATTAAAAATAGTAGCTACTATTATCACTTTAAATAATTTATATAAATAATTTATTTATACAAATAATATAATTATATAATTTATATTATATTTATAATATATAAATATATTATATAAATACAATTCATTTTTTAAAACTCTATAAAATTTTCAAGTAAGATACATTAAACTCTAAAACAGAAACATGAAAAACATGAAAGCAAACCAAGCTCCTAATTAGTCACCATTTAAAATGATACATTAGCAACCCACTTTCAACCCTTCTGTTGGAAAAACAAAATTTCAAAACAAAGCATGAACTACAGTTGGCATCTATTCAAGAATTCTTTTTTTTTTTTTTTTTTTTTGGTACCGGGGATTGAACTCAGGGGCACTCAACCACTGGGCCACATCCCCGCCCTTTTTGTATTTTATTTAGAGACAGGGTCTCACTGAGTTGCTAAGTGGCCATTGCTAAGACTGGCTTTGAACTCTTGATCCTCCTGCCTCAGCCTCCCAAGTGCTGGGATTACAGGCGTGTGCCACCGCACCTGGCTTATTCAAGAATTCTTTTAGATTTTAAGAACAATATTAAAAATTATTTGTTTCTACTTATAAACTCAAAATGGAGCTAAAATGATTCTGGGCTTGGCTTACAGGACATTTCTATCCTCCATCGAGATTTTATACAGGCATAGCCAGTGAGATGGCACACACTTGTAGTTCAAGCTACTCGGAAGGCTGATACAGGAGGATCACTGGTTTGGTCTGAGCAGCTCAGTGAGACTCTCCCTCAAAATAAAAAATGAAAAGGGCTGAAAGTGTAGCTCAGTGGTAGAGCACTTGCCTAGCATGTGTGCAGCCCTGGTTTCAATACCCCGTACCACACATATACACAAAAGAAAGTTTAAAAAAAAATCATACAAGATGTTCAAAGAAACATAAAACTGGAAAACACTCAAGTGCCTGTCAATAACAGAATGGGTAATAAATTGTTTTAACTTTACAGAATAGAATACTATCCAATGATGTAAATGAATAAATTGTAACTACATACAAACATTATGTTGAACAAACTAAGCCAGAGTATAAATGTTTATATTTATAAAAAAAAAACAAAAACAAAAACAAAAACACAGACAAACCTAACACTAGGTAAGTGGTTACCCTAGAGAAATGGATAACTAGAAGAGCATTGAAGGGAGCTCTTAGAGGGGTGGTAATGCTGTTTCTTGACCTAAGTACTAATTAAATGTGCATGTTCAGTTTGTAAAAGTTTATGCTCCACATTTATGGTGTGTTTCTGTATTTCACAAAAAATTCAGAGGGCAAAAAAGGAGATTATCAGAGGATTAGTGACATAACTATGAGCCTTCTGCCGACTGGAACCTTGGCATGGTTTATTGGTGTATTCACACCAGCACTAAACAGTGAGCAGCACATCATAGATATGTTACTAGCACATATTGACCAAAAGAGGCATGGAGATACAGTTCTACCAAAAACCTACCCCAAAAAGTGGCAGCTGGACTGGGATTGGCAGTGGCTCAGGAGGCTGAGGCAGGATAATCTCAAATTCAAAACCAGCTTCAGCAACTTAGCAAGGCCCTAAGCAATTAAGTGAGACCCTATCTCCAAATAAAAAACAAAAAGGGCTAGGGATATGGCTCAACGGTTAAGTGCCTCTGGGTTTGATCCCTGGTACAGGAAGAAAGGAAGGAAGAAAGGAAGGGAGGGAGGGAGGGATGGAGGGAGGGGAGAAACAAACATCTCCAATCTTTATCTCTTTAAAAAGTATTAAACATATAACATTTAGTATTCAACCTATAACACTTAGCATAGCATACTATGTTCAAATAGTCTTTGTGGCTTAATTAAAGAAAAAATGGTATTTTGATCACACTAAAATTACTAAAATGTTTTTCTTTGTAAAAACAACCAATTGGCACATCCAACAAATACAATATTCTACACTGAAAAGACAAATGGAATACGCTGAAAAGATAATCAGAGCCATGACTAGGACCCAAATACAAACACTGACTGCAGCCTGTGCTACCAGAGCTAGCCCTCAAGCTGAGAAGTTATGCTTGCTTATTGGCCTGGTGTAGAGTATATTCAGGCAGAAATCATGGGTGAAAAAAGGTCCACCTGGACTCAGGCCTGCACAAGAGGTCCTCTTCTCTGGCAAGAACAGTAAGAGCCAAGAAATGGATGCAGACATTTCTACTACCCTATTATCAGAGAACGTTTCATTTTTCGAGTGCTTAACTACTAGATTAATTTAATGCTACTGTACAACTAAGTAGAACAAATAAAAAAAAGGAAAAAAATATGGAGCTAGAGACCAGTTCGGAATTTGCCATGGTAATTTAATAAAGATTATCAATGCAAAAAAAAAAAAAGTGCCAGGCCTTGACTGATGTTGGTTTGGCCAATGGTGAATATGGCTGATGTTTCTAACTTCACAACTCTACAGTTTAGCAAATAAAAAAAACAAAGAAGTAGTTTCGATAATAATAAAGATTAAGCCGGGCGCGGTGGCGCACGCCTGTAATCCCAGCACGAGGGAGGCTGAGGCAGGAGGATCGCGAGTTCAAAGCCAACCTCAGCAATGGCGAGGCACTTAGCAACTCAGCGAGACCCTGTCTCTAAATAAAATACAAAAAAGGGCTGGGGATGTGGCCCAGTGATCCAGTTCAATCCAATCCAGATCCTGAGTTCAATCCCCGGTACCAAAAAAAAAAAAAAAAAAAAAAAGATTAAACACACACATTTGCCACTAATCCCTTCCAAAACCCTCTTAAATGCAGACATTAGTAAAATGTTGTTCATTTAAAGGCAAATATCTACAAAGATAGGGAAAAGGAGAGGAAGCAATAAAATCCTGAAAGCCAGAAGTAGACTGACAAATGGTAATTGACTCATGAGACCCAAGAAAGCAGTATCCTAGAACCAGAAAGCAGAAAAAACAACCTGTTTGCACCCAAACAAAGCTCAGAAATCTGTGGCACCAGTTAAGTAGGAATGAAAATGGAATTTAAAAACAGGAAGTTTGTTGGAGCAATTAAACACCATACAGCTCCCAGGATTCCCATTAGAAGACCACAGAGATTCACTCTCAGGAGACAGTAAAGCTGAGAGCTCTGGACTAAAGACGTCAGAGTTTAAGGGAAAGGGTAACATACAGAAAAGAGTGAGAGATTTATACACTAAATGTTGAGAGCTCCCAGCCTTCTTTTTCTAGTCACCTCCCAGACTACTAGCAGCCAGACCTATTTTCTGAGGAAACTGACCAGTCCATGAGAAAAGACCCAAAGACAATGACACTCAGAACAGCTAGTGGGTCAAATTATATATGGTACAGGCCACAGCGAGAAGCTCCATCAAACATACTGAGCTTCCAAACTGCTTTACTGGTGGAGCACTCTGTTAATGTGCAGTCAAGGATTACCACAGAAAACCTCTAACATAAAGATTTCATAAAAAACCAATGCAGAGAGAAAAAAGCAATGTGTAGAAACAACCACACAGGCAAATGGAAACTTAAATAAGGGGGAAAAGGAGCTAGGAGAGTAGCTCATTGGTAGAGCATGTGCTTATTAGCAGGTACAAGGCCCTGGGTTCAAAGCCCAGCACCAAAAGGGAAAGAGATATGGATAGGGAAGGGGAAGAGGAAGGTATAAAGGAAGCAGAAGAAAGGAAAGGGAAGGAATACAGGAAGAATAACTTATTAAGGCAAAATATTAAAAGTCTGAATCCTATAACATAAAGCGCCTAAAACCAAAGCTTCAAAATACTAAGACTACTATTGCTCATTCCCTAGTCCACAAAATTTCATCAAAATTTTATAAGGGTAGGGTTGGGGATGTTGCTCAGGGTATAGTGCATGCCTAGTAGGCATGAGGTATTTGGTTCAATCCCTGGCACCACAAAGATTTTTTTTTTTTTTTTTAAACGAAATGCTGGGCATGGTGGTGAATGCCTATAATCCCAGCAGCTCAGGAGGCTGAGACAGGAGGATTGAGTTCAAAGCCAGCCTCAGCAATGTTACAGAATACTATAACATTTAGGATTCAACCTATAACACCTAGCATAGCATACTGTGCTCGAATAGTCCTTGTGGCTTAATTAAAGAAAAAATGGTATTTGATCACACTAAAATTCCTAAAATGTTTTAGCAACCCAGTGAGACTCTATCTCTAAATAAAATACAAAATAGGGCTGGGGATATGGCTCAGTGGTTGAGTGCCCCTGAGTTCAATTCCCAGTACCCACCCCCCAAAAAAAAGAAAAAGAAAAAGAAAAGCACACTGTTTTACTGTTTAAAAAGCAGGGGATAATAAGGATACTGTCAAAACTTACAGAACTTTACAACAGAGTGAATTTAATGTATGCAAATGTTCAAAATTAATTTAGGTGACCTGGAGGACCCAGGATAGTATGCAGAATGTGAGAAAACTATATAAATGTATGAAAGAATCTAATCAAGAGTATGGGAGAGGGGCTGGGATTGTGGCTCAGCGGTAGAGCGCTCGACTAGCGCGTGGGCGACCCGGGTTCGATCCTCAGCACCACGTACAAATAAAATGCATTGAAAAAAACACATTGTGTACAACTAAAGCAAATAAATAAAAATATTTAAAAAAAAAAAAGAGTATGGGAGAAAGGTAGGGTGGAAGGGGAAAGGAGGGGGCATGGGGGTAGAAAAGATGGTGGAATGAGATGGGCATCATTACCCTTAGTGTGTATAAAAACACAAATAGTGTGAATATACTTTGTATACAACCACAGATATGAAAAATTGTGCTCTATATGTATAATATGAATTGTAATGTATTCTGCTGTCATATATAACAAATTAGAATTTTTAAAAAAAGTATGAGAGTGCCGGGCGCGGTGGTGCACGCCTGTAATCCCAGCACTTTGGGAGGCTGAGGCAGGAGGATCATGAGTTCAAAGCCAGCCTCAGCAATGGCGAGGCACTTAGCAACTCAGTGAGACCCTGTCTCCAAATAAAATACAAAAAAGGGCTGGGGATGTGGCCCAGTGGTCAAGTGCCCCTGAGTTCAATCCCTGGTACCAAAAAAAAAAAAAAAAAAAAAAAAAAGTATGAGAGAAAGGTGCTGACCTAAGTAACTCTGGAAATGAGTAGTCTGCAAATATATCCTGTCCTCTAGTAAATATTTAAGTAAATGGATGCCAGATGGTAAAAGCCAAATTTCTCACTGTTGGAAAGAAAGAGAGTTTACAGATCAGCGAAATAGGCTAGATTGATTCATGTGGTAATGGATTACAGTAGAGATATTAATATGAACTTATGTTTAGCTTCATATAGACAGATTGTTACATATAGAAATATTTATAGGGCTGGGTGTATAGTTCAACGATAGAGTGCATACTTAGTATACTTAGTTTTTTTAACACTAAAAAAAGCAAATAAATATTTATAGATGGGTATACCCACAGGGTAATATATATACATTATTTCCTTGCTTTGTCAGCTTAGAAGGCCTAGAAGAAACAACA
This sequence comes from Tamias sibiricus, assembly GCA_025594165.1. Lineage (NCBI taxonomy): Eukaryota > Metazoa > Chordata > Mammalia > Rodentia > Sciuridae > Tamias > Tamias sibiricus. The sequence continues at coordinate 69,547,431 of CM046662.1, forward strand.
GCCCAGTAGAAATGAACATAGATCTGGCTTCTAGTATTATTCTCCAATAAAAGGAATTTTTCTTGGAGAAATGCCCAATTCTAGAAAGATGAGGAAATACATAAGATGAGTCTGGTACCAAAAAGCAAAGGAGTGCTTTAAAAAAAAGGAAAGAAACAAAAGCATAAGGATGGTCCCCACATGTGAAGGGGACACAGCACCACCTCAGAGAGTTCCCTCTGGCCAAAGTTGGGATAATTTTAGTGACAAAATAAAGTGCTATTGAATTATTACCCAAAACAATTATAAATATTTATGAGTACATACAGATATAAATTTTTATAAATCTATTCAAATATAAACCAAAATTTAGAAATTAATAGAGAAAAGACAAACATCTTAAGCAGAAAAATTTTGCATTATTTATGTAAATACCCTACCTTTTGTGTTAAGTCCCCACTCCTTATGTGTGGGATGTTGCATACTGACTTCCTTACAAACAGTACAGTATGGGAAGAGGGTAAAAGAGTATTTTTGTAAGAAAGAAACCTGCCAAACATTATGACAGCAATAAGTTATACTGATAGCATGCGTTTTAGTCAGCATTTTTGCTACTGAGACTAAAAGACTGACAAAAAAAATTTTAGAGGAGGAAAAGTTTATTTGTGGTTCATGGTTTCAGAGGTCTCAGTCCACAGAAAGCCAGTTCCATTCTTCAGGGCTCAAAGTGAAGCAGAACATCATGGGAGAAGAGTGTGGTAGAGAGAAGCGTCTCATATGATGATCAGGAAGCAGAGACAGATTAAGCTCAGCTCACCAAATATATACCCCAAAGGCAGGTCCCCAAAGACGCACCTCAAACCACACCCTCCCAGCCTGCATTTACCACTCAGTTAATCCCTGTCAGGGAATTAATTCACTGATTGATTAAGGTTCTCACAACCCAATCATTTTATCTTTAAACCTTCTTGCACCAACTCACACATGAGCTTTTAGGGGATACCTAATATCTAAACAATAACAGCACATATTCTTGATAGGATGTGATGAGAATGGCACTTTACCTCTGTGGTATTACTCCCCCAAATCTACAACCCCAATCTAACACTAAGGAAAACATCAAAAGAATCTAGTTAGGGATACTCTAAAAATATCTAACCTATACTACTTAAAACTGTTTAGATTATCAAAAACAAGGAAAGTTGGACTATCACAACCAAGAGTCATGAGGACTAAATGTAATGTGGTATATAAGATGGGATCCTGGGGGGGGGGGGGGAGAACACAAGGTAAAAAAAACCTTAGAAAATCTGAGCCAGGCATGGTGGCGCACACCTATGATCCCAGCTACTTAGAAGGCTGAGACAGGAGGACTACAAATTCAAGGTCAGCCTGTGCAATTTGGTGCCACTCTGTCTCAAAATAAAAAGTAAAAAAGCGGGGACAGGGAATGTAGTTCAATGGTAGATAGCCCCTGGGTTCAATCCCCAGTACTGCAAATAAATACATAATGTTATCAATATTTGATCATTAAGTATGAAAATTTTATCATACTAATGTAAAATATTAACAGAAGAAACTGGGTGTGGGTATACGGAAACTGAGTATTGTCTTCTTAGTGTTTCTATAAACATAAAAATGCTCCAAAAAGCACATTTAAATATATGAACTAGGGGGGGCTGCAGTTATAGCTCAGTGGTAGAGTGCTTGCCTAGCTTGAGGCACTGGGTTCGATTCTCACCACCACATAAAAATAAAAAATCAAATAAAGGTATTGTGTCCATCTACAACTAAAAAAGAAAAAAAATACTAACTAGATCTGGACGTGATGATGCACACCTGTAATCCCAGGTATTCAGGAGGCTAAAGCAGAAGAATCACATTCAAGGAACAACCTCAGCAACTTAGCAAGACTTTGTCTCAAAATTAAATAAAAGGACTAAGGATGTTGTAGCTCAGTGTTAAGAGTATGTGTGAGGCCCTGGGTTCAAGTCTCAGTACCACCAAAAAAAAAAAAAAAAAGAAACAAAAACAAAAGAAAAAGGGCTAGTGGTGTAGCTCAATGGTAAAATGAATGCTTAGCATACACAAGGCCCTGGGTCCAATATCCAGCACATGAAAACACACACACACACACACACACACACACACGCGTGCGCGCACGTGCACGCACACACACATACATGCACACACACACACACACGTATAAAAAATAAAACCTTTTGAACAGCAAAGGAAAGGTAAGAAAGTCTAAAGAATGCACACCCAACTTGAGCAGTTATACTTCCAGAGAGGGACTGTAAGAAAAAGGAAAATCAAGTTTTCCTTTAGAAATTTACTGTTGGAATCTAGCACTAGAAGAATTTATTATTGTATAACATGAAAAGTTTTAATTTCTTATTTTTATTATTATTGTTATCTGCAGTACTTGGGATTGAACACAGGAGAGACCTACCACTGAGCTACTTTCCTAGCTCTTTTTTAAAATTTTCTATTTTGAGTCCAGGCTGGATTCAAACTTGCAATCCTCCTGCCTGCCTTCCAAGTAACTAGGATTACAGGCATACCCCACTCTGTATCTGGTGACATGTTTAACTTTAAATGTCACATTTAAACACTGAATGATAAGTAAAATCATTATTAAAGAGAAGCCAATCCATGAACACTTGTTTTTGGAGCGGGAGGGGCGGGTACCAGGGATTGAACTCAGGGGCACTCAACCACTGAGCCACATTCCCAGACCGTTTTTTGTGTTTTACTTAGAGACAGGTTCTCACTGAGTTGATTAGCACCTTCACTAAGTTGCAGGAGCTGGCTTTGAACTCACTATCCTCCTGCCTCAGCCTCCTGAGCCACTGGAATTAAAGGCATCCCTAAACACTTCTTTTTCCATTCATAAACTGTCCAATCTTCAGAATCACCTCCAAATTGCATTCAAGCCTCTACTTATGGTAACTACTACTTGATCATTCTCATACATTAAAGGCAAAGTAGAAAAATTGTCAAAGAATATGCTAAATTGATAGGGGAGATAAGAAATTAATATTACTATTAATATTATACATGTGAAAGGAACTGCTATAAGACTAAGATAATACCTCATTACAAATATTGTTAAACTTGATTGGTAACAGTAGCACTTGGGACTTTTAATATAAACTATGCTAGTCAGAAAAATAAGAGCCTAATTGTAAGAGCAGAATGTGTTAAGTGATGTCTGACAACACTTGCTTTGTATTACTACACTTGATGAAGTTAACAATACATACTATACTTCCACTTAGCCAGTTGCTCAAAGGAATTACAAATGGAAAGTTTGTAAATCCCAATAAATTTAACACGATGTTTACTAACTGCTTAGGTTGTTGGCAACAGTAACTTGAGAAAAAAAATCAATCAACATGATTTTCAACATTAATCTGTAAGATAAACATCTTTATATAAATGTGTATTGTTCACTATTACAAGAATATGGTTCTGCTAAGCAGTTATACTTATTCAAAGGTAACATAAAAATAAATTGAGGAACCAAAGCACTTATTTTGAAGCCTTAAGAACAAATAAAAGCTGGGCGCGGTGGTGCACGCCTGTAATCCCAGCACTTGGGAGGCTGAGGCAGGAGGATCGTGAGTTCAAAGACAGCCTCAGCAATGGCGAGGCACTTAGCAACTCAGTGAGACCCTGTCTCTAATAAAATACAAAAAAGGGCTGGGGATGTGGCCCAGTGGTCAAGTGCCCCTGAGTTCAATCCCTGGTACCAAAAAAAAAAAAGAACAAATAAATCAGAGGATGTAATTTGAATCTATTCAAGCCTTCCCTTTTTTCCATAAAAAAATTCAAAGTCATTCTCATAATAGGATTTTTTATAATATAATTTACTATATAATTGATGTCTAGGATAAAGTAATTTGAAGTTACGTAGAAAATAAGTGAGTGGCACATCCTTAAGAGCAGGATTCCCTAGAGCAGCTCACTTGGATCTTGGTCTCTGCCCAAAGCAGGAAATCCTGCCCTGTTTCCAGGGGACAAACAGAATGAGTAAGCCAAACAAATTTCCTCTAACAAGGAGTCATCAGTGAGATCAGGCAAGAAAATAAAGATGGATTGATAAGAATCCACCACTGCTACAAAACAACATGAGGAACAAGGTTTACCAAGAGTGAGTCAAATCAAATACAAAGAACAGGGGGCTGGGGTTGTGGCTCAGCTGCGGAGCGCTCGCCTCGCACGAGCGCAGCCCGGGTTCAATCCTCAGCACCACGTAAACATAAATGCATTGCATTGTGTACAACTAAAGTAAATAAATAAATATTAAAAAAAAAAAAACAAATACAAAGGACAATTACATATCTGCAGCTCCTGACATTCACAAACCCTGCTTCCATATTCCTAACATTACAAAAGAGCTCTCATGATATATTTATCAGTGATAAAATCTGCTTTAAATATCATACCACTTGTTATATTTTAGGTGTTCCACCCAGAAATATTTATAAATAAAATGATATGATCTCTAGGATTTGCTTCAAAATATGAGGAAGAACATAAATGAAACAAGATTGGCTGTGCATTGATAATTGCTGAACTTGGGTGATGGGTTCATAACATTTACTATACTAATCTTTTTTTTTAACTTCTTTTTTAAAATTTTTAGTTACACATGACAGTAGAATGTATTTTGGCAGAACATGCGTACATAGAGCATAACTTATTCTATTTAGGATCCCACTCTTGTGATTGTACATGATGTGGAGTTACCCTGGTTGTGTATATAAATACAAGGCTAGGAAAGTTATGACCAATTCTACTGTCTTTCCTATTCCCCTCCCTCTAATCTATTTTTGTATGTTTGAAACCCTCATAGTAAAAAGTTGAAAATATAAATATCATTAAGAAATAACTCTACCCCTACAACTTAACAAAACAAAAACCCAATTCAAAATTGAGCTGAGGACTTGAATAGACATTTCTTCAGAGAAGATATACAATGGTCAATGCAATGAAAAAATACTCAACATCACTAATCATTGGGGAAATGGAAATCAGTACTGCAAAGGAGATACCACTTCATACCCATTAAATGGCCACTATTAAAAAAACAGAACAGGAACAAGAGTTGCCAAGGATATGCAGAAACTGGAACCTTTGTGCACCATTGGTGGGAATGTGAAATGGTGCAGCGCTATGAAAAACAGTATGGCAATTCCTCAAAAAATTTAAAATAGAATTATCATATCACTCAATTGAACTTCTGGGTATAAACTCAAAAGAATTTAGAAGAATTTAAAGCAGAGACTCAGAGTACACCCATGTTCATGGCAGCATTATGCATAACAGCCAAAAGATGAAGGCAGACCCAACCCAGGTCCATCAACAGATGACTAGATAAAAGCAAATTTGATATACACATACAAAAGGAAATTGTTCAGCTTTAAAGAAGAAATTCTGACACCTGCTACAACATGGATAAAACTTTAGGGTAGGACATTATGGTAAATTAAATAAGCCAGTCACAAAAGTACAAATATTTATTGTACTTATAAAGAGATACCTAGAGTAGAATGGTAGTTGACAGGAGTTAGGGCAGAAATAATGGAAAGTTATTGTTTAATGAGTACAGATTTTCAGTTTTATAAAGTGAAAAGCTTCTAGATATAGATCGGTTGCAGAAATGTGAAGGTACTTAATGCTACTGAACTATATACTTAAAAATGGGGCTAGGGTACGTAGCTCAGGGTAGAGCACATGCTTAGCATGCATGAGGCCCTGGGTTCAATCAACAGCATCAAAAAAATAAGTTAACAGTATATTTTATGTGTATTTTTCCACAATTTTAAAAGTTTTCAAAGAAACAATTTACTCATCTTAATCTTTTGCAAAAAATATTTTATAAAAGTTTTTTGTAAAAGTTTTCTTTGATCTGACAATTGTAGGCCACATATATAGTAAATAACCTTAAGAATCTTAAAATAACATAGTATAGGGTATTCCATGATACAATTATGACTTATAAAACTAAAAAAATTTTTTTTAAAAATCACATGGGCACTATTCAGTCCACCCTCCAAGATCATGACTTCATTTAATACTTTAATACAAGTATGATTCAACCTGTTAAAATGTGAGACTCCCTGGGTGCAGTGGTGCACGCCTGTAATCCCAGAAGCTTGGGAGGATGAATGAAGCAAGAGGATCATGAGTTCAAAACTAGCCTCAGCAACTGATCAAGGCCCTAAGCAACTCAACCTATCTCTAAATAAAATATTTAAAAAGGGACTGGTGTCTCAGTGGTTAATTGCCCCTGGGTTCAATCCCAGGTATCAAAAAATGTGTGTGTGTGTGTGTGTGTGTGTGTGCATGTATGACTCATATTCTGACCTATCAAAATGTTCCTCCAAAATCTTAAGAGAACTTATCTCAAAAGGTATCATTCCTGAAGCTGCTCTACATTCTTATCAGACTACAATATAAACTTACCAGTGATGCTATCAATGCATACATTCATTAGTAGGCAATGAGTTAAGTACGAAAACGAACATTCTGCAGTTTATTTTTCAACCTATATGGCAGTGTCATCATCACCAACTGGATTCAGATCCAAATCTCAAAACATCTGGCATGAAGAGTAAAATTCACAGCATAGGCAAAGATCTACTGCTGTAAGGCAGAGGGTTTGGAATAGACAAACAAGAATTAACAATCTCAGAAAGCTACACACAGCAAGTTTCTAAACACTGGGTATGGGTCTACTTAGAACTTTTCAAAATAATGCATTCACATGGTTGGATGCATAGCTGAAGCTTCAAAATGTAAAAAGGAAAAAAAAATAAAACAAATTATGTCACAGGAAACCTATAAGCCAAGCATTTCTTTATGGACTGTCACTATGCTAAATTCCAGTCGTGCACATATTAAAATACTGATTTTTAAAAACCACAAAGGGGGTCTGAGGATGTAGCTCTGTGGAAGAATGCCTGCCTGCCATATGCAAGGTGCTGGATTCAATCCCCAGTGTCACAGAAAAAAAGGAAAGAAAAAAAAAAAAAATAAACCAGATCGATCCTGAAAATAACCATAAAGGGGATGGCAGTGTAGCTCAATGGTATAACACTTGCCTCGCTTGTATGAGACCAGAATTTAATCCCCAGCTCTGCAAACAAACACCATAAAGGCAAAGAAATCAGTTTGCTATTATGAATAAATCATATCATTTCCTGTTACGTTTACTTAACTGGAGACCACATCAATTTGACTAACCAGATCAAATAGAAGTGAAAACACCTTCTGTGACAACCCAGGAGTATCATGCTCCTATCAAATTGCTGGGACAATTCACCAACTTTCCACAATTCAAAAGCCTTTTAAATATGTATATTCTCTGATCAAGCATCATGACACCTAGAAATTTACATAGGAAATAGTTGAAGATGTATGTAATACAAACTTTAGTAGACGCAAAAATTTACAAATTCTTAGCGGCCACCAACGGACAACTGATTAAATTATATTTCCGCATACAATTACATACCAGGCAGACATTAAAACATTTGATACAGCCAGGCACAGTGGTGTACATCTGTAATCCCAACAGCTCAGGAGACTGAGGCAGGAGGATCAAGAGTTCAAAGCCAGCCTGAGCAATTTAGCAAGGCCCTAAGCAACTCAGAGAGATCCTGTCTCTTAATAAAATATAAAAAAGGGCTGAGGATGAGGCTCAATGGTTAAGTGCCTCTGGGTTCAATTCCCAGTACCAAGAAATAAAATATTTGATACAGGAATGTATTCATAACATGCAATTATGTGAAAAGGCACATTACAAAATAGTACTAAAATATGAACCCATTTTAATATATTTTTGTACACACATATTCACAAAAATACACATGCAAATTTATGAATGTATATGCCTGAAAACATGATAAACATGGACATGTGCGCAAGTGAGCACAAATACGATCAGAAGCCCACAGAACTGCACATTAACATAGGAAGATGTGTTTGTATATCTATGTATGGAAATAAAAGAGTACATATGTACACATTTACCTGCTAATGCATGTGCCTATCACTGAATCATGAATCTGTTTTGTTTTTTAGTTTTATATATTTATTTTATGGTACTGGAATTGAACCGAGGGATGCTTTACTGCTGAGCTACATCCCCGGCACTTTCTAGTTTTTATTTTGAGACAGGGTCTCACTAAATTACTGAGGCTGGCCTCAAACTTTCAATCCTCCTGACTCAACCTCTCACATCACTAAGATTACAGGCAAGCACCACCACACCCAGCCCCTTTCTCTTTTTTATTTTGAGACAGGTCTTCCTAAATTGCCCAGACTGGCCTTGAACTTCCTATCCTTCAGTCCCAGTCTTCCAAGCAGCAGGATTATAGGCTGAGATTATAGGCATGTGCTGCCACACCCAACAAGCCCTGTGTTTTAAGTAGGTGTGTGTTTATCCTTGTAATCACAATTTAGCAGCTTTGTGACCTTAAAAAAGTTACTGAGCCTCCCTGAGACTTGACTTTTTTATCTATACAATGAGAACAACCCCTGACTCGTAAGGATTTTGTAAAAAACTAAATGAAATAATAGATGTAAACCACTTAGTGCTGTGATTGGTGCAGAGTAAATCAATATTAGCTTTCCTTATCTGTACACATGTATTCTGATCTATACTTGTGTATATTTACATGGCAATAAGTCCACAAAAAATACACAGTAAAGTAATAGCTTTGATTATCTATGAGTGATAGATTAATGTTTGAGGAGGTGTTTTTTTGGCTTTCACATTTTATAATTTTTCTAGATTGTGTTTTCATTTTTTTATTAAAGATTATTTCTTGAAAATAATTATTTTCAAAAGAATGAAATAAAGATGGCCTACCCCTGATATTGCTCAATTCTACAGAATTGAAAGCTATTAAATACTACACCACAGAATCCGTAATTGTGACACTCCAACAAATTCTCTATTCTAGCAGTACATCAGCATTACCCAATAGCTCAAGAAGATGGCAGTACAAAGAAAACAACTCTTTTGCTTGTTTGCCTTGCCCAAGACAGGATTAAAAAAAAAAAAAAATGAATCAGATGACACTACAGGGTACAGGTGATTTGCAAACACCTTGGTGACAGTTAAGTGCCATCTGTGATTCGCATTTTATTAAAGCATGTAAGATCTCAGGGTCTTGTCGAAGGTCACACAGAAAAGCATGTGCTACACCCCAGGCTGTTAAGAGATCCGAGCATTAGACTGCACTGCCACAATTTGGGGTTTGTTTATGGAACCATTCAGAAGCTAAATTCTTAACCAGCCATTTCAGGAGTCCGAGCTGGAGGCGGGGGCAGAAGGCGGCAGCGGGGGCGGGGCGGGAAGGGGTGAGGGAGGCGGATTACAGCACAGGGCTGGAGACAGCAAAACAGAACAGTAACTGGCTGCATCAGTGTTGATCTAAACGTTTTAATCATGCCCGTTTTCCTTAGTCCTAAAACATAAAATTGCAAACCATCTAAGATAGAATCTTCTATTTCATATAAACCAGAACGTCGTATGCGAATGATAACCGACAGCGTTTGAAACGTGACAAAACACAAGGAGTTATTTGTGGTTCCAATCAACACCAGTCACTACCTGGCTCAATTCCCACAATTACGACGTATTAGATTAATACTTCTAAAAACTCTGCAGAAGGTCTCTGAATTTCCGAGGGAAAGCCAGCAGCGACCGTGTGTAAAACTGGCAGCTCTTTTCCCTGGGGCCTCAATTTACAAATCACACCCCCGAGATAATAACCCAATCATCTCTTATACACGTCCTCCCTAGCTATGCTATTAAATCTCTTTAAACGTCACTTCCAAGCGTTTAAAATACACCCAGGCACACGCCCTGTGGCTTCGCCGTAGCTGCACATTTGGGGCATCACCCCAGCTAAACATCGCCTCTTCCCAATCTACTGCAGACTGCGGGTCTGTCTCTCGCTACATTTTTTACTTTTGTCTTAAAACGGAGGCGAGGGGGATGGGTTCCGACAAACGGACGAGGCTCTGAAACCCTGAGTAATCGCATCTCGCAGCGGGGAGCAGTCGGCGGCAGCACCAGCGATTTTATCTTTCCTCTTCACCCAGTTTCCCTTTCCACTTCATGTCTTTCCCCCCCTTCTTTCTTCTTCTTCTTCTTCTTTTTTTTTTTTTTTTTTTTTTTTTCCAATGACATCAAACCAAAGGTGAAAAGGGGGGAAATGTCCCCAGGTCGATGCCTCCTCAAAGTCGCGAGTTCTGCCTCCGGGATCCGCCCGCCCGGGAAAATGCGGGCGACACGACAGGCGTCGGGCTTTTCAACGCCGCGTTCCGCCCGGGCCCGCGGCGGCCTCGAACTGAGGCCAGGGCCGCGGACCCGCCCCAGGCCCAGCGCGGCCTGCCAAGCCCCGGCGTCGAGTAGACCACGGCCGGGAGAGGCCTGAAGCGATCGGCGGGTAGGGCCGGGCCGGGGCCCCGGGGCCCGGGATCCGGGGCCCGGGGTGGGACTCGAGTGCTGCTCACCTGCTGGTACCGGTTACCGCAGGCCGGCTCCACCGCCGCCAGCGCCGCCAACGCCAACGCCATGGCGCAGCCGGCCGCAGGGAAGGAAGGCGAGCGAGCGAGCCGAAGGGGCGCGGGCGCTGCGGCCTGGGAGCGCTGCGAGGCCGAGGGGGACGCGCCTCGCGTGGGTCTCGATGGTTGCCGCTCCCGCAGAGACGCTCTGCTCAGGCTGTGAGCGCCGCCGCCGCCAAGGCTCCGCCGCGGCCCCTGGGGAGGAGGCGGGGACCACGACGACGACGCTGCGCCGCCGCCCCGCCCCCGACTCGCGCCGCCCTGCCCGACCCGGCCTCGCCCAGCGCTGCCGCTGCCTCATCGCCACCGGGGCGGAGAGGCCACAGCCCAGTCCTAGAAGCTGCTGGCCCCGGCCGAGGCTGACCATCTTACACAGCGGCGGTCCGAGGCCCGGTATCGGGCAGCAGCATCCAAGTTCTTATCCACTCCCGGTTCTTATCCACTCCCGGTTCTTATCCTCTTAGGTCAGGGGGCAGCTAGCCACAGGGCGGCCGCCAAACCAAGCCATTGTGACCCTGATGAAAAGTACGTGAAATTCAATGTCACTGTCCATAAATAAAATTTTATTGGAACACTGCAGCTCTCTTTTGATTGGTATAGCCCTGCAAACCCTAAAATACTTGCTATCTGCTTTTACCGAAAAAGTTTGGTGATCCTAAACCCTACTTTGAGTGGGTTATTTATAAGGGCAGCCTAACGTCTTTGTAGTCCTTTAGCATTTTGATAGCTTCATCTGTGGATGCAGAAGTCATATTTTCTGAAACAAAGATCTCAGAACATGAAACTCAAAACTTGAAGGATTTAGCCCTGCGAAGAGCTTTCCAAGCAACAGGAACATGTGCAAAGGCCAGTAAGGAGAGAGCTGGCATTGTGGGAGAACCGAAAGGAAGCTGGCATAGCTGCCAAATAGGAGATACAATTATCAGTGCTTCACAGATGAGGAAATTATGCCTGAAGAGATTAAATATTTTACCAGTGACACAGAGCTAGTAAAGGATAAAGTAGGAATGGAAGCCCATTAAGCCAGCTGTCTTAGCTATTATCAAGCAACAAAAATTATAAGCTTTGTGAAGAAAGAATATTTGTCTTTTAGGCCTTTAATGGTCCACAACATCTAGTACACTACAGTTATGCAGGCATTCAGGGTCTGTTTCCTCTTATCACATCCAGCCATCTGGAATTGCTTCTAACCACATGTCCAATACCAGGGAATATCAAAAACAAAAACCACCCTCAGTCTTTGGAGCTTGTTGCAATTCCCATTTCTTCTTGATTGCCTTTCCAAGTTGAAAGTCTAGGGTTGATATTAATATGATTATCTTAACTTCTAACTTTCAAGATTAGTTACATAAAACATAGCTGTGATTTGGATCACTTTAAGGTTTATGTAGCAACAAATCGCAATCAATAAAAGTTTTGGACATTTACCTTCCTTACTTTGAAGTTACTGTTAGCATCCAGACTCCTACCTATTTTTCCCTATTTCCAATTTGTTAGCCATATATATATATATATATGTGTGTGTGTGTGTGTGTGTGTGTGTGTGTGTATGACACAAGTATTTACCACAGTATAAATAATAGGCTTTCTCCTAGGAATATTTTCTCCCAAAAGCAAAAGAAAGTTGATTTCTAGCTTCCAATTTCCCTTTCCTGAAGTTACTGTTACCATCCAGACTCCTACCTATTTGTCCCTATTTCCAATTGTTAGCCATATATATATATTCACACACACACACACACACACACACACACACACATATACTGGGAGAGTGAACAAATTCAAAAACATGCTAAACCGTAAGGTCTCCTTACTCTCAGAGGCTCCTCACTCCTTTTCTGTTTTTGTTTTTTTAACCCAGAGAAACAACATTTAAATGTAATAAGGTACAGTGAATTGAACAAAGATAATGTCTTTCCCTGTAGTCTTATATAAGGGGGGGGGGGAGTCTAACTTGAAATTAAAAAAAAATCATCAGTCAAAAATAGAAATCCAGGCTTCTTTGTCCAGATTGTCTAAATTTATATATAAAGGAGGAATAAAAAAGAATATGTCTGTCCTGCCACATATGGCTATTGGAGCAACAACTGCCATCTTTATGCATGTCTGCAGTGCTGTGGCTTTTTCTGGAAAAGGAATTGCTGCCCTTCCATCTACTTCTTTCTTAAATTACTTTCTTCCTCGGTATCTATAAACTTCTTGCATGTGGACACAAGTATTTACCACAGTATAAATAATAGGCTTTCTCTTAGGAATATTTTCTCCCAAAAGCAAAAGAAAGTTGATTTCTAGCTTCCAATTTCCCTTTCCTGCTCCCTTTCTGATGTCCTCAATCAAAATCTTTTGCAGTCACAGTAAAGACCTTAGAGGTGTGTGTGTTTGTGTATGCGTGTGTGTATGTGTGTGTGTCTCTCTCTGGCTCTTTCTTTTTCCTCTGAATTCCCCCAAGTCTGTAATAATAAGTAAGTTGATATTTTTTGCCTTGATTCAATGGGTGGAAAAATTGGAGAATTGAGAAATTGAGTCACCACTGTATAAGGCCTCCAGTTGGCAAGCAAACTGTAAAATGAAGGGGAAAACTGAATTTCTTATACCCGGGATCCATGCCTGGTACAAGCCAAGCAGACAGAGAAGATAATCCAAGGCTGTAAAAATTGCACCCTGGCTTCATCTCTAGATGTTGTCAAGAGAGTTTCCACAGAGAAAGTTATTAATTTCAGATTGCCGCACTTAGAAACTTATTTCCCCACAGAATAACAGTAATACTTTCCATGTGCAGTACTTTTTATGTGAATTGCTGACTCTGAATCATCCATCCTGAGAGGGAGGAAACATTATGGACAAGTAAGAGTACAGTCCATGTCTGTATTGCTTTTTTTTTTTTTTTTTTTTCTGCAAGTTTAGATAAAAAATCTCCAGAATAGATGTGGTATTCTCTCTTTCACATCCGCACAAGGCTTGACCTAGGCAGTGCTTAGTTCAGTAATTAACCAAGAAGTGTTTGTTCAACTTGTTCGAAGCCTCATTAGTCTAACTTCCCATCTGAGCCCTTGAACTTTTCCAGCTAATGTTTACAGGGCTCCAGTTGAACCAGGTAGTTTCATTTCTACTCACTTACCACTTCTTTCAATTCTCACTGCATTACCATGAGCTTCATTAAGGGCAGTAGGTAATTTCTTCATATTACAAATAAAGAACTTATCCACTAATAATTACTGCTGTGTGGAATACCTCCCAGGTCTTGTACTCTAGCACCATATCCATAATCCTCATAACAAAGCCATTCTGCAGATAAAGAGACTGAGGAAATTGACAACACTTGCTCAGCTAGGAAGTGGTAGAAATACAAATCTGCCTGACTCCAAAATGTGAAAACTGTTCTGTGCTTGGAAAGAAATAGAGGACATGGGTCTTCACAATGAAATAGAGAAAATAGTAATCAGATATTCAAGACATTTTGAAATATGATAATTGCAAATTGGAGCTAGGAGCAGTGGCACATGCCTAAAATCCCAGTGACTCCAGAGGAGGAGCATAAGTTTGAGGCCAGTATCAATAACTAAGAGAGGCCCTAAGCAACTAAGTGAGACCTGTCTCAAAAAGGGGGGCAGGGAGGGTGCTGGGAATGTAGCTCAGTGGTAAAGCACCCTGGTTTCAATCCCTAGTATAAAAATTACAAAACAAAACCAAAAAACAAAAATTGTGGGTTGGAGCTGGAAATATAGCGGTAGCAGAGTACTTGCCTACATGGGTGAGGTGCTTGGTTTTGTCTTTGTAAAAAGCAAGTTAACTGTGGCTGTGTTGAGCTATATTAACAAATACTAAGAGATAGTAAAGAGAATGATATGTTGGGTGGGATAATTATGTAAAGATTGGGAAGAAAGGATTTAATATTAGAAACAGATTTTATTTTGATGGGAAGAGGAGAAGGCCTACCAAGTCTTGAGTATACTTGTACAAAAGCTTGGCACATGGTTTACCAAACTCTTACATGGAGGGTTAGATAGTACATACATTTTTTAGGCTTTGTGGACTGTAAATTGTCGCAGCTGCTCCACATTGCCATTGTCTCACAAACGCAGTCATAGACAACAGCAAACAAATCAGCAAGGCTGTTGCTGTGGAATTGTTCACCCAAACTTTATTCCCAAAGCAACAGAGTTAGGAGGTGGAGCCAAAGAAGAGGTGATTTAAGTCATGAATGGATTAACGTTATCTCAGGAGTGAGTTACTTATTGCGAGAACAAGTTGTTATAAAAGAAAAAATTGCCCACTCTGGCTTGCTTGTCCTCTCTTGCCCTCTCTATTCTGCCATGGAATGATGCATGAGGATACTGGCACCTTAGTTGAGGACTTTTCAGCTTCCAGAACTGTGATAAATTTCTCTTCTATATAAGTTACCTAGATTCTAGTATTCTGTCATAGCAGCACAAAATGGACTAAGACAGATGTGTTTCAAGGAAATTTTATCTTATGGACATTGAAATGTGAATGCCACATGATGTTCACAAGTCATGAAATGTTATTCTTTCAATTTTTTTTTTCAACTATGTAAAAACGTAAAACCCTTCTTATTTCTTAGGCCACAGGCCACACAAAATTAGGCCGTGGCTCCCCAATAGTTTGCCAACCCCTAGTTTAGTAGAAAGACAAAGGAAATTATTTTCAAAGAGTTTGAGAAGGAGGTATAAGCCAGAGAATAATGTAGAAGACCTATGGGAAAGGGAAGGGGATAAGAGAAGAATAAAAATGAATAAAAGATCCTAAAATACAGGCAGGTAAATGGTTTCTGGAAAAAAAAAAAACATGAAAGGAAAAGAGTTAATTAAACAGGAATCCAACATGGGACTCTGAATTCCTTGTCTTACCTTCTTGCCACTAGAATACAACTGATTCATTCATTCAACAAATATTAAGTTAGCATCACAGTGAAGGGAGATCATAAAAGGCCACCCCAACTCAAATTTTTTAATAGGTGGGAGGAGCTGGGTGGGGATGGAGCTCAGAGGTACAGCCCTAATGGGTTCTATCCTCAATAACACACACACACACACACACACACACACACACACATCTGCATGCTCACTCTACTTTTTCTCGTTCCCTTTCCATAATTTACCTCCCCAATCCTCTTTCTATAGCTGGAGATGATAGTTAAGCCCAAGTCCTAAACCACCTCTTTGAGAGTTATTGATTTTCCTGAGTGTCTCCCATATGTATATGAGATATATGTCAGCAAACTTCTGTTTGTTTTTCTCTTGTTAATCTGTCTTTTGTTACAGGGGCTAGTCAAGAATTTAGAAGAGTAAAGGGAAAATTGTTTTTCCCTTCCCTCCAAGGTGTTATGGGTGGCCAAGAAATGAGGCACAGCAAAAAATGTACATCCACAAGGAAATCAAGTCTCTGTGCCTCATCTTTGGATGCAATGTTCCAATCAGTGAACTAATCTCTTTGAATAAAGTAAAGGGGAGTAGGGAGAGTCCTTAATTCTGCCAATCCTCCAGCTCATCCATGAGGTGAATCAAGGGCTTCTCGAATTTCCCAAGATGGCAGTTTTCTCACTATGTTTAGGGAGCATCATAAGAAATAAAATCACACAAGAGAAATGCTAAAGTTGGAGCTCTGCACTGCCTGGGGTGTGGCAAGGGAGAAGCAATCTGTGCTAATTATGACACACAAAAGAAGTCACCTGCAGGGGCCCCCACTGGAAGAAGCTGGTGCTGGCTGGTGGAAACAGCAGAGCCTGTGGGCATGCAGGTTGGTTCACACAGGTTGGTTCACACAGGTCTCTAGCCAACTCTGCCCAGGTGACTTAGAACAGGCCTCAGGCAACATGTAAGAGCAGATCTCTAGTCTAAATAAGATTACACGAGAGCCAGGGGACAAGACCATAGTTTTAAAGGAAGATTGAAATCCTGGCCAAATTATTCAGGACTTCTTTTTTAACAGGAGCGACTATCCTTCATCACGCATCTTTAATAACAAAGCTCACAGATAAGGACATGCTTCCTTTGATGCCAAATTCCTCCTCTGGAGTAAGCCATAGCATAATAGGATGGTACTATAATTTGGAACCAAACCGTCCCCCAAAAGCCAATGTGGTAAAAGCATGGTCCCCATCTGACACTGTTGGGAGGTGGGGGAAACTTTAAGAGGAGGGGCCTAAAATAAAAAAAAAAAAAAGCTGATCATAGTGGTACACAACTATACTCCCAGCTACATGGGAGGCAGAGGCACTTGGATTGCTTGGGTCCCAGCCATGAGGTGAGCAGTTTTGCTTCACTGTGATGTGTTGCCTTGACACAGACCCAAAAGCAACAGCACCAAAAGACCATGGACTGAAACATCGAAAACCATAAACTAAAATAAGCCTTTCCTTTTTGTAAGTTGATCTTCTCAGGTGTTTGTTACAGTAACAAAAAGCTGACTTATACAGATGGTGGTACAAGGTGAGATAACACCCTAAAAATGAAGTCTTCCCAGAGTTGATTATGACAAAATGTCAGATTTCATCTGGAAATGACACAGCAGGCACCTGCCTAGTGGGTGAATAAAAGCTGCGTTCTTGGTTCTTGAAGCATCACGGCCCTGCCCCCTTGCTTTGCCTCTACTTTACCAGTAGTCACTGCATAAGCAAATGTAGTTCAGATACTAGTTTACAGCTCACCCAGAACACTGGCTTCCATTCCCACTGATTATTCCACCATAAAGTTTATGGCACATTTTTAATTGTCCAATGTCCTAACCAAAGGTGATATCGCTGGCCCCAAGAACACTGCTTTAATGACAACGTGTGCGTGGAGCACTTTCTTTATGCTATAGGCTGCTGGGAAATTTACATTTATTATCTTTTTCACCACTCACAATACACACACAAGGTAGAGTGAAAATATCTCATTTTATAGATGAGAGAACGGGTACTATGGAGGTTAATTATTGTGTGCATGTGTGTACGTGTGTGAAAGAGAGATTAGGGATAAAAGAAATTCATAAATCATTTAATTTGAGATTTAATTTTGTAAATGAGGAAACTGAGCTCAGAGAAGTTAAGCCACATGCTCATGATCACATAGCCAAGAACTGGCTTTGGGTTAACAAGTATCACCATGGCCTCCTGTTCTCTGTGAGTCTGTGCCCCAGCCTGTCATGATTTGAGGATTTGTACCATCCTCAGGTGTGTTGGTACAACCAAGCTATGATTTAAAAAAAAAAATGGTGGTGTGTTTTCTCTGTATCAGATTGGTAACTTGGAGTAAACTCAAAATAGGCATCCCTGCCCCTTAATCCCCTCCCCTCAGGACCTTCCAGGTGCTTGGTTATCTTCTGAATTCCTCACTGGTGTCATGAAACACGTCTAAAAATATGTGGGTCCCCAGCTTTCCAAGAAGAGGCTTGTAACCTAAAAACGTCACTCCTTCCAAAACACAGCCTTTGCCCCAGGCGTAGTGACACACCTGTAACCCCAGCAGACTCTGGAGGCTGAGACAAGAGGATTGCAAGTTCAAGACCAGCCTCAGCAATTTAGCAAGACCCTGTCTCAGAAATAAAATGTAAAAAGGGGGGTCTGGGAATGCAGCTAGGAGGTAGAATTCCCTTGGGTTCAATCCCCAGTACCCAAAATTAAAAAAAAAAAAAAAAAAAAAAAAAAAAAAAAAAAAACACAGTCTTCACTGCGTTTAGCTCTGTGTTCTTCCCACTCCAGGTAGTGTGCTTTCCTCTACCTGGAGACTGGGTTTCCTTCTTATGGAAGGGAGAATGTCTCCTGCCAGGCAGAAAAGACTTTTTCTAGGAACTTTGGCAAAAATTGCTTTCACTAAAGCAGGATGACTTCAAGGAGGAGGGTGTGAGTCTCTGGCCTCCTCTTACAGCTCCTGAAGAGCAACTAAACAAGACAATGTATGTAAAAGTGCCTTGTAATCTACAAATACCAGAACCTATCACGCACTCTGCACACATTTCCTGCCTCTTCAAAATCTCAGTGGGTGGAAGGGGACTTCACTACCTCCAGGGACAGGTTTTCCAGCCAAACAACCCAGGGAGACTTCCTGCCCCAGGCTGTCTGAGGATAACTTTCTGTGTGCTGTGGTGAGATTAGAACCACTGCAGAAAGCAGGCCTGAGGCTGGGTTTATGCCTGGTAAAATCGAGTTTTGAGCAAGCCAATAGAGTTGGGAAGACAGGGAAAGGTTTTTGCTCCATCTGGGAGGATCTTGCGGTGGATTCAGTCACCACATCAGCCTGGAGTTGGTCTTCATACAAAGACTTGTCTGCTGGCTTCTTGCCAGAGCCAGGTGATGCTTGAGTTCCGTGGAACTTTGTCACATTATAAATGTTTTCAGTTCTTTTATTCATGCATTCACTCTTCCAACAAACAGATATTTAATTCTTACTCCACAGCCAGCTTTCTCTGTTTAAAAAACAACAACAACAACAAAAAAAAAAACCCTCCATTTGCTGCCCACACACAGGGAGTATAGTTTGAAGATAAGCAGGTTTTGTTTAAATACAAAAGGTAAAAATGTGCTTATTCCCACTGCCTCCACTCCCTGCCATTTTTGTTACCCTGACTATAAACCAGAGGTCCCTTTTGGGATCTTTTCTGTTTCTGGAAACAGTCATGCTCTAGAAAGTATTATTTTCAAAAGGCCACCATACTGTTTACAATTTTTGCATAGTATTTTTACAGTATTTATTGAGTACTTTATGCCTTGCTTATGCCAGATTATGAAGGAACATGAAAGCAATAACATATATCATTAAGAAGAACATGATCAGTGCTTCTTGCTTGGTTGAAAAAAAAAACAAACCAAAAGATGAACAAGCCATAGAAGACTCCTTAATCATCTCACTCAAGTGAGGGTGGGTACATGAAATGTTAATGCCCAATCCTGGCAGGGAAAATGCATGTGATTCCCAGTTCCCACACTCATGACAGACATCAGTAATCAATCATGATGCTCTTGCTGAGGTCAGATGCAGCCAAGAATCCTCCTCATCACTGTACTCTGAGTGGCCACTGCCAGTCATCTGGAGTTGGCAGGTAAACTACAATCAACCCATTCACCTTCTCTCTCCATCCCTGTATTTTTTTTTCTACCAAGTTCAACAGATGTTCAGGAAAGGGGAAAAAAAATGGCCATATGTGCTGAAGCGGTTACAAAAGAAGCCATAGGGAGGGCAATTTTAGCTCAGTCCTGTAAGCTTGATCATATTTGGGTAGAATGAGTAAATCAGGAAGAAGAGGGAAGAAGAATGAGCTCAGTGGCCTTCGATGGCCCATCAGAATCAAAGAAGGAGAGTAACCTGCCCCTGAATGGATGTTTCTGTTTTTGTTTTCATAGTGAAGATTGAACTCAGGGGTGCTCTACCACTGAGCTACATCCCCATACATTTTCTTATTTTTTATTTTGAGACAGGTTTTGCTAAATTGCTGAGACTGACATGCACCACCACATCTGGCAGAATAGGTGCTTTAAAAGGCCATATTATGAATGAATAAAGAAACTATAATATATGTACACAATGGCATACTATTCAGCCTTCAAGAAGAATGAAATCATGACATTCACGGATAAATGGATGGAGTTGGAGAATATCAAGCTAAGTGATGTAAGCCAATCCCCCTCAAAAAAAGGCCGAATGTTTTCTCTCTTATAAGTGGGTATTGAGGCATAATGGGTGGGGCCGAGGGAAGAATGGAGGAATTTTGAATGGAGTAGAACATAAAAATGCAGGGGGGTAGGGAGATTGTAGAATGAGAGGGACATTATTGCCCCTATGTGTGGGTGTGATTGCATGAATGGTGTGACTCTACATGAGGTACAACCAGAGAAATGAAAAGTTGTACTTCATTTGTGTAAAAAAAAAAAATAAAATTAATAATAAAAAAAGGCCATATCATGGCTAGGGACAGTGCTGCACACATGTAATCCCAGCTGGGAGGCTGAGGCAGTAAGACCTCGAGCTCAAGGCCAGCCTGGGCAACATAGCAAGACTCTGATTCAGAATTAAAAGAATAAAAAGGGGCTGGGAATGTAATTCAGAGGTGGAACAATCCTGGGTTCAATCCCCAATACTGGGGGTGGAGGGGAGCTATGTATTTATCTATCATTGTTTTAAAGTTTGTTTTTATTTATTTATTTATGCTGTTTTTTGATTTTTCTTTATTTTTGTCTTATTCCATTTTAAATACTTATTACACAAGCTTTGGAGCCATCATTCCCACTGTGCATGCTGTTCAGGTACAAAGGTATCCCCCTGAAGGGGCAAGTGGGAGAATTCCAGCTCGCACCCAATGGCCAGACGTTTCACCCTGGTGCAGGTAGCACTGCATCCTCAGCAAGAGGGGCTTCTCATTCCTATTCTGCACAGTCTCCACAGGAGCTAGCAGTGGGCCCCCAAGTAATCAATATTGATTGTAAAAAAAAATTAGAAAACACAGCTGGTTGTAATGAATATGAAAATAAAATGGACCTGAAATTACACTATTAACATATAAACACCTATAAATGTATTCCACTATTAAAATAAAAATTTCCAAGATTATTTTTTATGTCCAGATGTTTTTATGCATATACACACACTTTTTTTGTTGTGGTAGTAGTAGTGTTGCAGATCAAACCTAGGGCCTTGCATATTCTAGGTAAATGCTACACCCCCAGCCCAGTTTCAATTTATGTATTTATTTGGTACTAGTAGGGGATTGAACCCAGGGGCACTTAACCACTGAGCCACATCCCCAGCCCTTTTAAAAATATTTTATTTAGAGGCAGAGACTTGCTAGATAGCTTAGGGCCTGGCTAAATTGCTAAGGCTGGCTTTGAACTCACAATCCTCCTGCCTCAGTCTCACGAGCTGCTGGGATTACAGGCTTGAGCCACCATGGCTGGCCAGTTCGATTTTTAAAAGCTTTAATGTTTCCATCTTCTTTCTATTTTTACAGCTTTATTGACATAATTCCCACACCAAATAATTCACCCATTTAAAATGTTTGATTTGATGGCTTTTAATATATTCTCCATTGTGCAACATTTACTACAATCAATTTTAGGACTATGATAGAAAAGACAGCAGGTCCAACATGGTATCATTCATGTTTCACGTCACCAAACCAAAATCTAAATTATTTGCTTGTAAAATCTGACCTTCCAAAAACTCAGGAGTGAGATGATTACCAAATCCCATTGAGCCAACAGATTTTTTTCACATCACTGTAAGGAAAATATTCTTGAAACAACCCAGTTGTTCATCATTCCTGCTGTAGGGGAGAAGAAAAAAAAAAGCATCCCCCTACCTTTCTAGTTTTTTGTTTGTTTATTTATTTTGTGCTGGGGATTAAACCCAGAACCTTGTGCAAACCACACACATACTCTACCACTG
This sequence comes from Tamias sibiricus, assembly GCA_025594165.1. NCBI lineage: Eukaryota > Metazoa > Chordata > Mammalia > Rodentia > Sciuridae > Tamias > Tamias sibiricus. The sequence goes on from CM046662.1 coordinate 69,569,381, forward strand.
AGTTACACCCTCAGCATTCTTCCTTAATGTGTTCTTTGACTGGTCTACAAATTAAATGGACGTGAGACAAATTAATAGGAGGAAAAAAAATTCTAATTTCCTATATACATTTGGGAATTCCCCCAAACGTGAGACTTTTAAAGAAGGCCAGATGGTTGGAGTTTATTTATGCTCATGTATGGGGATGGTGACAAAAATTATGGGACAGTGAGGAGAGGGAAGCATGATGAGTAACAGTTGTCTTATTCTGCAGAAAAATCTCTCAGGTGATTAAAGTTGTCTCAGGGCAGCCTGCAGAGGATGATGGGTATGGAGTCAACCTCTAGTCTAGTGATTGAGTTAGTCTTTCCTGGTTGATGAGATTCCTGGGAAGGGGATTCATGGCACCTGAGTTCCTTTTGGAGGATCTATCTTTAGGCAGATAAAGGGGGCTCAGAGAAAGCCTGCACTCCTCTTCCCCAAAAGTCCTCAGTTCAATATAAAAAGCACATGAAAGCATAGTATTTGGGGTCTTTGGGGTGGCATTTTTCTCAACTCCTTCACTGCTTTCCTCCACCTCATTTTTTTTTTTTTAAACAGTGCTGGGAATTTAATCCAGGGGCACTCTACCACTGAGCCACATCCCCAGCCCCTCTTATTTTTTTATTTTGAGACAGGGTCTCAGTAAATTATTCAGAGCCTCACTAAATTGCTGAGGCTGGTCATAAACTTGCAATCCTCCTGCCTCAGGCTCCTGAGTGGCTGGGATTACTGGTGAGGGCCATGGCGCAAGCTTCCCTACATTACTCTGCTAGTAAAACTCGCCAACTCTTCCGAGCTCCCCTATATCTTTAGATGCTGCCCTGTTCATGAATCACTAATAAAAACAATTTGATCTTTGAAACTAGGGCTGGGAATGTGACTCAGTGATAGAGCCCTTGCCTAGCATGTGCACAACCCTGGATTTGATTCCCAGCAACACACACACACACACACACACACACACACAGGCATGCATGCACTCACATCATCTTTGAAACCAAATTTTTAAAAAATTTGTTCTTTAGCAGAATATTTTCATGACCTCACAAGACAGTCTGTAGCAATTAACAGTCACTCCCCATTTCCTCCTGACCCTTCCAGCTGGAGGCAACCAGGAAACTCCTTTCTGTCTCTACAGAGTTGCCTGTTGTAGACACTATGTGGCCTTTTGTATCTGGACTCTTTCACTGAGCATATTTTCAAAGTTCATCCATAGTAATTTTTTATTTGGGTAAAATTCACATAGCATGAAAGTAACCATTTTAAAGCATACAGCTCAGTGACATTTACTATGTTATGTTGTCCACCCATCACCTCTATCTACTCACTTAGCAGTCCCTCCCCACTCCTCTCCTCCATTCCCTGGCAACCACTAATCAATTCTCTGTCTCTATGGATTTGCCTGTTATGGACATTTCATGTAAATGGAATCATACAATATGTGACCTTTTGTGACTAGCTTCATTTACTCAGCATAATGTTTTCGAAACTGTTTCATATTATTATTGCATGTATCTACACTTAATTTCCTTTTATTGTCAAATATTTCCTTGTGTGGATATGCTACACCTTGTGTATCCATTCATCGGTTGCTGGACATTTTGGTCATTTCCACTTTTTCCTATTATGAATAATGCTGCTACAAAGTTTGTGTGCAAGTTCTTGAGTATACTATATACTTGTTTTAAAAGGAACATTATCAGGGCTGAGGGTATAGGTTAGTGGTAGAACACTTGCCTTTATATCACCAGACTGCCCAAAACAAACAAACAAAAGCATTAACTTTTGCATGTAGTTATACACTTTATAACAAATACCAGTTATATCCTTATGTAAGTACCAGCTCTTCAGAATGATTAAGAAGTTTATTTGCTCACAGCCTTGTTTCTTTAAAGCCAAATGCAATTGCATTTGTGAGTGCTTTAATCCTGTTAGTCTATGCTATTCAAACCACCAATAAGAAAACTAAATTAAGAAATTACTTAAGAAAACAGCAATCTGATGAGGGTCATGACTAGGTGGGCATTCAAAAAGATTCAGTGATAATGATGGTGAAGAGAAGTTTAAATTTTCCCTCTGAAAGTTCTGTTATTGAGCCTGCTGAAATAACCAGACAAAAGACAGATTAAAAGGAAAAAAAGGTATACAAATTTATTAGCGTGTTCATGGGAGCCATACAAAATATAAAACTCAAAAGAAGGGGTCAGCTAGGGGTGTGGCTCAGTGGTAGGACACATGCTATGTTGTTGTTGTCCGAAGGGACTGCCGCTTGGAACAACGAAGCCGCGGGAAAAAGTTCAGAGGCGAACTGGAAACAAACAGGCTTTTTATTCTGATAACTTCTCTCTCTGGCTCTAACAACAACTTTAACACACCGTCCACGCTCCTCCAACAACAACCACACACCAAATGGCGCTGACCGGATTGGCAATCTCGGCTCAAGTCTCTCGAGATCCCGGGCCAAGTCCCGTGAGACTACGGAAGGCGGCAATGCCCAAACATCTCCATGGCCCGTAGTCAACCGCAATCTTAGCCATCTCCCCAAACAGGGCTCCTGCACTATGTGAGCCCTGGATTCAATCCCAGCACCACAAAGAAGAGGAGGAAGAAGAAGAAGAGGAGGAGGAAGAAGAGGACGAGAAGTAAGGAAGGAAAAAATTAGATGTTGACTCCTAAATACCCTCTCTCTAGTGGAAAAGGGAAAGGCAAATGTGGGGTAAGTGATTTTAGAGGGGTAGTAAAAGATTTTTAGAAGAGGGCTTGGGGTTGTTTGTAGCTTAGTGGTAGAGCGCTTGTCTCACACATGTGAGGCACTGGGTTCAATCCTCAGCACCATATAAAAATAAATAAATAAAGATATTGTGTCCATATACAACTAAATATATATATTTTTTTAAAAAATTGTTTTAGGAGAAATAAATGAGCCCAGAGAACAGACAATGGGCTGGAATTCTAGGTGTAGTATTTGATTTTCAATCTCTTCCTCTGTGGTATGAATTTAATCTTCCTTGATTAATGAAATTTCAATAAGAAGACTTGAAGAAAATCATGCTCCTTGGCAGATCCCATCTTTTGGTAGATAAGGGAAATTCAGAGAAAGCCCTTTACTATACTTCAGGAGAGAAAAGGAGTCAAAGATAATTGAAAGACTGGGCATGGCAGTGCAAGCCCATAATCACAAGTACTAAGGATGTTGAAGCAGGAGGATTGCAAATTCAAGGCCAGCCTTGGCAACTTAGCAAGACCCTATCTCAAAATAGAATGCAAGCCAGGCGAGGTGGCACTCACCTATAATTCCAGCAGCTCTGGAGGCTGAGGCAGGAGGATCAAGAGTTCAAAGCCAGCCTCAGCAATTTAGTAAGGCCCTAAGCAACTCAGCAAGACCCTATCTCTAAATAAAATACAAAATGGGGCTGGGGATGTGACTCAGTGGTCGAGTGCCCCTGACTTCAATCCCTGGTTAAAAAAAAAAAAAAAAGAAAAGAAAAGAAAATGAGTGTGAGACCCTATCCCAAAATAGAATAAAATAAAGTACTGGGTTGGAGCTCATTAGTAGAGTGCTTACCTAGCATGTACCAGGCCCTGGGTTCAATCCCCACTACTATAAAAAGAAAAGAAAATTAAAAAAAAAAAAGTGCTTAATAAATAGCAATATTAAGCCGGGCACGGTGGCGCACGCCTGTAATCCCAGCACTTTGGGAGGCTGAGGCAGGAGGATCGCGAGTTCAAAGCCAGCCTCAGCAATGGCGAGGCACTTAGTAACTCAGTGAGACCCTGTCTCTAATAAAAATACAAAAAAGGACTGGGGCTGTGGCCCAGTGGTCGAGTGCCCCTGAGTTCAATCCCCGGTACCAAAAACAAAAACAACAAAAAAATAGCAATATTAATATATATATATATAAAAAAAAAAGAGCTGGGATTGTGGCTCAGCTGTAGAGCGCTCGCCTTGCACGTGTGCAGCCTGAGTTCGATCCTCAGCACCACATAAACATAAATGCATTGCATTGTGTACAACTAAAGCAAATAAGTAAATATTAAAAAAAACAAAGATTGAAAGGCGGGGATCTGAGACTATTTTTCCAGCTCAGCATGTCAAAGTGCCACACTCTGGGGCCTAACAATGGCAGTGGTGCTGAAGTAACTCCATTCATATGTTTATATACTTTTGAGGTTTAATGTTTAAGTTGGCATAAACACTTTTTAAAAATATTTTTAGTTGTAGATGAACACAATATATTATGTTTTTAATTTAAAAACTTTTTTCATTGTAGATGAACACAATACCTTTATTTTTTATTATTTTTAATATTTATTTATTTGCTTTAGTTGTACACAATACAATGCATTTATGTTTACGTGGTGCTGAGGATCGAACCCGGGCCGCGCACGTGCTAGGCGAGCACTCTACCGCTGAGCCACAACCCCAGCCCTATTTATTGTTTTTAATGTGGTGCTGAGGATCAAACCCAGTGCTTCATGCATGCTAGGCAAGCACTCTACCACTGAGCTACAACTCCAGCCCCTATTTATTTATTTTTATGTGGTGCTGAGGATTGAACCCAGTAGCTCACACATTGGAGGCAAGTACTCTACCACTGAGCCACAATCCCAGCCCCTGGCATAAACACTTAATGGGTTTTTCCTACAAATTTTGCCATTAACAAGATTGCTACAGATAAGGTTCAATAAAAATCAAAGAGGCAAAACATAGGACAGTTTTTTAAAAACTCGATTTCCCCATTAGACTAAGTTCTTTACTGTTATTTCAGAGTTTACTCCTTCAAATTACATTTTTAAAAATTTTTATTTGTTCTTCATTATACATGACAGTAGAATGTATTTTGGCATATCATACATACATGGAGTATACCTTCCCATTCTTGGGGTTGTACATGATGTGGAGTTTCACTGGTTGTGTATTCACATATGAACATAGGAAAGTTATGACTGATTAATTAGACTCTGAGTTCTTGAGAACAAAGATTGCTGCTGTATATGATAAGGTGACTGGTGTACCATAAATGTATTGTACTCACTAAAAAAAGAACCAAGGGCCACACAGTGGCACACACCTGTAATACCAGCAATTCTGTAGGCTGAGGCAAGAGGATTGTGAGTTCAAAGCCAGCCTCAGCAAAAGCAAGGTGCTAAGCAACTCAGTGACACCTGTCTCTAAATAAAATATAGAATAAGGCTGGGGATGTGGCTCAGTTCTTGATGCCCCTGAGTTCATTCTCCAGTACCCACCCCCCAAAAAAAGGATGGGGATGTAGCTCAGTGGTGAAGTGTGGGTTCAATACCCAGTATAAAAAAAAAAAAAAAAAAAAAAAAAAAAAAAAGAAGAAGAAGAAGAAGAAGGAGGAGGAGGAGGAGGAGGAGGAGGAGGAGGAGGAGAAGGAAGGAAGGAAGTGTGTGTCCAGGTTCAGGATCAGATTTTCTAACCTTTGTCCTTTCCTCTTCCCCTCCTGTTTATTCCTCCCAAGCCCCAGCCACATCCAATTTTGAGGCATAAGACAGATTCTGGCTCGACTTAATGCTGTGCACCTGTAATCCCAGTACTCAGGAGGCTGAACCAGGAGGAGCACTTGAGTCCAGGAATTATAGGCCAGCATAGTAAGACCCCTATCTCAAAAAGAAAAAAAGGGCAGAGACATATCCTGAAGTCGCAATTTATCCGAGGTAGGTATAGTTGGAAGATGCATTTATCTCTGTGGGGAAGGGAGGGGCATAGCATGAACAATAGAAAACCTAACGCTCCTGTTAGTCATGTCCACCTCATCTGCCAATTTTGGAAGGAGAGTAATTTCTACATACTTTGAAGTTTGTACTGAGAAGCAAAAAAGAGAAGGGGAGGGGTAAGAAAAACATGCATTTTAATACTGAATCCAAATGATTTACCTGTGTTCAAAGGTAGCCGTGAAGGATCCAACCCTCCACCCAAGGCTCCCTGACCTGTCAGGACCATGTAATTAAAGCTGTTTTCAGCTCACAGGAGAAAGAGAATAAACAGGTAGGTCAATGCCACTATTTTTGGCAACCTGCCTGCTTAGTCAATGCAGATAGCAGACCTTGGGCTCGGTGCAAGAAGCACCTTTCCACACCAGGCAGCCTTGTACTCTGTCAGAAGCACTGAAGACAAACTGCTCAGAGGTTCAAAAAAAATTCTTTACAGGAAAAGGCCTCTTTGCCCCTAGTTAGTTCAGCCTTGGTGGACACATCAGGTCAGAGATGATATCGTTGGCCACCAACTGCCTGAAAAATCCCAGTGTTCCAACAGACCCACCCTCACTGGAAGTATTATTTTGGGATCTGCTGTGCTGGCTTCTTTGTGACCCTTGGTAATCACTTTAGCTGTTACCCCCTCAGAAGTACCTTCCCTGGAACCTCAAAACATCAAGAGATGCTAAAGGTTAAATGACCAAGCCAGCTTGGCATAACACGGAGGCAGGAGGATTGCAAATTCATTGGGCCCCTTGACCCACTGTCTTCCTGTTGGTGACACTGGAGGACACTACGGATGACCTGTGATAGCGGTAGGGTCACCACCTGAAAGGGGCAGTTGGTCCTCTAAGTTAGTTGGTACTCAGTTTTTCTCTGTTCTTAGCTTCTAGTCTGAGGGATTGTGGCTCTGGTATCCCAGTGTTCACTGCTAATTTTATGCACTGTTAGGTTTCCTGTTCATTCTGCTTCCATTAGACTTTGCTTCCCCCCTGGGAAACTGGAATGGAGTAGAAAGCACAGTGTGATGTGACAGCACGCTGGGGTGGGAGAGGCTGTAATTGCCTGGGGAGACCACATCCCCCGGTGACTCCCACCCGCAGTCAGCTTGCTCTGCAGACTCACTCCATCCCCACTGCCACGCCCATGGCAGCCTGGCTCACCCATCAGAGCTAAGCACAAGATGGCCTCTGGGTTCTTCACACAGCCACTCCAGGCAGCCACCACCAATAGGACTTAACTGCAATATTTGGCAGTCCTACCTGATTTATTATAATAATCGAAAAAGAAAAGATAAATCTGTTTCCTGAACTGGATTCGGTTGTGCTGTTGCTCAGAGCCTTTGTATCATTCGGACCCCTGTATGTATAGTGCCTTTTATAAATTCCTCCCAACACCAAAAGTCTGTAAGGTGAAGGTCTCCTTGTTCCTCCAAGGAAAAAGAAAATCTCTCCAAAATCATCTTCTTTAAAAAATATTTTTTAGTTGTCAATGGACCTTTGTTTTATTTATTTATATGTGGTGCTGAGAATCAAACCCAGTGCCTCACACATGCTAGACAAGCATTATACCACCAAGCCACAAACCCAGTCCCTCCAAAATCATCTTTTAAAAACAAAATTTAAGTCAGGTGTGGTGCCACCTGCCTGTAATCCCAGCTTCTCTGGATGCAAAGGCAGGAGGATCGCAAGTTTCAGGCCAGCTTCAGCAACTTAACAAGACCTTGTCTCAAAATCAAAAAATAAAAAGGCTGGGAATGTAACTCAGTGGTAGAGCATGGGCTTAGCATGTATAAGACCCTTCATTCAATCTCCAATGCCCCTCCCAAAATTAAAATAAGATAAAAAATGATATTTAGTGTTTTTTTCTTATTTTATAATTTTAATTTGTTATATACGACAACAGAATGCATTACAATTCATATTACACATATAGAGCACCATTTTTCTTATCTCTGGTTTTGTACTAAGTAGAGTCACCTCATTCGTGTCTTCATACATGAAGGGTAATGATGACCATAGCATTCCACCGTCTTTCCTACCTATATGCCCCGTCCGTTCCTCTCCCTCCCCTTTTCCCCTTTGCCCTATCTAGAGTTCATCTAATCCTCCCACCCCCACAACCCGCAGCATATTACAAATCAGCATCCTTAAATAGAGAAATCATTTGGCATTTGGTTTTTTGGGATTGGCTAATTTCACTTAGCATAATATTCTTCAGCTCCATCCATTTACCTGCAAATGCCATGATTTTATTCTCTTTTAATGCTGAATAAAAATCCACTGTGTATACAGGCCACATTTTCTTTATCCATTCATCTACTGAAGGGCATCTAGGTTGGTTTGCTATTGTGAATTGTGCTGCCATAAACATTGATGTGGCTGTGTCCCTGTAGTAAGCTGTTTTTAAGTCCTTTGGGTATAGACCAAGGAGTGGGATAGCTGGGTCAAATGGTGGTTCTATTCTCAGTTTTCCAAGGATTCTCCATACTGCTTCCCATATTAGCTGCACAAATTTGCAATCCCACCAGCAATGTATGAGTGTGCCTTTTCCCCCACTTCCTCACCAACACTTATTGTTGTTTGTAGTCTTAATAGCTGCCATTCTGACTGGAGTGAGATGAAATCTTGGAGTAGTTTTGATTTGCATTTCTCTAATTGCTAGAGATGTTGAACATTTTTTTTTTTTTTTTTGTGGTACCGGGGATTGAACTCAGGGGCACTCGACCACTGGGCCACATCCCCAGCCCTTTTTTTTTTTTTTTGTATTTTTTTATTTAGAGACAGGGTCTCACTGAGTTGCTAAGTGCCTCGCCATTGCCGAGGCTGGCTTTGAACTCGCGATCCTCCTGCCTCAGCCTCCCAAAGTGCTGGGATTACAGGCGTGCGCCACCGCGTCCAGCTGAACATTTTTTTTTTCATATATTTGTTGATTAATTGTATATCTTCTTCTGAGGAGTATCTGTTCAGTTCTTTGGCCCATTTATTGATTGGGTTATTTGGTTTTTTTTTTTGTTTTTTTTTTTTTTTTGGTGTTAAGATTTTTAGTTCTTTGTATATTCTAGAGATTAGTGTTCTATCTGACATGCATGTGGTAAAAATTTGTTCCCAAATAGTAGGCTCTCTATTCACCTCATTGACTGTTTCTTTTGCTAAGAAGCTTTTTAGTTTGAATCCATCCCATTTATTGATTCTTGATATCAATTTTTGTGCTACTTGGGAATCAACTTAAAGAAAGAGGTGAAGGGCTGGGGTTGTGGCTAAGCAGTAGAGCGCTCGCCTAGCACGTGGGCAGCCCGGGTTCAATCCTCAGCACCAGGTAAAAATAAATAAAGGCATTGTGTACAACTAAATAAACATTTTTAAGAAAAGGAAGAAAGAGGTGAAAGACCTCTACAACAAAAACTACAGAACACTAAAGCAAGAAATTAAAGAAGACTTTAGAAGATGGAAACATCTACCTTGTTCTTGGACAGGCAGAATTAATATTGTCAAAATGACCATATTACCAAAAGCACTATACAGATTTAATGCAATTCCAATCAAAATCCCAATGACATTTCTCATAGAAATAGAAAAAGCAGTCATGAAATTCATCTGGAAAAATACGAGATCCAGAATAGCTAAAGTAATCCTTAGCAAGAAGAGTGAAGCAGGTGGCAACACTATACCAGACCTTAAACTATACTACAGATCAATAGTAACAAAAACAGCACGGTATTGGCACCAAAATAGACTTGTAGACCAAAGGTACAGAATAGAGGACACAGAGACAAACCCATGTTACAGTTATATTAGACAAAGGCGTCAAAAACGTACATTGGAGAAAAGATAGCCTCTTCAACAAATGGTGCTGGGAAAATTGGAAATCCATATGCAACAAAATGAAATTAAACCCCTATCACTCACTATTCACAAAACTCAACTCAAAGTGGATCAAGGACCCAGGAATTAGACCAGAGACACTGCACCAATTAGAAGAAAAAGTAGGCCCTAATCTTGGTCATGTCAGATTAGGCCCCAACTTCCTTAATAAGACTCCTATATTTAGTGTTTTTTAAGCATGGAGAATTACAAAGAAGAAAACAATTAATGGCTACATTCTCATTGCTCAGATTATTCCTGTTACTATCAGATAATTTTGACATCACAGTAATAATGAATACAGTTAAAATTCAAAACATGAAAAATAACAACTGATATCTTCTATTCTTACCCTTCCTATAGTAACACTATTAATTATTAATAATTTTTTATGGATTGTTCTAGAAAAAGTATATGTATTATTAAATAAAACTTAGAGGAGTTTTGGATCAGTCTCCTTTACTGAGCCCCCAATAGCTCAGATTGAAAGTTCAAATGGAGTCACCCAGGAATGAGATGTAGCTCAGTGGTAGAGCACTTGTCTAGTATGAACAAGGCCCTGCGTTCATTCCCTAGTACCATGAAAAAAATTTTTTTAAAAAATAGAGTTGTTGCTGCCTGAAGCTATTGCCGCTTGGAGCAACAACACCACGGGAATAAGTTCAGAGGCGGACTGGAAACAAACAAGCTCTTTATTCTGCAAGCTTCTCTCTCCGGCTCCAACAACAACTCCAACACGCCATCCACACTCCTCCAACCACACCACACAATGGCGCCGACCCCGTCCGCAATCCCGGGGCAAGTCTCACGAGACCATGGAAGGTGGTAATGCTTATGGCTCACAGCTAACCGCAATCTTAGCTATCTCCTTAATTAGGGCTCCTGCATAGAGTCACTCTTGTTAAGGCTCTTCATCACTGAACCAAATCAGCTGGCTAGTCCTCCAAGAAACCGGGACAAATGAGAGAGAACCACCAAATTTCCCAAATAGGCTCATTTCAACTGGCATAATAATGAAATTTCCGCTGCCTTAATCCTTACACACACACACACACAAAGGTAACCTGAAGTAACCTGATGTTAACCAATCAGTTATTTCTCAATTGTTAACCAACCAGTTGTTTCTCATTTCTTTTCCTTATAAGGAAAAGTAACTGAAATGACCAATGTGTCCTGTGTTCTCTGTTACTGCCTTTCAGGCTCTGTCTATAAAACCAACCTCCCCTGCTCAGCTGGTGGGAACACTTGTTCTATTATATGTAATATAATGGAGTGCTGCACTATTCTAGAATAAAAAAATAAAGCCAATTAAGATCAAAATAAATTGTTGTAATTTTGTCCTTTGACAGGTCATACATATAGATTTTTAAATGAACCAAAAAGGAGGGGAAGGGAGAAGCATGCTCTACAATTTGTTCTGTACCTTGGCATTTTCTCTTCTTACTAAATAATAGTTTGGGGCATTCTTTCCTGATCCACCTCATTCATTCATTCACATGATTTTCCAACATATGGGATGCACCATAATTTATTTAATTAGTGTCCTATTAATAGTAAAACCTCTTTTCAAAACTTCAGTGGGCCCCTTGACCCATTTGAAATGCTACTTATCAATAAGGAAAAAGGGATCCTATTTCATTCATTTGTTCAAAATCCTGCCTCTCTGCAGATCGGTCAGCTTAATCCTCAATATCTAGCAAATCAACTATAAAGCAAAACATCAGCAGTGCTGGGGTAGGGCAGGGGGCCATTTGAGCAGTCATTTGCAATGCACCAGAATGCAGATCCCTTGCAAGGATCCTGAGAAGTGACCACTGACATCCTTGAAGACTCATCATGTGATGAGGCCAAGTGGCCTTGTCCTGGGAGAAATCAATGCAGCATTGCTTCACACAGAAGCTTCGGACTCACATATTTCCCAGAAGACTTACCACCCCGAAGATGCTTTATTTTATTCATGATGGGTATTCCACTACAGCTGCTGAGTTTACTGGGCCCTCATGGTTTCCTATTTCCAAGATACCTTGACAGCAGAGCCATCTTAATACCTATATTTTTTAAAATTCTCCAAGGAAAGAGATTTTCATTTTGTCATACTCTATTCTGCAGGGGATTGGGGTGGTCAGTTCAGATAAAATGGAAACTAGCCTCATTTGACCCCCTTGTTAGCTGTGTATCCTGGGGTCTATCACCAAACCATTCCAAGCCCATAAAATGGAGATAACAACACCTACTCCTCAGCGTTGTTGGGGTGATTGGCTAGGACAATTTATGTGTGTATGTGGTATTCTCCCACCTCTATATTTAAACATGTATCTATGTGATTACCTACAGAGAGATGTTTTAAAAGATGTTTACCAAAATATTAACTTTGGTTTTTTTTCTAGGGGTGATACTCCTAGGATTTTTTTTTCATAGTTAATTTCCATATGGCTTGTATTCATTTTGTTTTTGTTTATACAATGATCAGGCATGATATTTATAAAAAAAATATAAATTCATCTTCAAGATGAGGTAATGTATATGAAGAAAATTCCACACAGTAAATGTGGTGGTAGATGTTATCATCGTGAAAAGCTATCAGGAAAAGATGACTCATTTGATCCCCCCAAAATTACCATCTAACTATATTTAAGACCCACCAAAATCCAATCCTTAGGAATATGGGCTTTGGAACTTACATAATCCTGGGTTTGAATTGCAGATTTTGTCTTTGTTTTTCCTCCCTACATCTGCTACACCTTGAAGAAAACATTTTACCACTTGTAGTCTTGGTCCCTCCTCTATAAACTATGATGCTGCCTCCATTTATTCAATTGCCCAAATCTTATACAACCTTCAGAATTTTCCATGTTTCCAGCTGCCCCCAAAACATGGTATTCCTAGGGTACTGACAGTCTTGGTCATTCTTCGGAACCCTGGATGTATCACTTTTTAGCCTTTTGTCTAAGATCAAGTGCAGAACCCTGGGTGTAATAACAAAACCTACTTGTGGCCAACACAACTAATTCCACATGCAATATCTATCTTCCCTTTCTTTGTACCAACAGAACTTAGATTCTGTGCAGGGCAGCAGAATATCTATTTAAAAATACTCACCTCCCAGACTTCTTTGCAGCTAGGAGTGGCCATATGACCCAGTTGGATCAAGGAACTAAAGCCATATTCTTTTATAATAGACTTCCAAGAAAACAGCTGTATTCCTGATTAGAAGGGAGATATTCAGCTGATACTCTTTGCCCTCCACTCTTCCCCCTGTTCCTGTCTGAAGAAAGGAAATGACGCCTAGACACAGTAGCTGTCTTTGCAACCAAGAATATAAGATCTCCACACTAAGAATGACAGAGCAGGAAAGCAGAAGAAACCAGGTCTTAGATGGCTTCATAAGGGTGTTGTACAAATCCAAGACCTCGTTCCCTAGATTTCTTGCTACACGACAAAAATAAATCCTTAGAAGGGTTAAGCCGTTATCGTCAGGATTCAGTTCCATGCAGCTGAACACAGTCCCAAATAGAAACACTGCCTTAAGAGGTTGCTGTGAGCATTCAATTGCAATAAAGTTTATTTGTTTGTTTTCAGTTTTAGTTTTTGCTTTTTATTGCTAAGGATTGAACCCAGGGCCTCTCAAATACTTAACATGCACTCTATCATGGAGTCATATCCCCGGCCACAATTTCAATGTTTGGCAAACACTTAGCCCAGTGCCTGAACACAGATAGAGATTAACAAATGTTTGTAGATGAGTTCCAATTAGGAATTGAAATTTTGTCAGAGTATGGGCTATCATAGTATCTCAGGAACTTGAGCTCTGCTTATTCATTTGTCAAGGTCTTAGAGAATTATAGCCAACATATAAGAATATTTGTAAAACTATTTGACACCTAAATATAATTCTAACAAATGTTTCTTGAGTACCTACAGTGTACCGACATTGTCCTAGATGGGGGTAACTGCATTGAATAAGACAGACAGAAGCTGGTGCAGTGGTGCATGCCTGTAATCCCAGTGACTGGGAAGGCTTAGGCAGGAGGATCATGAGTTCAAAGACAGCCTCAGAGAACTGAGGCTATGGCTCAGTGGTCTCACATGTGTGAGGCCCTGGATTCGATCCTTAGCACCACATACATAAAATAAAGGTATTAAAAAAAAAAAAAAAAAAAAAAAAAGACAGCTTCAGCAATTTAGAGAGGCCCTAAGCAACTTAGTGAGACACTATCTCAAAATAAAAACATAAAAATAGGGATGTGGCTCAGTGGTTAGCACCCCTGGGTTCATTTCTCAGTACAAAAAAAAAAAAGGAGAAGATAGTATTTCTGATATGCATTTTGGAGGTGGTGACATTTGAAAACTCTTGGCATAAATGACCCTGTCCAACACCATCACCCATTCCCCCCAACTCCCATCCCCACTTAAAGACTTGACCATAGTCTGGCATGACTTCTACTGGCCCTGGACCATGTCTCTAGGATGACCCCAGTCACCCTTTAAGTACCCACCTGAGAATGTTCAACACTGTGAATAAAATTTTACTGTTTGTTCCAGCAAAAAACTGACTATGGGGCCCTGACTTCTCTTCTTTCTGGGCATTTACTTTGTATAGTACTATTATTTTTTATGAGATGAGGTCTTGCTATGTTGCCCCAGGCTGTCCTGGAATGCCTGGGCTCAAGTGATTCTTCTGCCTCAGCTTCCCTGAGTAGCTGGGAATATAGTTTCTGCACTATGCCCAGGCTGAACCTTTACTTTAGAAAGTTTGCAACACCCCTTTGAGATGTAAATCTTTCACTACCCAGAAACATCTCAGGGTCTTAGAAGCCATCTCTTTGAAATGTAAATGTAGAGAGTGCTCCTGTCTCCCAATTCTGTGGCAGAGTAAGAATCTAACTTTGGTGTATGCCTTGAAATGTTGCCGCCTGAAGCGATGGCCGCTTGGAGCAGCAAAGCTGCAGGAATAAGTTCAGAGGCAGACTGGAAACAAACAGGATCTTTATTCTGTCAGCTTCTCTCTCTGGCTCTAACAACTCTAAAACGTACCACTCACCACCAAACAACCAACAACCAAAAAATGGCCCCGACCCGCTCCGTGCTCCGCCCAAGGCTCTCGAGATCTCGGGCCAAGTCTCGTGAGACTACGGAAGGCGGCAATGCCTAAACATCTCCATGGCCCGAAGTCAACCGCAATCTTAGCCATTTCCCCAAACAGGGCTCCTGCATTGAAACATTATCTTCTACCCTAAATATATGAGAATTTTGCTCCTCCTCCACATAAACACCAATTAATGAACCCAGATAGTCTCATCATATAGAACAAACCCACTTAAACATCCCTTAGCTACCTGTCCTTTAGCACATCCCAGCTTTTCAAAGTCCTATAGTTTGGGCAGACTGAGAGCTCAGTTTACACTGAAATCTCTCCCTCCTGCTGCACTACTGAATAGAATCTGTCTCACCACCTTGAACCTGTGTCTGATTCCCTTTATCTTTGACACATTGAATTTAAGACTTGGTTCAAAGAAGGAACCTTACTGGGTTCAGTGACACAAGACTATAGTCCCACCTACTTGGGAGGCTGAGAGAGGAAGATCTCTTGAACCCAAGAATTCAAGACCCAGCCTGGGCAACATGGTGAGATCTGGTTTTAGTTTGTTTTTGTTTTTCATACTGGAGGTTGAACCAGGGGTGCTTTACCACTGAGCTATATTCTCAGCACTTTTTATTTTGAGACAAGATCCTGCTGGGTTGCTGAGAGTCTGGTTAAATTCCTGAGTCTGGCTTTGAACTTGCCATCCTCCTGCTTCAGCTTCCCCAGTCTCTGGGATTATAGGCATGTGCCACTGGGCCTGGCTGAAGCCAGTTCTTTGAAAATAAATAAATAAACAATATATATATATATATATATATATAATAAACAAATATACGTATTTGTTTATGTATGTGTGTGTGTGTGTATTCCTAAGAAAGTATCAACTGTGGGGCTGGGGTTGTGGCTCAGCAGTAGAGTGCTCGCCTAGCACTGCGCGGCCCGGGGTTCGGTCCTCAGCACCATGTACAAATAAACGCATTGTGTACAACTAAAACAAATAGATATTAAAGCAAATAAATAAATATTAAAAAAAAAAAGAGGGCTGGGGTTGTGGCTCAGCGGCAGAGCGCTTGCCTCGCACATGTGCGGCCCGGGTTCGATCCTCAGCACCATGTAAACATAAATGCATTGCATTGTGTACAACTAAAGTAAATAAATAAATATTTAAAAAAGAAAAAAAAGAAAGTATCAACTGTGCAAGGATCTGGCGGCAAAACATTGCAGACCGAGAGGCTCATCAAGGCTTTAAAATGACAGTGCATTTAGTGTTATTTTCCTGATATCTCCACAAGCTTGTATTTGCAAACACAAGGAATGCAAAGGCAAGGAAACCACATTTTATGTGTCCTAGAACTGTACAATTTGAGTGACCCTTTTTAAGAAAAATAATACAAAATTATAAATACAAAATGGAGCTTTGGAAGAGGTCTTTGCAAGTGAGAGGCCTTGAAGTTTAAGCTCCAGGAACTTCATAGAAAATCTATTCCTGTTTAGATCTGAGGTGATAAAGACAAGGAGATTTGAAGCACAAATTACTCAGACTCTTTGGGTTGCATGAGTGGGGAAAAAAGTTGACATTTATAATAAGGATCCACAATAATCACGAAATTGAAGGATGAGAATTTAGCTGGATCAAACACATATAGCACCACAGACTCAAATACCCCAACTTCCATCTCCACCTCTCTAAACTCACACATGTGCTTCGTTTTTATCTTTCTCTTTGCAGATCAGCTCCATCTGCTTTTCTGAGCCATGGGGCAGGAAACTACAACAAGCTAAAACACTGCAGTTTGATGTTGCAGATTCAACCACCAGTTCCTGGTGCAAATTCCCAGGGAAGCACCTGATAGACAGGCTTGAGTCACTGTCCATTCTCGGGTCAGATAACTGCACCATGGCAACTAGAGGACTGATCAACCCCGGGATCAGGACAAAAGCAGTTGCCTGGAAATGAGAAATTACTGTGCTCCAAGGAGCAAACCCTCTGACTGTATATCAGCTCTCTCTAAAAGAAATATAGTGCAAGCTGCAGATGTCATTTTAAATTTTCTGGCAGACACATTAAAGAAATACAAAGAAACAGGTGAAATTAATTTTAATAATATATTTTATTAATCGTACCATATCCAAAATACCATTACTTTAACATGAAATCAATGCAAAAACAAGATAGTTTATAATCTTTTTTACATACTATCTTTAAAATGCAGTGTGTACCAAAATGTAGCTCACTGATAGAGTGCTTTCTTAGCATGTGCAAGGACCTGGATTTTGTCCCCTAGCACTGCAAAAAATAATATTGATTTTTAAAAATTCACTGTGTGTCTTATAGCATGTCTCAGTTTAGATTAGCCACATTTCAAATGCTCAGTAGGTACATATAGTAGACCTGCAGGTCTAAATTTCTTGACTAAGATTGGGTTAATGCTGCTCATGTATACATGATAGTGGGTTCAGTCTGCAGTGATCAAAAGAATTGTTCTGCCTAGTGCAGTTGTCATTATTGTGTGTCTGCTCTTGGGCTCAGATAAATATGCAGGATTAATCATCTTTGGCTTTCATAGTGCACACAGCAGAGAAGCACATTTGCTGCCAAATTGCAATTATGGAGTTCTTTCTTTGATGGACTCAGAGTTAATGTCTTTGTACTTCCTTTATTCCAGAAATTAAATTAAAGCCACACACACACAAGGCCCATAGAAATCTGCAGCTCCATCAGCAAATTGTTCAGGCTTGGAGAGAAGGTCATTAGACTGGTTTTATATGGAGCCCATAAAGCATCAGGAAAACAGATAAATGTCAAAATATTAGTTGCTCAGTTGCACTTGAGCTCAGCCTCCCAAAGGTAATAAATAGCATTTCTCCAAAGTATGTCTGCTTTCTTTTCTATTTGTTATATCCAGGTAAATAGATCCTAAGAGGCATTCTCCTTTCTCATATGGCAAAAAGAGTATATATACACATCCCAAGTTTGACAACGTGAATATACACAGGTCCATCTTAGTTTGAGAAACTGATCAATATTCTGTATCTATCATTTTTTAAAATATTTTTTCTTAGTTGTTGATAGATCTGTATTTTATTTATTTGTAAATGGTGCTGAGAATAGAACCCAGTGCCTCAAATGTCCCAGGCAAGTGTGCTACTGCTGAGCCACAGTCCCAGCCCCTGTCTAAAGATTTCTAAGGTGAATTTATTGCAAAGACCAAAATGTAACTGGTTTAGAAGTCTCTTGTTTTTCCTTCTAGAGGCAATTTGTAACAATTGCCTAATAATTTGATAGCTGCTATACATCAAGTACTTATTATGTGCCAGCATTGTGCCAAGCAATTACAGATATTAAGTCACTTCACTGTTGCAATAATGCCATTGGTAAGTATTATTAACACCCCCATTTTACAGGGAAGGAAACTGAAGTTTGAGAAAGATTAAGTGATTTGCTCAAAGTCACATGATTACTAAGCAATGAAGCTAAGAAAAGAACTCAAGATTTGCATGACTCCAAAGTCTTACTTCCAGAGGCCTGTGTGTGAAATCAGGGATACTTTATAAAATATAAGGCCATCGAGCCTTGCTTTACAGGGCCAGCACTTCTACTAGAGGGCTTCTTGCGGGGCAGGGTGTCTGAGAAGAGAGGATAGTGGAAATGAGGTCACCAGTGAGCAAGGCTATAAGGTGGCATAATGGGGCTCCTCTTAACATCAGAAAAATAAAGACAGATGTTTAAGTGCCTGGGAGAAGGCAATTGACCAATCCTGGCACAGAACGGCTGGACTCTAGTTCATTGCAAACCAGCTCTGACCTAGCTCGGTGGCCTTGAGCAAGCCACCTGTCTTCCATCATGTCAGAGATAATGGCTCTGCCAGGCCTCCCTGAGGGCCTATTGTATTAACTAGTTAATGGTTATATACTAGTACGAATAGGCAAAGGGCCCAATAAAATCTCTACCCAGGCCGTTTTAGCAGGGAACTGAACCCCTGTTGGTTATAAATGATGAAGGAAGATCAAGCCCTCTTCAGTTTTATTGCCTTAATTGAGCCATTTGGCAGTACTAGACCAGATAAGAAAATAGTAGCACTCCAACCTTGATTAGTCAACCTGACTTTGAGAGACAACACCAGTAATGTTCTTAGAACCTAATTTAATTTTGTTAACCTCCAACAATGGGTAGGCATTAACTAAGTGTTTGTTGAATGATTAAATGCAAGAATTTGATGTTTGCTCAAGCACCTACTACATATCAGACTGTGGATTTCAAATCTCAAATGTTAAAAAGCCACCTCTCTGATATCAATATTTGTCCTGGAGGTTGAGAATGTTATCACATACTCTAATTGTGGATTTCTCCCAACAGCAAGTGCAGAACTATCATATTAACAAACAATCCTGCTTGATAGCAAAGTTTCAAACTATTCCTCATACAAGGAGGAATTAGAACTCTTGCAACCCCTCCCTTGACAGGATGGCCCTCCAGGGCCAGACATCTTCATTTGCGAAATGTAGCATAAATAACAAAAATTTAGGAGTTTTTTTTGTTTTGTTTTCTGTGGTGCTGGGGATTGAACCCAGGACCTTGTGCATGCAAGGCACTCTATCAACTGAGCTCTATCTCCAGCCCCAGGAGTTATTCTGATAACAGATGTAAATAGAAAAAGTATGCAGAATATTTTCATCTTTAAAGGACCATATCTACTCAAGTTTTTACAAGGCAAGACTAAGTAAATTCACAGTTAGGGATCAAAGTCACATCCCTGCACCCCCTGTCACCATAAGGGGGTTGGAGGAGGTCTCTCCAGAGGCAGAGAAAACACCTACTCCAACCTTCCAAACTCTTGACAGACCATAGAAAAGAATTTAAGAGTTGGGCTAGGTGGCACACGCACTCAGCGTCTTGGGAGGCTGAAGCAGGAGGACCACGAGTCCAAAGCCAGCCTCAGCAACTGGAAGGCCCTGAGCAGCTCAGTGAGACCCTGTCTCTAAATAAAAATATAAAATAGGGCTAGGGATGTGGCTCAGTGGTTTAAGACCCCTGACCCCTGGGTGCAATCCCCAGTACCAAAAAAAAAAAAAAAAAAAAAAAGAAATTAAGGACATACCAGGTTTTAGCAAAGAGGAAAAGCTTTATTAGAAAATGAAAGGTAGAGTTAGCTGTGAATTCTCAGAGCACATATAAGCTATCCTGAGAGTAAGAAGCACTTTCTAGGTCTTGGGATTTTTTTTTTAAGTTGTAGATGGACACAACACCTTCATTTTATTTATCTATTTTTATATGGTGCTGAGGAGCAAAGCCAGTGCTTCACATGTGCTAGGCAAGCACTCTGCCACTGAGCTACAACCCAACCCTTGGGCTCTTCTTTTAAAGGAAATTTTAGGAGGAATGGGCCTGAGAAGGGATGTGGGAGTATTGTTAGTCTGGTGAACTCGGGTCTTTGATCATGGATCACCAAGTGTTAGGGTGGTCTGGTTTTCTCCACGATCTTTAGGTTGACATTGTCTCCTCCATCTAGATAATGTTTGGGTTGTGCCAACATTATATGTTTCTTAAAATATATCTCCTTTGTTTTATCTAATCTGAAAATACATTGTGTAGGCAAACAGTGCACGTAAGTTTTAATCAAAATTAGGCAATTTTCATAAATGAGTGAACTTAGAGTAACTAAGATTTGTAGATTTCTCAAAAATTTGAGATTGACAGGCCTGGAAGAAAAACAGGCCTGGGAACTGAGCCTGATCATGGGGCTTTTAGATTTATAGCCTGTTGGATCCCAGGCAGAAGGCCACACCTCCCCAGGTGCCTTGTGAAAAACTACAGCTCCCAGGATCCTCAGCATGACCAAAAAACCTGACCAGCAAGTCCCCTGTCCACTACCCCCCCCCCCACCTCTGCTGCCTATAGGACAAGGGCTCACTCCTAGGGGGTTTTATGGCCCCTACTCTATTTAAACCAGCCCCGGACTGAAATCTCTCTCTGTTCCTGCTCTCTGTTCCTGCCTCTCTCGGTTCCTGCCTCCCTTCCCTTCCTTTCCCTACCCTTGCCCACGTGGCACCCCAATAAACCCTTTTATTTCACTAATACAGTGTTCCCAGCTAAGTTAACTATGTTTCAGCAGTTTTCTAACATTTGGTGTGTTGGCCGGGAAAGGAGACGAGTGTCCAACATGTCTCCATTTGTCTGCCCACCTTCTCCACAACATCGCTGGACTTCGGTAAACCCCCGTCCACCCCGAGTTCCTAAACCTGTTTGGCCACTGCGCGGCGAAAATTGACCGTCGAGTGTCCGGCAATCTCGCCCGCAGCCTATACAGGGGGGGCAACACCCCACCCAAGCCTTCAGGGCGACGGTGGACCCCGGGAACTCTCCCCCCCTCCCCCACCTTTGTCCGCCCCGCTTTAAAATTTCCAGCTGTAAGACTACGGCTCTCTGCTGTCTGTGGCTAGGAAAGATCCCCTCCACACTCCGGGCTTGAGCTTCCGTTTTTCCGTTCGGAATGGAAAAAAATCCGAAAACCTCCATGGAGTAAGCTCATAGCCCCCCGGCATCTTTAAACCTGCCGTCCGGGACGGAAGGTGGTTATATGTCCCAAGGCTCGTTTCACCTGGTGACGACTGGGCAAGCGGACTTGGATCTTACTCTGATACATACTTTCAAAGGGACGCCTTCCAAAGTATTGCATCAGCCCCTCCCCGTTAACGGGAAATATGGGAACTTCCCTATCAGCTCCAGCCGACACGCCTCTCAATTGCCGTATGTCAACGCCTTCTCCCTTCTACCGGCAGCCTTGGAGGCTGCTCCAGACCGCTCCCCCCCCCCCCACCCCCAGCTCAGGCTTTAGATTTTGAAACTGGCGGGCTTCCGAGCTTATATCCTCCCCCTCCTTTGTCTTCATCCTTCGCCCCGCCCCAGCCTTCTCGCTCTGCCTGAATCCTCCTCTGTCGACCCGCCTTCTCTGTCCACGTAATTTCCGGTGCCTTCACCGCCGCTACCCCCCCGCCCTCTAAATTTCCTGTTCCCAGCTCCGTGCCACTCCCGCCGTGCTCGCAGCCTGCACAGCGGTGCGCTCCCGGTCCGCGCTCCTAGCCCGCTCTGGGGCGCTCTCCCCCTTGCTCGCTTCCTCTGCTCTCTTATAGGTCCAGCTCTGACTGGCACCGTCCCGCTCGCCAGGCGCGGGCCACTACCCTCCGATAGCCAAGCGCTTCTTCGCGCAGGGCCAAATCCCTCCCCCACCCCCATGCGTCCTCCCCGACGCTCACAAAGGTGCCGGGGCCGGGCACCCCGACCAATGGCCGCGCCGCCTGCCGGCCCGCACCCCAACCAATGGCTGCACCGCCGAGCCCTGGGCCGGCCCCGCACACGGCGATAGGCGCCCCGCCCGCCCGCAGGCCTGCTCCCAGTCTGTGAGTCTACACCACTTGCCCCCCCTCCCTCCCCTTGCTGCTGCCGCAGCCATGGCCGCCTGCCGCCACTGCTGCTGCCGCTGTCACTGCGACTTCCACCACACATTCCTTGCTCAAAAGCCTAGCCCAGCGCGCCCCCCAAGTGAGGCTGCCCGGCGCCGCCGCCGCCGCCGCGTGGCTGCTGCAATACAGTCTATCCGCCCCACACGGTCTTTGCTCAGGAGCTAAACCCGCGCTCTGCCCAAGCAAGGCTGCCCGAGCCGCCGCAGCGAGTCGGCGCAGGCTCCACGTGCAGCCCCGACTCAGCTCCCCCCCTTCCTCGGATCCGCCATGTCCTTCCGCCCAAATCTGTCTCCACTTCCGCTCCACGTCCCGCCCTTCCTTGATCTGCCATCTTCTATCCCAACCCACGTGGTTCCCTCCGACTGCCTCCCAGGCAAAGCCTTCTCGCGCGCCTTCGCTGCTGCACTCAGCGGGCCGGACCATGCCCTGCCTTATAGCAGCAGCGGGGGCAACCACGAAACTCTACCCTCCCTCCCAGCCTCCCAGAGCCGCCTGCTCGGTTCTCCCTAAATCCTCCGATAAACCAGACCCCGCCACTCCGTTCCAAGCCCAAGCACAGCTGGCCTTATCCTTCACCATTTACTCCCTCTGTCCTCTGCTCTCTCTCTCTTTCTCATTCACGTAAGACACAGTCCCTCAGTTCCCATTCAGAATGGGAAATTCAATCAATCCGCTCTTTTCATCCCCTGCTAAAATCACCTTTGCCTCTTTAGCTCCTCGCTTCCCCTTCCAAAGTGCGCAATAAATAAGGGTGCCTTTAAACTTCAAACTTAATTCGCAAGCTTTTTCCAAGACTTCTCTTCAGCAAAGAAAATGCCTGATACTATTCAGTCTCATATTTTGACACATGAGATTATTCATTTATAACTAACTTTGTTTGTTAAACGTCTAATTAATTTACAAGGTTAAAATGCTAACTGTTAAATGTGCTTTAACAGGTAGGATTCTACATACTTAAACACTGTGTTCTCATGAAATGGGTACCAGATGTGTGTAATTTTATATACAAAGGTTTATAAAAGATTGAGGAGGCTCAAAGGTTTTTATTCCAACTAAAAATACTATAAATAACAAAATGTTTTTATTAAAATAAAATAATTCGTCTAAATTCAAATCATTATAAAGATTGTTTCAAAGGATGAGCAGAGAAAGGAGTTAACACGTGAAAGAAATAAATTAGGAAGATTAAGTATGGAAACCATACTCAATAGAAAGAAAAAGAAATGTTTCAAGATAAGAATGTCTTATAGTGAAGTAAATAAGAGGGTTTATAAGAAATGTTTCAAGATAAGAGGGTTTATGTAAGTGATGTAAAGGCTGTGTAAGTTGGTTAAATAAGTATATGAGACAATCAGCAAAGCTATGTAATTTATCCATAATGTCGTGTTTATTAATTTCCTTCCTTTTGAACAAGTAATCTTAAAAGGAATTATTTCAAAATATCATGTTCTCTCTTTAAGAGCTAAATTTGATTTATGGAAACATCAATGTAATTATATATTGTAAAAACATTTTGCCATTTTTCCAAAAAGGTTAAATACTCTCAAAATTTCTTTAATCCGTTCTAATTGTAATATTTTGTCAGCTAAATGCTCTCAGCCTTTCTTTAACAGAAATCAACTTCAAAACTTAAACACCTGACCTTCAAAAACCGTCAAGATAGATAGGTACCACAGACCCCGGCTACTGTAAGTTTATAAACATTAAAATTAAAGCCCAATATTCTCAATTTAAGATTAGCTTACTGGATGGCTAAGATCAAAACTTTTAAATTAATCAAAAAGGGCCAAGAAGACCAGTATTTGGTTCTTGTCCCAGAGTCTGCCTGTGAGGGAAGAGGAAACATCTCTACAGAGCTTTACATCTCTGGGTCACATGATCTCTCGATAAGAGGGATAAATGAGACCGATAGAGAAAAAGCCAATCAGTGCACTTGCTAAAAGGAGGGTCCATAAAAAAGGGAGAAACATCCCTAATGCTTCTGAGGGAAGCCACAAGGTCAAGCAAGACCTGGACCCATCCTTACAGAAGGCACCAAGCAGAAAATCTGCTCTCAAGTTTCCCCAAGATTCCCATCAGAAACAGCTGACTCTTACCAATGGTCAAAACAGAAGTCAGTTTGACAAACTTCATCCTAGACATCCAGTAACAGTTAAAACAGATGCACAACCATTTCTGAACATTTTAGAAGCAAAGGTAACTTCAGCCCTAAGTGAAGTGTTGTGTTTACATTCCCGATAACTCTGTACATGCTAAAGCTTTAAATTATCATCTTCATGGTATACATTGACGTTTCAGATGCTGCAACATTTCTTCGGTACTCATGTTTTTTGTTTCTCCAATAGAAGCTTCCGTCCCTGATGACTTTACAACCTTCCCCAGGCTTCAGTCTGACCTAACTTCTACAAAAGGAACTCCAAACTACTGCCCCCATCACTTCGCCCCCGTTCAGCCTGAAGAAGCCAGATTCGGTCATCGACCCATTCCCTTACAGTAGTAAAGAGTTCCTAAGGTTAGAAGGGAAATGAAGCCAGAATCTCATAGACAGTCAGCATATATAGGTAAATCAAGTCAGGTCGAAAGCCAATATTGGGAAGTTGGGAAACTGTCCCCTGAGGGATTGAAATGCCGATTCCCTCAGAGCCCTTCGTCCACCCTTAACAACCTGCCCCAACATGTTGCCAAGGTAACCCATCTCAGGAATTGCCCCTTCCTACAGGGAGCTATCTCAGATCTTCTGCAGAAATGTTTTCTCAGATCCACCCATTCCCTTATAATATCACCTTCTCTGCAGTCCCTCCTTTCCACAGCTCTGAGTACTCTTGCACTCTTTTAAACTTTCTTTCCTCTCCTCTCGTGGGTATCGTGTTTCCCCATCTAACTTGCTCAGACCCAGGTGGTTTACCTAAGAGTTCAGACTTCCCATCAGTCGAGGGCCATTACTGTAGACAGAGAGGCCCTCATCAAGGCCCTTCCATGTCCCAAGACAAAGGAAGAGATTCTTCTCTTCCTAGGCCTAGTGGGATATTTCCATGCCTGGATTCTCAATTTTTCTCTTTATGTAAAGCCCTTATATGAGGCAGCTAAATGGATTGAGGAAAAGTTCCTCCCCGAAGGCATTCAGGCTGAGTTTAATTTGGTGCTCATGTCACTATTGCCTCTCCTCACCATTTAAAGACTAACATATAAAAGCCTTCAAACTCTCCTGCCTTGTCGCGCTCGGCTCCTCAACCACCTTCCAACCCTGCTCCTCTTTACACCCAGCTTCCCTCCTCCCAGTCTCCTCAGAGCCCCCAGAACATGATTGTATAGAGACACTCGAGGCTTTAATCCCCCATCCCTCCCATATTAAAGAGGGACCACTTCCTGATCCTTCCTTAATTTGGTTCACAGATGGCAGCTCTTTCTTTAGGGATGGGCAACGTTTTGCTGGATACGCTATTGTTTCCCTATCAGAGGTTATTGAGGCAGCACCCCTACCCCCCAACACCACAAACCAACGGGCTGAATTAATAGCTGTCATTCGTGCCTTCGAATTAGCTGCTGATCAAAACCTCACCCTTTACACAGACTCAAAATATGTCTACCATATTTTGCTTTCCCATTCAGCAGTATGGAAAGAGCGAGGGCTGCTGACCACAAAAGATTCTGCAGTTACTAATTCTAAATTAATATCAAAACTTTTGCAAGTCTCTCTCCTGCCCAAGCTGATAGGGATTTCCCATTGTCCTTCACATCAAAGTGGAGACTCTCCCATAGTTCAGGGAAACACGAAGGCCGACAGAGCAGCAAGGGAGGCAGCACTATCTTCTCCTTCTCTTCTGGCTCCAGTCCTACCTACTACCCAGACCCCCACATCCCCTTCCACACAATCAATCCTCTCCTATCTCCATTCCCTTTTCCATCCTAACCCTCAGGCCCTTAAGACTTTTGCTACCTCCTTCCTCACCCTGACTCCGGAAGACACACAGTTTCTCCATCAGCTCACCTCCGCGTGCACTGCATGTCAACGCACCAACCCATATACTCCCCTTAAACCAGGAACATTTCCCTCTCACCAAGCTCGAGGCCAGCTTCCAGGAGCTGATTGGCAGATAGACTTCACCAACATGCCAGTTGCCCGGAGACACAACTATCTCCTGGTTTTGGTAGACACCTTCTCTGGATGGGTGGAGGCCTTCCCTACTTCCAATAAAAGGGCCTCCACAGTAGCCTCCATTCTAGTCTCAGAAATCCTTCCCCGTTTCAGATTGCCCACGTCCATCCAGTCTGACAACGGGCCTGAATTTGTTTCCCAGGTTACCCAAAGTGTTTCTACTTCCCTTAATATCCCTTGGCATTTTCACATCCCATATCACCCCAAGTCCTCAGGAAGGTAGAGAGGACTAATAGGACTCTTAAAGATGTCCTGACTAAACTCTCCCTAGAACTCCACTTAGACTGGGTCAAGTTACTCCCTCTTGCCCTTTTTAGGCTCAGAGTCCTCCCAAAAAAGCCCTCCTTACTATCCCCTTTTGAGGTTATGTTTGGGCGACCAGCCCTTCCACCCGGAGTTTCCCCAACTCAGGGACCCCTACCCAAAGATCTTTCTCTTCCCATCTTGTCCTTCATTAGACATCAGTTATGGAAGTGCCAAGATTTCATTCCGCCTCACCCAAATAGACTCACTACTTCATTTCCATTGACACCCGGTTCTTGGGTATATTTCTCCCCTCCCCAGGACACAGGAGCAACCTCCCTTGCCCCGAAGTGGACAGGCCCTTTCCAGGTTGTGCTGTGCACACCCACGGCTGCTAAGCTTCATGAAACTTCAGGGAATTTGACTTCTTGGATTCATATTTCCAGACTAAAACCAGCTGCTCAACCAACTGAGGATCTACAAAAGGACGACAAACAACTACCTCAGTATACCTGCTCCCCCCTCCCCACCGATCCCCTGAAGATCCGCTTCTCTCGTGTTCCTAATACTGATCTAAAATGACCCTTTCCGTAATTTTCATTCTATCCCTGGCTCTCTTTCCATT
Organism: Tamias sibiricus; assembly: GCA_025594165.1. Classification (NCBI taxonomy): domain Eukaryota; kingdom Metazoa; phylum Chordata; class Mammalia; order Rodentia; family Sciuridae; genus Tamias; species Tamias sibiricus. Next base: position 69,596,551 of record CM046662.1, read on the forward strand.
TGTCCCTGCAGGTTCTGTGTCCTATTGCTCTGCTCCTCCATGCCGTTACTTTTTCGAGGTTGGCAACTAGATAATGATGGGCAAAAAAACACGCCTTCTCAATCAATCATCCTGCCCTTTTGATAATTGTCCCTCCATTCTGCTTACTTTTGATGCAGTTTCCACATGTACTCACCGATGTTTTCCTGACATGTCAAAATTACCAAAATATCTTTGTTTTAAAGAGGACCAGACAGAAAATTGGTGCAATAACGACCCTAATGGATGGGTTGGATGTCCATCCTGGAGCTGTAAATATCATTGGTCCCATCCTGTTATGGGAACAACAAACTCCTGGGGAATCATGCCATCCCAACTCCAATCCTGGAAGTACAATAATAATGTAACCTTCAAGATTACTGACCCTTTTTCCTGGCAGAGTCGTATTGCTGCAGTAGGGTTTGCTAATCGCAACTGGATCCATGGTCGAGGGAAAATCATTATAGAAAAAACTATAAAAGACTCTTCTGCTGCCAGGGCTTTTGAGAAACTTAGTGCCACCAGACAGCAGACTCGAACCCATCTTTGAAACTTAAACGACTCTCTCTCCTTCTCCTGGGACTCCATTCTCTCTTTATCTCTTTCCTTATTAGCAAGCTATTCCACCTTTAACGCTTCGACCTGTTTCCTCTGTGCGAACGCTTCGCAAGTCTTTATTAGTCCCGGTCCCAGTTCGAGCCAATGTCACCCCAACCTCCTCATGCCACAATCAATCCTCTCTCTCTCTCCCACTTCCGACTATCCCCCCATTCCTTAACGTTACTTCTTGTTGGGCCGCCACCAAAGACTCTTGCCCAGAACGCACCTGGCATCCCATAACGAGTAATTTGACTCTCCCTCCCCCTCTCCTGTTTTGGTGCTCCACCCACGTGTTCCGAGGCATTGATGCTAAAACCCCAGGTCCCTGCTATCCTGTTGTCTTAATTCCAGGCTTGACTCTATATACAGAGGCTGAAGTTGAGGACCTTCTTTCCTCCCTACAGTCTCAAGGGGGGCGCTCTAAGCGAGCGGCCACTCTGGCAGCCTTAGTGGGTGTTAGCTTAGTCAACGCGATTGCCTCCACAGGCCTCTCAGTTGGAGGACTGGCTCATTCACTTGTAATGGCCCAATCCTTTGAACAGGAGCTCTCTGACCTCACAGATAAGCTTGCCACCACAGCTGAAGCCTCCGCCTACTCCATCCAGGCCCTCCAGCAACAACTCTCATCACTAGCGGAGGTTGTGCTCCAAAACAGGCGAGCCTTGGACCTCGTCACAGCAGAAAAAGGGGGTACCTGTATTTTCTTGGGTGAGGAATGCTGCTATTATGTCAACCAGTCAGGCAAAGTTGACCACAACGTACAACGCTTAAAAGAGGTAGTGCAAGGTTTAGGGGACAAGAAGATCTGGTGGCAGCAGAGATCCTCATGGGAACTATGGGAAGGGGTGGCCCCCTGGGTCCTCCCTCTCCTAGGCCCACTTATAACTATATGTCTTGTCCTGATGATAGTTCCTTGCCTCATACGATGCCTTCAAAATCATATTTCTCAAATTTCTAACCAAACCGTTAACCAGCTTCTCCTCAGGGATTATCAACTGCTAACAACCACAGATGACCTTCCAACCAAAGATGACTTCCCTGCACCTCGGGACAGAGTTGCCAATCTCTAGAGAGATCAGCTACATCCTGACTCCCTCGATTGTTTTTTTTTGCTGTAAGTCCTGCCCGGTGGAATAAGCAGCCGGACAATCATCCCTCTCACCTTCTTTTCTTTGTTGTTTCCATAATAGTGTTAAGATGCCACCTGTAAACTCGAGATGCCTACAATTCCTACATGCTCTCCAAGAAGATAGTTGGTTGATTCCCCTGGTGACCTCTGCAGAAGCCTGGTTTAACACCCTCACCGATTTATGGCTTCAAGGAACCTTCATCCAATTCACTCCTGCAGAGATCCATCTTTATGGTGCCTGCCTCCTGGGAATTTTTTTAACCCTCAAGCCTGACCTGCCTGCCCACATTCCTCCCCCCCAAAAAAACTACCCCACGTCGCCCCATTTCAGCTCTGAAGCAGCCAGATCGAAACATGACGTCCCTCTCCCTAAGAAATAAAAAAGAGGGGAATGTTGGATCCCAGGCAGAAGGCCACACCTCCCTAGGTGCCTTGTGAAAAACTACAGCTCCCAGGATCCTCAGCATGACCAAAAAACCTGACCAGCAAGTCCCCTGTCCACTACCCCCCCCACCTCTGCTGCCTATAGGACAAGGACTCACTCCTAGGGGGTTTTATGGCCCCTACTCTATTTAAACCAGCCCCGGACTGAAATCTCTCTCTGTTCCTGCTCTCTGTTCCTGCCTCTCTCGGTTCCTGCCTCCCTTCCCTTCCTTTCCCTACCCTTGCCCACGTGGCACCCCAATAAACCCTTTTATTTCACTAATACAGTGTTCCCAGCTAAGTTAACTATGTTTCAGCAGTTTTCTAACATTCTACCGGCAGCCTTGGAGGCTGCTCCAGACCGCTCCCCCCACCCCCCAGCTCAGGCTTTAGATTTTGAAACTGGCGGGCTTCCGAGCTTATATCCTCCCCCTCCTTTGTCTTCATCCTTCGCCCCGCCCCAGCCTTCTCGCTCTGCCTGAATCCTCCTCTGTCGACCCGCCTTCTCTGTCCACGTAATTTCCGGTGCCTTCACCGCCGCTACCCCCCCCCGCCCTCTAAATTTCCTGTTCCCAGCTCCGTGCCACTCCCCGCCGTGCTCGCAGCCTGCACAGCGGTGCGCTCCCGGTCCGCGCTCCTAGCCCGCTCTGGGGCGCTCTCCCCCCCGTTGCTCGCTTCCTCATGCTCTCTTATAGGTCCAGCTCTGACTGGCACCGTCCCGCTCGCCAGGCGCGGGCCACTACCCTCCGATAGCCAAGCGCTTCTTCGCGCACGGGCCAAATCCCTCCCCCACCCCCATGCGTCCTCCCCGACGCTCACAAAGGTGCCGGGGCCGGGCACCCCGACCAATGGCCGCGCCGCCTGCCGGCCCGCACCCCAACCAATGGCTGCAACCGCCGAGCCCAGGGCCGGCCCCGCACACGGCGATAGGCGCCCCCGCCCGCCCGCAGGCCTGCTCCCAGTCTGTGAGTCTACACCACTTGCCCCCCCTCCCTCCCCTTGCTGCTGCCGCAGCCATGGCCGCCTGCCGCCACTGCTGCTGCCGCTGTCACTGCGACTTTCCACCACACATTCCTTGCTCAAAAGCCTAGCCCAGCGCGCCCCCCAAGTGAGGCTGCCCGGCGCCGCCGCCGCCGCCGCGTGGCTGCTGCAATACAGTCTATCCCGCCCCACACGGTCTTTGCTCAGGAGCTAAACCCGCGCTCTGCCCAAGCAAGGCTGCCCGAGCCGCCGCAGCGAGTCGGCGCAGGCTCCACGTGCAGCCCCGACTCAGCTCCCCCCCTTCCTCGGATCCGCCATGTCCTTCCGCCCAAATCTGTCTCCACTTCCGCTCCACGTCCCGCCCTTCCTTGATCTGCCATCTTCTATCCCAACCCACGTGGTTCCCTCCGACTGCCTCCAGGCAAAGCCTTCTCGCGCGCCTTCGCTGCTGCACTCAGCGGGCCGGACCATGCCCTGCCTTATAGCAGCAGCGGGGGCAACCACGAAACTCTACCCTCCCTCCCAGCCTCCCAGAGCCGCCTGCTCGGTTCTCCCTAAATCCTCCGATAAACCAGACCCCGCCACTCCGTTCCAAGCCCAAGCACAGCTGGCCTTATCCTTCACCATTTACTCCCTCTGTCCTCTGCTCTCTCTCTCTTTCTCATTCACGTAAGACACAGTCCCTCAGTTCCCATTCAGAATGGGAAATTCAATCAATCCGCTCTTTTCATCCCCTGCTAAAATCACCTTTGCCTCTTTAGCTCCTCGCTTCCCCTTCCAAAGTGCGCAATAAATAAGGGTGCCTTTAAACTTCAAACTTAATTCGCAAGCTTTTTCCAAGAACTTCTCTTCAGCAAAGAAAATGCCTGATACTATTCAGTCTCATATTTTGACACATGAGATTATTCATTTATAACTAACTTTGTTTGTTAAACGTCTAATTAATTTACAAGGTTAAAATGCTAACTGTTAAATGTGCTTTAACAGGTAGGATTCTACATACTTAAACACTGTGTTCTCATGAAATGGGTACCAGATGTGTGTAATTTTATATACAAAGGTTTATAAAAGATTGAGGAGGCTCAAAGGTTTTTATTCCAACTAAAAATACTATAAATAACAAAATGTTTTTATTAAAATAAAATAATTCGTCTAAATTCAAATCATTATAAAGATTGTTTCAAAGGATGAGCAGAGAAAGGAGTTAACACGTGAAAGAAATAAATTAGGAAGATTAAGTATGGAAACCATACTCAATAGAAAGAAAAAGAAATGTTTCAAGATAAGAATGTCTTATAGTGAAGTAAATAAGAGGGTTTATAAGAAATGTTTCAAGATAAGAGGGTTTATGTAAGTGATGTAAAGGCCTGTGTAAGTTGGTTAAATAAGTATATGAGACAATCAGCAAAGCTATGTAATTTATCCATAATGTCGTGTTTATTAATTTCCTTCCTTTTGAACAAGTAATCTTAAAAGGAATTATTTCAAAATATCATGTTCTCTCTTTAAGAGCTAAATTTGATTTATGGAAACATCAATGTAATTATATATTGTAAAAACATTTTGCCATTTTTCCAAAAAGGTTAAATACTCTCAAAATTTCTTTAATCCGTTCTAATTGTAATATTTTGTCAGCTAAATGCTCTCAGCCTTTCTTTAACAGAAATCAACTTCAAAACTTAAACACCTGACCTTCAAAAACCGTCAAGATAGATAGGTACCACAGACCCCGGCTACTGTAAGTTTATAAACATTAAATATTAAAGCCCAATATTCTCAATTTAAGATTAGCTTACTGGATGGCTAAGATCAAAACTTTTAAATTAATCAAAAAAGGGCCAAGAAGACCAGTATTTGGTTCTTGTCCCAGAGTCTGCCTGTGAGGGAAGAGGAAACATCTCTACAGAGCTTTACATCTCTGGGTCACATGATCTCTCGATAAGAGGGATAAATGAGACCGATAGAGAAAAAGCCAATCAGTGCACTTGCTAAAAGGAGGGTCCCATAAAAAAGGGAGAAACATCCCTAATGCTTCTGAGGGAAGCCACAAGGTCAAGCAAGACCTGGACCCATCCTTACAGAAGGCACCAAGCAGAAAATCTGCTCTCAAGTTTCCCCAAGATTCCCATCAGAAACAGCTGACTCTTACCAATGGTCAAAACAGAAGTCAGTTTGACAAACTTCATCCTAGACATCCAGTAACAGTTAAAACAGATGCACAACCATTTCTGAACATTTTAGAAGCAAAGGTAACTTCAGCCCTAAGTGAAGTGTTGTGTTTACATTCCCGATAACTCTGTACATGCTAAAGCTTTAAATTATCATCTTCATGGTATACATTGACGTTTCAGATGCTGCAACATTTCTTCGGTACTCATGTTTTTTGTTTCTCCAATAGAAGCTTCCGTCCCTGATGACTTTACAACCTTCCCCAGGCTTCAGTCTGACCTAACTTCTACAAAAGGAAACTCCAAACTACTGCCCCCATCACTTCGCCCCCCGTTCAGCCTGAAGAAGCCAGATTCGGTCATCGACCCATTCCCTTACAGTAGTAAAGAGTTCCTAAGGTTAGAAGGGAAATGAAGCCAGAATCTCATAGACAGTCAGCATATATAGGTAAATCAAGTCAGGTCGAAAGCCAATATTGGAAGTTGGGAAACTGTCCCCCTGAGGGATTGAAATGCCGATTCCCTCAGAGCCCTTCGTCCACCCTTAACAACCTGCCCCAACATGTTGCCAAGGTAACCCATCTCAGGAATTGCCCCTTCCTACAGGGAGCTATCTCAGATCTTCTGCAGAAATGTTTTCTCAGATCCACCCATTCCCTTATAATATCACCTTCTCTGCAGTCCCTCCTTTCCACAGCTCTGAGTACTCTTGCACTCTTTTAAACTTTCTTTCCTCTCCTCTCGTGGGTATCGTGTTTCCCCCATCTAACTTGCTCAGACCCAGGTGGTTTACCTAAGAGTTCAGACTTCCCATCAGTCGAGGGCCATTACTGTAGACAGAGAGGCCCTCATCAAGGCCCTTCCATGTCCCAAGACAAAGGAAGAGATTCTTCTCTTCCTAGGCCTAGTGGGATATTTCCATGCCTGGATTCTCAATTTTTCTCTTTATGTAAAGCCCTTATATGAGGCAGCTAAATGGATTGAGGAAAAGTTCCTCCCCGAAGGCATTCAGCTGAGTTTAATTTGGTGCTCATGTCACTATTGCCTCTCCTCACCATTTAAAGACTAACATATAAAAGCCTTCAAACTCTCCTGCCTTGTCGCGCTCGGCTCCTCAACCACCTTCCAACCCTGCTCCTCTTTACACCCAGCTTCCCTCCTCCCAGTCTCCTCAGAGCCCCCAGAACATGATTGTATAGAGACACACGAGGCTTTAATCCCCCATCCCTCCCATATTAAAGAGGGACCACTTCCTGATCCTTCCTTAATTTGGTTCACAGATGGCAGCTCTTTCTTTAGGGATGGGCAACGTTTTGCTGGATACGCTATTGTTTCCCTATCAGAGGTTATTGAGGCAGCACCCCTACCCCCCAACACCACAAACCAACGGGCTGAATTAATAGCTGTCATTCGTGCCTTCGAATTAGCTGCTGATCAAAACCTCACCCTTTACACAGACTCAAAATATGTCTACCATATTTTGCTTTCCCATTCAGCAGTATGGAAAGAGCGAGGGCTGCTGACCACAAAAGATTCTGCAGTTACTAATTCTAAATTAATATCAAAACTTTTGCAAGTCTCTCTCCTGCCCAAGCTGATAGGGATTTCCCATTGTCCTTCACATCAAAGTGGAGACTCTCCCATAGTTCAGGGAAACACGAAGGCCGACAGAGCAGCAAGGGAGGCAGCACTATCTTCTCCTTCTCTTCTGGCTCCAGTCCTACCTACTACCCAGACCCCCACATCCCCTTCCACACAATCAATCCTCTCCTATCTCCATTCCCTTTTCCATCCTAACCCTCAGGCCCTTAAGACTTTCGCTACCTCCTTCCTCACCCTGACTCCGGAAGACACACAGTTTCTCCATCAGCTCACCTCCGCGTACACTGCATGTCAACGCACCAACCCATATACTCCCCTTAAACCAGGAACATTTCCCTCTCACCAAGCTCGAGGCCAGCTTCCAGGAGCTGATTGGCAGATAGACTTCACCAACATGCCAGTTGCCCGGAGACACAACTATCTCCTGGTTTGGTAGACACCTTCTCTGGATGGGTGGAGGCCTTCCCTACTTCCAATAAAAGGGCCTCCACAGTAGCCTCCATTCTAGTCTCAGAAATCCTTCCCCGTTTCGGATTTGCCCACGTCCATCCAGTCTGACAACGGGCCTGAATTTGTTTCCCAGGTTACCCAAAGTGTTTCTACTTCCCTTAATATCCCTTGGCATTTTCACATCCCATATCACCCCAAGTCCTCAGGGAAGGTAGAGAGGACTAATAGGACTCTTAAAGATGTCCTGACTAAACTCTCCCTAGAACTCCACTTAGACTGGGTCAAGTTACTCCCTCTTGCCCTTTTTAGGCTCAGAGTCCTCCCAAAAAAGCCCTCCTTACTATCCCCTTTTGAGGTTATGTTTGGGCGACCAGCCCTTCCACCCGGAGTTTCCCCCCAACTCAGGGACCCCTACCCAAAGATCTTTCTCTTCCCATCTTGTCCTTCATTAGACATCAGTTATGGAAGTGCCAAGATTTCATTCCGCCTCACCCAAATTAGACTCACTACTTCATTTCCATTGACACCCCGGTTCTTGGGTATATTTCTCCCCCCTCCCCAGGACACAGGAGCAACCTCCCTTGCCCCGAAGTGGACAGGCCCTTTCCAGGTTGTGCTGTGCACACCCACGGCTGCTAAGCTTCATGAAACTTCAGGGAATTTGACTTCTTGGATTCATATTTCCAGACTAAAACCAGCTGCTCAACCAACTGAGGATCTACAAAAGGACGACAAACAACTACCTCAGTATACCTGCTCCCCCCTCCCCACCGATCCCCTGAAGATCCGCTTCTCTCGTGTTCCTAATACTGATCTAAAATGACCCTTTCCGTAATTTTTATTTTTTCATTCTATCCCTGGCTCTCTTTCCATTTGTCCCTGCAGGTTCTGTGTCCTATTGCTCTGCTCCTCCATGCCGTTACTTTTTCGAGGTTGGCAACTAGATAATGATGGGCAAAAAAACACGCCTTCTCAATCAATCATCCTGCCCTTTTGATAATTGTCCCTCCATTCTGCTTACTTTTGATGCAGTTTCCACATGTACTCACCGATGTTTTCCTGACATGTCAAAATTACCAAAATATCTTTGTTTTAAAGAGGACCAGACAGAAAATTGGTGCAATAACGACCCTAATGGATGGGTTGGATGTCCATCCTGGAGCTGTAAATATCATTGGTCCCATCCTGTTATGGGAACAACAAACTCCTGGGGAATCATGCCATCCCAACTCCAATCCTGGAAGTACAATAATAATGTAACCTTCAAGATTACTGACCCTTTTTCCTGGCAGAGTCGTATTGCTGCAGTAGGGTTTGCTAATCGCAACTGGATCCATGGTCGAGGGAAAATCATTATAGAAAAAACTATAAAAGACTCTTCTGCTGCCAGGCTTTTGAGAAACTTAGTGCCACCAGACAGCAGACTCGAACCCATCTTTGAAACTTAAACGACTCTCTCTCCTTCTCCTGGGACTCCATTCTCTCTTTATCTCTTTCCTTATTAGCAAGCTATTCCACCTTTAACGCTTCGACCTGTTTCCTCTGTGCGACGCTTCGCAAGTCTTTATTAGTCCCGGTCCCAGTTCGAGCCAATGTCACCCCAACCTCCTCATGCCACAATCAATCCTCTCTCTCTCTCCCACTTCCGACTATCCCCCCATTCCTTAACGTTACTTCTTGTTGGGCCGCCACCAAAGACTCTTGCCCAGAACGCACCTGGCATCCCATAACGAGTAATTTGACTCTCCCTCCCCCTCTCCTGTTTTGGTGCTCCACCCACGTGTTCCGAGGCATTGATGCTAAAACCCCAGGTCCCTGCTATCCTGTTGTCTTAATTCCAGGCTTGACTCTATATACAGAGGCTGAAGTTGAGGACCTTCTTTCCTCCCTACAGTCTCAAGGGGGGCGCTCTAAGCGAGCGGCCACTCTGGCAGCCTTAGTGGGTGTTAGCTTAGTCAACGCGATTGCCTCCACAGGCCTCTCAGTTGGAGGACTGGCTCATTCACTTGTAATGGCCCAATCCTTTGAACAGGAGCTCTCTGACCTCACAGATAAGCTTGCCACCACAGCTGAAGCCTCCGCCTACTCCATCCAGGCCCTCCAGCAACAACTCTCATCACTAGCGGAGGTTGTGCTCCAAAACAGGCGAGCCTTGGACCTCGTCACAGCAGAAAAAGGGGGTACCTGTATTTTCTTGGGTGAGGAATGCTGCTATTATGTCAACCAGTCAGGCAAAGTTGACCACAACGTACAACGCTTAAAAGAGGTAGTGCAAGGTTTAGGGGACAAGAAGATCTGGTGGCAGCAGAGATCCTCATGGGAACTATGGGAAGGGGTGGCCCCCTGGGTCCTCCCTCTCCTAGGCCCACTTATAACTATATGTCTTGTCCTGATGATAGTTCCTTGCCTCATACGATGCCTTCAAAATCATATTTCTCAAATTTCTAACCAAACCGTTAACCAGCTTCTCCTCAGGGATTATCAACTGCTAACAACCACAGATGACCTTCCAACCAAAGATGACTTCCCTGCACCTCGGGACAGAGTTGCCAATCTCTAGAGAGATCAGCTACATCCTGACTCCCTCGATTGTTTTTTTTTGCTGTAAGTCCTGCCCGGTGGAATAAGCAGCCGGACAATCATCCCTCTCACCTTCTTTTCTTTGTTGTTTCCATAATTAGTGTTAAGATGCCACCTGTAAACTCGAGATGCCTACAATTCCTACATGCTCTCCAAGAAGATAGTTGGTTGATTCCCCTGGTGACCTCTGCAGAAGCCTGGTTTAACACCCTCACCGATTTATGGCTTCAAGGAACCTTCATCCAATTCACTCCTGCAGAGATCCATCTTTATGGTGCCTGCCTCCTGGGAATTTTTTTAACCCTCAAGCCTGACCTGCCTGCCCACATTCCTCCCCCCCAAAAAAACTACCCCCACGTCGCCCCATTTCAGCTCTGAAGCAGCCAGATCGAAACATGACGTCCCTCTCCCTAAGAAATAAAAAAGAGGGGAATGTTGGATCCCAGGCAGAAGGCCACACCTCCCCAGGTGCCTTGTGAAAAACTACAGCTCCCAGGATCCTCAGCATGACCAAAAAACCTGACCAGCAAGTCCCCTGTCCACTACCCCCCCCCACACCTCTGCTGCCTATAGGGACAAGGACTCACTCCTAGGGGTTTTATGGCCCCTACTCTATTTAAAACCAGCCCCGGACTGAAATCTCTCTCTGTTCCTGCTCTCTGTTCCTGCCTCTCTCGGTTCCTGCCTCCCTTCCCTTCCTTTCCCTACCCTTGCCCACGTGGCACCCCAATAAACCCTTTTATTTCACTAATACAGTGTTCCCAGCTAAGTTAACTATGTTTCAGCAGTTTTCTAACATAGCCAGTCTTTTCCCCTTCCCTTTTTGTCTCCTTTCTACCTATCTTTATTTATTTTATCTTACCTCACCCCAACTCTTAACTGGAAAAATGTAAAATGTGTAGGTTTTCAGAGAAATCACCAGGCTGCTGGGCTTGTTGGTACAGGCCTGTAACCCCAGCCACTTGAGAGATTGAAGGAGGAGATTCTCAAGTTTGAGGACAGCCTGGGCAATTTAGCCATCACCTGTCTCAAAATAAAATAAAAAGGAGTGGGGATATAGCTCAGTGGTAGAGTATTTGCCTAACATACACAAGGTCCTGGGTTCAATCCCCAATATTGCATGATAAACAGACAAATAAGTAAAATTGAGGGCCTAGCATATGCCAGAGATTGTTCTAGGCATCAGCAAATCAAAGATCACCTGCTGTCCTAGAACTTACATATTAGCAACCCCTTTCAATTAGTCAACAAAACCAACAGAACTGAGTGCCCTTAGGTTTGTAGCTTAACAAAATGAAATAGCCTTCTGGACTAGTACATTTGATTATATTGATTCATTCTTTCAGCAAATATTTACTGTGTAACTACCGGGCTACTTTGGAGCAATCAAATATATTGGGCATCATGTCTTCACTGAGTAGATAGAAATATAGGAGAGGAAAAGACTCTTCCCTTTACCCTCCTAGGATTACTGCCTGGGGCCCCTGAAAAGACAGATTAAGGGCTTGGGTTGTGGCTCAGTAATACAGTGCTTGCCTAGGATGTGTGAGGCTTTGATCCTCAGCACTGCATATAAATAAATGAATAAAATAAAGGTCCATCAACAACTAAAAAAAAATTTTTTAAATTAACAAAGAGAAAAATAAACACAAGTTTAATAACAATTACATACCCATGGGAGTACTTGGTGATGATGACCTCAAAAGGGTGGTGGGGAGAGGGTAAGAACCTGGGATTTGCTAGGTGCAATGGGTGCATCCTGTAATCCCAGTGGCTGGAGAGGCTGAGGAGGAGGATTGCAAGTTCAAAGCTCAGCCTCAGCTACTTGGCAAAGCCCTAAGCAACTCAGCGATAGACTCTGTCTCAAAATAAAAAATAAAATGGGCTGGGAATTGACTCAGTGGTTAAACGCCCCTGGGTTCAATCCATGGTATCAAAAATAAATAAATAAATAAAAAGGAACCTGGGTTTATAGAGCATGTTAACAAACAAACAAACACATTTTTGGAAAAGTAACAAAGGAAAGGGAAGGGACTTAAGTTTCTTGGGCAGCAAATTGAAGGGATGTGCCAGGTATGGTAGCACATGCCTGTGATCCCAGTGACTCTGGAGCCTGAGGCAGGAGGGTCACAAGTTCCAGACCAGCCTCAGCAACTTAGTGAGATCCTGTCTTGAAATAAAACATAAAAATGGCTGGGGATGTAGCTCAGTGATAAAGTGCTCCTGGGTACAATTCTAAGTACCTGCCTCTACCCCCACCCACAATTAAGGGAGGTCAATTTGGGGGTAAACAAAGGAAGAGAAAGGCTAGTTAATATGGTTTGTTAGGTAGATTCCTCTAGGGTCTTTCTGGGCTAAGGGTCTAGAACTTTCTGGTGATGAGCTTCTGTCCTTCCTGGTAGAGAAGGAGGAGGAACACCTTTACAAATTTATGTCCTGCTTTTAGGTAAATAAGGGAGCGCAGAAAGCTTTTCTTGTGTCTACTTCTCAGTTACCTTCAGTCCCAAATAATCCTTATGTCAAAGTGGTATATTTTGGGGTAGCATATTTTGCTACCCTTCCAAAATATAAAGCACTTATAGAAAACAAACAACAAACAAAAACCCACAATAATAGAAGTCATTAAATGCCATGGGCAAAGCAAATAAAATGCTGTGAATTCAAAGAAATTCAGCTTCTTGGAAGAAGTAACGTGATGGTGCTCAAGTTGGCATTTGAAGGATGAGAACAATTTGCACATGTCAAATGGGAGCAGGGCAGGGACGAAGGACAGGCTGTAACTGACCAAAAATAACCACTATTATTTTCTAACACATACAGGTTAAGTAAGACAGGTTTATGAATTCAGATGAATTTCATTTATCCAAATGAAGGTTTAAATCTGCTATTGTCCTCAATTCTCCTGAACACTCAAGGTCAACCTACAATGAAAATCAAAAGAGTAGAAAATTGGTTTTATCTCACATGCCCACTGTGGATCTAGCTACTGGGAGTATTGTGTTGCTAATAATGCTGAGATTATTAAGGTGCAGCGTTGTGATGGATTAGTGATGTCTCTCACAGGCACAGGATGTGACCGTTGATCTATGTGCCATTCCCGGGTTAAGATCAGATAGCTGAATTGCCCAGTGAGAAATGCTCTGTAACAATGTTTTTCAGACTGTTTTAGCAGCAGAACCATTTGTTCACATGAAATCTTACTCAGACTTCAATCTATTAAAGAGCAGAACTGTTCTTGTTGAAGCAGGGAATTGAGGGATCTAGCATCCCACCCATGCACTCTCCTCTCTCACCACAGGGCACTCAGAGCACTGCCTAAAAAATCACTGCTTTATGGGATTGTTGCTTTCCATGTGATAAGAGGGACAACATGTGATAAATTTTTCATATTAAATTTTTTAAGAAGGATGTTAATCTCCATTTTACAGATGCAGAAACTGAGGTCTAAAGAGGTTAAGTGATAAGTCCCAGGTTCATCATGACAGATGGTAGTAATGAAATCAAGAAATTGGAGCCAGCCAGGCATAGTGGCACATGCTTGTCATCCCAGTGGCTCAAGAGGCTAAGGCAGGAGGATCGTGAGTTCAAAGCCAGCTTCAGCAACTCAGCAAGACTTTGTCTCAGAATAAAAAATAAAAACAGACTGGGGATGTGGCTCAGTGGTTAAGCACCCCTGGGATCAATTCCTGTTACCAAAAAAATTTAAAAAAGAACAACTAGGAGCCAGGTGTCCCCCCTCTTATTAGGTCTAGGTTGCCAATGGTCTCTGGCTCTGCAGCTCTACAGAGCTTGTTATTGGGGCAACCAGAGGCTTCAGAAGAAGAAAGCCGAGTTTGGTTTGAAATAAATGCAAGGGGAAAGGAGATAGTCCTCCCTCTCTGTCTGAAATTCTGCCTCACTCTGCCTTCACCTACATATCATTTCCAACAAGCTCCTTTGTCCCTGACACATTAGAGGTCTGCAATCCAGAGCAGGTCAGGGCTCCAGCACAGGTTCAAGTTTCTTTGTCACTTCATGCCACTTGCAGGAGCTGTGGCAACCTGAACATGATCCTCTTCTTCTTTTTCCTCCTCTATTACTAAGGAGAGCCTGTCATCTCTGCCTGGACCAGTGCACAGGGAGGAACTGCACAGGGCTGACTCAGGGCAGAGGGTGGTCACAGGGAGTCCACAAGTGAGGCATTTTACAAACGTCAAAACACTTTTCTTTTCTTTCTTTTTCTTTTCTTTTTTTTCACCAGGGATTGAACTCAGGGGCACTCAACCACTGAGCCACATCCCAGCCCAAGTTTGTATTTTATTTAGAAACAGGGTCTCACTGAGTTGCTTAGTGCCTTGCTTTTGCTGAGGCTGGCTTTGAACTCGCCATCCTCCTGCCTCAGCCTCCCGAGCTGCTGGGATTACAGGCGTGCCCCACCGTGCCCAGCTGAAAGCACATTTATTATCCACCAAACCCACCTTGTTTATCATCACCACCACCATGTCTAGCCAGGGCCTCTGTGGCAGCCTCCCCCTTCTCCTTACCCACTCCAGCCTCAGGAAGATTTCTTCTATTTCCCACACTGCAGGCAGAGAGACCTTTTAATAATGCAAATCTCAGTGGGGCACTCCTTCACTAAAAACCTTTCAAAAGGGTTCTCATTGTTCTTAGTACCACAGAAGAGTACTTACTTGTGAAAATGTGTATGTGTGTGTGTGCGCGCGCGCGTGCATGCACACATGTCTTACCAAAAAAATTTTAAAAAGAGGCTGGTTTACAATATTTTAAATGGAATGTGACATTAGGATGGGCTCCACTTGCTACACAGCAGGGTGTATTTATTTATTCATGTATATTTATTTAGGTCCTGGCTCATCCACAAAAGAATTGGAATGGCTGGGTCTATAATATTCTGGTTTCTGAGGAGTCAACACCAGGAAGCTTTCTCAGCTACATTTTGGAAACATCAGTCCTGTGGTATGAAATAACTACAGAGCAAAACAATAATAAATTAGTGTTCCATTATCCTAAAAGTCCTGAAAGGAAACAAAGATAAGATACCTGCAGAGATGTTGGCTCACATCTTAAGTATGAGTTCTGGGTCACCTAAAGGGCATTCCAAGTGCATTAGGGGAAGTTGAGTCACTATCTAACACAGTAGCTTCAGATATCAATATCATCCTAGCAGTGTTCCCTTGTCCCCAAGTCATGGGGGCCTTCCACCAACCATGTCTCTATAATTCAAAGGGCCCTTTCTGATAGTTTCTCCTTGGTGGATGCATATATTTAATTTTGAAAGTTACTTATTTTTAAAATAACAAAATAGGAAAAATAATTTACCTGTTTTAAATTAGGTAGCACAAAACATGTTGCAATTCCAAAGGTACAGAATGTCTATAACAAAGGCTCCTTGCCACCCTGTGGTCCTCTCCAGAAGTAGTGGCAGTTACTAGTTTCTAGAAATAGTCTGTGCATACATAGGGCTATATATATTATGCTTTTTATTTTCATTCAAATAGTGGAATTCTATTCACAACGTCCTGTGCTTGACTTTTCTCCCCCACCTTTTTTTTTTTTTTTCCCCCTCTCTAAGCAGTTTATCTTGAGGCTCAGTTTCATCACATGTGCCTGTTATGAACCATGACAGGGCTGTGTGTTTGGGACTCTTAAAGGGCACAGGGGATTTGGTTCGGGCTAAACTGAAACTGTCTGACTTGGGGCTGCAGAGTAGGGCCCACATCTACTCAGGATGACCCGGAAGCACATCATCTGCAGCGGGCAAACATGGGGTCAATCAGCTTCAGCCTTCTGTACATCATTCAGGGACACTTGCTCATTTAAAAAAAAAAAAATTTTTTTTCTTAAATATTTTGCTACTGGGGATTGAACCCAGAGGCACTCTACCACACTTACATCACCAGCTCTTATTATTGTTTTCTTTTGAAACAGGGTCTCACTAAATTGCCCAGTCTGGCCTCAAACTTCCAATTCTCCTGCCTCAGTCTCCCAGGTAGCTAGGATTACAGGTGTGCACCACCACATCTGTCCTACATGAAACCATATTCCGTGTATTCTACAACTTTCTCCCCACCCCCACCTCTCTGTTACTGGGGATTTAAAACAGGGGTGCTCTACCACTCAGCAACATCCCAAGCCCATTTTAGCTTTTATTTTGAGACATGGTCTTGCTAAATTGTCCAGGCTATCTTCAAACTTTTGATCTTCTTGCTTCAGCTTCCCAAGTCTCTGGGGTTATAGGCATGTGCTAACACATCTGGCTACAAGTTGCTTTTTTCAATAGACATTCAACTTGACTTTCCATTCAATGTATGTAGATCTATGTAAATTCTTTGTAATTATCACATTAATATTCTATTTTATAGATGTTCTATAGTTGAAGGATTTTCCTCTTGATGAATATTTAGGATGTTTCTAATTTTTTGTTATTATATATAATACTGTGTATAAAAACAACATAGAGGGGCCAGGGTTTTGGCTCAGTGGTAGAGTGCTTGCCTAGCATGCATGAGGCATGGGTTTGATCCCTGGCACTACATAAAAATATAAACAAATGAAATAAAGGCACACAACTACCACAACTAAAAAAAAATATTTTTAAAAAACAACACAGAAGTCAGGTGCGGTGGTGCACGCCTGCAATCCCAGCACTTGGGAGGCTGAGGCAGGAAGATCAAAGCCAGCCTCAGCAATGGTGAGGCACTTAGCAACTTAGTGAGACCCTGTCTCTAATAAAATACAAAAAGGGCTGGGGATGTGGCCCAGTGGACGAGTGCCCCCTGAGTTCAATCCCCGGTTCCAAAAACCAAAAATAAAAACAACATAGAAGTAAAATAATTTCTATAAAACACAGGACTTTTTTGTTGTCGTTGTTGTTGTTTTGTGGTACTGGGGATTGAACTGAGGGGTGCTCTACCACTGAGCTACATTCCCAGTCCCTTTTCAAAAATTTCATTTGAGACAGGGCCTGGCTAAGTTGCCTAGGCTGGCTTCAAACCTTCCTTCTCCTGCTTCATCAGCCTCCTGAGTGGCTTACAGGTGTGTGCCATTGTGCTCAGATGAGAAAAGGAATTTCGGAGGTGAAGGGTGTTGGATTCCAGGCAGGAGGCTGCGCCTCCCAGGCAGAATGCCACACCTCCCCAGGTGCTCTGTGAAAAACTACATTTCCCAATATCCTCAGCCTGGCCAGTGAACTTGGCCAGCAGGTGCCCTGGCCACTACTTCCTGACCTCTGGTAGCCTATAGAGAAAAAGACTCACTCCAGGGGGCTTTCTGACCCCCACTCTATTTAAGCCAGCCCTGGACTGAAATCGCTCTCTGTTCGAGCTTGCCCTGGTTCCCGTCCGTCCCCCATTTTCCCTTTCTCTCCCCCTTCCACGCGTGGCCCCTAATAAACTTCCCTTTTATTAAAATGGCATTCCCTGCGTAAGAAACTTTGCCTAAATTCTAACAAAGGGTATGCTCATTTAAATTTTTTAGAGATAATCTCAAATTACCCTCCATAAAGACAGCTTCGGGGTCTCCACTAGGCAGGAGCATAGTAAGTTATATAGGACTGTGATTTTGTTTGCCTTTGGAGATTGTGATCAAGAACTGATATTAATGTTCACAATCAAAAAGAGACCAGCAAACCTCCTGGTTAATACAAACCCTAAGCAATAAGTAAAGTACCATCTTTGCTGTCACTAAGGATAGAGGCAGAGAAGATCACACAGAGGACTTGTGCAGAGAGAAGGCTCCTTTTCCGCTGGGCCTCCTCCTGGCTGGCCCCAGTCACCGCACCCCCACCCTCCCCGCCCATTTGAATAAAGCCTTGCTTGCACATGGCAGAGATCAGGGGTTTGAGGAGGAGCAGTGCTGTGCAAAAATGGATGTTTGTTGCACTGCAGATTTCAGGAGCTGCCATTGCCAGGCCCTTTGAGCAAACTGCTAATGCTGAATTGCACTGACTCAGACTGAGCCTCTTTCTAAAATGAGCTCTGCTCCTTGATTTGTGATGTAATTAAAAAAAAAAAAAAAAAAGCCATGATCTGATTTCCCCAAGTCCTCCAGCCTTCAAGCACTACCCTTTCCTTCCACATCCAAATAAATGGGCTTCTTTCCACATTTTACAACTTTCAACAAGGCCAGCTCATTCCCCACAATGTCTGTGGATTCCAGGGTTGCTGATGAATTCCTGGTCACTTCCTGCCCCTTCTTCCCCCTTTTGTTTTTTTGTACTGGGGATTGAACCCAGTAGTTACTGAGCCACATTCCCAGCCCTTTTTTATTTTTTATTTTGAGACAAGGTCTGGCTAAGTTTCTTAGGGCCTCGCTAAATTGCTGAGGCTGGCCTCAAGTTCAAGATCCTCCTGCCTTAGCCTCCCAAGCAGCTGAGATTACAGGGATACAACACTATGACCTGGCTACTTCCTACTCTTGAATTTGCGGTTGGCCTCTTTATTCTCTCTTTCTATGCTCACCATAGCCACTATCCCATTCTTTATTTTTCAAACACCAATGATTTTACTGAAGTTTAAGGGTAAAGGAGAGGGGTTACAGCACTGTCCCCCACAGGAAACATTATAACAAATGTTTGGTATCACTCTTCTGGAAAACTCCTCAGCCACTAAATGCTGGATGAACTGGTGGCTGGACTTCTCAAGCCTGTCCTGTGGCAACTTACTGGTTACCACCTCCCTCCCAAGAGCTCTCTACCATCTCTCCACTTATCTGCCCATTCATTTCTCCAGGGAACAGTTCCTAAATTCCTGTTGCTTCATTTTGTTGAACCATTTAACAAATTCCATCCATTTTTATTTTATTTTGAGATAGGGTCTTGCCCAGTTACCCAGGCTGGCCCTGTTGAACTTGGAATCCTTCTGCCTCAGGCTCCAGAGTAGCTGGGATCACAGGTGTGCACCACCACAGTTGGCTAACACACCTTTTTCTCTTTCTCTTAACACCACAATACTGCTCTGGTCTTGGGCTTACTCTTTCCCAGTCACGCCCCACACCCGCAGCTCTTTGGAAGAGCCCTTTCCTGACCACTGATCTAAATCAGACAGCCCCCTCCAACCTCCGACCTCCCCATGTTATCTTCGGTCTTGCTGACTCCGTATGCATCTACTCTTCTCCTTCATGAGACGGGAAGCTCCATGAGGGCAGGAGCCTTGTCTATCTTGTTCACTGCTCTGGCCAGCACCTTGCACCGTGCATACCTGTTGAATGAACGAACAAAAGAATAGTTGAAGCGATGAGGACAATGAAGAGGACACCCCCAGGAGAACATGTTGAACTATTGAGGAAATAGTCCATGGTAAGGGTCCCAAGGGAGCTGCTTCTCCACATAGGAGCCTGGTTCCTCACTGTGAGGCAGGTGTAGATCTGAGCCCCAGAGCCCACCTGCGTGACCTCCTGAGATGGCAAAGGTTACATCCCCCTCCATTCCCACCCCTGTCAGAAATGCCTCGACTGCTGCAAAAGGGCAGAGCTCCTGCCTCCCATACTGATTTCCATGCTGCTGCCTTCTCCCACCCACCAGTGAGCCCACCGAGTTGCCATAGCAACAGAGGACTGCACCAGAGTCCAAATGGGGATGTCTGCATCTCCCAGTACCATTGGCTGGGAAGGGAAGGGGTGGTCAGTCCACAGCTGTGCCCTTGCCCTGTCTGCCTCTGGCCTGGCCTGGCCTGGTCTGGCCACTGCGCAAAGCTCCTTCCTCTGGCCCTCCACCCTCACTTCACTTCCTCCCTTGAAAGTCTGAGGAAGCATTCACTTCAGGGTCTTGTCCTCTGTTTTTCCTCTCCTGCTGTGGAAGGAGAGGGGAGGGACGGCCTCATCTCTGTATCCTATCCAGGCTCACAAATTGGGCAGAAGAACAAAGGCACAGGAGTCTCTGATCGCTCAAGTGTTCAAGACTGCCTTGAGAAGGTTTTCTTTCTAAATACCACTTTGTTATTCTAACTAGTCACCTCTTGGAGTTTTCCAGTCTCTGTTGATAGGCTTTTTTTTTTTTTTTAATATTTATTTATTTGCTTTAGTTGTACATAATGCGTTTATTTGTACATGGTGCTGAGGATCAAACCCGGGCCGCGCATGTGCAAGGCAAGCGCTCTACCGCTGAGCCACAACCCCAGCCCCTTGATAGGCTTTTTGGTAACATGAAAGAAGCCAAACCTGGCTTCTTTCACTCCCCAGAAGCCCCCAGAAGCCCCCAGAAGCCAAGAGCCTTTTAGGAAATCGGCTGTCCTTTGTTAAAGTAATGACAATTGCATCTACTCACTGAGTGAATGTGTAATAAGCATCACTTCTCTAAATCCTTACAACTGTCCTGCAAAAAAAAAAAAAAAAAAAAAAGTATTAGTAATCCCTCGTTGCAGGTGAGGAAACTGAGGCTTGCTGGTTTCTCGGGTCGCACAGTTGCTAGGAGGGCCCCACTGTGATCTGAGCCCTGGAAGCCCAGCTTCTGAACCCAAGCCACTGGCCACTGCTGCATATGGAGGCACAAATAGCTACATGGAATGACATATTTAGCTTCCCCCTCTCCAGCCCCAGCCAGTCCCAAGGGCCCTCACGTGGCTTCTCCCGGCCACAGTAGCTAGCAGTGGTTGGCTGTGTCCCCATGCTGCATCACCCCCACGCCCGCTCAAAGTAGGAACAAAGGCAGCATTTTTAGCCCCTTCTTTAGAAACCTTGACTCCTGGCCACACGAGCAGCCCCTTGGATTGGCTGTTGCCATAGCAACTGGCTGCGATCTCTGTCCAATTATGTCAGCCCTGAACTGCAGGACCTCCATGCCCATTTCCTGCCCAGCCTCCCCAGCCCTTTAGCTCAGCCCCTCTGACCTCTGGGCAGCTTTGAATGCCTACATTTTCTAATTTCAGCTGCCTTTCAGTTCCCTGGTCCTTTCTGAAACCTTTGTGATCTGCATTGAACCTCTCCCAACAGCCAATTTGCCACACCGGCATCTGGCTCTTTATCTGTGGTTTATGAAACACTGGTTTATGAAACACTGATTGTGTATACAGCCTTGTGTTCAGCATACCCACATGCCCCAATGGGCAGACAGCTTACACATACAAACTTCAAACACCCCAGACTCAGTGTCTGGCACTGAGATGTTTCTGCAGCAACTGCGATTCACAGGGGGTCTGGGTCTGCAGTGGCCTGATTCCCAGCCAGCTTCTTTGAACATTCGTTTATTCATTTGATAACTCATGAGCACCCATTATGTCCTGGGCATTGGGGATGCCATGCTAAATAAGCCACAGCAGAACTTTATGTTTTCCTGGAGGTGAAGGGGTGATGAAAGTAAACAGGTAAACAAATAATTAAATCAATGTAATCTGGGATCACGCTAAGTATGGAGAAGGGGAAGGGACTGGGGAGCTCTGATCTTAGGACAGAGGCTTGTCTCTGCTCCCCACTTCCAGCCAATGGGGCACACGCCTGATGAAGGGGGTGAGGAGGAGGCATTCCATATGCACTCGGTGCCTTAGATCCAAATGGCAGAAGCCAAACCTCAGCTGGTGTAGGGGGGGAAAGTGCCCTAGGGAGTAATGCAGCTGCAGCTCTGAGGCCTGAAGCCACAGGAACTTTGTCGTGGTCTCCTCTCTGATTCCAGCTTCCTTCCCTCTCCTTGTGGTGGCCCTCCTCACAAAACAGTGTGGTTCTGACAGAGCCTGTGAATTTTATTTTTCAGTCATGGGAGACAGCCTGACCTCAAGAATTCTCCACTTCAAGACCAAAACTTTAATGGAAGAGACCTGCTGGCCTGAGCCAGAGGTCCCCCTCCCTGGACTAACCAGCAGCGGCTAAGGATGGGGTCACAGAATGCAGACAAGCAGGTTCACTGGTTCCCAGTTAGCTCTCTGTGGTTGGGGAAGGCTGGCTGTCCCAAGTGCCCAGAACACCCTTACAAAGTGACCCCAACTTCTTGTGCACCCTCCTCTCCCTCACCTCACTCCACCCTACTCCCACTTTATTTTTACAGTCTCACTTGTGATCCTGAGAGGCGTCTGTGCTTTGTGCCCCAGCTCAGGCCCAGCTCTGAGGGTCCCTCTGCTCCAGAGGCTCCCCTGCCTACGTCACCTGTTTTCCTCCTGAGCAGCCCATCTACTTCATGTATAACTCCCATCCCCACCAGATTTTAGAGCAGATTTTACTGAAGGTCTGGGGGGGTGGCAGATGGGGAACACCCCACAGCTCATAAGACCAATTTAGGTTCCACCCACAGAATAATTTCTCACTGGCTTCTATCCTTAGTCCTCAGACTCGGGATGCTGCTCTGTGTTCTCCTAGACTCCTTCTCCAGAACTCCCAGCATGCATCCCTGGATTCCTCTTACTTTCTAATGCAGAGGTATTCAGATTTTAGTCTCCACCAAGTCAAGTTCCTGAGCCTAAGCTGGCATCTTCTAAAAACACATCATGGTGCTTTTCTAAACGAGTGACTCTTCAGTTTGAGGTCACAACAGACAGGAGAAACTTTGGAACTGTAGTTATTTGTTTAACTTACTTACTATCAAATTCTTAGAGCTGGGCACTGTGGTGCACTCCTATAATCCCAGTGGCTCAGGCGGCTGAGGCAGGAGGATTGTGGGTTCAAAGCCTCAGCAAAAGCAAGGCGCTAAGCAACTCTAAATTGATGAGGATCGAACCCAGGTCGCCCATGCGCTAGGCGAGCGCTCTACCGCTGAGCCACAATCCCAGCCCCGGCCCCCAATTCTTAGAAGTCCCATTCCCAATGACCAGCGTGGGGACAGGAGGAGATTTTCATCAACAGACTTTGGTTTGGGGACAAGATAAAGTGCTGTCTTCTTCAATGCTGAACTCTCGTAAGTTTGACTGGGAAAATTTACATGTGGCATAGCTATTATGCCTCCTTTGAGGTTAGAATGGGGCCGCATGCTCAGATCCCTTAGACTTCCTTTGAGGGAACATTCAGCCGGTCACACAGTAGCCAAATGTCCTGACGATAAAACACAGTGGAAAAATGATAATAATAATAATAAAGAGGAAGACAAAGAGAAGGAACTGTTTCTAGGATGTGAACTCCAACATCTTGCTAGTTCTCTTCATATAAAAGCTGGGAGGAGCCAGGTGAGGTGGCACATGCCGGTAATCCTAGGGGTTTAGGAGGCTGAGGCGGGAGGACAGTGAGTTCAAAGCCAGCCTCAGCAATTTAACGAGGCCCTGACTGTGGAGGTTGGGACCACAGCAGCAAGAGAAGCACAGATCCCACTCGCGGAAGAGAAAGAGCTACAGGGGGCATGGGAAGATGACTCCCCGTCGGTTATATTTTCCTGCTGAAGAGGTTCAAGTCCATGCTTGCATTTCCAATCCCTGCCCTTCACATTCGCAGTGCTGTGGGGATCAGCAAACGCTTAAAACTAAGTTACCGCCTCCACTCCCTGGTGGATTTGTGAAGATTCAAAGATGACAGTCATCCAGGAAGCTGTGCTCTTACCCATTTTCAGCTGTCTGACAATTTCTGTGAATAATCATGGCCCTGTTTGTGGCCTTGAGAAGTCTGTGCAGGATTAGATGGCCCACACGGGCACTCCAGCACAGGTCTGGAGCTTTGTCAGAGAGGCCATTTGTAATCTTCTGGAGGGAGGAGAACTGGAGGTGGGGAGACCAGCTGCAATTCGGCTCCTGTCCTCTTTTTCCCTCCCAGGTTTTTGCTTTTTGGGTATTTTTTTTCTCTTTCTTTCTTTTTGGTACCAGGGATTGAACTCAGTGTTGCTCGACTGAGCCACATCCTCAGCCCTATTTTGTATTGTATTTAGAGACGGGGTCTTGCTGAGTTATTTAGGGCCTCGCTAAATTGCTGAGGCTGGCTTTGAACTCACTGTCCTCCCGCCTCAGCCTCCCAAACCCCTAGGATTACCGGCATGTGCCACCTCACCTGGCTCCTCCCAGCTTTTATATGAAGAGAACTAGCAAGATGTTGGGGTTCACATCCTAGAAACAGTTCCTTCTCTTCGTCTTCCTCTTTATTATTATTATTATCACTGCTGCTGTGCTGGGAATCAAACTCAGGGCCTCACACATGCTAGACAATTACTCTACAACTGAGCTACATCCCAGCCCCTACTTCCTTATTAACTCAGCTTTTCTTGCTTTCAGCAAACCACACGCCCCAGAAAGCAGACAACTTGGACACACAAACTTAAAACATCCGGAACTCGGTGTCTGGCGCTGAGATGTTTCTGCGGCGGTGAGCTGCACCAAGATTCGCTGAGAGGTTTCCATGGTACAGCCCAGCCCACACCTACTAATGGACTCCTTCTAACTTTGTGTTTAGTCCGAGTGAACCATAGGCTCTTTCTGTGCATGCATTTGACTTTGAATCTGGGGACTAGGTGGTATGACTGTTGAGAACCCTGCCCCTCCTACAGGAGTGAAGAAACAGACTGGAATAAGTCCTGAACCAGGAACCAGGTAAATTTAAGAATCTGGTCTTATCTCTGATGAGGTTGGACTTTGAGCAAGTCACTTGCATTTCAGGGCTTAGTTTCCTCATCTGTTAAATATGTTGTTTGACTGAAGCAGTTTTGTAAAATCCCAGTCATTTATTTATTTACTTATTTTTAGTGATACGAGGGATTGAATCCAGGGCACTCTATCCCTGAGCAATATCTCCAGCCTGTTTCTATTTTTGTTATTTTATTTTTACGGGGGATAGAACCCAGAGGTGATTTACCACTGAACTACATACCAAGCCCTTTTTAGTTTTAGTTTTTATTTTGAGACAGGATCTCACTAAGTTGCCCAGGCTGGCCTCAAACTTGTGAGCCTCCTTTCTCAGTCTCCTGAACTGCTGGGATAGAATTCAGAGGCTCACACATGCTGGGCAGGTTCTCTACCCCTGAACTACACTTTCAGCTCAGCCTTTTTTGTGGCTCCTGTATATTACCTATACTATATTATACAATTATTTTCTGAAAATTGTCTGACCTTTTTAACTTGGCTTCTTACTAAACAATGTATCCAGAAAATCACATACTTAGTGCATTTTTTCTACTGTGCACTAAAAACATAATATTTTTTTATCATATTCATCCATGTGACCCCTGAAGCCATGCTGAGTACTGTGCACACAAAGCACTCTTTGGGAAACGCTGAATTAGAGGATCACTTCACATTTCAATGTCTTCACTCCTACTGTGAATTCTAATAATGCTGAAAAGGAAAAACAATTTCAGAAAGAAAAAATAATGCTAATTCCTGAGTCAACAGCCAACATGACCCTTGGAAAAAAATGGTTGTATTTTGACAGTTTTTTCTTTCCTCTCTCAACACAATTACAGAACTCAACTCCATGTCCTGAGACTGAAGCGGGCCTGACCACTGACTGCCCTTACACATGGACTACCTAGGGCCCCACCTGTATGGGGTTACTGTGGCCCAGGAAGAAAGGACTAACCTCCCACACCACCCCTGACTGCAGGGTGGCCTCCTTCATCCTATTGAGCAATACCAAGTGTTTTAGTCAGCTTTTTTGCTGCTGTGACTAAAAGACCTGACCAGAGCAACTTTAGAGGAGGAAAAATTTAATTGAGGGCTCATGATTTCAGAGGTTTTACAGATAGCCAGCTCCATTTCTCTGGGTTTGAGGTGAGGCAGGACATCATGGTGGAAGAGTGTGGCAGAGGGAAGCATCTCACATGTTGATCAGGAAGTAGAAAGAGACTCCACTCCCCAGATACAAAATATATACCCCAAAGCCACACCCCACCTGCCTTCAGTTACCACTCAATTAATTCCATCAGGTGATTAATTCACTGATTGGGTTAAGACTCTCCTAACCCAATCATTTTCTTCTCTGAACTTTCTTGCATTGTGTCATGTGTGAAGTTTTTGGGGGGGTACCTGATATCCAACCATAACATCAAGGTTAGAGCAAGCTTTTCTCAGGTTGGCAGCCTCTGTGTGTCCTCCTTGCCTCCCCACTGATTCCTGGACCCCTCAGATGACATAGCCCAAGAGACTCGTGGGAATCTTTGGCTGGGAACTCTCTTCTCTGCTAAGAATAGGTGAGCAAGACAGGAGAATTGGAGTCCTCAGCTGGGGAGGGAGAAAGCAGAAGGTATTGCCCTAGTGAGAGAACTTGTCTCTAACATCTGCACAGCCAAATAGTGAGCCAAAAATCATCTCTGGAATTGCCAACGTTGCTCTTTCACTATTTCACAAATCCCCAAAGTTGGCTGATCATTTGGGTCATTTGAAGGGTTTTTAAAATAAAGTTAACACACCCCATGCTATTACCCAATAATTCCATTCCTAGATATTTACTCATAATCAATGAAAACATGTTTATAGCAGCTTTATTCATATTAGCCAAAAACAACTCTCTAAGACTCACATATGTAAACAAATTGAGTTATAGCCATATGGTAGAATACTTCTGAGCAATAAAAAGGATTGAACTATTGTAACCAACATGGATAAGTCTTTTTTTTTTTCTTAAAATATATTTTTTAGTTGTTTCTGGACCTTTATTTATTTATTTATATGCAGTGCTATGAATCAAACCCAGTACCTCACACATGCTAGGCAAGTGCTCTACCACTGAGCCACAACCCCAGCCAACAACATGGATGAATCTTAAAAAAATAAGAAGCAAAAGAGAAGTCACACAAAACATGATCTTGTATTCCACTGACACATGTTCAAGAACAAGCAAAACTTTTGGGTACAATGGTGCACACCTGTCATCCCAGCAACTTGGAAGGCTGAGGCAGGACGATAACAAATTTGAGGCCAGCCTGGCCTGAGAATTTTAGGACACTCTGTCTCAAAATTAAAAATAAAAGGGATGGAATGCTAGGGAAGTAGCTCAATGGTAAAGCACTCCAAAAGTGTACCTTTTAAAATTGGGTTCAATTCAATTGGGTTCAATTCCCAGTATCAAAAAAGGGGGAGGGTTTAAAATCAGTATTAGATTATGAATAATTCACCAGGCACCCCTATTACCCATTACATTTTGTTCTACCTAATTGCATCCAGGAAGTCTGCTCTCAGTGCAGGGAATTGGGAGTATCCATGAAATTGAATATTTCTGCCTTTGACAAGTAAATTAAACAAAATTGTAAATTAGTTTCAGTCTACTGCTGCCTGTCCTCTTTGAGTTGCTAAAACTGATCCTTTAGCCCCCACAGTGACACACTCCTGTAATCCTAGCTACTTTGGAGGCCAAGGCAGGAGGATTGCAAGTTCAAGGCCATTCTCAGCAATTTAGTGAGACCCTGACTCAAAATTTAAAAGATAAAGGGCTGGGAATGTAGCTCAGTGGTAGAGAAGCCTCAGGTTCAATCCCCAGTATCGCAAAGCAAACAAACAAAAAATATTGGTCCTTTACCCTAGCAAAACACGAGAGCAAGTGAAAAAAGGTATAGCTCTTTTGAAAGGGAGATCAGCCCCTAATCCTATTCATACCAGGCAGTATACCAAGGATTCTAAGTATTGTGGGGACTCAGGGTGGGTTGGGGCAGGGCTAGAGGAGGGATGCTTGATGGAGAATCAGAGCAAACCACAGAATGTATTCTGCATGGTATGATATGAAAATGGGATGGTCAAGATAAGAGCAATTATGTCTTTTTTTTTTTTAATTGAGATGTAATTCACATACCAAAAATTCACTCTTTTAAAGTATACAAGCCAGAAAATTTTGGTATGTTCACAAGTTTGGGCAAATGTTTTAGTTAACTTTTGCCTGGCTATGATCAAAATGCCTGATAAGAACAACCTAGAGGAGGAAAAGTTTATCTGGGGATCAAGGTTTCAGAGGTCTCAGTCCACAGATGGCCGACTCCATTGCTCTGGACCCTAGATGAGGCAGCACATCATGGCAGAAAGGCCTGTGAGGAAAGCTACTCAGCTCATGGCAGGGTCAGGAAGCAGACAGAGAGGAAAGGGGGCCACAGGGATGGTGTGGACACACTCTGGGGCACGCTCCCAGTGTCCCACCTCCTCTGGTCACACCTCACCTGCCTACAGTTACCACCCAGTCAGTCCATTCAGACTAGAATGGACTGATTAGGTCATAGCTCTCATATTCCAATCATTTTACCTCTGAATATTCCCACATTAACATAGGAGCTATTGGGAGACATTTCATATTCGATCCATAACAGAAATTTCAGCTTCTCCAGAAAAATCATTTAGGAGTTTTAAGCCAGCCTGGGCAACATAGTGAGACCTCTGACTCTTAAAAAATGAAAAAAAAAAAAAAAGAAAGAAAGATTGTACACCATTCCAGGTATCTAATTGCAGAACATTTTCATTTCCCAAAAGAGACCTCATACCCATCAATGGTCACTCCCCAGACCCTACTCTCCCAGTCCCCTGGCAACCAATAATCTTTCTGTCTCAATAAATTTAACTATTATGGACATTTCATATAAATGAAATCATGCAATATATTGCCTTGTATAACTGGCTCCTTTTGCTTAGATAATACTGGCAAAATGGTAGCATATATCAGTATTTCCTTCCTTCTTGTTATTGAATAATATTGCATTGTATAGATGTATTATCTTTTGCTAACCCATTCAGTTGTTGGACAAATGTGTTATTTCTACTTTTTGGTTCTTATATGTGATGATGCTGTGAACATTCATGCGCAGGTTTTTTTTTTATATTTTTATTTATTTGCTTTAGTTGTACACAATGCGTTTTATTCAATGAGTTTTATTTGTACGTGGTGCTGAGGATCGAACCCGGGTTGCCCACGTGCTAGGCGAGCACTCTACCGCTGAGCCACAATCCCAGCCCCTCATGCGCAGGTTTTTGTGTGAGCAAAATCTTGGGTATAATCTAAGGAAGAGAATTGCTGGGTCATTGAGTCACATGTGCATGATTTTTGTGTGTACACATAATTTGTTTTTCCATCAGTGGCTTCGCCATTTTCCACTCCCACCAGCAATGTGCAACAGTTTAACCCTACTCCAGCAATGCTTCCTTTCTCTGGCAATGCCCTTACTTTATCTTCCTTGCCAAAACTTAACCTGTTCTATGCACCATTCACAGCTTATGTGAAAACCTACTCAACACCACCAGTTCCGTGTGCCATTCCTTTTCATTAATACATTCACAGTTTAAGAAGAAATTCCTGGAAATACAATAGTACCTGTATCAGGGCACTCCCAAATTCAAATTATCTGAAGCAAAAAGAGGACTTATTTACTTATGTGGGTGGCAAGACAGCAGGACAGCTTATAGACTCTGAGGGTGAGTTACAGGAACCAAGTTTTCAGGGGGAATCTCTCTTGCCCTTGTTCTTGCTGTTTTTCTCTCCTTCTCTCCATCTCTCATCTCTGTTGCCTTTACTTGACCTCATTCTATAGTCAGTTTCTTTCCAGGTGCAAGAATGATATCTGGCAGAAGCCTCAGACTTACTCCCTCTCAGTTTAGTGACCCAGACAGGGGCCCTCTCTCTCCCAGCATTGTGTAAGCCTGCTCAACCCTGAATCAATTAGGTGTCCAGAAAAATTAAATGCAATGTTTGGCCCACACTGACTCCCATACCCATATCTGTGGCCAGCTCAGAAGAAGGGAAATATATATATGAGGGTAGGTGGTAGGAGACACATACTGAGCACACCAAAATAATTGCTGTCAAAGGCCTTAATTCAAAGGAGAAGCACCAGTGTTAGGAACTCCACACTTTATGCCAGACTGGTAGAGGGATATTTTGAGACACAAGGGACCTGAAATCAACCCCTCAGCTTCGTCCATCTGTGTCTAGAGCCAGCCCTGCTCTGAAGAGCCTCGTGGGGAAACACAGAATTCTGAGTTCCTGAAAACCTAACAGGCACTTTTCAAATTATAGGGCAGCAAGCATCACACAGCAAACCTAAGACCAGGCAGACCTATTACCTACCTCTCTCCCACCTCCTTCACCATTTCACGGAGTGCAATTGTACTTTTGCCAATGAGCAGAGCAGAATCTGTTTTAGAAAATGGAGGAACAGCTTCAGTAATTGAAAGCCATTTTTTTATTCTCCCTGGGTTCCACAATCTGAGAAAGGCTCTTAAGGTGCTTGAAAATGCTATTTAAATAAGGTTGCATCAGAAACTTGAGCCCATGTTGTAAAAAGAAGAAATGAGCCAAATCCTCGAATGTCAGAGCTGGAGAAGCCCATGGGGACCACCCAATTCTCCCACCTGTTTTGCAGAGGGAGAAACTGAGATCCAGAGCTGCAAGAGACTGTCTGGTCACATGGATGGTAAATGGCAGACCTGACTCTAAATCAAGCTCTCCCAGCCCCTCCTTCTGTCCTCTCCCTCCTGAGCACAAGTGAAGAGAAAAAAAAAAAAAAAAAAAAAAAAAAACTTGAGGTACATCGCAAAGGCCTAAGAATGAGGTGCTGAATGAATGCAAAGACTTTCCAGTTTTAATTCCCTCTTTGGGCATGGCAGGAATGCTATCTATGCCTTGGGGAAGGCTTCTTGCTGATATCGGCACTGCAGGAGCCATAATCCAACTGTGAGTCACAGCCTGCACAGGAAGCATCTTAATGAGATCTCTCTGAGAGAGAAAGAGGAGTACCTGAGGGCGAGCAACACAGAGAGGTGCAGACATTTTTGGAAATGAGCTCAAGAGCTGAAATCTACAGACTCATATTCGGAGCACTGACATGCAATGTTCTGTGGGTAGCACGGAGACAGAGTCATTCCAGATGACTCAGGAGGATACTCCACCTGTGCCTTTTACAGTCTAGGTACCCAGGAGAGGAGAGGCTGCTGGGATGCATTTCAGAGTCTTCTTTATTTCATGAAATTGTGAAAGCTCTTTCTCTAAGGGTTTAGATCTTATTTGTTTTACAGGTTACAAATATTTCTCTTAAAGCTTTCATTTGTGTTGGTTTGCTTTTCTAAAGTATTTAATTTTTACACACGATTATATTTGTCAATCTTTTCTTTGATGTTACCTAAGCTCTGGTGTCATGGTAATACCTGTCAGTACCTCCCCTTGTGCTATTTGTGCCATTTGAGAATTCAATATCCTTTTCTACTTCATTTTCCTTATCTGAATTTTATTTCAATACTTTTGAATGCATAAATGTTTCAACTGTCTGAAATTTATTTTGGTGTACAATGTAAGATGGAGATATAGATTTTTGTTGTTTTGATATTTTTACCCCAATGGTTAGTTTTTTATCACAATAACATTTATTGACTATGGTTTGGATATTAGGGGTCTCCCCAAAGCTCTTGCTAATGCAGAGGTGAAATCATTAGATGATGGGAGCTGTGACCTAATCAGTCCATCCTAGTTTGAGTGGACTGACTGGGTGGTAACCGTAGGCAGGTGGGATGTGGCTGGAGGAGGTGGATCACTGGTGGTTCTCTGAAATGGTGCATCTTCCCTGTAGCCCCTTCCCCCTTCTCCCTTCCATTCTCTGCTTCCTGACCCTGCCATGAGCTGAGGAGTTTTTCTCTGTTGAGCCCTTCTGGGCAGTCGGCCATCTATAGACTGAGATCTCTGAAACCGTGACCCCCATATAAACTTTTCTTCCTCTAACTTGTTCTTTATTTTTGGTACCAGGGACTTGTTCTTACTGGGTATTTTGATCACAGGGACATGAAAGCTTTCTAAAACATTGACTAATAATTCTCCATTAGTAATGTTTGAAAGAGGTACAGACTGACAGAATGTATATGTAATTGTTGTTTTTTAAAAATATATGTACAAATTCTATGATACTACTCCCTTCGAAAGGTGGGATTTAATACCCCCTCCTAGAGCCAACTGGGCTTAGTAACTGCTAATGAATAAAATATAATGCATAAGGCCAGGTATGGTGGTGCACGCCTGTAATCCCAGTGGCTCAGGAGACTGAGGCAGGAGGTTCAGGAGTTCAAAGCAAGTCTCAGCAACTTAGAGTGGCCCTAAGCAACTTAGTGAAACACTGTCAACAAAATATAAAAGGGCTGGGGATGTGGCTCAGTGGTTAACTGCCTGTGTGTGCGCGCATGTATGTGTGTGTGCGTATACAATTGTATGAATGCTCTGTTAATATCTAAAAAACGGATGTTAAAAAAAAATGAGAGAGAGAAAAAGAGATGGACATATAAGTGATGATATATGATTTTGTTAGGTAGGAGTTGGGACTCCAAGATGGTAGAGGCAAGATATAAGAAAACTACTGCTGGAGGACAAGACAGAGATATGAGTCATCATGTCCCTGTTTATGGTAAGTCCATTTACCACGACAACTCCTACCACTGAGGACTTATCGCCCATGGTAACTCCTGCCACAGGTTTGGTATTCTAAAATAATCAATGGGGGTAAAGTGGACAGTATTCTAAATATAAGGTGACCAGTGGGAGCAAGCGGGGTAAGGCTTTCAGTCAGGTCTATGTAGGGAAGAAGAGAACCCCTCACAGCTCAGCATGTGAGAATCCAATCTCCAGACCCAGGGCCTTGCACCTCTCTTGCTCAGCCCACTTTGCTCTACCTTACCAAGTGCTCTTTCACCTTCACCTTTAATAAATCTGTACTTTATTCGTTACTTATGTGTCCTGCTCAATTCTTTGTCCAGGCCATCAAGGATCTGGACCCCAACTGGACACCCCAACAATAACAACTTCTGAGACAAGGTCATAAAGGGCTACTTGCTTCTTGCACTCCCTTATGCGTTCCCTCTCTCTCGCTTTCCCTCTCTCTCTTGGTACTGGAGATTAAACCTAGGGTATTCTACCATTGAGCTATATTCCCCACTCTTTTTATTTTTTTATTTTGAGGCAGGGTTTCACTAAGTTGCTGAGGCTGGCCTTGAACTTGAGGTCCTCCTGCTTCAGCCTCCTGCTGGGATTACAGGTGTGTGCCACTGTGCCCAGGTGCTTCTTGCTCTCTCTGAATCACCCTGGGAAAAGGTGGCTATCATACTGTAAGGATACTCAGACAGCCCTGTGGGAAAGATCCACATGGGGAAGACCTGAGGCCTCCAGCCAATAGCCATGGGGATAAGCCTTCTTGGAAGTAGATCCTTCAGCCCTATCAAACCTTCAGATGGAGCTGGGGTTGTGGCTCAGTGGCAGAGGGATTGCCTAGCATGTGTGAGGCACTGGGTTTGATCTTCAGCACCACATAAAATAAATAAGTAAAACAAAGGTATTGTGTCCATGTTCAACTAAAACAAAACAAAACAAAACAAAAAACCTTCAGATGCCTACAGCCCAGTTAATGCCTTGAGACCATGGGGCATAATCATATAATTAAGCCACTCCTGAATTTCTGGACCACAAAAATTATAAGCTAATACATTTTTTGTTGTTGTTTTAAGCTGCTAAATTTTGGGGTAATTTGTTATAAAATAGGAAATTAATACAATGGCTAAAGGGTAATTGTTGAATAAATCAATTAGCTTGTTGTGTGGTTCCCAATTCCAACATTTCTCCTTCACCTTGTACCTTTTATTTCATTCCTCTAGTGATATTTAGACTATTTTGCAAAATAACCCTGATCTGCAGGCATTGTGTTAGTTGAGGCATTCATTTGGCTATTCTAACAAAGAATAACAGCAGCAGTCAAAGCAAGATAGACATTTATATTTCTACCACATAAGAGTCTGTGCTTAGGAAGTCTGAAAGAAAGGAATCCTCTGTTTTATGAGGTAGGTAGTCTAGGCCCCCTTTAACAATAACGTGAAAGATACAATCCCTCAATTGCACCAGCCATCGTTAAAGTGCTTAATACTCACATGTGCCTGTGGTTCCTGTCTGGGGCAGTGCAGATATGTAATGTTTCCATCATCATCTGTCCTAGGGTGGCTTCTTCATCCCCAAAGTAGAAGATTCAGCCTACATTATTTTGGATGTGGTTGGCCCTCTCATTCCAATTTATCAGAAGAAAGAAAATATACTTTCCTTTCAGTGACATGTTCCAGAGGTTGAATTCTATTGGCCAGATTTTTGTCAATGGCCACATCTAGCTATAAAGGAAGCAGAAAAATATAGTCTTATGGAAAGTGGCTAACCTCAAAGTGATATATATATATATATCCTGTTAATAAAAGGAAGAGTTGGAGACCTTTTAGTAAGGTCTGTAAGCAGGGTCTGCCCCAGCCATGTTCCTCTAGGGCCAACATACCCTCTTGAGTAGCATCTATGTTTCTGTGGGGGTTTTTTTTGTTGTTGTTGTTGTTGTTGTTGTTTGTTTTTTTGGTATCTGGGATTTAACCCAGAGGCACTTAACCACTGAACCACATCCCCAGCCTTTTAAAATATTTTGCTTAGAGACATTGAGTTGCTTAGGGCCTCACTAAATTGCTGAAGCTGGCTTTGAACTCAAGATCCTCCTACATCAGTCTCCTGAGCTGCTGGGATTACAGGCATGCGCCACCACGCCAGCACATGTTTCTTTCTGTAGCCCACTTGACTCCTGACTCCCCAGCACACTTGCACAATAGCAGGATCTCTGCCCTCCTCAGAGTGCCCCATTTCTGTCTGGAAGGCTGCAAGGAACCTCACAAGGGACCAGAAAATCACCTGTCTCTGTGGTCACCAGGCAGTCTCTGGCCTTTTTCTGATTTCCAGCCCCATTTCTTCATATCTGTGCTCCTAAATCCCCTTGGAAGAGCATCACCTCTTTCTCAACCTTCATAAAAGACCAGTGGCTCTTCTAGGCCCCAGGGCAGAGCATTTCCTGCAGGGATGAGACTGGATTGGCTCAGAAGGTCACCTGGGTCCTTGAGCAGCTCTATTTTGCCCTGAATCTTGGAAAGTCCATTTTGAATTGACCCATCTTCTTCTTTCTATGGCCCCTCTCTCTAGAAAGTGCTCAAATCCAGTCCAGAGGCATGGGTAGGGGTCCTTCCATCTACTTCCAGACATTACTTCTCCCTCCTACAGCAAAACTCCTTGCATAAAAGGATAGAGACTAATGGCAGCTGTTAAGGATATGGATTGTCAAAACCATCAGCAGCAGAATCACAATGCTGTTATTTCCTGATCCCTTTTTATAGACTTCAATGAGAAATCCCTGTGGTCTCTCAGGACTCACTTGATTAATTAGTATTTGCCTGCTCACAGATCCACATTCCTTTGCTTTTGTTCCATATCTGGTCCTCGGGTAATCCAACAGCTGCCCCAGAAAAACCCAAGGGCTGTGCTTTCAGGTTACAGATTATCAAGCAGACCTGGGGAAACAGTGCCTCCTGAACTTCAGATCCGGGAAGGACCAATCCTGTGTCCTAGAGAGGATTCTCTGGCTCTCTCTCCTCTTGCTTCAATGTGAGGAGAGAGCTGCTGCGGGGACAGGTTGGCAGCCTCTAAATCATGAAAACCAGGCTTTAACAAGCAACTCCACTGTTGGAAACTTTTTAAGGACGTGAGCAAAGATGTAATGGCAAGGGTGCTCTTTATGACATTGTTTATAATAGTGAAAAATTGGCAATAGCTCAAGAGTAAGAGAACTAATTAAATTATGGCATATCCATACAATGAAATATTATTCAGTTTTTAAAAACTAGTCTAGGGTGAGTTTTCAAAGACATAGAAAGATGGTCATACTAAATTGTTTTAAAAAACTATTGTACTATGTTGCCATTTTTTATCAATATTCAATTGATAAATGTATGTATGGATATATATCAAATGTTAATAGTGGTTGGTTTGAGATAGTGGGTATTTTTTAAATAATTTTTTAGTTGTAGTTGGACACAACACCTTTATTTTATTTATTTATTTAATATGGTGCTGAGGATCAAACCCAGCGTCTCGCATGTGCTAGGCAAGCGCTCTACTGCTGAGCCACAACCCCAGCCCCAATAATTGGTATTTTTATATTCTTTTTGTCTACATGTATCTTCTAAGTGGGTATCTGTTATCTTGTAAAGAGAATAAAATAAGAATTAGTTTCAGTTCAAATCTAGACTGCCTCCTTATTAAACTAAGGCGGAAGCTCACTGGAAGAGCTCAGTGGTAGAGCACTTGCCTAGTATGCACAAAGCCCTGGATTTAATCCATAGTATCCCCCCACACACACAAAAAAAGGGCTGACAATGTCAAGTGTCGGTGAGGATGTGGAACAACTGGGACTCTCACCCATGGCTGATGGGAACGTGTATCGTAACAACTACTTTGAAAACTGTTTGCCAGTGTTGATAGCGAAATGTATGTTTAACTCATGACCCAGTTATTCCTTTCCTAGTTGTGTACCCATTGAAATGAGTGTTTATACAGAAGCTCCTTGACTTATGATGGGTTACGCCCCTGTAAGCCCTCTGTAAATTGAAAACATTCTAAATTGATAATGCACTGAATGCATTTCCATAGTGCACTGTAGAATACTGATTATGTCTATCTTGGCTGACTCAGAGTTCTGCTTTGCTGCTTCAGTCCAGCATTACCAGAGAATATCATGCTGCATAGCCACTAGCCTGGGAAGAAGTATAAAATTCAAAATTTAAACTCTAGTTTCTGCTGAATGTGTACCACTTTTATACTATCATAGAGTTCAAAGTCCAGGATTGTCTAAACACCAAGATACATGTATGAAATTGTTCATTATATTTTATTAATAATAGCACCAAACTGGAAATGACCCCTATGTTAATCATCAACAGGGGCTGGGATTGTGGCTCAG
The DNA here is from genome assembly GCA_025594165.1 of Tamias sibiricus. Taxonomy (NCBI): domain Eukaryota; kingdom Metazoa; phylum Chordata; class Mammalia; order Rodentia; family Sciuridae; genus Tamias; species Tamias sibiricus. The sequence goes on from CM046662.1 coordinate 69,633,080, forward strand.
CGGTAGAGCGCTCGCCTAGCACGTGGGCGACCCGGGTTCGATCCTCAGCACCACGTACAAATAAAATGCATTGAATAAAACACATTGTGTACAACTAAAAGCAAATAAATAAAAATAAAAATAAAAATCATCAACAGAGTGGGCAAAATCAGTTGTTGTCCATTCATATCACAGAATACTACAGAGCAGAGAAAAAGAACAAATCACTACAACATGAATGGATTCCACAGATTTAATGTTGAATGATATAAACCTGATACAAAAGAGTATTTCATTTACATGAAGGTCAAAAACACCCTACCATGAATATAGAGTGGTAGAGATCAGAGATTCTCTTTCATGATGGCACTGATGAGGAAGGACCATGAGTTCTAGGGTGCTGGGACTGTCCAAAAGAAATATAATGCAAGTTGCAAATATAATTGCAAATTTTCTATTAGCCACATTTAAAAAGATAAAAAGAAACTGGTGACATTAATTTTCATGATATATTTTTTACTTAATGCAATACACACAAAATATTGTCATTTGGATATTAATCAAGAGCAGAAAATTATCATTAGCATACACACACACACACACACACACTCTCACTCACTAAGATGTCAAAGGTGTATTTTATTTTATTTTTTGGTACTGGAGATTGAACCAGGGGCACTCAACCACTGAGCTACATCCCCAGCCCTTTTAATTTTTTATTTTGAGGCAGGGTCTCACTAAATTGCTAAGGCTGACCTCTAACTTGCAATCTTCCTTCTTCCTGTCTCGGCTTCCTGAGTCGCTGGGATTACAGGCGTGTGCCACTGTGCCTGGCTCAAAGGTGTATATTATACTTACAGTGCATCTTAACTGCAACTAGCCACACTTAAATTGCTCAATAGCCACATGTGCAGCTGGTGATTACTATACTGAATGGCACAAGACTATATTTTACTCTGAGTGGTGGTTTCATGAATGTATACTTAAATAAGAGTTAATCAAGCTATATAGTTCATATATAAAAGCTATACCTCAATAAAATGAATGAAAATATTTAAAAAAATATATACTTTTAAAAAAGATATTTGAGTCCTATCAAGGACAAGAGCAGCCTGTAGCTTGGCTGCTCTGCTGAACAACCATTTCTGAGGCTCAGGATACATAGTTGGGTATTTCAAGGGCAGTTCCTCAGATCAGCTGATTTGGCTTCAGGATAGAGACCAGACCCAAGTGCGGTGCAGCAGGGTGAATCCAGTTCCACTAAAAGAAGGAAGAACAGGAACTTGGGAGAATGCCCTGCTGGAAACAGGAATGTGGATGGGTTCTAAAGGTTTGCACCCAGTGCCTTGTAACTGTTTGCTCTGAGTCCCTAGAATACTCTGAGACTCCTGCGGAAGAGAGGAAGGTGAGATCCCATACCCACTGGCTGAGAAGGACCCCTGGGGCACAGTTGGTCCTTGTTCCACTTAAGCTTGAGAGAATCCACCTACATAGATCTACCCAGAGCACCATAATCTGAACCAATGTTCCTGAGACAGGTACACATACTAGATGATTTTAGTGGTACACCAGTAAATTTTATTTTAATAGCTATGTATTTATTTAGAATTGTATGTTTATGTAAATAATGGAACATAAAATCCACATAGGTAACAGTCGATTAGGGTAATGTTAAAATTTAAAGGATGACTTTAAAGAAAAAGACTAAGAAAATAATAACACAAATGGTACATGGATACAGGGAAGAAAAATAGAGAAATAATTGGTATACAAATCTTTGAAGCTGTCAGGCATCGTGGTGCATGCCTGTAATCCCAGCACTTGGAAACTTAAAAAATGGTGGTGTATATATCACCTTCCCTCTATGAATTGATCCTGGTTTTGGGAGTGGGAAAGAGAGAGATCCATAAAAGGTAGGTCCGTACTGGTAAATCAGGAGGAAAAGTAAATCAGAGATGTTCAGAATCTCTCCAAGAGCCATCAGAAAAGGCCTGGTTGGGCCAGACATGGTAGTGCATGCTTATAATCCTAGCTACTCGGGAAGCTGAGGCAGGAGGATCTCAAGTTCGAAAACGCGAGCCGGGGCAACTGGTGAGATCTTGTCTTAAAATTAAAAAAAAAAAAAATTTTTTTTAAAAAGGCTGGGCATGACTCCTTGGTCTATACCCAAAGGACTTAAAAACAGCATACTACAGGAACACAGCCACATCAATGTTTATAGCTGCATAATTCACAATAGCTAGATTGTGGAAACGACCGATGCCCATCAGCTGATGAATGGATAGGGAAACTTTGGTATATATACACAATGGAACACTACTCTGCACTAAAAGAGAATAAAATCATGGCATTTGCAGGTAAATGGATGGAGTTGGAGAAAATAATGCTAAGTGAAGTCAGCCAATCCCAAAAAAAACAAAGGTCAATTCATTCCTTTGCTATGATGATACTGAATTATAGTGGCAAGGGAGGGGGGGATGAGAGGAATGAAGGAATGTTAAGTAGAACAAAGGGGAGGGAGGGACGGGGAGGGGCAAGGGGATAGGAATAATGGCAGAATGAGTTGGACATCAATACACTAAGTGCATGTATAAAAACTCAAATGGTCGGGACTGGGATTGTGGCTCAGTGGTAGATCGCTCGCCTAGCACGTGTGCACGGCCCGGGTTCAATCCTCAGAACCACGTACAAATAAACCCATTGTGTACAACTAAAGCAAATAAATAAATATTAAAAAAAAAAAAACAAAAACAAAAAAACCTCAAATGGTGTGAAAATAGTTTGTGTAAAACCAGTGATTTGGAAAAATGTGGCATGTATAACAAATTAAATTAAATTAAAAAACATTTTAAAGGGCTGGGTATGTACTTCAGTGGTAGGGCAATTGCCTAGCATGTGTGAGTCTCTGAGTTCAATCCTCAGTACCACACACACACGAAGAAGAAGAAGAAGAAGAAGAAGAAGAAGAAGAAGAAGAAGAAGAAGAAGAAGAAGAAGAAGAGAAAATGGAGGCTATTTGCTAAAATAACCCAGACTTATAAGAAAACAAATAATGCAGGTTTCTCAAGAGGAGCTTACATTGTAGTCACAATATATAAAGACTCTTCTTCCTTCTGGGGCAAATAGAAAGGACTCCAACTCCTCAGGCAGGTGATGTCCTTAGAGCATGCACTTCCAGGTTTTGCCATGTGGGTACTTCCTGTTTGTCTGGTCCACAGATAAAATGGCTGCCTATAGGATTGACCAAAGACTGGTGCGGGCAAGCTGATGGCCTGACAAAGGAGAAAGCCACGGGAAAGTGCACATCTGTGAATATTGAATTTGTTGAACAAATAAACACATAGAGCAGTAGCCTATTTTGGGGTGGCCAGTCTCTTTATCAGTAGATCTGTTTAGTTTTCTGATCAGCATTCTGAAAGTTTTTCTTTTCTTCCTATTTCTGACTGGAATACTTCCCAACTTGTCTAAAACTACCTTGAGATTCTAGAGCTAGCTGTCAAGATCACGGAGACCTAGCATTTGTCCTAGTCTTAAATTCCCCTGGGGACCTTAGAACCCACGAAGAAAAGAATCCCCCCTCTCTCACTTCAGAAAATACTTCGGGTGTCACCAGTATCTTCCCAGGGTACTTTAAGCCTAAAGCCCTATGTATAGCAGGCACAGAAAAACACAATAAACACTTGTTCTTTTTTTTTTTTTTTTTTTTTTTTTTTGTGTGTGTGTGGTGCTGGGTATTGAACCCAGCATTGTACATGCAAGGCAAGCACTCTACCAACTAAGCTATATCCCAGCCCTAGCACTTGCTCTTAATAGTGCTTAATCCAATTGATGGCAGAAAACATAAGCAATAATAATAATAATAAAAAAAAGCCATGGGAAAGGGCTGGGGTTGTGGCTCAATGGTAGAACACTTGCCTAGCATGCATGAGGTATTGGGTTCGATCCCCAGCACCACACTAAAAAAGCTAAATAAAGGTATTGTGTCCATCTACAATTTAGAATATTAAAAAAAAAAAAAAAAGCCATGAGAAAGCTGAGAAGGAGGAAAGTGTAGGATTGGGTGCTGATGAGTCCACTCAGTATTAAGACCCCATGCCAGGTCAAGGGCAAGGCTGGGAGGAATTGCATTTTACATCCCTCCTCAGAGTTGCCTGCCATATGGATGGGCTGAGAACAGCAATGGCATCTACTTGTATGTTTATCAGTGGCTTATAATGGGCCAGGCATTTAGTGCTTTCATGCATTATCTCATTTGGCAGAGAAAACAGTTTCTGGAGTTACTCCAGTCAGCAAATTGTAAGAGCCTACTATGTGCTGGGCACTGTTCTAGGTATTACTCAAACAGCAGTGCCAAGGTGAAGTTCCTCCTCTCATAAATTATACCACAGGTTTCACTCAGACTGACTTGAACTGCCTTCTACTAATTCTTTTTCTTCTTTCTCTCTTTCCTCCCCCACCCACACTTTCCCTCCCTTCCATGCTTCTCTCCTCCTCCTCCTTCTTCTTCTTGGTACTGGGGATTGAACTCAGGGGTGCTTAACCACTGAGCCACATCCCTAACCCTTTTTTATTTTTTATGTTGAGACAGGGTCTTGCTAAGTTGTTTAGGGCCTCACTAAGTTGTTGAGGCTGGCTTCGAACTCACAATCCTCCTGCCTCAGCCTCCTGATCCACTGGGGCTACAGGTATGTGCCATCTCTTCTTTCTCTCTCTCTCCTTCCTTCCTTCCTTCCTTCCTCCCTCCCTCCCTCCCTCTCTCTCTCTCTTTCTTTCTTTCTTAGGAATTGAACACAGGGCCTAGCATATGCTGGGCAAATGCTCTACTCCTGAGCTACACATTCAGCCCTTCCTTTTACTAATTCCATTTCCCATTTTTTGAGGAACTACCACACTGTTTTCCAGTGGCTACACAATTTTACAATAGTGCACACAAGGTCCAATTTTTCCACATCTGCTTTTTTGACAGTAGCCATCGTAATGAGTATGAAGTGGTATCATTGCAGTTTTGATTTGCACTTCCCTAAGAGTTAGTGATGTTAAAGATCTTTTCATGTGCTTGCTGACCATTGCATAACTTCTCTGGAGAAATGTCTATTCAAGTTCTTCACCCATTTTTAAATCAGGTTGTTTGTTGTGTATTGCTGTTGCTGAGTTGTAGCAGGGTGTTTTACATGCATTTCTTCCTTTCTTCCCACAGGCACCTAGAGTCTCCTATTAATTCCCTAACCAAGCCACAGGCCTTGCCTCCTCTGTGGTCCTCTAGAGGGAGCAATATCCAACTAGACAAAGAACAGACATAAATGCGGTCTGCAAGGGTAGCCAGAGACAAGAAATAAACACAGGAAGACGGAAAGGGAAGGCCCGCCAGGGAGAGAAAACAAACAGGTTCCAATTCTTTCAGTGCAGTCCATATGAAATCAGGTACAAAATATCAGTGCCTCAAATCCAAATACCAACTGATTCCTGTAAGTTTCATCTCTTAGCTTCACAAGGGGAATGGGTCTTTGTACATTTTAGGGGTGCCCTCTCTGCCTCCCCCGCAATGGAACAGCAGCAGCAAAAACCAGAATAATGAAAAAAAAAAAGAGTGAGGGGTCTAGAAACATGTTATGGCCTGTGCAAGAATCTTTAGGGGAAAACAGAGTGGTTGCTGTCCACACACAGAGCTGAAGTCTTAAAACAATAGTGCAGCTGGGTGCCGTGGCACACACCTGTAATCCCAGGAGCTCAGGAGGCTGAGGCAGGAGGATTGCAAGTTCAAAGCCAGCCTCAGCAAAAGCGAGTTGCTAAGCAACTCAGTGAGACCCTGTCTCTAAGTAAAATACAAAATAGGGCTGGGGATGTGGCTCAGTGGTCCAGTGCCCTGAGTTCAATCCCTAGTACTCTCTCCCCCCAAAAACCAATAGTATAAGAAGGGATGAGGTAGTGAGGCCACAATGATAAGTTGTGCAGGTGTTGCAGAGGAGACCTCCCAGAGGCAGCTGTGGAGATTCCCACCCCAGATTCTTGTGTCCTTTCTTTCTTTCTCCACCCCCCACTGCCCCCGTGGTGCTGGGGATTGAACCCAGGGCCTTATGTATGCAAAGCAAGCACTCTACCAACTGAGCTATATCCCCAGTGCCTTGTGTCCTTTCTTGAAAGGATTCCAGGCAAGACGTGAGACTTAGTAAAAGAATAGCAAAGTTTATTAGAAGGGTTAGGAAAAGGGAAAAGGGGACACCCTCAGGGTGAGAGTGGGTCCTTTCAGAGAGGAGAAGAACATGTACTCCTTCTGCCCTCCTCTTTTATTGGGTGTCCCAGGGGAGTTTCCAGAGAGTCCCACCCAAGTCTACCTCTTGACTTTTGACTGACAGCAGGATTACATTAAATTTTCAAGTCCCCATTGTACATGGCAAAGCTCCAGGGCAACCCTAAGTGGCTTTGGCCTATGCCAACCAGTTCTATTGGATCTTATTCTTTTTTTTTTTTTTTTAACAATTTTTAGTTGTCAATGCACCTTTATTTTATTTGCTTATTTATATGTGGTGCTGGGAATCGAACCCAATGCCTCACACGTACGAGGCAAGCACTCTACTGCTGAGCTACAACTCCAGCCCCTCTTTTTTTTTTTAATATTTATTTTTTAGTTGTAGGTGGACACAATACCTTTATTTTATTTTTATGTGGTGCTGAGGATCGAACCCAGTGCCTCATGCATGGTAGGTGACCACTCTACCTCTGAGCCACAACCCCAGCCCCTGGAACTTATTCTTACAGATGTTTTTTTTTTTTTTAGTTGTTGATGGACCTTTGTTTTATTCATTTACTTGTATGTGGTGCTGAGAATCTAACCCAGTGCCTCACATATGCTAGGCAAGCACTCTATCACTGAGCCACAACCCCAGCCCTCTTGCAGATTTTATGGTTAAGAAAATTATTCTTATCTCCCTAAGTTGTGGGATCTGGTCTGTGTAAAGGTCACAAAAGTCCCCCCCACCTTCAGGTAACTTGTGTTCTTCTTATCAGCATTTCAGCCCTGCAATTCTCCTGCAGATAACAGGTTATTTGCTGAGGAATGTAACATATCCTATTTGACGTAAGGCAGGCAGGGCAACGGTAAATTCCTTTTTAGAAGAAAGTATGTTGGGGTCAGCACAGTGGGCCCACTTTATAGAATTATTCCCTTCACCTCCGGTTCCCATCACTTATGTCTGTCTGTCCCCTATCAGAGTGAAGACATGTGAAAGTGAAGTCAAGAGACCCCCTAGGAAGGCAGCCATCAGTGAGGCACTCCAACATACTTGCTCCCCCCCCCCCCAAAGTGACTCTAGCCCTGCCCCAGGCCTCTTCCCCTTGATACTAGAATAAGAATGTATCTCAGGAATGTAGGGCCAAATGTAGTGTCATAGGCACCCTCCCTCCACTCCCCCACCCCCAAGCCACAGGCCTGGGTTGGCTGAGGAACCTGTTTTTTTACCCAGCTGTGCATAAGGAAGGCGATGCTGGTGGCAGAGCCCACGCTAGAGACACCCAGGCTACTGCTGGTAACAGAGACTTCCCTGGGCTTTCCTCAGTCTGTGGATCAGGGGGCATAGTTTCATTTCTATTCCCTCATTCCCTCCCAAATCCTGAGGAGGATACATGAGATAATGAACAGAAAAATTAGGAAGTGATGACTTAACCTCTCCCTCTACCACAGGATTCTTCCCTTCCCAAAAGAACTGGCTAAGAAGTGCTTGTGTCTTTCAGGTGTTTGCCTTGTAAGTGTGTTTGCCACATCAAGATCACGAGGGAGGGCTGGGGTTGTGGCTCAGTGGTAGAGCGCTTGCCTAGCACGTGTGCGGCCCGGGTTCGATCCTCAGCACCACATAAAAATAAACGCATTGTGTACAACTAAAAGAAAATAAACAAATATTTAAAAAAAAAAAAAAAAAAGATCATGAGGGAGAAGTTGGGCAGATGGGGTCCAGGAGAGACAGGAGAGAGCCTTTAAGAGTTGTGGCAAACCATACGTCACTGAGCACTGAAGATAAAATGAGAACCCTAAGCTAAGTTAAGGAGAAAACAGGATTGATTTTCATAGTTGTCAGGAACACACTCCTTTGTTGAGTGCAATAATAACAGTCTCTGAGCCAGGCCCTGTGCTAACTATGTTTTAAACACTAATGTATTAAAAATTTTGTTTATGAAAGAGCACATAAACAAATTGGCTCCATAAGGAATCTGCATTTACAGATGGTCACAGGTCACCAAGCAGTGGTTTAGCACATGACTTCCAGACAGCCTCTGGTTCATGTCCTGACTTGATAAACTTAGTAAGGTTCCAAGGATTCAGTTTCCTCCCATTTGAAGAGCATAGTGCCACTGGGCATGGTGGTGCACGCCTGTAATCCCAATGACTTGGGAGGCTGAGATACGAGGATCGTGAGTTCAAAGCCAGCCTCAGCAATGGGGAGGCGCTTAGCAACTCAGTGAGACCCTGTCTCTAAATAAAATACAAAATAGGGCTGGGGATGTGGCTCAGTAGTTGAGTGCCTCTGAGTTCAATCCCTGGTACAAAAAAAAAATAAAAAATAAGTACAGTGCCAACATGTAGTAAAACATGATTCTGAGTGGGGGTTTTTGATTTAGATTCTGGTAACTGAACCCAGGCCTCGAGCATGCTAGGCAAGTATTCCACAGCTGAGTCATATATCTAGCCCCTTTTATTTTGTTTGAGATAGGGTTTTTTTTTTTTTTTTTTTGTTTGTTTTGTTTTGTTTTTGGTACCAGGGATTGAACTCAGGGGCATTTGACCACTGGGCCACATCCCCAGCCCTTTTTTGTGTTTTATTAGAGACAGGGTCTCACTGAGTTGCTAAGTGCCTCGCCATTGCTGAGGCGGGCTTTGAACTCGCGATCCTCCTGCCTCAGCCTCCCAAGTGCTGGGATTACAGACGTGCGCCACCAAGCCCGGCTGAGATAGGGTCTTACTAAATTTTCCAGGCTGGCCTTGAACTTGTGATCCTCCTGCCTCAGCCTCCTGAGTCACTGGGATGACAGATGTGGGCCACTATGTCCAGCAGAAGGGGGTCCACTGGCATGGAACCCTATTACAAAATGACATTTCATTGTTGTTGTTTCCTTCCTCTTCTCCATCTCCCACTCCCTGACCACTGGGGAAGCAAGATTAACATTCTTCCTATCCTAGGCCACATTATCTATCCTTCAGCTCATAGACCACAGGAATGAAGGAATCCAGGCTTTGGGGCTGGTGTGGAGGATCTAAGAAACTGCTATCTCTCAAGGCTACAAATAAATTATGACTCCTGGTAGGGCACAGCTGGAGTGTAGCCTTTGCATTCCCTCAGTAAAAGCCCACTGTTCCCCTCTGGCAGTTAGAATCACAGCCTCTGGGACAGGAGTCTGTTGTCGCCTGAAGCAATGGCCGCTTGGAGCAATGAAGCCACGGGAAGAAGTTTAGAGGCAAACTGGAAACAAACAGCTTTTTATTCTGATAATTTTTCTCTCTGGCTCTAACAACGACTTTAACACACACCACACACACCACCAAAAATGGTGCAGACCCGATCAGCAATCTCGCTCAAGTCCCGCGAGATCCCGGGCCAAGTCCCGTGAGACTACGGAAGGCGGCAACAGCCAAACATCTCCTTGGCCCGTAGTCAACCGCAATCTTAGCCATCTCCCCAAACGGGGCTCCTGCAGGAGTCTGCTCTGTTTCTTGGTTGTTGAGAAAGCAATAAAACTTCTTTCCCATTTTCTCAAAACCTTGTCCTCATTATTGGTTTGCCATTGGGGAAAAGGATTGAGCTTTTGATATCAGTTTTAATGTTGTTGTTATCGTTAGTGCTGCTAGAGCAGGGTGTGAGTCCCTGGATTGAAATAGAGCAAGTTGGGTCTGTAGCCATTTTTCTTTTCAGAATTGAGGATTTAACAGAAGGCATCGCACATGCTAAGCAAGTGCTCTACCACTGAGCTATATACCCAGCTTTTTATTTTTCACTCTGAGACAGGATCTGCTAAGTTGCTCAGGCTGGTCTTGAATTTGCAATCCTCCTGCCTCAGCCTCCCCATTAGCTGTTATTATAGGCATGGGCCTGTGCACGGCCTGAAGCCATCTTTGATTTTACATATCTCCAGGAAGATCCAGAGGGATCTAGAGGGTGCTGTCAAGCTAGCATATAGCTGGGTGGTATCCAGAGAAGGAAGCATCCTGCCCTCTTGTGCTTGTGTTCCTATGACAGGTAAGACAGTATGGCATGCATGTTGGAGGACCCTCCCTATGCAGAAACCACGTCCTAGAAACTGGGGACCTACCAAATCCATGTGAAATCACCTTAAGAGTCAAGTGAAGAGCCAGGCATGGTGGCACATACCTGTAATCTCAACTACTCCACAGGATGAGGCAGGAGAATGGCAAGTTCAAGGCCAGCCTAGGCAACTTAGTGAGACCCTGTTTCAAAATAAAAGTGGCAGGAATGTAGCTCAATGGTAGAGCACTTGCCTAGCATGCATGAAGCCCTGGTTCCTCTCCTTAGTACAAACAAACAAACAAACAAACAAATAGAAGTAGTAGATATATAGTGCCTGGCACACAGCAAATATCAATTATCTGTAGACATAATTATTATCTATAATTTTATAAAATTTGCTCTAGTGTTCCTAGAAACATGACCTCATCAATAATAATTAGCATCAATTGAATGCCTACTTCTTTTGGGTCTGGATGCCCAGTACCTTTTCCTTTTCCTGGTGACAACACACCATTTATTTTGGGGAACTGCCTAGTCCTTCATCCCATAGACCTGGAGGGGCTGCCATTCACAGACCTCCATTCTAGGTCCTGAGAGTTCTTTTAAAACCTAATCAATTAGAGACCACCTGTAATAAGCTAGAAGTCTGATTAACAGAATCTGATTTCTTGACTGAGTAGTGAGGCAGGGCACTCCAGAGAACCTCTGGAAGAAGGGCAGCTCTCTGATTAGCCCAAAGTGTATCTTAGGGATTCCAAGGAAAGTCTAAGGGAAGCAGGAGTCAGTGGTGGATGGGTTGCTATTTGGGATGTGCGATTAAGAAAAGCAAAGATTAACTAGGGATCAAGTGCTGTCATGAGGACTAGGTTTGCTGAGCTGTTGGTTACTCCCAGTAACAAACTCCTTTGCTTTTGTCTTTCATCATATGTAAGACAGCAGCGGTCACTCAAAGGGGAGGCCTTATAACACCTCACAGCTGTGCCTGACTCTGGGAGGAACAGGGTTTCCTGTTGGCTTTGGGGCTGGTTTTATCACCTCTGTCCTACTAGCCAGCTTTTTCCTTTTTCAGTCCAAGCCGATTTCCATTTTCAGTCTCAGGGTTTTACTCTTTCTGCTCCAACTGTGACTTTGTACAAACATCCCCTTCCTCAGGACACTTTACTGTTTGCTATCTTCCAGAAAATTGTGGTAATGAGCAGTTAAGGCTCTGCTGCCTAGGTGGCAACCCTGGGTTATAGAGCCTCACTGCAGCCACAGGCAGCACCCCTAAGCCATGTGCCCTGAGTTGGGGCAGGTAGACATCGGGGGCTGGGGATGGCAGTCCCAGCCGGGAGAAAAGGTTGGAGCAGGTCATCGAGGCAGAGCCTTAAGGAAGGCTGAGCTACAGGCTGCTGTTGCTGAGGATCCCGTCGCTGCCTGGGCTCTGCTGGAACTCTCTGAGGACTGTTGAGCTCTTCTTTTGATCCTGAAACTATTTCAGTCTTTCCTCAGTAATCCTTTTATTTTTAAAAAAATTATTTTATTAGTGCATTATAGCTATACATAGTAGATGGGATCATTTTGACAAAAATCACACATGCATGGAGTTGATTTTAATCCCTGTTCCCTATCCCTGTCTTCTCCTTCCTCTACAGATCTTCCTTTTGCTCATTTGTTTGTTTAATTCTGTTGTTTTTTTTTTTTTTTTAAAATAGTTTTTTAGTTGAGATGGGCAAAATACCTTTATTTTATTTATTTATTTTTACGTAGTGCTGAGGATGGAACCCAGGGCCTCACAGGCTCTAGGCAAGGGCTCTACCACTGAGCTGCAACCCCAGCCCATGTTTATTTAATTTTTATTGGTACCATCTACATGTACCTAAAGGCGACTTTCCCTGTGGTACATTAATATATGCATACAACATGATTTTGTTAAATCCATTCCATATTTCCTACTCTTTCTTATCCTTTCCCTCCCTCTCAATAGCCTTCTTCTACTCCACTCATCTTCCCTATATATTTTTTATATCCATCCCTCCCTGCCACATGTTCTTTCCTTTATTTTCCACATATGAGACAAAACATTCTACTCTTGATTTTCTGAGTCTGGCTTATTTCACTTAGTATGATGTTCTCCATTTACATCCATTCACTGGCAAATGCCATAATTTCATTCTTTATGGTCAATAAAACTCCATTGTGTGTATATGAAGCCAGAATTAGACAGGCAGTCAGTATAGATAGGTAAATCGAGTTAGGTCAGATCAAGGAGGCCAATTTGAGAGAGGCCGAGCAGTTGGAGACTGCCCCCTGAGGGATTGAAATGCCTTCATGGCATCAAGGCAGAGCCCTAAGGGAGGCTGAGCTATAAGCCCTTCCTCCACCCTATCAAAATAACCTGCCCCTGTGCCACCCTGTGGCTAAGGTAACCTGTCCCAGAAATTGCCCCTCCCTACAGGGAGTTATAAAGTTGTTAATTAATGTGTCCTGAACTGCTCCATCCTGCCCTTCCCTCTCCAGCCCACCTGGTTCCCACCTTTTGGTCATCCCACCATTTATTTTCTGGGCCTAGTCATGTATGCAGGAAGGAGAAAGATAAGGGGAAGAGGGCAGGAGAACAAAGGAAGCCTAAGACATATAAAAAGGCAGAACGCCTTGCTTCTTGGGATACCAGGATACCAGCTTTGGCCCCCTTCTCTCTCCCAGGAGAAGTCTATGTTAGCCCTTTTTAAATAAACACTGCTTTATATGCTTGCCTCAGCATGCTTCTCTAATATTCAAAGTTCAACATATGAGGGAGCAGAACTTGTCCCCAATAATCAGCAGTATCATATATACCACATTTTCTGCATCCATTCATCTACTAATAGGCATCTAGGCCTAGATTCCATAATTGGCTATTGGGGACTGTACTGCTGTAAACACTGAAGTGGTTATATTGCTTAGTGTGCTGATTTTTAGTTGTTTTTTTTTTTTTTTTTAAATATCAAGGGGTGAGATAACTGGATCATATGATAGTTCCAGTCTTTTTTTTTTTTTTTTTTTTTTTTTTTTTTTTTTTTTTGAGGAATCGCAGTAATCCTTTTTTTTTCTGTACTGGGGATTGAATACAAAGGCACTTAACCACTGAGCCATATCACTAGTCCTTTTTATGTTTTATTTTGAGACAGGGCCTCAATAAGTTTCATAGGGCCTTGCTAAATTGCTAAGGCTGGCTTTGAACTTGCAGTCTTCGTGCCTTACCCTCCTAAACCCCTGGGATTACATGTGCCACCATGCTCAGCCCATAAACTAAGCCAGTTAGTTTCTGTTGTTTATAATCCCAAAACCTAAATAACATATCTCTGTAGACTCTATGTTGAGTGCTAGGATTGAGAGGAATAAGAAGCAGGGCCACGTGGGTATACACATTGTTTACCTATGATGCAAGAGAGTGATTATTCCCATGAAAAAAGAGAAAAGGATTTAAATGATTTATTTATTTGGTACTGGGGATATTTATTTGTTTATTTATTTTGTGTACTGTTGATTGAACTCAGGAGCACTCCACCACTAAGCCACATCCCCAGCCCTATTTTGTATTTTATTTAGAGACACAGTCTCACTGAGTTGCTTAGCGCCTCCCCATTGCTGAGGCTGGCTTTGAACTCTCAATCCTCCTGCCTCAGTCTCCTGAGCCACTGGGATTACAGGTACGTGCCACCATGCCCAGCGGATTTTTTTCATTGTTTATTTATTTATTTGGTATTAAAGATTTAACTCAGGGGAGATTTACCACAAAGCTACATCCCCAGACCACTTATTTATTTATTTATTTATTTATTTATTTACTTACTTAGAGACTAAAAGAAAAGTGGCGGAAGACTAATCACACACACACCGGGGATAGGAAGCGGGTTTATTGCCAGGAGCCTGACAAGGCTGCTCTGCACAAAGAGAGGGACAGCAGCAGCAAGGAAGGAGAGCAAGCAGCAACTCCCCCTTGAATGTTACTGTTTATAGACTAGAATCATGGCCGTGCGAGGGGCAGGTTTAGTCTTGACTGACAAGGTAAGCATCCCCTGATCTTGTGGAAGAGAGGTTTGTTTCTTGGGAACAGAGACAGACAGTTTTCCTATCTCTCAGAGGGGAACAGGGAAACTGCCATGTCACTTTATCTTCTCAAGGCGAGAACAGGGAAACAGGTACATCCTCATCTCAGGGGCCAGTAAGTTGTCTCCTATCTCTCAGAGAGAGAACAGGGAGAGACCAGCATGTCTCCAGGCTGGTAGGTTATATCTTGGGTTACTTTCCATTTCTTGGGAATAAGAACAGGATTCATAAAGTGGTGGGGGGTGGGGAGATGGAAGATGGCTGCAATTATGCTAACAGAGACAGGTCTTGCTAAGTTGTCCAGGCTGGCCTGGAACTTGAGATTCTCCTGCCTCAGTTTCCAAGCGCCACCATGCCCTGGCTCTCATGAAAAAAAAAAAAAAAAAAAAAAGTGTTCTTCCTTTCACACAAAAAAATTCACCTCTGAGGTGCCGGGCGTGGTGGCGCATGCCTGTAATCCCAGCACTTGGGAGGCTGAGGCAGGAGGATTGCAAGTTCAAAGCCAGCCTCAGCAATGGTGAGGCACTTAGCAACTCAGTGAGACCCTGTCTCTAATAAAATACAAAAAAGGGCTGGGGATGTGGCCCAGTGGTCCAGGTCCCTGAGTTCAATCCCCGGTACAAAAAAAAAAAATAATAATAATAATTCACCTCTGAATCCTCCCTTTATTGCCCCACCTCATTCTATAAACCCCATGATTTCTCACTGTATCCCTAGTGTCTATCCCACAGAAAGCCCTCAACAAATTTACTGAATGAATGGATGAGTGAGTGGTGTAGTTATCCATTTCTACAGATAAGGAAACTGAGCTTCAGAGAGGCTCATGACTGAGTGTATGCAAATGCTGTTAACAAGTGGTAGAGCAGGGATTTAAACCAGGCCAGAAGGCCTCTTCTCTCCACTCCACCACATGTTTTTCATATTCATCCAGAAGGAAGTTATCTCCTTTTCCCATATAGAAGAAAGCCAAGGTACCAAGGAAATATTCTGATGTCAAAATATCACATTCTGCCAGGTACAGTGGTGCACACCTGTAATCCCAGGGGCTCAGGAGGCTGAGACAGGAGGATTGCGAGTTCAGAGCCAGCCTCAGCAAAAGCAAGGCACTAAGCAACTCAGTGAGACCCTGTCTCTAAATAAAATAAAAAATAGGGCTGGGGATGTGGCTCAGTGGTCGAGCACCCCTGAGTTCAGTCCCTAGTACCCCCACCAAAAAGTCACATTCTGATCCAGCAGTTCTTTAAAAAGTCAAACAGAATTATTACATGACCCAGCAATTCCACTCCTTGGTATATGCCCAAGAATTAAAATCAAGTACTCAAATAAGTACATGCACATGTATGTTTAATAGCAGCACTATTTACAGTGGCCAAAGGATGAAAACAACCCAAATCGTCACAAACAAATGAATAGGTAAACAAACTGTGGTATATGCACACAATGGACTATTATACAGTCCTAAAAAGGATTAAAGCATTCAGACATGTTACAACGCTGATAAACCTCAAAAACGTGTTAAGTTAAAGACATTAGACAGAAAGGGTCACATATTGTATTGAAGCAGCCCAGAGACTCCCACCCCAAAGACCCTTGCCATAATTAAGCTTCTCCTCTTGTCAGATCAGCAGGATGTCTGCAGAGGTTATTGTGGTTGGTAGTTTCCTCTTTCTTGTAAATGCCAGGTTTGCACGCAAAAGGTGTGAGTTAGTCTGCAAGCTTCTTGTGCTCAAAGATATTATCTCTCTTTTCTTGGTTAAAAACTCATGAAACCTGTGTCTGGTCTAGAGGATAGAACAGAGAGCACTTGTCATATGAATCTCCAAGCCCCTCCCCCCACTGGATATAAAGTTCAAAGAATTTCCAAAATCTTTGTTCAGAGGAAGAATTCTTAGGCGAGAGCCACCTCTGAACACTGAAGTCAATAAACCTGCTTCCTGAAAATTCCTTGGGTGTTCAGCCTCTTCTGTCCTACTTCAGTATAACTCACATTATATGAAATACCTGGAATAAGTCCATAGAGATAGAACACAGAGTGGTGGAGACCAGGGCAGGAAGGAGAAGGGAATGAGAATGTACTTTGTTTATCAGGTACAGAATTTCCTTTTAGGGTGATGAAAATGTTTGGAATTAAAGTGGTTATGCAACATTGTGAATGTCCTAAATGCTTCCAAATTGTTCACTTTAAAAGGACTACTTTTGGTATGTGAATTTCACCTTGATAATAAAGAATGTTGAAGCATCTGAGCCCGTTAAAAATGGTTAAAATGGTAAATTTTGTATTACATATATTTTACGCCAAAACAAAAAAAAATCCCATTGCAAACCTGGCCCTCAGGAACGCCAAATGTTTCTCACAACACCACTCTCCTAGTCCTGGGGAACACAAGAAGTGCTCAGTGAATGTTCTATGGTTTAAACTATTGTTAAGGCTGTGCTGGGGGAAGTCCTCTTCTGGAGGCGGTTGCAGGAGCCCTGTTTGGGGAGATGGCTAAGATTGCGGTTGACTACGGGCCATGGAGATGTTTGGGCATTGCCGCCTTCCTCAGTCTCACGGGACTTGGCCCAGGATCTCGCGGGACTTGAGCGAGATTTCTGATCGGGTCTGCGCCATTTGGTGTGTTGGTTGTTTGGTGGTGTGTGTGGTGCGTGTTAAAGTCATTGTTAGAGCCAGAGAGAAAAGTTATCAAAATAAAAAGACTGTTTGTTTCCAGTTCGCCTCTGAACTTCTTCCCGCGGCTTCGTTGCTCCAAGTGGCCATCGCTTCAGGCGGCAACAGGCGGTATGGTCAAATGGCAACGGGGTCAAACCTGGGATCAGCCACTGACCAGGTAAGTGACCTTGGGTGAACTTACAAACTTGTCTATACAAGTTTACTTATCAATAAAACTGGAGCAAACATGCCTACATCATAAGGTTGTTCTAAGAACTAAGTGAAAAGATAATGTATGCAAAGTACTTGGGAACAGTCCCTAGGACGCAGTATGTGCTGAGAAAATAGCCACAGTGTGAGGGTGATTATCTGCTTGGTGGGTTCCAGGGCTCCCGACTCCTCCCTTTTCTCACTTGTTTACCATAGTCTCTCTCTGTCACACATCTTAGGCAGCAAGTATTCCATTTTTGTAGGAAAGGAGCTATTGCCCTCAAAGCAGGCTGACTCCCAAATGAGAGGCTTCTTGTGATGAAATTCAAAGGAAGGCTCCTTAGTTTTTGTCTTCATCAGCAGTGGAGAGTTCCCAGGAAGTGAATGTTACACAAAATAATTAGAATGGTTTCTGTTCCCTTTGGCTACTTGTATGATTTAGCACGTTTATTATGAGCTCTGATTTTCAGTTCATTCACTGTGTGGGATGACCCTTGCCCCCAGCCAGATTCCCCCTCTCACACACAGGCTATTTCCTTGCTCTGTGATATGTAACAGACTTGGAGATGTGGGAAACCTCCCACATGGCTAATGGCCCAGCTCACACGTCCATCCCGCTGCAGAGTGGTCACCGGGCTTAGACCTATCCATACCCTGAAACTTATCTGTGCCTCCTGCTTATGCCATAATTTTTATTATTTAAGAAAAATAAGAGTTGGGGTTGTGGCTCAGTGGTAGAGCGCTTGCTTAGCAAATGTGAGGCCCTGGGTTCGATCCTCAGCACCACATAAACAGAAATAAAGGTACTGTGTCCATTACAACTAAGAAATAAATATTTTTAAAAAAATTTTTAGAACAGGCAATGCATCACAAAGGAAAAGGAAATCAAACAATAGCAAAAGAATATTCCATGAAAAGTAAGACTCCCTCTACTCTCTGATTTTAGTTCCCCTCTCTTTAATAGCCTTCTGGAGAGAGTTTATGAATACAGGAACTCATTTATTCTTACTTCCTTGGCCTTCATGCATATTTTAGCACAAACAACACCATATACATGGAGTTCTGCATCTTTGCATCTTGTTCTTACTTTGGACTTAAGTATGTGGTAGTCTTCACGTAAGTTTATGGAACTGTGTCCTTTTTAATGGCTACCATTTATTCTATTTTACAGGTTCACAAAATTGTATTCAACTAGCTTCTGACTGAAGGTTTAGATTGTTATAATATTTTCCTTTAATAGGCAGAGACACAAGGAATATTCTTCTAGAAGGAAATGAGAATTCAATTTCCTTCTATTGGGGATGGGGCTTCCTCTATCTCCCCCTGTCACTTTCCCATGCAGTTGCCTGTACGTACAGTCATATCCTGTATTTTGTCCCATGACTTAATATTGACTTTGATGGGACGCCCTGAATGTCTTGTGTTCAGCTTTTTTCAATATATTTGAAATTTTGCCAGAGCTATTTTTCCTCCACAGTAATTGGCACTTAAGTCATTCAAATGTCACTTCACTGAAAAAACATATCTCCACAAATACAGATCTGAACAGTCCCTTACGGCCTCCTGCAGACTGGGCTAGGGAAGAACAGAAGAGCCTGAGAATTAAAGTTACTGTTTTCATTTTCAGGAAAGGAAAACACTGTTCTTGGCAGAAGTCCCGAGTCATGAGCAATATCCACCGTTAATTAGAAAACTTGCCGTCAGTACAAACGTTCTGAAAATCAACCAGTCAGCGACAGCCTCACGCCAGTAACTAGGCTCCTGGAAGCAAGCAGATTCACGACAGCCCGGAAGGCAGCCAATCAGTGGCAAGCCCCTCTTTACACCAGCCAATCAGGAGGTGCCTCACTTTGGGGACGGCACTTCCAAAGGGAGTCAAAGGCAGCCTTAACCTTGGTGTGTTAACACAGCGGAAAGCCCTTAGGTCCCTCAATACTTCCTCTTGTGAAAACTCATTAGTCCCCGAATGCCAAGCTTCCTGAAACCGTACATAGAATCAGTTTGGGGGTGTTGGGGAGACTTTGCCATACAAGTACAGTTCTCTCTTGTAGGCAAACAGGAATTTTTTTTTTTTTTTTTTTTTTTTTTTTTGGCATCGATGCCAAGGTCAATTTATTACAATTTTTTAAAAGTGGGAACCCTTCCCCCACACCTGTTTATGGTTTGTTATGAATTAAGCCTTGTGATACATGCCTAAGAGTTTGTGAACTTAGCAAATTCAGTATCTTCCATTCTTATGTGGTTTCTACTATCTGTTTGTGTATAACAACCCCAAATGCCGAAAAAACAAGTGTAAATTTTTAGAGCAATGGACATTTATTAAAAGGGAAGGGTCCTTTTGAAGCTCTTTGTGCAGTATGTAATTGTTTATTTAACATAAAAAATAGCAGAAAGTCAAATACTGGCATATACTAGCTGTTAAGCATTTAAAAAGGTATGATTTCTTCAACTAATTCTAAGAGAATTGATAAAATTTTTGGTCAAGAGAAATAAGACTAAGATGATAACCATGGTAAAGAAATTGACCAGATTACGTTGTGTGCATGTGTGAATATGTAATAACAAATCCCACTAACGTATGGTTATAATGTGCTAATAATTTTTAAAATAAGATAATCACAGCAGAATTTGTAATGGTTTTCCACACTGCATCATCAACAGTCTTTTAGCTCAAATGATTGTACTGAAAAAAGCATTTTCTGGTTCTAAAATTACAAGTATATTTTCAAATTCTAGAGTAAATAGAATCTATTGCCAAAATAAAAACGGTAATAGTTTCATTCATTATTTCAGAGATTATCAAATATTCGAATGCCTCCCTTTGTCATAGCCATGATACAAATAATGATGACACAGACACAATTTTTCCTTTGTGTAATATTTTTCTCATGAAAAAGGCTTACTTATAAGGCAATTGCAAGCAGAATCCTTTTCAGATGAGATTTCAGAAACAAAAGCAAATTTTTGCAGTGACTCTTGTTGAGTTAGTAGTTAATGAGAAAATTCTTACTGCTTTTGTTGGAGATAACAAATAAAACTTTTGGTAGTTGTTTGCATAAAGGTACAAACAGTGCTTATTCAAAGTTGAAGCAAAGCATGAATGATTTTTTGGAAGGTGTCAGCTGTCTTGCCATATTCTGCATAATGCTGCACATGTAGCACAAATGTCTTCCATTGAGATTGAAGTAATTGTCATGAATTGCCTACTTATGCATTCATAGTGGTCTAACTGAACAATTATAGGATTTTAATGATTTTGTTGGCATTCAGAATTTTTCATTTCTCTCACATTCAAAAATCCATTGGCAATCTTTAACAAAGACAGTTGAGAGAAACCTCTGTTACTTGAAGCACTGTTTTCTGAAGAAAAAGCTCCCCCAAATTCTTGATTTTTAAAATAATCCATTGAATGAAGGCAGCTTATTTCTTTTTATAGTTTTCAATGTCAATTTAGCAGCAGGATTACGCAAATTGAAAAAGCAAAGAGTGTTATTGGAGTACTCTATAATATAGGTTTTTTTTATTTTTTGTCAGTGGCCAACATTTTAAAAAGTTGTTGATCAAAAGAAATATAACCTTGAAGAATGAAAAAGCAGTTATGCTATGAGGGATGTTATTATGGGCTTCAACCAATCAGATTTGAAAAACAAGTCTCAAGAGTTGTTAACTTTATGCCAGTACATGTCCAGAATACGGGCTCATAATGCAAATCTTGAGCATGATTTCTCATTAATGCCTGTTCAGTGGCCAAAAGAACAAAATAAGTTTGATGTGACCCCTGTAGAAGCCATGTTAAATGTAAATGGAACACAGACCAGAACAGAAAGGAATTTTATAAGGAAATTCTGCAAAATAATGAGCATGTATTAAGAAGAAACAAATCACCAAGGAGATTTAATGAAAGAAAGAGTTATGAGATTTAGATGTTTGTAATTTAGTTCAGACTAAAAATGAATATGTTTTTAGTTCAGGTATATCCCTTGCAATCGTGCTCTTTTATTTCAATGTAAGTATGCATGGAAATTAGAAATTATTCAAATTTTACTGGGTGTTCTGTACTTTCATTTATTAAATCTGGAAACTCTCCCCAGCCCCTGTGCCTCTGTGCTTTAGTTCATGTCTATCTGCAAAGCCTTCCTCTTTGAGATAAAATACTGATTAAAAACCATCTGAAAACCTTAGTAATAATAATAGTGATCCCTTAGTGAGGGTTCACTCTGTGCTGGGCACTGTTTTAAGTGCCTTAGTTGTGTTAAATGAATAGTTTACTCTTCCCTAAGGCAATTACTCTACATAATAATAGTAAAACTATAAGATATTATTTTTCGGGGGATGGGGTTGTGGCTCAGTGGTAGAGCGCCCGCCTTGCACGTGCGCGACCGGGGTTCGATCCTCAGCATCACGTAAACATAAATGCATTGCATTGTGTACAACTAAAGCAAATAAATAAATATTAATAAAAGATATTATTTTTCCTATTTTATGGATTTAACAATTAGTGCACAAAGAAACTAAGTAACCTTCCAGAGGTTGCACAATCCCTAAGTGGTGGTGTAGTGGCACCCCTCCTCCACAGAAAATCTTAACTAAGCTTCTCCAGAAATCTTTACCATAATTGATTTTAGGACTATCAGCAAAAGAGTCTCTACAAAAGAGTTCAATGTAGGTAAACTTCCTATTTTCCTGTTGTTCTATTTTACTTGGCCACTGGCCTGGAAGAAACCAGCACTCCAGGTGCTGAACACCCCCTTACTAGTTTTTCACAAACATGTATCCAGTATAGTAGTTTGTACAAGTGTGTTTGCAAATGCAAAATGTGATTAAAAAAATAAAAAAGATCCTTTAACAAGGCCTCTGACCTTGAGCTGGAGCTTCACAGAGATGCCTACATTTCTAAGATAAGAGTAGTTACCAATTTGGCTCCATGGTAACAGCTGGAAGGGGGAGGAAAGAAAGGGGAGAAGCAGCTGTCCCCTTCTCAGGTGTTGTCCTTGAAGGGTTAACTAGCCCAGAATAGTGAAAGAAAAAGCTGCTTTTCTGTGAACTTCTGTAGATTGTGAACTTCTGAGCCCTTCTCCTTACATTCTGGGTATAAAGTTCTGAAACTACGTGAACTCGGGGTTCAGGGGATTGATTGATTACAGTGAAAGCTGTACCCTTTGAACCTGGTTGCAGCCAAATAAAACTGTTTCCTGCTATCTTTGGTGCCCTGTCTCATCTGTCCCTTACAACAGTGGAGCTGGGATTCAAAGCCAGGACGTGTGGCTCTGAGAGTCCTTTCCCCAGCACACAACCTGTATCTGTCCTGTCCTGCCCCATGTGGCTCTCTGCAGGCCTGACCTGCTTTTCCATTTAATGTTTGAACCACTCTATAAGGCAGTGTATTATATTTTCTGTCCCTTGTGGTAGAGCCTAAGATAACTAAATTTGTTCTTGTTTCCCCCTTTAAAAGAAATTCTGCAGGGCTGGGGTTGTGGCTCAGTGGCGGAGCGCTCGCCTCGCACGTGCGCGGCCCGGGTTCGATCCTCAGCACCATGTAAACATAAATGCATTGCATTGTGTACAACTAAAGTAAATAAATAAATATTAAAAAAAAATTAAAAAAAGAAATTCTGCAATACCCAAGTGCTGGAAGCAACCTGAGCATCCGTCTACAGGTGAAAGGATGAACAAAATATGGTAGGAAGAGGCAAAACTACAGTGATGATAAAAAGTTCAGTGGTTGCCAGGAGTTCAAGAGAGTTCATTAGGTGCAGCAGGGATTTATTTTTTTTAGGGCATTGAAATTATTCTGTATGACACTTTAATTGTGGATACACAACACTGTGCATTTATCAAAAATCTGCAGAGTTTTACAGCACAAAAAGCAAATCTTTTTTTTAACCCCCTCACCCCCCACCCCCAGGGCTGGAGATTGAATCCAGGGCATCACTCATGCTAGGCAAGTGCTCTACCACTGAGCTAAAGCTCCAGCCTAAAGAGTGAATCTTGATGTATACAAAATTTTTAAAAATAATTTAGGAGATTGGGGGAATTTAGGATGGTGTTATAATTCAGACCCTTTATACTTTATTTTGTGGTGCTGGGGATCAAACCCAGGGCATGCATGCTAGGTAAGTATACTCTACCACTCAGCTATATTCCCTGTTTGTTTGTTTTGGTGCCGGGGATTGAACTCAGGGGCACTTGACCACTGGGCCACATCCCCAGCCCTTTTTTGTATTTTATTAGAGACAGTCTCTCACTGAGTTGCTAAGTGCCTTGCCATTGCTGAGGCGGGCTTTGAACTCGAAATCCTCCTGCCTCAGCCTCCCAAGTGCTGGGATTACAGGCGTGCTCCACCACGCCCAGCCCTTGTTTGGGTCTTAAATGTTCCTGAAAATCCCATGAGGTTGAAGGCTTACTCCCGTATTATTGGGAGGTAGAAACTTTTTTTTTTTTTTTGAGACTGAGGATTGAACCCAGGATCATTCTACCAATGAGCTACATTCCCAGCCCTTTATTTTATTTTGGTACCAAAGATTGAACCCAGAAGCACTTTATCACTGAGTTAACGTCCTCAGTCCTCTATATTTTTTATTCTGAGTCATGGTCTCACTAAGTTGCTGAGGGTTTTGCTAAATTACAAAGACTGGTCTGGAACCTGCAATCCTCCTGCCTCAGACTCCCAAGTCACTGGGGTTACAGGCCATCAGGCCTGGTTCAGGAAGTGAGAACTTAAGAGATGAGGCCTCTCCTAGAAAGATCTGGAATAGCTGCAGACCAGGCCTGTGTTACCTGGTGTGTTTGGAGATTGGGGGCTGGTACTTCATTGTGAAACATCTGCAATCCTCATGCTGAGATGAGATTTGACTGAATTTTAAAATAAACAAATAAAAACTACACCAATACTGAGGCCAAAAAACAAGTCTCTCAATCTATAAAGGTATCAGCTCCACCATCTCTGGTCTCATCAGGGTCTCCAGGTTCTCAGCAGATGAAACCTACCCCTATCAACTAGCCTGGGGCTGTCCACAGTAAGCAGAGTCAAGAGAACTGCAGAATGTGGCTCCTCCACTGAGGCAGGAAGACCCAGTCATCAGGGATGCAAAGCCAGGATTCCTTTGGCCTTTGACTGCTAGAGGAGGCCTAAGCTGACTCAGGAGGTCTGGCTACAGCTTCTTAGAGCTGATGATTGTCTAGAATGTCTCAGACTCTGAGACCATATGCCATAAGTCTCTGTACTCCTCTGAGCCCCATTTTTCACGTCTATAAAATGACTGGGATCATATCTGCCTATGGAGAGGGATCACATGAAACCATGGGCACCAAAGTTCTTGGCAAAGCCCTATATAATGGCAGGTGTTACTAACGACCACTTATTCTTTCATCCTCATCTCTGTATGGAGGGTTCCCAAATACCCTCAGAAGTCTGGTACACTCAAAAGTTAACTTGAAAGAATAAGATGGCTCTCTTGTTGGTACATATGGTGTCCAAAATCCGCTGTCATAGAAGTTGGGAGGCAATGCAGGCTAGTAGTGAAAAGCATGGCTTGGACTTCCAAAGATCTGCCTGCTCTCAAGTCTTAGGAAGCCATTTGTGCCCTTGACCAAGTAAATGTCTCCAAGCCTCAGTTTCCGCATCTATAAGAGCATAATAGCAAACCTACCTCACTGGAGTTCAATGACAGTTAAGTGAAATTATGCAGGTCAAATACCTTACCCTTGGTGTACACACACATAATACTGTGTGCATATAGTAAAATAAATGTAAACACATTCTTAGAACAGTATAGAACATCCTCTATCCGTTAGCAACAGTAACTTTAGTGTGGGCAGTTAGTGCAGGAACCTGCTTTTTTCTTTTCTTTTTTTCCTTTCTTTTTCATTGTTATTGTTTCTGGGATTTTGTTGTTGTTGGGATTGAAGCCAGGGGTGCTTTACCGCTGAGCTACATCCTCAGTCTCTTATTTTGAGGCAAGGTCTTGCTAAGTTGTTGAGACTGGCCTCAAACTTGCAATCCTCTTGCCTTAGTTGCTTGGATAACAAGCCAAGTGCCACCCTTCGTGCCATCCCTCCGCACCTGCCCCTTTGTCTAGTAGATATTATTGCAAAGTTTGATCTTAAAGCGAACAAACAACACAAAAAGCCCAGTTATATTTAAAACAAAAATGTAGCACCTAGCTCAACAGATCCTATCTAAACAAGCAGCGGGCGGAGTCAGGCCAACCCCGGGGCCTCCCATCCCCTGCACTAACCCCGGGCCCCAGCCCTGGGACCAGGAGACTGAGCGACCCGGTGCCTCCAAGTCTCTCCTCCTGCTCAAAACCAGGCCCTGACCCCCGCCTCCACGGGAGACTGCGTTTCTCACAGCCACTTTCGGGTTTGCTCGCCCCGGGCCGACGTGAGAGGGCGGTAGCGGAGGTCCCAGGCTGGTTAAAGTCCCGCCCGGGGCCGCGGCCCGCTGAGTCAGCCCGGCGGGCGGCGCGCGAACCGCGTGACCGCGGCCACGTGACCAGCGCGAGGCCCGGAGGCCGGCGCAGTCGCCTCTGCAGCCGCGGCAGGCGTCCGCGTAAGTGGGGAACTAGCGGGCGGGCCCCTCCTGGCGGGTAGGGGTCCCGGCGCTGTCCCAGTCCCCCCGCTTTCGGGTCCCAGCCCGGCGAACCGCTCGCACCCCTTCCAGGCGGGCTCGAGGGAGAGATGAAGTTGGAACCTGGGTGGGGGGAACACTGAACTCCGCCACCTACGCCCGTGCGACCCCCACCTCGGCCTCCCTACTCCCCACCCCCGACTACTGACCGTCGTGCTGAGGGTACCAGATACCTTGCTTCCGGAGTGATTACCTTTACCCGATTGTGCTTTTGGGGAAACTGAGGACCCAACAGTGTTCCCCAAGCAAGGCGGTCGGTGAGAGTACCCCTTTTCTAGTGCTGAATAAGAACACGCCTCCCCAGGCAAAGCCATCGCCCCCACGTGCTCCATTGGTCCAAAATGATCCCAGGGCCCCTCTAGTTTTTGGGCAAGACTACGGGTGGAGGGCTGTAGGGCTGTGGGAGGGGAACTGAGTCGAGCTACAAGGTAATGATCGCCAACGTACTGTGTGGTTTACAAGCATTTTCTCATTTGTTATTCCCTGTCGTGAAGTCGGCGAGGTAGGTACTGCTGTGCCCATTTTTTACTTAGGAAATGGCTTCATAGAACGCGGGTGCTTTGTAAATTCCTACCATTGGTAAATGGAGCTGAGATTAGAATCCTGGTCTACCCTCACAGTAGCGTCTCCTGGTGGGTGGGAGAGGTGCCTGCCCCAGCCTGTTCCTCTGAACTCGAATGAGGGCCATTGGTTCCTTTTGTCATCTCATCTACTCACTGCAGAACAAGATGAAGCTCATCATCCTGGAGCACTATTCACAGGCCAGCGAGTGGGCGGCCAAATACATCAGGAACCGCATCATCCAGTTTAACCCAGGACCAGAGAAGTACTTCACCATGGGACTCCCCACTGGTGTGTTGTGGAATGGAGGGGTTGGGCATCCGGGTTTTAAGGGGCCAGGTTCTGGGCTCACTCAGCCCAGGGACTTAAAGGAGGACTTCAGGTATTGGTGCTATGAGAGAACACCACGGCCCCCTCCACATACAGAACAGAGGACCTAGCTTCCTTTATGGGTTGGTTTAGTTGCTGCCTACTCCTATACAATATTGGAACAGAAGGGATCTTGATTAGATAGGAATAACTTGATTTTTAGGCTATATCCTAAGTCAACTCTATTAAGGCATTCAGGGTGCTTTAACAGGATTAAGTCCTGATTCCCTGAGGCGTGCATTTTATGAGATGAATTAGTTTCTCTTATGTGTATTAGGGAGATGCTAGCTAAGTACCATTCCTGGGAGAATTGAGAAGATAGTTATTCAAATAATTTTCTGTAAGGTTTAATTATGCACAAGATCTAAGTGGGAAAAAAATCCCAGTTTCTTTTGAAAAAGGTCAGAATGTTGGCTTTATAGGAAGATATTTTGACTCAGCTTCTCAAGCTTAATGTCCTAATTATTTCTTTCACAGGCGGGTGGATTTGCCCCATGTGTCTTACCTGACTCATCCACTGGAGTGGGGACTGTGAAACTTTTTCTGTAAATGACTAAAAGCAAATTTTTCCCTGTTGCAACTACACAACTCTGCCACTGGAATATGAAAACCACCAACAATAGGTTGGTGACTTTTGGCTGTGTGCCAATAAAACTTTACTTATAGACAAAGTTTGAATTTATATAATTTTGAAGTTTGAATTTATATAATTTTCATATGTCGCAAAACATTCTTCTGACTTTTTTTTTGGTACTGGGGCTTGAACCCAGGGGTGCTTAACCACTGAGCCACATCCCCAGCCCTTTTTTTGTATTTTATTTAGAGACAGGGTCTTGCTGAGTTGCTGAAGCTGACTTTGAACTTGTGATCTCCTGCCTCAGCCTCCTGAGCTGCTGGGATTACAGGCGTGTGCCATTCCTTTGATTTTTAAAATGTAAAAGCTATTCTTTTTTTAATTTAATTTAATTTTTCCTTTTTCTACTGGGGATTGAACCCAGTGGCACTTTAACACTGAGCTACATCCCCTGTCTTTCTTATTTTTTTATTTTGAGACAAGATTTCACTAAATTGCTTAGGTCCTTGCTAAGTTGCTGAGGCTGGCCTTGAACTTGTGATCCTCCTGCCTCAGCCTCCTAAATTGCTGGGTTTACAGGTGCACGCCACTTCACCTGACTAAAAACCATAGTTAACTTAGGAGCTCCATACAGACAGGCAGCAGGCTCAATTTGGCCTGTGGACCAAAGTTTGCTGAACTCTGCATTGGAGGCCTGTGGAAGTGGTATCCGCCTGCACCTTGTGAAACCACCTGTGTCTCATCCTTGTTGGAGTTGTGTTAACATCCTGTCTCTTAACCATGGAGCGAGCCAACTTCTACCTGATCAGTCTGGCTTCTGTGGCAGGCAACTCATTGCTAATTCCTGTCATCACACAATCAGATCCGAGCTCTGCAGAGTGGCATTTGCAGGAGCCCTGTTTGGGGAGATAGCTAAGATTGCGGTTGACTATGGGCCATAGACATTTTTGGGCATTTCCGCCTTCCGTAGTCTCACGGGACTTGGCCTGGGATCTCGCGGGACTTGGTCGAGGATCTCGAGAGATTTGAACGGTGACTCAGCAGATCGAGCTAGCGCCATTCCTGCTCGGGCGCATGGGAAGAGACCAGAGAGAGAAAAGACAGGGTTATCGCTATTGTAGTTTCTTGTAAGAGTAGGTGCCTTGGTTTCTTGTGAGAGTGTGTATGTGGTGTTAGAAATTACAAGAGACAGAGACAGAAAGATTAAAGAATATTTTCGTCTCCATCCTGTCTCTGGACTCCTTCCCACGGCGCTGCCGTTCCAGGCTGCAATCCCTTTCCGGCGACAACAGGCATTCAAGGACCTTCAAAACCAGACCCCTTGCTGCCTGTCACATTTTAAACAGCACAGCATTTCCAAATGGGTTCCTTGTCCTAGGGACCAGTCAATTATTTTTGGTGGTGTTGGGAGAGTTTCCATTGTCATTCATTCAGCAGTTATTTATTAAGTGCCTCTGTAGCCAAGCAGTTCTTAGCTCTGGGGATGCAGCAACAAACAAAAGGGATATTAATTCCTGCCTTCCAAAGCTTAAATTATAGTGGGAGAGATAGATAAGCTAATTAGCAAAGTGTAGAGTATGTTAGCAGTAAGAAGGAAGGAGAAAAATGAGGCAAGAAAGAGGGATAGGAAGTATTTAGGTGGGGGTTTGCCATGTTGGATATGGTGGCAGGGAAGGGCATTCTGAGAAAGTAATAGGAGAAGGCTGAAGAAATAAGTTAGCCATACAGATACCTGAAGAGAATTCCTGTTAGAATAGCATGTGCAAAGGCCCTGAGGTGGAGTAACTAGTGTAGGGTAACGTATGCAGAGGGGTAGTCCCTAGCCCAATAATGTGGAGCCTTTGTAAGGACAGATTGCCACTGATAGTGAAATGAGAAGCTGTTGATGGATTTTGAAAATATGAATGACTGTGATTTGGATAAGTTTTTAATTTTTCTCTTGCAGGGAGCACCCCACTTGGCTGCTATAAGAAACTGATTGAGTACTATAAGAATGGAGACCTGTCCTTTAAATATGTGAAGACCTTCAACATGGATGAGTATGTAGGTGAGTCTTTCTCTTTCAGGGTTCTTAACCTGATTCCAGGAGTCATGCTCTTCTTCTCACAGGCTCACCCCTGGAGAGAAATGGGAGCATCTCAACGAACCAGTGACATTTGGTGATAGGCTCAGTTTTCAATACCTCTCTCTTCCAGCCTTGGTTTAGTGAGTTATAAAATGAAGCTAATAAGGATGACCTCATGGGTTGTAAACATTATGATACTCATAGATATGAAAGTTTCTAGTACATAGTAAACATTTAATGAATACTTAATATTAGGGTACTTTCTTCCCCTTTGCCTGCTTCCCAGCTCAGTGCTGTTTCTTTCTGTAACAAATGCTTGCAAGTGGAATCTTTTCTTTTTTGGTACTGGGATTGAACTCAGGGGCACTCAACCACTGGGCCAGATCCCTAGCCCCTTTTTGTATTTTTATTTAGAGACAGGGTGTCACTGAGTTGCTAAGTGCCTCGCCATTGCTGAGGCTGGCTTTGAACTCATGATCCTCCTGCCTCAGCCTCCCAAATGCTGGGATTACAGGCCTGCACCACCGCACCTGGCTTGCAAGTAGAATCTTGGCTGGGGTGGTACCAAGGTTCTTCATCTATATTTTCTCTCAGTGGGTATCCTCTACCTCCCTTTTTTCTTTTTTTGGGTGGTACTGGGGATTGAACCCCAGGGGTGCTTTACCACTGAGCTATGTCCCTAGCCCTTTTAATTTTTGAGACAGGGGTCTTATTAAATTGCCAAGGCTGGCCTTGACCTTGCAGTCCTCCTGCCTTAGCCTCCCAAGTCCTTGGGGTTACAGGTGTGTGCCACCATGCCTGGCTCCTCTATCTCTCCTTTCTGCCGGGTACACTTGGAGGGGAGCTGAGGCTTGGTCTTCTATCACCTTTCTGCTCCCCGCTTCCCCACCATCATATTATAGTAGCTTCACTTTAAACATTCTTTTAAAAAGAATTGTGGTAAAATATATACAACATAAAATTTGCCATATCAAATGCCAGGTGTGGTTTTTGAGTCTGTAGTCCCAGCTATTCAGGGGGCTGAGGCAGGAGGATCACTTGAGCCAGCCTGGGCAACATAGCGAGACCCCATCTCAAAAAATATATATCTACCATCTTAAGCACTTTTATATGTACACTACAATAGAGGTAAGTACATTCACATTGTTGTGCAACCAATCGCAGAACTCTTTTCATCTCATAAAACTGAGACTCTGTTTCCATTAAACAACTCCTGTTTCCTGTTCTCCCCAGGCTCTGGAAACTACCATTTTACTTTCTGCTTTTGTGAATTTGATTTCCCTAGATACCTCATACAAGTAGACTCATAAAGTATTTGACATTTTGTGACTGGCTTCTTTCACCTAGGAGAATATCTTCAAGATTCATCCCATGTTGTAGCACTGTGTTGGATTTTCTCATGTTTAAGGCTGATTTTAATTTTTATTTTTTTTTTGGGGGGGGGTGCTGGGGTTGAATCCAGTGGTACTCTACCACTGAGCCACATCCCCAGCCCTTTTTATTTTGAGATAGGGTTTTGGTAAGTTGCTGAGCCTGGCCTGGAACTTTGGATCCTCCTGTCCCAGTCTACTGAATCACTGGGATTATAGGAATGGGCCACCACAGCTGGCTTGAATTTAAATATTCTTAATGCTCAACATTAACCATTTATTTTAAATATTATTTTTCTTTCTGAATGAAAAAAAAAAAAAAAAAAACATTTTGAGAAGCCCAGAAATAATTTTCTCCAACCACCTGGTATTTAAGTTGGGGTTCAGGGTAAGCAGGGTATAAATGGTGGGGTATGTTTACTTCCTTTCCCAGATGAGCCCAGTCCTACCCCAGGTGACAAAGCCACCTCCAGAAGCCCAGAAAGTTCCCAGCCTCCAGCCTATGGTCACTCCCTTGTGAAAGGAGATCAGAATGAGGGGATTTCCCAGGCCCAGCCCCACAGTCAGTGGACACCTAATGGAGACCAACTCAGCCTATCCCAAGAGGCTGGGAGGCAGGGGACCGGTGTCCATGGCTTTCTAATGGACAGTCCTCTGAGTGTACTGGCATCCTTGGGAGGAGAGCTCTGGCTCGGCCTAGGCATGACTAAATGTCCCATGATCCCACAGGCCTTCCTCGGGACCACCCAGAGAGTTACCACTCCTTTATGTGGAACAACTTCTTTAAGCACATTGATATCCACCCAGAAAACACCCACATTCTGGATGGGAATGCAGCTGACCTGCAGGCTGAGTGTGATGCCTTTGAGCAGAAGATCAAGTCTGCAGGCGGGATCGAGCTGTTTGTTGGAGGTGAGCTTGGCACTTCTCAGCACACATCCAGGGCCAGGCCCAGGCTGCTGGAATGTATGGAAAGAAGGACATGATGCCAAGCCTGTCTCCATGAAGCCCCCTTTGCGCTAGTGACACTGGGGCCATCTATCACCATGTGGAGGCAGGGAAGGCATAGAGAAAGTAGGAGTCTTGGGTCCTAGCCCTGGCTCTGCTACTCAGGAAGGAACTGTGATCATGGACACCTCCTGTTTCCACACTTTGTTTATGTAAACTGAGAGGTTTGGGATTTGGATGCAGATCCATTATTTCCTAGTCTTTGGGCTTTATGGATCAGTCATGTAATTTACCTAAACATTTAAAATCATGGACTCATGTAGTTTCAGAAGGTTCTCTATGGCCCTTGCATGCTCTCCATAGGAGCTGAACCCCAGAGAAGTGTGACTTATCAAGGTCAGACAGTGAGGAGCAGTGAGAATGTGGGACCCTGAAGAACCTACCTCTCAGATTCAGTCTCTTATTCCTACCCCAGGCTGCCTACATGTTACTACCTTGAGCATCACCCATGGGGGTGTAAAATTGCACTAACTTTTACGTTCTGGATCTAACTTCTATAAAGAGTAGGGAGGAAGGACCTTGCATATTATGAGGTTTTGGAACTTGGCAGCTGCTGCCCATGTGCTGTGTGTGTTTTCATTGCAACTCTATCCCAGCAGCAGGACCCTGAACTACAGGCAGGAGACAGAGAAGTCACACTTCCCAATAATCTGGGGAGGCAGGAGCTATTTAGAGTGCTCCTTACTGAGCTTTCTGAAGGTGGTAGCAAATTAACAATGTCTGTGCCTCAGATAGAAATGGTGAGGAGGGGGCAGACTTGTATCTCAGAGTACAAATGAGAAAGTAAATAGTTTTCAAGGATTTTTTTTTTCAGACCCTGGTTAGGAAAGAAGAGATTGTCCATTCTTGGAATTGTGGCTCTCTAGGACTCACAAGGCTGTTGTGGCTGTCTCTTTCTCTAGGCATCGGCCCTGATGGACATATTGCCTTCAATGAGCCAGGCTCCAGCCTGGTGTCCAGGACTCGTGTGAAGACATTGGCCATGGATACCATCCTGGCTAATGCTAGGTTCTTTGATGGTGATCTTGCCAAGGTGCCCACCATGGCCCTGACAGTAGGTGTGGGCACTGTCATGGATGCTAGAGAGGTAAGGGTGCAGGGGTCCACCAGCCTTTGTCAGAGTTGGGGCTAGTGAGCTTGTCTTTATGTTGTTAATTGTAGCTATACAGCTGAACACATTCTTATTAAAGATGAAGATTTATAAATAAGGCTAAAATCCCAGCTGGTCCTGTTTCTCTCCCTTCTTTGGAGGTAATCATTGTTCCCAGTGTGGGTAAATCCACTGAGCATTTTTTGTGTGTCTTTGGCTAACTGACCAGGGGCTACAGGCTCTCTGGCCTCTGCTGACATGCCACTTCCATGCTTCTCATGGGCAGAGAGAAGCCCAGCACAGCTAAGGTAGAAATGTAAATTTGTACTTGCCCAGGCACTGAGAAGGGACCCTCTTGGTGTCCCTGAAGTTGGTCACTGTTTGAAAGGATGTTTCTCCTGCAATCCAAGGATGTGATAATTATGGCCCTGTGCTCAGGAATAATAAATGTAGTGAAATGTGATTAAAAGATAAGTCTTAAGGCTATGGATATAGCCGGTGGTAGAGCACTTGCCTAGCATGCATAAGGCCTATGTCAATCCCCAGTACCACCAAAAAAAAAAAAAAAAAAAAAAAAAGTCTTGAACTGAGTTTAGGGAGTTATTCCTTCTAGAAAACTGGTTATCATTTGATTTGTGTGTCTGTCTGTCTGTCTGTGTGGTTCCAGTGTCCTTGCTGCTTTCATTTGAATTTTAGAAATATTTTCTGTTCCTTTGAGAGATATATTCAGTGAGTGACAGGAGACATTTTAGCTTCAAATTTCTTTTCCCAGGTCTATAAGCAAACATCTAAGTCAGTGAAAAGGTTCCCTAATGATACAGTGAATTTCTGTGAAATGAGTGATGTCTCCTAGATTTCCACTGGGTAACCCTGAATCAGTACCTAGGGAGTCACTCTGCTTGCTGCTTATGAACGTGAGGGTTTGGGGGCCATCCTTATCTAGTGAAGGTACTGATCTGGGGAATGATCTGGGCTGGAAATCAGGAAAATCTCTTCTAAAATGAGCTTGGGAGTTGCTGAGGGGTTCTGAACTAATTAGTCGGGTTCTCTCTGTGCCTCTTTTAAGAGAGGAACAGTTGGGACTGGGGCTGTAGCTCAGTGGTAGAGCACTTGTCTCACACCATGAGGCACTGGGTTTGATCCTCAGCACCACATAAAAATAAATATATTGTGTCCATCTACAACTAAAAAATATATTTAAAAAAAAAAGAGAGAGGAATAGTAAATCCTATTTACAACTCCATGGCACAAGTGTATTAAAATGGAAAGATATCTGTAGAGCTGAATTCTTCAAGATCACTTTCTGGGGCTGGGCATGGTGGCGCACACCTGTAATCCCAGCACTTGGGAGGCTGAGGCAGGAGGATCGAGAATTCAAAGCCAGCCTCAGCAATGGTGAGGCACTTTAGCAACTCAGTGACACCCTGTCTCTAATAAAATGCAAAAAAAGCCTGGGATGTGGCCCAGTGGTCAAGTGCCCCTGAGTTCAATCCCTGGTACCAAAAAAAAAAAAAAAAAAAAAAAAAAAAAAAAAAAATCACTTTCTGGCACTATGCTCTTGATAATTTAACTGTTACATGGAGTCTATACTGTCTTTTATATGAACAAGAAGTATCACTTCAAGTCAGGTTAAATGCTATGAACTGAAAGGGATCAAATTAAGGGAATCCCTTTCTGGGATTCAACCTTAAGAGACCGGCAAGAATTCCTGGCATTGTTTCCAAAACCACAGGGTAGCTGGTGCAGGCTGGGGCCTCTTTCATACACTGTGAAAGCTGATCTAGCTATTGGGATAACAGATGTGGGCCTGTGCATGGCATAGCGCACCTTCACAGTTATCATTAAAGTTGTCTGGAGGCACTGTCATGTGGTGGTCAAGAGCACAGACTCAAGTCACAAATGACCTTGGGCAAGTTACTTAACTCCCTAGAGCCCTATTTCCTTATCTTTAAAGGTGGGGATTTGTGTGATGAAACACCACTAATAAGGAAACAGTAATCCTTATCAGCATTTGGTATGTCTGGACTGCTCCATCATGGGCTTGTTTTCTCATCCCCAGGTGATGATCCTCATCACAGGTGCTCACAAGGCTTTTGCTTTGTACAAGGCCATTGAGGAGGGAGTGAACCATATGTGGACTGTGTCTGCCTTCCAGCAGCATCCCTGCACTGTGTTTGTGTGTGACGAAGATGCCACCTTGGAGCTGAAAGTGAAGACTGTCAAGTATTTCAAAGGTGAGGGAGGGTGGATATGGGAGTAGTGGTCAAGCCCAGATATGCTAGGGGTGAGGACAGGATCTTGTTTTCATTCTAACCATTTTATTTTTGGGTGCTGGGGATTGAACCCGGCACACTCTACCACTGAGCTATACATCCCCAGCCGTTTTTATTTTTTGAGACAGGGTCTTACCAAGTTGCTAAGGCTGGCCTCAAACTTGTGATCCTCCTGCCTAAGCCTTCCGAGTTGTTGAGATTACAGGTGTGTGCCACCACACCTGGTTCATTCAAACCCCTGCCACTCTCCACCCCCACATACTGGGGATGGAACTCAGGGCCTCCATGTGCTAGACAAATGTTCCACCACTAAATTACATTCCCAGCCCTCATTTTGGCCATTTTAATGGACACTTAGAATCTTAGCAATCAGACCCAACTGCCTCACAATACAGTCATTTCTGTACCATCCATGACTGCCAGGGTCCACTTCTGGAGATCTGCTCTGAGGAGGCAAAAAAAAATACAAAACCAAAAAAAAGCCACCAAAGTTTTAGTCGAAGAGCTGTGTGGTGATCTCCTTGTAATGACATTGAGCTTTGGTTTTCTCAGTCTAGATCTCATACATGAAGTGCCTTGAAGTGAAGATCTACAGGGATCTTTTACTTTAAAAGGATACCTACCAGAGGGTTGGGGTGTGTAGCTCAGTGGTAGTTTGCCAAGCACAAGCCAAGCCCAGGGTTCAATGCCTTGTATACCTCCTGCTTTAGGCAAAATTACATGAAAACTCTCATTTAATAGGCAGGTAAATTTGAAATTTTTCTTTGCTGTAAAGAATTAACCTTTAAATAGTCAGCTGTCCTTGTGATTGGGCTGACAGAACTTCCATGAACTCTAGCATTCACTGGGAATAACAAACTCTTTTCCTGCTCTTAAGGTTTTTATGATTTGGAGATCAGAAAGAAAAGAGTGTCAGTTCTAGGACAAAATTGGAGTTTCTAGAGGTTCTTGTTGATAATCGTGGAACTCTTGCCTCTACCTGCATTAACTACTTTTTTTTTTTTTTAATGTAGGTTTAATGCTTGTTCATAACAAGTTGGTGGATCCCCTGTACAGTATCAAAGAGAAAGAAATTGAGAAAAGCCAGTCTTCTAAGAAACCATACAGTGATTAGCCTATGCTGGGACCTACTATCAAGTACCTCATAGGAAATTTTCTTTAGGAAAACAGAATTGTTTTTCTTTAGTCCAATATGGTTACTGCAGTAAGTAGGTGAACTTACTCTTCTTGGTTCTGAGGCTAGAAGCCTTGTCATGGAGTTCAGCTATGGAATGACGTGTAACTTAATCAGAAACAATCTCTGAACAGTATTCTCCATCATTTTGATGTCTACCACACCCAGGTTAGGGCTTCTTGGCTTTTTGTTCTGCCTTAGCCACTGTTCACATGTACAACACACACTCTGTCAGGAATTTTTACCCTTATGTGCATCTATTCTCAAGTGGGTGGAAATTAGGGGCTTGTATATTTTCGACTCAATCTCTTTGGAGTCTTGAGACCTCCCTCCTCTTGAGCAGGCCTGCTCCTTATGTGAGAACTGCTCCAGGTTAAGGTGTGAACTTGATATCTAAATGATGTACAAGGTAGCAGCTTCTCTGGTCAGTAACAAGTACCACAGAAAGAAAACTGTTCCTTACTCTCTTTCCCCTAGTTGTTTTTCTACTCTCAAGGTGGCTTTCCATGAACTGGGAGGACTCCTTGGAGGAGGATTTGGGTGGCTGGGCTAAAGAGGTAGTTTTTGCTACAAAGTCCAAAGCCTCCAGGGGTCCATCCATGATAAACTGCTTTCCCTTTGGGGGACCCAAAAGGAGAGAGGTAGAAACCTTTTTCCTCTAGAGCCCTGTGTTTTTGTCAGAGGTCTCTTTTACATACTCATCAGTAAGGAGGAGATTCACTGGGGCAACAGACGGTGTTGTGATCAGATGAGGTGATGGGGCATAAAGCTGCTCAGTTTTGAGTTTAGTCACTACACACAAGTGCCGTACTCTCCTGCCTCCCTCAGAGTTGAGTGCCAAGGCCACACACCAGGATACTTCTAGTATTGTTGCCCCACTTAACATACCCTGCTACTCTAACCCTCTCAGGTTTGTGTGGTAGGATATGATGTGGTCAGAACATCAAGAATTATAAGCCTGGGCTGTGAATGTGGTACTTGGCTAGTGTGCATGAGGCCCTGGGTTCCATTTCCAGCGCCACAAAAAATAACTCTGAAAAACAAAAACCCTTTTCCCATTTGTCCTTCAATCCTCCTTCCCAAATATTTTGTTGCTATCTTCCTTTTATGCCCTTAAGCCTTTGTGGAGTGGTTGCTGCCTCAGCCTCCCTGTTCTTGTGCCTGTTTAAAGCTACTGCTGCCTATTTCTGGGAAAATTCTGGCTCAGGCCTCTAAGTGCTGCCTTTGGCACCAGCATCTCGTCCTTTAGCTTTTATACGTGATTGTGCTGTCATTCTATGTTAAGCTAATCAATCAGTGGTCTTGTTTACAATGTGGTATTTTCTATTAAATCCAATATTTTCAATAAAATGTCATTTGTGGATTTCTACCTCTGAAGTTTCAGAAGGTTGTCTTCTGAAGTTTTGTTTCCAAAATTTGTCAATTTTGGAAGTAGCTGGTGAACCAAGCTTCACACTGAGTCCTCACAAGAGCTTGCAGGAAGATCACCAGCGTGGCAACTGTCTGTCTATTGGTCTTTAATCATCAGGGTGCAAGAAGGATTTTTATAAAAATGAAGCACCTATGTGAAAAAAGGTAGGAATAAACAGATGAGCGATACATTTTCATATTATGGCTATACTTGAGATTTAAGCAGGGATAATGGCTATTAAAAATATGGCAGGGGCTGGGGATTTAGCAAGTGGTAGAGTGCTTACCTAGCATGTACAAGGCCCTGGGTTCAATCCCCTGTGCTGCGAAAATAACAATTTTTGTGTTAAAGTTCTAGGTAAAGAAATATTTTTGGTCATATAACCAATGAAGGACATATAAAGAAGAAGGGTTTTTATTTTATTGGAGTATAATTTATATGCCAATAAAATCTGTTATAAATCCACTGTTTTTTTTAAATATATATATTTTTTTTTAGTTGTAGTTGGACACAATACCTTTATTTATTCATATGTGGTACTGAGGATTGAACCCAGGCCACACACGTGCTAGGCGAGCGCTCTACCACTGAGCCACAACCTCACTCAGCCCCTCCATTGTTTTTTTTTTTTTTTTTTTTTGGTACCAGGGATTGAACTCAGGGGCACTTGA
The DNA here is from genome assembly GCA_025594165.1 of Tamias sibiricus. NCBI lineage: Eukaryota > Metazoa > Chordata > Mammalia > Rodentia > Sciuridae > Tamias > Tamias sibiricus. Next base: position 69,671,417 of record CM046662.1, read on the forward strand.
CCACTGAGCCACATCCCCAGCCCTTTTTTGTATTTTATTAGAGACAGGGTCTCACTGAGTTGCTAAGTGCCTTGCCATTGCTGAGGCTGGCTTTGAACTCACAATCCTCCTGCCTCAGCCTCCCAAGTGCTGGGATTACAGGCATGCGCCACCGCTCCTGCCTCTCCATTGTTTTTTAATGTATGGAGTTGTGTGATCCTTTCCATCATTCCACAAAGCTCCCTACTTCTACCTCCAGCCCCAGGTGATCACTGATATGCTTCCTGGACATTTTTTAGTAGGGGGGCGGTGCTGGGGATTCAATCTAGGGCCTTGTATATATATACTAAGTACATTCTCTACCACTGAGTTACATCCCTATTTCTTATTAGACATTTCATATAAATGGAATTCATATGACATCTTTTGTGTCTGACTTCTTTCACTAAGCATAACATTTTTGGTGGTTGTGTGTGTGTGTTTTGTGTTGCTGGTTATTGAACTCAGGGCCTTGTACAAGCTAAGCACTCTACCACTGTGCTATATCCCCAGTCCAAGGTGGTCCATATAACATAGCAGTTGTCCATTCCTTTTTATTAGTATTTCATAGTGTGGACGTACCACATTTTGTTTATCCAGTCAAGAAGTGTTTATATTTTAAGTAGGTAGTATTTCTAAAAATTAACTATAGTAGAATTAAAAAGGATTTAGAGATGACAGCCAAACTGGAGACATCTGTATGAACTTGAGACCTTGAAGAGATCTGATCTCAATCTGCTTCCCTGGTGGCCCAACAGCAGGATCATCCTTCTATAACCAGTGCTTATGTGAATCAAGTGGGACATGCACCTCTGCCCAGTTTAGACCTCAAGTACAACTCCAGGCTTGTTGGAGAGGACCTAATTATATGTTTTGGGGCAGGGATCATGGTGGACCTGAAATATCTTGTTGCTAGAAAATGAGGGTGCTTTCAGGGGTGTCTGAGGCAATGCTGAAAGGACAAAACAGCTAGTTAAACTGGACTCCACTGGCCAGTTGTGATAATTTGATTAAAAATACTAAATACAGTCTACAGTGACATGTTGAATCTATAAGACAGCAAGTCTGACACTCAAAAAGGGAAAAGGTAGTATTAAGTGTACAAAGAATAGTGTTTTATAACATTTAGTCAAAAGTGGCAGCATGGATATAAACAGGTGTCACCTTCCGACTGTGTAGTACAGATGCACTGCTGTGGCCTCTTGCTTCTTTTGGGCCTCTGAAAATATTCAAATGCCATTTGTTAGATCTTCCCTGACCCTACAATATAAAGTAGCAATCCCTGATACCCTGTCCTCCCTGCCCTGCTTTTTTCTCAGAACGATTTACTGTCTGATAGGATTTCCCCACTACACTTAAGCTCCATGAAGGCAGACTTTGTTAAATCCTGCTCTATCCCACCCCATAACAGTGCCATAGAAGGTACCACTGTTTGCTGTACAAGAAGCTTACTCCCCAAGAGTAGCGATCATACATGATAAGCAAGGAAAGCAGCATGTTACATGATGATGGATTCGCCCACTGGCCTACTTTGCAAATATGAGGACTCTTTCCTGGGAATCAAAATCCTTAGTGTGACAAGATGCTAGGGAAGCCTGCCTAAGAGTCAATAAGGCACTCTGTGACTGTGATGTGACAGTGGGCGAGTAAAATCAAATGGAGTTTCTTGGACCTAAAGGAAGCCCTAATGCCATCAGGTAATCATACTAGTAATCATGCTCACTCCATTGAGTCTCCTTGAAGACCAATTCATAAGGTCTCAAGTCTCTGCATCAGCTTTTCTTGAAAATAGAATAGAAAATAATGTCCACAAGTTCCCACCCCCACATGCCCAGGCTGGCCTGGAACTTGCAATCTTCCTGCCTCAGCCTCCCAACTCACTGGGATTATAGGCATGTGCCACCGCACCCAGCTAGCTCCCAGTTTTTAATTCTCAAGGTGGTCCATACTCTGTCCTCAGTAATTGGTTTAAATTTCAATCAGTGGCTTTAGCAGCTTCTGCCTTAGGTAGGTTAACTGTATGTTCTCCATCCTGTTCCTTTTCATGGTGAAGGTTAACCCATGACTTCAATTCTCTGATGGATCTAATTAGAAGTTGTTGATTTTCAGTTTGTTTAGGTTTTTACCTGTTGTGAGAATACCCCTTTCTTTCTCAAATACACCTCCTCTCCACTCGAACAGCACTTATCAGAGTCCCCAGTGACCTTAACACTGATTGCTTGATTGTTATAGCTGGTATTACTTATGTGCAGCATTTGACACAATTGATTACTCCTCCCTTCAAAATTTACTTGGCTTCCAGGACAGCACACACTGCTGGTTTCCTTCCCTTACTGACCTTCTCCTTTGCTGGCTCTTCCTCATTTCCTTAGCCTCTTAGCATTTGGAATGACCCGAGACACAGTCCTTGGCCCTTTCTCTATATACAACTTACTCCTTTGATAAGCTAGCTCATCTAATCTCTTGGCTTTAAAGACCACCATCTATACATTGTCTCCCATATTTTTCTCTCTAACATGAATCTCTACCTGCCCATCTAACATCTCTGTTGGGATAACGACCAAGCATCTCAAACATGCTTTTCCACAACTAAATTCCTGATCGTCACCCACAAACCTGTGCTGTCTACATAGTCTTTTCCACCAGAACTGCTCACAGAACACCTAGAAATCAACCCTGATGCTTCACTCTCTCTCATTACATATGCAATCTATGAGCAAATCCTATTAGTTTTGCCTTCAGGGTAAGTACAGAATCTAATTCTCAAGAATTTTTTTTTTTGGAACTACTGGGGTACTGAAGTTTGAAACCAGGAGTGCTCTACCACTGGGCTACATCCCCAGCCCTTTTTATTTTCGGACAGGGTCTCACTAAGATGACAAGGCTGGCCTTGAACCTGTGATCCTCCTGCCTCAGCTGCCCAAGTCCCTAGGATTATAAGCCTGTGCCACCATGCCAGGCTCCAATTCCCAAAATTCTGCTGGCACGTTGGCACAATCCATCTGTATTTCTCACCTGAGTTGCCACAAATGGCCTAACTGGTTTCTAAGCTTGCTCACCCCTAAAACCTAATTCAGACCCTATCACTCCTCTGTGCAAAGTCGTCTGAAGACTCCCTATCTCAGAGTAGAAGCCAAAATTCACACAAGCCCTGGTACTGTCTGTAGTACTGCCCATTCACATCCCATCTCTTACTGTTCCCCCTCCCTCGGTCTGTTTCAGCCCTTACTGGCTACCATGTTGTTCCTAGAGCCTTCTAATGTGTCCCCATCCTAAGGGCATTTGCCCTGGTGTCTTTACCTGGAATTTTTTCTTTCCAAGCAGCTAAAAGGATCACAGCCACACTGCCAAGCCTTTGTTTATGTGCTATTATAATGAAGTCTTTCCAGCATCGTGCCAGGCATGGTGGCCCATGCTTGGGAGGCTAAGACAGGAGGATCATGAGTTCAAAGCCAGCCTCAGCAACAGCGAGGTGCTAAGCAACTCAGCGAGACCCTGTCTCTAAATAAAATACAAAGTAGAACTGGGGATGTGGCTCAGTGGTCGAGCGATCATGAGTTCAATCTCCAGCACCCCCACCCCCCAAAAAAAGGGCTGGGAGCATGTATAACAAATTAAAAATAAAAAAAATAAAAAGACTAGCTTCCTAGGCAAAAAGCATGTATAACAAATTAAATTAAATTTTAAAAGGGGGGGGGGGAGGCTAGGGATGTAGCTCAGTGGTTAAGCACCCTTGGGTTCAATCTTTGGTACAAAAAAATAAAAAAAAAAAAAAATCCAGCATTGCCCTGCCTCCCCTAACTCCCTATCTCCTCCCTGACTTCTTTCCATGATACTTATATTCTGGTGACCTACACAGTTTACTTATTGTCTGTCTCTATCCAGCAGAATTTAAGTTCACAAGGGCAGTACAGTACATCCATTTTATTCATTGCTACATTCTCAGCACCTAGAAAAAATAGGCCCATTATGAGGTGTTCATTATTTGTTAAATGAGTGGATTATTCAAGGAAGTACAATAGGTTGCAAAAGTGGAATGGATTGAGAGTAAGATATATAATTGCTTTAAAAATATATGTTGTATAAGTTTATTTTTTCTTTTTGGGGGGGTTCTTATAACAGGGGATAAAACGATCTAAGATAAGGAAATAACTGTGCTGACTCTGTATTTAGCTACTTGAGCATCAGAATCTCACAAAGTTTTCAATGTGCACAATCTTCTCCAAAGCATCCTGTGGTTCAGAAAAATATGGGAATGCTTAGAGTGGTGGATCTTTGAGCCACCTGAGTAATTGTACAAAGTCTAGACTACGGGTGCTGAAAGTCGGTAATCACCATAACATTTTGTGAAGAACATCCCTAAAGTTCCTGAAGCCCATCCTTCTGACCATAAAACCTCATCCTGTGCTAGCCAGTTATTTTTATTCAGCCAAGTTTTGGCAACAAACTGTGGTTTTTTTTTGTTGTTGTTGTTGTTGTTTGTGTGTGTGTGTTTTTTAACCAGATCTGTGGGTACCACATTGTTACAGTTCTTTGGTCCTACTTAATAAATAACTTAATTGCCTTCCATTAGTAGTTGAAGATATGTGTACCTGCCAGGCATAATATTTGTGCAACCATTGCATAAGATATCAACTGTGGATCAAGTAAGTTTTAAGTGGCCTAGAAGTTTTTGGTAATACTAATCTTCCTGCCTTGCTGATATTGTCACATTCTCTCTCCCAAGGTATAAAAAATACTATGATGAAACACAACAAGGAAAATTATAATAATAGAAGCTTCTGTTAACAAAATACTATTCCTAGCTTAACTGTTTTTGTATGTTTGTTTTTTGAGATTGAGTCTCACCATTTTGTCCAAGTTGGTCCTGAACTGCTGGACTCAAGTGATCTTACTATCTCAGCCTCCCAGAGTAGAGAGGACTAGTCTGGCCCCACCAGGTCTCCTAGGGCCACTCTATTTTTATAACAGGGGAACTGCTGCCACCTATTGGTAATGCTTATAACAAAGTTAATATTTGGTGGGAGATCCAAATTCCAGTCAAAAATGAAACCACAATACATTCTGCTGTCATTTCTAACAACTTAGAATAAAAAATAAACTAAAAAAAAAAAAAAATGAAACCACATGGACCACTCATATTCTTATCTGATTAACTCACTACTCTTGACAGAAAAATAAACAGCAGGTATATTATGGGATTTCTAATGTAAACTAGAGCCCTCTACTACTAAAAATTGGCCTTACTAACAATGCTACAGGTCTGGAAAGATGGTTTCCAAGTCTTTTCTCTGTTTGCCACATCTCCGGACAGAAACAAAAGCACTCACGCTCTTCAAGATTTAGCTGAGACAGCAAACTAGTTCTCTCAGTGCAAAGCCATGTGGGCCCAGCTGATCCACAGGATAGTCTGATCAACTTGTCCAGTGTTTATGCACCCCACCCCCAAATGAAGCTGAACAGGAAAATGACCATCCAAGTAAGCCTAAAACTGCATATGTAGCCAATGAAGTATCCCGAGGAAAAACTGATTTAAAGACCTTGATCAAAAAGAATTTCACTGATTTGTTGTACCTGCTAGGACTAGGTGATCAATTGGCCTTCAAGAAAAAGTTTTTTAGCTCCTGGTCAATCTAGGTGTTTTAAGATACAATGGATGTTTATACAGCACTAACAATAAAAATGGATGGGACAACTAAGACATGATGACTATATGTAATAATGTGGTATCCTGGATTGGATCATGGAACAGAAAATGAACATAAAGGAAAAACTCTGAAAAAAATATGGGCTGTATTTAAAAATATATCAATATTCGTTCATTAATGTCACAAATGCACCACAATAATTTCAGTATTAATGGGAAACTGGGTGTAGGATATATGGGAACTCTATGCTATCTTTGCAGTTTTTTATAAATCTAAAACTATTCTAAAAGTTGCCTTTAAAAAAAAAAAATTATGAGCCGGGTGCGGTGGCGCACACCTGTAATCCCAGCACTTGGGAGGGTGGGGCAGGAGGACTGCGAGTTCAAAGCCAGCTTCAGCAACCGTGAGGCACTAAACAACTCAGTGAGACCCTGTCTCTAAATAAAATACAAAATACGGCTGGGGATGTGACTCAGTGGTTAAGTGCCCCTGAGTTCAATTCCAGGTACAAAAAAAAAAAAATTAAAAATTGTGAAACAAGATGTACCTCAATTGACAAAGACAGGCCCTTTGTTCCATCAAAAGCTTAAAATTTCAGAGCTTCTATTTTGATTTAAGGAAAAAAGTTATTTGAAAGCTTATTTTCATTTCTCCACTCTAGACCCACAAACCTTTCATATAAAATCAAGAGACATCTCTTCTTCAAACTCCTACCAAAAGGACCCGTAAGGTTCATGTCAATTTATGGCAAATCTCAGCCCACTTGTAAAATAATGCCTTCTTATTTTGTCCCTAGGTACAAAACTCTATTCCATCATATACTTTTTTTTTTTTTTTAATTTTTAAAAATATTTATTTATTTGCTTTAGTTGTACATGATGCCTTTATTTTTACATGGTGCTGAGGATCGAACCCAGGCCACACGCGTATTAGGCGAGCGCTCTACCGCTGAGCCACAATCCCAGCCCCCGAATATACTTTTTTGACATGGCAACTTTCCCCAAACTCAGTTGTTTTACAGGTTATTCAGGGAGTTACCCCAATCTTTCATTTTATTCAGAAACAAAAATACTCTATCAAAACTATACCATATCAAAATCAGCTTATAACTATACCTCAAAAATAAGGCTTTACTATGTAACAACAAATCCCACCATTATGTATAATTATAATGCATCACTAAAAAAATGGGTTAAAAAATAAGGCTTCATAAGCCCTACCATCTTTGTTAAAATTAAGGGATGACTATTTTGTACCTAAGAAAGGAAGAAAGAAAACACTCAGGTGAATAAACAAGTTTGTTTTTGTTTTTGTTTTGGTACTGGAGATTGAACTCAGGGGCACTCGACCACTGGGTCACATCCCCAGGCCTTTTTTGTATTTTATTTACAGACAGGGTATCACTGAGTTGCTAAGTGCCTCGCCATTGCTGAGGCTGGCTTTGAACTTGCGATCCTCCTGCCTCAGCCTCCCAAAGTGCTGGGATTACAGGCATGCGCCACCGTGCCCGGCTCAATAAACAAGTCTTTAAGACTAAACACCTGTGTTAGGTTTTTAAAAATCATAAACAGAAAAAAAATCCTTCCATTTCTTTCACAAAACTGTACAATGAAGGCTTCCTTCCTACATCTATGATATCATCAATATACAACAGCTTAAAATAAAATGACCTGTAGCAAATATCAACTAGCCCATGAACTAGAAATTCTGAGTGGCTACTACTAAAATTTCAAAATTATTCAATCACTTTTCTCAGGTATACACTGAATAATCATCTGCCAATTTCCATTTCTTATCACCAACTTATTCTTTAACTTCAGTTCTCATATAAAATGTGTTAAGTGAATGTCCATGAAACAGTTGTTTAAACAAACATGAGCCTTAAAACCTAGGCTCAGTCACAGCTCAGGTAAGAGAAGAAAGTTCTGTTCAGGACTTTCTTTTTTCTCACCTAAGAATATGTTCTGTGGGTACAGGTATAGCTCAGGGGCAAAGTGCATGATAAGCATGCTTGAGGTCCTGGGTTCAATCCCTAGCACCAAAAAAGTAAAAAGTTACAGTAGTTTTAAAATGTGATCAGTTGCCTCAATGATAAAATAAACAGCAGCAACTCTGTTTTAATTATAAGATGATTTTTAAAAACTATTTTTATTTTTAAGATTAAGCATCCTCATTGACAATCCAGAAACACACTTGCTGACTTTTTGGACACACACACCTAAAACAGTTAAAAGTGATTCCTCAATTTTCAATGACAAGGTAGAAGCAAAAAATGTTCACAAGCTGTAACTGAACCCTTCTATCCCTCTTAAAAAAAAAAAAAAAAAACTTAATTTGCTAAGCCACTCACCAAACCATAAGGAAAAATGATTTTCCAAAAAGCCAATAAAATCCAGAAATAGGAATCTAGGTATCAAACCAAAATTATCACCCAAAACACTGCTGCCATTGCAAAAAAGGGTAAGAAGCCAAATTCCCATAGAGAAGACCTTAACAAGAACTCAGGTTAGGGCTGGAACTACAGTAATGTGTATAGGTTCAAAAACCAGATAATTAAAGAATATTCAGCTTGTTCAGCTTGAGAATACATTAGGCTTCTATTGTTCCTGCAGAGGAAAATGTGTGCTTAATATTAAAACTGTCCTTGCAACAGAAGGCAGGGGGAGGGTAAAAGGAGAAAATGTAGAACAAAAAGGTGTATCTAAGCTCTACTGCCCAGGAAAGTGGAATAGGGCTGAAATTCTCCCACGTCAGTATCATTACATTATAGATTTGGCTCAAAATCAGTGAACTATATATATCACTCATAAATATCAAGTCACCCACAGTGTTTGTGGTACTGAAAAATATTTTTTAAATTATTATAAATTTCTAAATTCTGAAAAGCAATAGATCAAAATAACATTGGGCCATCTAGTCAGTTATAGAGTAGAAGGCTCCCTCCAAAGAGCACTTAGCAGAAATTTCAGTTGGAAGGAATGTGAGTAATGTGGAGTGAATGGGATCAGGCTCTCAGTAAGATTTTAATAAGGCTTCTACCCACCCCAGCTGTAAGGAGTACTGAGGGGCTCCAACAGAATGTCTCAGAGGGATGCTTCTTGGAGACAGGTCTATATATTTAATTCTTGACCCTTCTCCTTACCTAAAGCTTGGGGAAGAAAATAAATATTTACTTTTTAGTTAAAAAGAGCTTTGGGCACATTATAATATTTAATATTCTATAATTTTCATTTTCTGAACCTTTGGCTTATAATTTTATCAATTTATGTTACATGGAAAAATGTATGAAGGTGCCATAATCAGTAGTACCAAATGAAAATATAAACCTTGCTCTTCCTTATCTTCTATGAATGCATGGTACCCTAAATATCCTGCAAAGTTACTTTGTATGCTTGACAAGATTAGGGCAAACCATTCCATTTCCATATTATGAGCAGAAAGAGTTAGCTAGTCTTCAATCTCATCTTCCCAAATATCTCCATTAACATCCACAGCATGGAACAACCTGGAAGCATAAAAATAGGTATATATTTACGCACTTCAATTAAACTGAATGTAATCTGTCTTTCCTCCTCTCAAAAACACTTTCTGTACTATTCTAATAATATCTTTGTATATCGTTTTTTCTTCTTTATTCACTCCATAGAGGAGGACTGACATCTGGGTCCCTCTGAACAAGCTGCCCTAAAGTTAATTAGAATAGTTCTTTTAGCTATTTGTGGTGGTACATGCCTGTAATCCCAGCTACTTGGCAGGCTGAGGCATGAGGATCACAAGTTTAAGGCCAGCCTCAGTAATTTATCCTATCTCAAAATAAAGTAAAAAGGGCAGGGTGGGTAGGGGGTGGAGTGGTGTGGTTTAGTGACAGAGTGCTTGCCTAGTATGCACAGGGTTCTGGGTTCAATCCCGAGTACCAGACAAACAACAACAACAAATTGAGAGGAAAAAAAGGTAAAATATTTTCAGACAGTATATGTTCTTATTGTTAAACTCACTTTCAAGAAACTAATGCAAACATTTATTTGGAAAAACATGTAGTAGAATTCTCTAAGTCCAAGTAAAACAGGGGATTTGTAGTCTGCAAATCAGGTACCAAAAAGTACTGCTAAGTCTATGGATTCTGTGTATACATACCTGTTAAAACATGGGGAATCAGGATCAGTAAAATGTTTGTAAGGGTTTGCTCTAGAGAGAGAACCCATGCAAATCCAGCAGAAATATTGCATACAGCCAGTACATGTCATCTTGTTACATCCATCTAACTTCTGGTGGGAAGGACAAAAGAACATTATCAAGGATGTAAAAGCAAAAGTGAAAAAAAGTGCCAAAAAGATTCCATATAAAATTCCAGTTTTCTCTCTGTACTCATGTAGAATTGAAATACATAGGTAACACACTTCAGCTATTTAATGCTTACTATTTTACATGACAAGTAAAATACAGAAAATATTTAGTGGGTGTTCTACAAATAGATACTTAGCAAAATCTTTTATTTTTTAAAAATACTTTCTTAGTTGTCAATGGAGCTTCATTTTATGTATTCATATGTGATGCTGAGTATTGAACGCAGTGCCTCACACATCTTTTCTGACAAACTGGTAGATACAAATCAAACATGACTACACATGTAGTTACATATGACCATATATACTATATATGTAGTTAGATTAACATTAAAATGATGGATTAAATGTTTAAGCTTTAAATTTTTACATAAATCTAAGTAAATATTTGGTATCAAGTCTTCCAACCTATTCTAGGGCTAAGGCATATCAGAAGTGATCAAATATAATGCCAGTTTCCTTTGTTTATTTATATATATATATATATATATATATATAAACATTTACATATATAAATAAGCCTTTATATATATATATATAATGTATATATATACATGTATATTTATATGATATAAATAAACTGGAGAATATATGCTACCAATATTAACTGGAGAATCACCGCTAGGTTCAGTTCAGATATAAAGGATTGGAACAGATATATATATTTTGATTTTAAAATATATTAAAATTTTGGTGAGAAATAATATATTTTTCTAATTATTTGACTCAGATTAATAGAAAAAAGTGTCTCTATTTCCTAAGTATACATTTGTTAAGTGGGTATGCTGCTTTCCTGGATAATTTTGAGGAATAAGATATGACTTTTCACCCCCTATACTGGGAATTGAACTCAGGGCTGCACACATGCCAGGCAAGTGCTCTATCACAGACTTTTTTGTGTTTTTGTTTTTGGTACCAGAGATTGAATCCAGAAGTGCTTAACCACTGAGCCACATCCCCCACTCTTTTTTATTTTGAGACAGAGTCTTGTTAAGTTGCTAAGGCTGGCTTTGAACTTGCGATCCTCCTGCCTCCGCGTCCTGAGCTGTCAGGATTATAGGCGTGCACCACTGCACCTGGCTCTACCACTGTATTATAGCCCCAGTCCTTTCTCATTTTAAGACAGAGCAATGCTAAATTGTCCAGCCTGGCCTCAAACTTGCACTCCTCCTTTATCAGCCTCAGATAGCTGAGGTTATGGGCAGGTGCCAGTGTGCCTGGCCAGATGATGTCTTTTCTGATGTTGTTGTTTTGTTTTTGTTTGTTTTTAATATTTATTTGTTTGCCTTTAGTTGTACACAATGCATTTATTTTTACATGGTGCTGAGGATCGAACCCAGGCTGCGTACGTGCTAGGCAAGCGCTCTACTGCTGAGCTACATCCCCAGCCCCATTGTTTTTGGGGTTTTTTTTTGGTAGTACTGAAGATCGAACCCAGGGGCCTTCTACCACTGAGATGCATCCCTAGCCCTTTTTATTTTTATTTTTTTATTTTGAGGCAGCATCTCACTAAGGCTGACCTCAAACTTGTGATCCTCCTGCCTCAGCCTCCTGAATAGCTGGGATTACAGGCATGGGCACCATACCAAATCAGATAGGATTTTTTAAAAATTCAGAGGTAGTTGATTGTAACTCTAGTATGTCCTCCTCTAACTAGCTATAGTTGGATAAGGTTTATACCCTCCAAAACTCATGTTGGAGTTTAATTCTCATTTTGGAAACTTAGAATCTGACTATGGTGTTTAGAGGTGGGCCTTTGGGAGAAGATTAGGATGAAAGCCATCAGGGTGGAGACTGATTAGAAACTGACAAATTATAATGAGAGACTAGAGGAAACACACACACACTCCCTTTCTCTTGCTATGTGATGTTCTGTAACTGCCTCAGGACTTTGCAAGCAAGAAGGCCCCTCAACATTGGACCAGCCAAAATAAACTTTATAACGTTCTCAACCTGTGGTAAATTAGCAAGAAAAAATGGACTAAAGCATAACCCATTCAATTCTGAGGTGGATATACTGTGAGAACAATTGTCTCACAGTTGAAAAGGGAATTGTCTCAATTGAAAAGAGAAGTCTATATACATTTAATGTCAATAACAAACTCAGAGTGGAAGTACACTGCCGTAATCCCAGCTACTGGAGAATCTGACGCAGGAAGATTACAAATTGGAGGCCAACCCGAGCAACTTAGCAATACCCGGTCTCAAAATAAAAAAAATTTAAAAATTAAAAAAAATAGGCCTGGGAATGTAGCCCAGTGGCACAACACTTGCTTAATATATACAAGGTCTCAAGTTTAAACCCTAGTACTGCAAAAATAATAAAATAAACAAGGTCAATAACAATGTTAATAGTCAAATTTGCATTTTCTCAGTAAGAAGGTTTAATAAATACCAAATTGTATTTGTTTATTAACTCATAAAATTGACTAACAGGTAATGATGACATGCTTTCAAATCTGTTTGCCTCCAAGTCTGATATAAAACATTCACCTGTATGGGAGTCCCACAACACGGACAACTCTTTGAGTTCTTTTCCAGCCACTCTTTACTTTCCATTTCTTCCAGGGCCTTCTGAATCACCCTCTTACCATACCTCTGTTCCAAAAATCTTTTATTAGCTTCATCTGCTTGCAGGTACTCATTTCGTAAATCTATTAATTTCTCTAGAAAGTGAAAAAGAAAATTAACTTTTATACTACTTTGCAAAGCTAAAAATCTTTTAAAATGGTCATAATCTTTCACTAAAACATTTCATATCCTGCCTCTGCTGTCTTTTTTGCCCTTAGCACCTACCACTACCTAATATCCTTATTTATTTTGTTTGCCTGTTACCTCCAGTAGAATGCAAGTTCTGTGAGGGCAGAAATTTTGTCTCTCTGGTCACTACTATATGTCAGAGCCCAGGGCAGTTACTGACATAGAAAGATATATTGGATGAATACTTCTAAATATAAGAATTGAAGCCATACAGCTTTGGTGGAGAAGGGGTAAAGGATAAGGGGTTTGGATTCACACAATTACAACATACCTGCAGTTACCTTACATGGAGAGACCCCATGATAGGTCAACCTACACAAGGTACAGAAGGCAAAATTGCAGCTGGAGCAGATGCCCATGGTGCAGCCAGGCTCCTGCATCACAGGCAGCTGGCAGCATGGGCGGGGACAGTATACAACATCTGCCATCAGGTCCAAGGTGGACTGGAGGAGAAGGCGGTCATAACGGGCAAATAACTCTGCTTCCACTAGCTCTTTGACCTGAAGGGAAATATAAAACACCATAGGTTTAATAATTTCTTAACCAGTTCTGATCCTGAGATTCTTAGACTGCTGGTATAAATCAGATGGGCACAGAAGATAAACCAAGATGCCACACTTGGTTTATCCTACTTCAGAATAAACCAAGTATGTCAATGGTCTCTGTCTTGACTGAATGGTGGTAGCATGGATATAAACATTTGTCAAAATTAAACAAGCCGGGGCTGGGATTGTGGCTTAGCGGTAGAGCGCTTGCCTAGCACGCGGGAGACCCGGGTTCGATCCTCAGCACCACGTACAAATAAAACGCATTGTGTACAACTAAAAGTAAATAAATAAAAATACTAAAAAAAATAAACAAGCTGTATAATTTAAATGGGTACCATTTATTGTAAATAAAATTATGCCGTAAAAATTTATTTTAAAAATAAGCAAAATAAAAACAAGTAGGCTGACTTATGCTAAAGTCTGTGAATGATTCCAAGAGACATCCCTTTAGAGCCCATTCTCACCCCAATAAAGGCTAGTGATTCCAAGGTTGATAGAATCCTAGCAGATACACAAAGTAAACCACCAGAATTACTTCAAAATTCCTTTAACACTTCTCCTTGTCTAAGACTGCCCATTCTAAGGCCAACAAAGGTAGCATTTACATTTGCTTAAATGGTACATTAAGACCATAACAGCTTTCCACTCCCTACCCCAGAACTGGGGATTGAACCCAAGGGTGATTTACCAATAAGCTCCATCCCCACATCCACAGCCTTTTTAAAAAGTTTTAAAACAGGGTCTTGCTAAGTTGCTAAGGCTGGCCTTGGACTTATGATCTGCCTGCCTCAGCTGAGTTGCTGGTGTATTCAATTGTGCCTGGCCAAACTATATACCATTCTTTTTTTGGTACCAGGGATTGAATTCAGGGGCACCTGACCACTGGACAAATCCCCAGCCTTTTTTGAATTTTAGAGACACGGTCTCACTGAGTTGCTACGTGCCTTGCCATTGCTGAGGCTGGCTTTGAACTCTCAATCCTCATGCCTCAGCCTCCCAAGTGCTGGGATTACAGGCATGCGCCACCAAGCCTAGCCATATAGCATTCTTATGGATACAGTGAAACAACTTGTGTGCTTGTTCCAAGGCCTTAGATTGCCCCATGAGCTGTATCAAGAAGTCCCTGAGAAGTCTCCTTCTGTGAAAGATAATTAGGAGGCAACCATTAGCAAAGTCAAGTTACCTGACCAGGAGTGGCCACTGAAGGGCACTTTGGTTCTGGGCAATTGAGGCATTGAACTTGGCCATCTTTGATCTGGATTTCAAAGTAGTCCTTCAGACAAGCTTTACAGTACACATGCCGACATTCCAAAAAGTACATGCATTCACTACCCAACTTCTCACAGAAACAAATATTGCACAGGAACAATTTACTATTAAAGCATTTCATCTGCTGAGCTTGATCAAAGTCCAAGATTTCCTGGATCAGATTTGACAATGATTCCACATCCTGTACAGCTCTTTCATCCACAACTTCCTCTTGGTCTACATCAGATCCAGTAGCTCCTCCAAACTCTAGCTCTGTGTTGGAAGAGGCCTGAGCTGTCCTTCTCTGCACTTTTTTCTGAGAGCCCATCTTGAGCTCAAAAGGAGAGACAATGTTCAGGTATGCTAGGGTGTCTTCCTTAAGAAACTGCATCCAGGCAAACAGGACCACGCTGCCTCGGTGCTCTTCCCACAGGTTGTCTAAGTGTTTGCAGAGAGCAGAGAGCTAGGAGAAAGCACATGAAGATGTTGTTGAGTTTGAAAAGAAGAAGCTGCTACCAATTTTTTTTGTCTCTCTTGGAATATTTTTAACTTGTAAGTTAGGCCCTCATGCTTCCTAACATAATTTTTTATTGCTATGATAAACTGTGCTATAGAACAGTATCAACATTTTTATTGAAGCACTTCTTAAACTATTTAGCAACATGAGCCAGAACAGAATACCAAGTCCTAAGTGAGAAGAAGTACCAGGAAAACAGGAGAAATGGCAAAATTCCAGATGATGTAAAACAAGATTTACATTTTATAGCTGAAATGAAGGACTTTTTTTTCTGTTCTTTGATTTTGGTTTTAATATTACTCTATACCTTTATGCAGAAGAAAGAAATATAGTTCTAAAACAAACTATTTCTTTTCCTTTGCGAGTCCTAGCCCTGTAGGTTCTCTGGAATAATAATTAGAAAAAGAACAGTTAAAAATACCATCCAGGACTGGAGATGTAGCTCAGTGGTAGAGGGCTTGCCTACCATGCCTGAGGCCCTGGGTTTGATCCACAGCATCACAAAGCAAAATCATTCAAGAAAAGACAATCTTTTCAATAAATGGTGATGGCGGGTCTAGAGTTATAGCTCAGTGGTAGAGCACTTGCCCAGCACATGTGAAGCACTGGGTTTTATCCTCAGCACCATATAAAATAAATAAATAAAGATATTGCATCCATCTACAACTAAAAATGTATTAAAAATAAAATAAAATGGTGATGGCAAAATTGAATATTCACATGCAGAAGGATAAAACTAGACTCCCATCTCTCACCAGATTAAAAAATCAACTTGAGGTGGACTAAAACCATAAAGGTAACACCTAAAACTATGAAACTTTAAAGAAAACATTCGAGAAATGCTTCAGAACACTGGAATGGGCAGGGCCTTTTTGGATAAGACCCTAAAAGTTTAGGAAACAAAAGCAAAAATGAACAAATGGGATTACAGCAAACTAAAAAGCTTGGGCACAGCAAAAGAAATGATCATCAAAATGAGGAGACAACCAATAGTATAGGAGAAAGTATTTGTAATGTTTACATCTGACAAGGGGTTGATCCAGAATACATAAGAAACTCCAAAAACTCAATAGCAAAAACAAACAACACACACACACACACACACACACACACACACACACACACACACAAAACCCAACCAAATAACTTGATTTAAATAATCTGGGCAATAGGAGACTAAGAGTATAGCTCTGGGATAGAGTGTTTACTTAGCATACACAAGGGTTTCAATCCCCAGCACTACAAAAAGACTAGTGGAGGAGCAGGGAGGAACAGACCGAAATAGATACTTCTCAAAAGAAGAAATACAAATGGCCAAAAAGGTATATTAAAAATGCTCAACATAACTAAACAGGGGAAGTGCAAACCAAAATCACAATGAGATATCACCTCATTCCAGCAAGCATGGCTATAAAAAAAAAACAAGTGCTGACAAGGATGTGGAGAAAAGTGAACCCTTGCACACTGTTGGTGAGAATGTAAACTAGTACAGCCAATATGGAAAACAGCATGGTGGTTTCTCAAAAAAAATAAACACAGAGCTATAATATGATCCAGCAATCCCACTACTGGGTATATATCCAAAGAAAGTGAAATCAGTATGTCAAAGAGATATCTTCACTCCCATATTTATTGCAGCACTATGTACCATAGCCAAGTAGACTAAGTATTCATCAATATATGAGTGGATAAGGAAAATGTAGTACATTTACATAACAGAATACTCTTCAGCCATAAAAGGATCTCCAACCATGTAACTGGAGATCATTAAGTGGAATAAGCCAGGTACAGAAAGACGAGTACTACATGATCTCGATCATATTTGGAATACAGAAAAGTTAATGTCATAGAAGTGGAGAGTATAATGGTTGCTACCAGAAGCTAGGAAGAAAAAAAGGGAAGGCAGGCTGGAGTACAAAGGTACAAAAGTACAGTTAGATAGGAGCAAAAAGTTCTGGGTGCTATTGCACAGTAAGGTGACTACAGATAACAATAATGTATGTATATGTATCAAAAAGCTAAAAGAAAAAGAAAATATGTTAAATATTTTCATCATAAAGAAATGATAAATATTTGAGAAGATAGACATTTACCCCAACTTATATAATGTATATGTATGTATGTAATGTAAACATACGTAATGCATATATTAAAATATCACATACCCCATAAATACAATAAATCTGAATGCTTTTATATGTCAGATAGAGAATAAATTTAAATTTAAAAAATAAAAATACCACTCAAGTTTTAAAGTTTATTCTAACTTTAAGTCCTCTCAAAAAGTCAACTTGTCTGAAGGAACTTCAACCTCAGAGCTTGTTTTTCAGATTTACAAGCTACTTTTAATTAAGCAATCTGGGTTACATCAGATCCTGATTAATAGAGGGAAGTGACTGATACTGACCTCGGACATAACTACAAGCCCTCAATATGGTTTAGCTGCCATATAGTAAGCTTGCGCTTTCTAAACTAAGCAACCAAAGTTAAGCTATTTTGACTTTTTCTCTTTAAAAAATGGTCTGCTCAATTTGAAAGGCAAATATAAGAGGATTTTCCATTAGAAATGTAAAATATTTGTAAGTAGAGCTCAGGAATTATAAGCTGCCTTTCCTTTTTTAGGTAAACACTCAAAAATAAGCCTTCCAGATGGCAAACAAATGTTATAAATTTAAACAAGTCAAAAAGGACCACATTTTCTGTTCCTTGCTCTGCACAGTGAGTGCTACTGACTAAACCCTACACAGGTACAATCTTATATACTTATCAATGAGATAAGATTGGACAACTAATACTATTTCACATTTGTAAGTCACCGAGTCCAATTAAAAAAAAAAAAAAAAAAAAAAAAAAACTCTTTGGCCATCCCTTTGTCTTCTCCAGTCCCTTCTCAAAAGAAGCAACAGGGATGCATGTTAATGTGAAAGGGAAAGGGAAAGAGAGTGGAAAAGAGCAAGAGAGAGACCAAGTGTATTTACATTGGAGGAAGAATAATGGAAATACTAGAAAACTAAATCCACTTCTTGAATCCTATCTACCCACCTCAATTTAACTTCACTATCAACAGATAAAATTCATAATGCCATGGAGTCAGGGTGCAAAAACAAATCAGAAATGAACCAAAAAGGAACTTAGAGACCAATGTCAGTTATATGCATAAGAATTTGATAAAGGATAATACTGCAATTTTAGCTGTAAAACAAAAAATGAACAATCCTCCTACCCCATAGCCCCCAACAGGTCAGCATTAAGTATGCTAGAATCTGCTAGACAGTTAATCTATCCTGTTTTGTGCATGTGTGTACATGTATAAATGCATGAATGTCAAATATCAAGAGCTCTCTGGAGAAATGAAACTATAAATATCTAAAATAATCTGATCATCTATCAGTGATCTAAATGTCCAATAGTCTTTATCTTCCTGGGCAAATACTCAGCTGTCTTGCATCTATTGGCTCTGGTACAGACACTACAAGTAAAGTACTATTCCTTTTTATTCTAGATGTATTATCTTTTTTTTTTTTGGTACCGGGGATTGAACTCAGTGACACTCGACCACTGGGTCACACATCCCCATCCCTTTTTTGTATTTTTATTAGAGACAGGGTCTCACTGAGTTGCTAAGTGCCTCGCCATTGCTGAGGCTGGCTTTGAACTCACGATCCCCCTGCCTCAGCCTCCCAAAGTGCTGGGATTACAGGCGATGTATTATCTTTTATAGAGTTAATTTTTTAAAAACCATAATCACAATTTTGCAAAAGCACTTCCGTCTAAAAGATTAGACTGGTGGGTGGGGAATGAAAATTATATGATTAAGAACTAAGGAGCTAGGGCTGGGGTCATGGCTCAGTGGTCAAGCACTTGCCTAGCAAATGTGAGGCACTGAGTTTGCTCCTCAGCACCACATAAAAATAAATAAATAAAATAAAGCATCATGTCCATCTACAACTAAAAAATTATTTAGAAATTAAATTTTTTTAAAAAATAAGGAACTGTTCCTTGAAGTCAGTAACTCTGACAGGTTTTGTCTTAATAAATATCAGCCTATCAATCTCATCATGACCTCAAGAAAAGTAGCTTATTAATCCATTATATCCCAGAATACTTTATATTAGCTTCGAGTTATTTATATGTCTATCAAGAGTTCAGGTTGAAGAAGTGCATGAAGGCTTCAAACATAAATAATAAAGAGACAAAAATTCTAATTACCTGATTCAATTAATACATACTGCTTACTTTTGTTGAAATATCACACTGTAGCTCATAACTATGTATAATTTAAAAAAAGAGGTTGTTACTAGAAAAGAATATATAACCCAGAGGGAACAAAGCCTCTCAACAAAAGGTCTCAAACTTTAATGAGATCTCTACAAGAACTGTACATGTTTCTATTTGTGTACATTTACAACTAAATGATACCAGTCAATAATTATTGATTAATATACAGATATTTAGGAAGAACATTGCTTGGTATATTTACTCAAGAAATTTGCTTATTATAGCTACATAAGCTCAATTTTCAATCCTAATTACATCTTTCATTTAAGGAATGGATAAAAAAAACTAAGAAAAAAAATATCAACATCTAAGAAAAATGAGGACCTCATAGTCTCCATTACAATAGAGATTAAATTGAAAAATAGTAAGACAAGAAACAATATACTTGATTAAAACTTATTAATATTGCAATTCATGATTAATCACTTCAGTTACTGCCATTCCTTTTTAAAACACCAAACATTTTCAATTCATTAACATTAGGATTCATGAAGGCAAGTGGGAAAAAATTACAAAATCAAAGCCATTTGTTCTTCATGCACTGAATTCAAGATCATCAAAGTAGTCTTCAATAAAAGATGATTTTGTAAGTTTCTAAAATGGATAGGAGAAATTAAGTTTTGGGTCTACCTGAGTTGGTGACAGCCATTTGCCACTAAGTGTGAATGAAGGTGGGGAGGAGGATGGATAATCTGGTGGCAGTTCAAAGTTCAGCACAAGTGGAGGCAGAAAGCAAATGGTGTATTCAAAGCCACTATTCTGGAGACACTCATTTGAATTGCCTGAACCAAAAACAAAGATTAGAAAGGATCAGTTGGTCAACACTTGAGTGTCATTACTGTTGAGCAGTGCTCAAGAAAGACTAATGCTTTAGTTGAGGGAATAAAAACCCTCCCCCAAAGCACTTTCTATTCCCTAATTTTAACTTCATAGCCACCACTTTAAAAAAAAAAATCTTCTAAGCCTTCAAGAAATCTGCTAAGCACCATGAAATGTATAATGAAGACATACAACATATTGTTACACTTCTCAGTACATTTCCTAACATTAATAATCAATATGTTTTGTTTTGTTGTTGGTTACAGTAGACGATTAAAGATGTAATCCAAAGAAAAAAGATGTTTATTTCTATCAAACAACCATGACTTTCTTAGACTAGGATGTGCCAAATACCCATGAATCACAGTTGGGAATGTTTGTGCCAGCACAATGATCTCAGGCTTAAGGACATGTTACAGCACACAACACTCTCACGACCAAAGTTTCATTTAAATGATCACTTGTTCTTTATTCAATGTCTCTATAGTAGAAACATTTTGAGAAAGCATGCATTCAAAGTCCTCTGTGTTTGTATCAAAAGCAGCAGTTTTGTCTTTTTGAAGCAAAAAGCCACAGAGTAACAGGATGTGTCACCTGTTTATGATAGCTGAAAACCAAATAGTATCAACAACCACCACTGTATTTTAAGGCTTTCCAAAGTTTTACATGCGTACATTCTTTCATTCTCTCTTTGATTATCTCTATTAAACTATCAATGACTCACAGCTGGTAAACTGCTAGTTAGAAGACAGGATGCATAAAATATGCCGGATAATACCTCAACTAAGTGGCCAAAAGGCAGAATGAAATTGCAAACTGCTTATCTCCCATTCTATCTTCCTTTTAAAATAGAAACATGCATTAAATCTATACTACTACCATCTATCACTAATGCCTAGAAACACACAATGACAAATAGTTTAGAGTACACTAGACATTGAGAGTAATCTTTATTTAGAAAAATCTGTTTAAGAGAATATTATTAACTAACCGCTCACAAATATCTTGAAATTTTGTGGCAAATCCAAATAGATCCTGGTTTCTCCACCTTGGACAGACTCTGCTTTTCTAAATTCATCTCCATCATAAATACTCGCCAGGGCCAGCAATTCATCCTCCTGAGCTTCTCGGTCTTCTGACGACATTTAATGTTCTGAAGAATTGAAGATAATCGTTCAAATCAGTTAATAGAAATTACACAGAGTTGGGGAACGTTTAATGGTACATAAAACAAAAAATTTCTCACAAATAACTGCAAAGGATTAATCAAAACTCTCATTTTTCTGCTAAACTAAAAATGACAGCCATATCTAGCATTCTATTAGCTTTGCAATAAAATCTTTTTCAAAAAGGGTGCTTCAAAGTGGTGCTTCTAATTGTTGACCCAGTTTATCAGTTAAGTATCATGACTGATTTAGGGGGAAAAAAGCAGAATTTTTAAAAAATTTGAAAGAATCAGGCTGGGGATGCAGCTTAGTGGTAGAATTTCAGCCTAGCATGAACAAGGCCCTGAGTTCAGTCCTCAGCACTGCAAAAAAATAAAATAAAGGACAAAGTGCAAATTACTTTGACTTATCCACTGAACCTAGCAAAGCACCTTGTTCACAAAAGGAATTGAAAGAATATCTGATATGCATCTTAAACTTTAGTTGTGGAGAGACGGTGTTGTGCATTGTAGAATGTTTAAAAGCATCCCCTGGACTGTACCCACTAGATGCCAATAGTGGCCTCCACCCCCGGTCCAAGTTGTAACACTCAAAAATATCTCCAGGTGGGGAGTAAAATTGCTCCCAAACGAGAAAATGCTGTTCTAGATAATGTTACAGGCATAGATACTATATAAGAAAGTTAGACAACTGAGCTAGCAGCAAAATAATAAGATTTCTGAAAGAATACCAAATTCCAGATAATTTAAATGGGGAAAACATGCAATGAGAGTCTATTAAAACTACTTTAATAAAAACAAAAATATTACCATTCTGTCAATTAAAATGTTGGATGTAACTACAGTTGTTCCCTCTCAGCTACAAACTTTTTTCATTGACATGTACAAAAGTGAAAGGTTAGGACATGGTTTTACACATTATAAAAGTTGACACCATAGCTGGTGATGTAACTCAGTAGTAGGGCACTTGCCTAGCATGTGTGAAGCCCTGAATTCAATCACCAGTACCAAAAAAAAAAAAAGGCCTGGGGATGTAGTTAAGTGATAAAAGCATTTGCCCTACTTGCCCTAGCATGTGTGAAGGCTCTGGGTTTGATTCCAGCACTATGACACAAAAAGGTAACACCAAAAAATTTACACAAAATCTTTTTAAATCATTCCATTTTCTAATTATGTATTTTTTTCCAGCAAATGCTAATGGCTCTGTTTAAACTGCATCTCTTATCTAAGGCACAGTGATGTTCTATTTGAGTTCAGTTAGTACCTGTTAATAACAACCAGCAGATAATGATATTAACACTGCAGTCTGTATTTCAGTTCTGTTTGGAATTTGTGCAAATCCCATTTATTCTCCAGCCAGTGGAGCTGAGACTGCTGAAGCTGGGTAAGAGGCCAAGATGTGGGACTCATATTAGATACACTATAGAAATCCTGCCATCTGCAGAAAAGAAATATGAAAGATGGTGTTAGGACCCTGTCCAAATTTAAGTTCTGAATTTTCATTATGACTACTTATGTCAAACACATCCTAACATATGGCCAATCCTAATCTACAGCTGCATATTACTCTCCCACAACATACTGAGTCAGGTGGTTAAAGAGGCAACTGCGTGTTCTGCAGCAATGACAGAGGCCTTCTTATCTCACTGCACTCAGCCCAGAGAGGAACACAAGGTCATATGAAAGGACAAAATACTCGCCCCATAAAAAACATCCTCCTAAATTTGTTTTCCATTTTCTCTCCTTCCTCTTCTGCTTCTTCCATTCATTTAATTCCCCATCCCCCTCCAGTTTTTCCTTTCTCCTATACATGAATTAACCTTGGAAGTGACATTCAAGGTTAGGTCAATGTTGATGGCAGGATAATATTTTAAAACAAGAGAACACATACACACATATGCTTTTAAGTTTTATCCTAAATGCTTTAGAGTCAGACTTCTAAACTGGGGTCCATAAGAAGGGAAGTGTATTCCATAGATGGGTTATGAAGAATCCAATGAGTACCCTAAAATTATATGAAAAATACTGTATGAAACCATAATTTTAAAACCAGATTCTCAGCCAGTTTCGGTGGTACATGCCTGTAATTCCGGCAGTGCAGGAGACTGAGGCAGGAGGATCACAAGTTCAAAGACAGCCTCGATAACTTAGTGAAGCCCTAAGCAACTTAGTGAGAGAACCTTTCCCTAAATATAAAAAGGGTTGGTGATGTGGCTTCCTGGTTAAGCAGCCCCTGGGTTCAATCCCCAGTACTAAAAACAAAAAACAGATTCTCAGATGTGTGACTTCCAGATAGGCCAAGAATGATATTCAGAATCAATTTTCATTTATTGAGCACCTACTATGTACTGTATTTGATCCTTTTGCATTACTTTTTAAAATCTTCAACAATTTTGCAGGTGATGACACATGGTGATAACAGGATTAAGCTTTTTGTTTCTTTCCATTAAAATATTTACAGACGGCATGAAAGATGAACTTATAGTTTTAGGTTACTGTTCTCCATCTCGTCTGCAAACAAGAGTCTCCTAAGGAGCTACTTTTGAAAATCCCAAAACCCCAGGCTACACCCAACTAATCAGGCTTCTAATTTTCACAGGTTGTCCAAGTGATTCCAATGTACAGCCAGGGCTGAAAACCTATACTCCAAGAAGTACTTCCCTTCAACAGTTCTTCTTGACCTAGCACACTAGACTTCAGCTGCTGAAGTTGCCAGTGGGCCTGAATCCCTTAATTCTGCTCCCTGAACTCCATTTTCTACTGATTCTATCCCCTCATCATCTGAGGCCCAATTCAAAAGCCCCTATTTCACTCAGCACTTTCCAAACAGACACTATGTCTTTCTTTAAAATCCAAACACTATGACATTGTCACATCCCACCTGATGTTACAGTAGCTGATGAATTTGCACTTCCTCTCCTACTAGTCTGTAAAGGGAGAGGACCAAGTCTTTCATCTGTGTATTGTTCTCGGCATCTAGTAGTGCTTTGCATTAAACACTGGAAAATTATAAATGGATGGGGGTGATATGCAGTGTACTGGAACTAGGGGACCTAGGGGCATAGTGTTCAGTGACCACTCTGCCACATCCCACTAGAAGCAGGAAGTTGGGTCAGTCGTCACAATAACATTAAGAACAGTAACAATCAGTGAGCTCTCACCGTGTGTCAGGCATTGTGCTAAGCCCTTTCAATGCAATAACTGATGCTGATTTCCACAACCACAGGAAGCAAGTCCTAGTACTATATACATTACACAAGTAAGAAAAATGACAGTTTAGGTTCACTTTCTGGCCCAAGGTCACACAGTTAATAAAGAACTAAATCTGGATTCACAACACCCGATTTCTTCATCTGTAACACGGGAACAACAATAAACCCTGGCGCCAACAGACAAGAGATAATTCAAAGTTTAATATTAGTTGTGACAAACCGGAAACCGCTACAGCAGTGAGGGAAGCCCCTCCCCCGCCGGCTTTCCCTACAGCCTCAAAAATGCCACTCATTCCTCCAGGTAACACCGTGCGGACTCCAGCCCTGCGGTCAGCCCCGCTCCGGGCTCAGCAGGTCACTCCGGTCTCCACTGCTGGCCACCCAGCGTGCAGAGCTGTTTGTGCAACTCAGCAACTACCCGGGGCAGGCCCAAGCCGAGCTGCCTGCTCAGGGCCGAGAAAAAGAGCGCGCTGTGCGGCCGTGCGAGGAGGGAGCCGGCCCAGGGCGTCCCGAAGGAGCAGGGCCTGGACCTTCCTCTTCCTCCTAGGCGCCCCAGTGGGCGCCGGGCCAGGCCAGGACGCCCGGCCCCAGGTCTGGGAGCCTCAGGCTGGCTGAGCAGGCCCAGCCCAGCCACCAGTCTCTGCCTCGCGCGCCCAGAGCGCGGTCCCCTCCGTACCTTCCGGCCGCCCCGCCGTGCCGGGCCCGAGAGTTCCGCTCTCCGCCCTTGCCCGGGGCCCCCGCACCACCACTCGCCGGCCAGGCCTGGAGACGCCCAGCTCAACCAGCGCACCGCCTCTTCCGTTTTTAGAGCTGTCAGCTGAGCGGGGCGGATACGGCAGGGCGGCCGCCGGCGTGGGGACTGCTCTGCGCAGCCTCCGGGACCGTCCCGGTTTCCTGTGCGCCCTCCGCAGGCCATAGGCGGCGCTGCAGCCGTTCCCCACCACCCCTACCACCGCCACCACCGCCACGGCCTGGCAAACCTAGGCGCTTCTAGAGTTGATATAAATGCAGGTTCGGGGGTCGTCGTGGTCAGGAGACTCCTTTCAGTAGTTGTGGTTGGGGGCCGTGAATTAGAATGTTTACCAATTCCTAGACACGAACTCCAGTCCGTGGTCTACCCGGGGTAGAGTCCCATAGCAAAACTGGACCTGCGCCTCCTGGTGACTAAGCAAGCCTCCCACCCCACCCAACTACCTTCTGAGAAGCGCTGCCCATCTTTCTTGCACCTCCACTATGAAAGCATTAACTTGTTGCTCATTACAGTACTAACTACCACATTTACTAAACAGTTGAATGCTTCACGCATCGTATGGTTTTATGTACATTTTCTCTACACTTAAACCTTTTGATTTAGATGTCATTTGTTAATTCTCACTTTACAAAGGAGAAAATTGAGATTTAGATTCAACAACTTAACAGGTCACATGATTATTTAGATATGAGCAGGAGTTGAAATTATATGCTTCCTATATCACAGCATAATATAAAAAATTAACAATGAATCAAAGGTCTAAATGTGAGGACATATAAAACTCTTAGAAAAAAAAAGTAGGAGTAAATCTTTATGAACTTGGATTAGGCAAATGTTCCTTTTCTTTCTTTCTTCTTTCTTTTTATTTGAAGTACTGAGGATTGAACTTTTATGCTGAGCTATATCCCCAGCTTTGTTTATTTATTTATTTATTTATGTGTGTATGTATGCAGTGGTGGGGATTGACCAGAGGGCCTTGAGCATACTAAGCAAATGCTTTACATGAGCTACACTCCCAGCCCTTGTTTTTTATTTTGAGACAGACTCTTGCTAAATTCTGAGGCTGTCCTTGAACTTGTCCTTCTGCCTCAGCCTCCCAACTTGCTGGGATATCAGGTGTGAGCCACCGTACCTGCCCAGCAGGCAGTAGTTTCTTTTACATGACACAAAAAGCACAAGCAATAAAAGAAAAAAAAAAAAAATTGGTTTATCAAAATTAAAAACTTTGTACTTCAAAAGACAATATCAAGAAAGTGAGAAGACAAACCACAGAATAGAAAATATTTGCAAATCATATATCTAATAAAAATTAGTTATCTAAAACATTTGAAGAACTCTAGCAACTGAACAATAGAAAAATGGACAAAGGATCTGATTAGGTACTCTCCTAATGAAGCTATGTAAATAGCCAGTAAACACCTAAAAAGATGCTCAACATGGATAATTGTCATGAGGAACCTCTTCACACCCACAAAGATGGTTGTAATAAAAATAACAGGAATTGGTGAGGATGGAGAGGAATTGGAACTTTCATATGCTGCTAATTGGAATGTAAAATGCTATTTCGGAAAATAGTATGGTAGGTCCTCAAGAAATTAAGCATATAGTTACAATGAAACTCAGCAATTCTACTCCTAGATGTATACCAAAAAGAATTGAAAAAATGCATATTGTACATGAACATTCAGCAATATTCACAAGAGTGAAAAAGTGGAAACAACCCAAACTTCCATCAATGAATGAATGGATGAACAAAATGTGGTGTATCCATACAGTGGAATACTATTTAGCAATAAAAATGAATACTGATACTTGATTTGTTACGGTTTGAACCTGGAATGTCCTCCCAAAGGCTCATGTGTTGAAGGATTGGTCCCCAATACAGCAAGAGGTGGGGATTTAGGAAAGTGATTGAAACCGGCCTAATGCTGAATGCCTGTAATTGCAGTGGCTCCCGGTAGACTGAAGCAGGAGAATCGTGAGTTCCAAGCCAGCCTCAGCAAAAAGTGAGGTGCTAAGACCCTGTCTCTAAATAAAATACAAAATAGGGCTGGGGATATGGTTCAGTGGTCAAGTGCCCCTGAGTTCAATCCCCAGCAACAAAAAAAGAAAAGAAAAAAGAAAAAAGTGATTGGATCTTGAGGGCTCTAACTTCATCGGTGGATCAGTTCATTAATGTATTTATATGTGAATGAACTATTAGAAGGTGATGGAAACTGTAGGAAGTGGAACCTAGTTAGAGGAAGTGAGTCCTTGGGGGCATTTTACTGGGGACTATATCATATCTCCAGCTTGGTTGTTCTCTCTCTGCTTCCCACCTGCTCTGAGGTGAGCAGTTTTCCTCTGCCACAGCTCTTTTCAGCCGTGGTGTTCCACCTGGTCTCAGGCCCGAAGCAATAGAGCCAACCCACCATGGACTGAAACTTCTGAAACTGTGAGCCTAAATAAATATTTCCTCCTTTAAGTTGTTTTTCTCAAGTATTCTGTCACAGTGATGAAAAGCTGACCAATACATGCTTCAACATGAACAGAATCTTAAAAACAATGTCAAGTGAAAGAAGTCACACAAAAGGCCACATATTGTATTTTTCCATTTATATGAACTGTCCAGAATTGGAAAATGCATGGAGACAGAAAGTAGATTAGTGGTTGCCATGGGCTAAAACAGAAGGAAATGGGAAGTGACTATTGATGGGTATTTTGAAGAGCAATAAAAACATTGTGGAATTAGAGAACAGTGACAGTTGCATAACTTTGTGGATGTATTAGATACCACTGGATTGTACACCTTGTGTGTGTGTGAGAGACACTGGGGATTGAACCCAAGTGTTTGCTAGGCGAGCACTCTATAACTGAGATGCAACTCCATATCCCCTTTTTTATATTATTTTGAGACAAGGGTCTCTAATTTGTGCAGGCTGGCCTCAACCACCCAAATAACTGGGATTATAGATGTGCACCACCACACCCAGCATCTGGATTATACACTTTGGAAGGTTTAATTTTTTTTTTTTTTTTTTGTACCGGGGATTGAACTCAGGGGCATTCGACCCCTGGGCCACATCCCCAGTCCTTTTTTGTATTTTATTAGAGACAGGGTTTCACTGAGTTGCTAAGTGCCTCGCCATTGCTGAGGCTGGCTTTGAACTCGCGATCCTCCTGCCTCAGCCTCCCAAGTGCTGGGATTACAGGCATGCGCCACCGCGCCCGGCTGAAAGGTTTAATTTTATCATCTGTGAATTATATCCCAATTAAAAATTCTTTTAGGGGCTGGGATTGTGGCTCAGCGGTAGCGCACTCGCCTAGCACGTGCGCGGCCCAGGTTCGATTCTCAGCACCAAGTAAAACTAAAAACACATTGTATACAACTAAAGCAAATAAATAAATATTTTAAAAAACACTTTAAAAAATCTTTTAGGTTTGAAGCACTGTTCTCAGTATTTAAAAGGAATACAGATCTGTTGGCTCCTACTCCTGGGAACCATCAAACTAATGTGCCTCTAATGATCTAATGAGCTCCTGAGTCCTCCTCATCCTATGTTTCTTTCCCCCAAAAAAGCAAATAGCAGAGCTAGGACTTTGATACAAGTTTACAGGGTTCAAAAGCTCTTATCCATCTGCCTCCCAGGCAGGACTGGCTTCGCAGGCCACAACCCCTGCAGTCACACAGGGCTGCACTGAGGAGGGCCCCAGACTTAGAAGGGTTCTGATTTGATTTGATGCTATGCTGTTGCCATCTTGAAATTCTTAGTAGTTTTTCAATAAGAAGTTCTGCATTTTAATTTTTCTCTGGAATCTGAAGTTTATGTAGTTGTTCCTGTGTACCCAGGTGAAAGGGAAAACTAGTGGGTATATCAGAGTACCCAAATGGCTCACCTGGCTGTCACATAGAGAAAACTTGAAATACCAATAATCACTCCTAATTTTCTGTACTACAAATATTGATTGTCAGAAAACAGAAACCTAACTACACCAAACCAAACCAAAACAGACCCCTTAAAAATGCAAAGGAAGAAAGAAGAATCTCCAAAACCATTCACCAATGTCACTATTCACTTTTAGCCAAGGAGCAAAATGCATGGCAACCCTACCTCAGGGTGCTCAGACTAGAGACCAGACACCTCCCAGAGATGCAAAAAGTGAGGAAGCCCAAGAACCAGCTCAAGAAATTCTCACAAAGTTGTAGCAGAAGGTGAATTATGACATCATGTCATGACCTCATGTCAAAGGTCACAAGATAGAAAAGAAGAGAGCATTTCAGAGCAGGGTTAATAATTTGGCTGATGTTAAAAGTCAATTAAATATATTTAGAATGTAGTTTTGAGGAAAGGATTGGATAAAAAGAGTCTTTTAGTAAGTTTTGGCTTTAGACTCCATGAAAATAACAGATTTCAGTGACTTTGGTTTTGTGAGTGTGGTTAGTCTTTTCAAATGAGCTTTTCCCTCATGCCAAACCCGGCACTGTGTGAAACATTTTACATGCATTGTCTCATTTTAAAAATTTTTAGTACCCCCACATCTTAGGTAATTTTGTCTTCCTATTTTACAAAAGAGGAAGTTGAGGCCCTAAGGATGAAGTGATTTGACCAGTGTCACATAATGGCGGAGCCAGGGTTAGGACCAATGCCTCATCAGTCTAACCCTCTCTAGAAGTCTATAAGACAATTAAGAAGTTACAATTTGCTATAACAAATACAG
Source organism: Tamias sibiricus (assembly GCA_025594165.1). Taxonomy (NCBI): domain Eukaryota; kingdom Metazoa; phylum Chordata; class Mammalia; order Rodentia; family Sciuridae; genus Tamias; species Tamias sibiricus. The sequence goes on from CM046662.1 coordinate 69,701,422, forward strand.
AGAGCACAAAATAGTTCTGGCCCAAGAGTTAAAAGGAAAGGTCCTGGAGAAGTTAGTATTAGAGTTTAGGACATGACGGGAATACAGCCAGGCAGAGGAAGAGACCCAACTCTATCTCCTGTCCTCAGATGATGGCACCTAGGGCTAGGAGAGGATGTGACCTAGACCAGAGGCTCAGACACAGGCTATTAAGTGGACAGTAGGAATGAGTCACAGAATAAGACTCATTACTGCAGAGGTGAGCGACCTTCCACCATCATCCACCACTGGCATCAGAGGGTGTGCAGAGACTTTGCTGAGCTCCTCCTACCTTCCCAGTGGGCACAGCCTCCTTTCTGAGAGCCGTCATGCCATGCACAAGCTCCCCTGAATCAAGCCCTTGACACATGGAGGAGCAGCAGTATGGAGAGGAAGGCCTGGCCCAGCTCCTAGGGAGGACTGGATGGTGGTGAGCCCCACCTAGTACCAAAGTGTCACTGAATTCTTGCTGGTCGAACATCATTGTTTCTTGTTCTTTAACTTAGTGGGGAAGTTTTCAGGCTTAAATCATTAAGTACAATGTTAGTTGTAGGATTTTCATGAATGACTTTGATTTTGTCATGAAATATTCTTCTAGTCCATGTTTTTGAGTGTTTTTTTGAAGGAGCCCTAATTAGGAAGGGCTGTTGTAGCTAGCTGGAAGCCATGGGTTCCACCTGATATGTATGTGACGCACCTGTAGGCACCCGCAAACCTGAAGGTATATAACCAGGTGAAAGCGGTCCGAGTTAGGAGAACGGAGAATTCAGTCAGCCGGGCAGTCACTCGGTCGGTCAGAAGAATCAGAGCGGCCAGAACGTAGGCAGAGCGGTTACAGAAGAGAAAACCAGATAGAAGAAGTAATGACTGGCCAGAGTTAGGCCGAGGCTCCAGAGGACTGGTCAGAGTAAGGCCGAGGCTCCCGAGGAAGACAGAAGACAGAAGACAGAAGAAGGAAGAAAGAAGAGAGAAGAAAGAAGCTCTAGTCTTTCTCTAAGCTAAGCTCTATCTTTCTTTAAGCTAAGCTCTATCTTTCTAACTCTTACTCTAAGCTAAGAAGACAAGAAGAAAAGCTTGCTTTAATCTTTCTCTCTAAAAAATCTTTCTTTCCCTCTCTAAGCTCTAAGACAGAAGACAGAAGAAGGAAGAAAGAAGAGAGAAGAAAGAAGCTCTAGTCTTTCTCTAAGCTAAGCTCTATCTTTCTTTAAGCTAAGCTCTATCTTTCTAACTCTTACTCTAAGCTAAGAAGACAAGAAGAAAAGCTTGCTTTAATCTTTCTCTCTAAAAATCTTTCTTTCCCTCTCTAAGCTCTAAGAAAGTAGAAGTAAAAGTAGTAAAAGCTTAACTCTGCCTCCGAGAGTTTTTATCCCGGTTTACGGTACCAGGCAGCTTACCAGGCAGCTTACATTTTTTTTATATTTTTATTTGTTTACTTATTTATTTTTATGTGGTGCTGAGAATCGAACCCAGTGCATCATACGTGCTAGGCAAGTGCTCTGCCACTAAGCTACAGACCCAGCCCCTTGGACCATCATTGTTTCTTTGCTCATCATTTAGATCTTAAAACTCTACATTTATGTGGGAATCTGAAAAGTTGGTTGTTTTTAAATGGAGACTTCATCCTAAAAAAATGAAGACAGAAAACTTGAAAGCTACTATACTACAAGTGCAATAGTAAGTAACAATCAGAGTGCTACCATGCCCTACTTAGAGCTCTGCTCTAAGTGCTGTATATTGACTAAGCTAAATCTTACAGCAACCCCATAACATAGCTGCTGTCATCATCATCATCATCATCATCACTATCACCATCCCTAATTTAAAGCTAAGGAAAGTAATCACAGAGAAGTTAACTGGTCTGCCCTTGTCAAACAGATGGTCAATTACAGATCCAAGCTGTGAACCCAGGCAATTGGAGCCCTGAGCCTTCACCATTAACCCCAATGCTATGCTTGAACCAAGCCAACACTTTCTCAAGGAAAGTGGTCAGTTGGGTCTGTAAGGAGAAATAGCCGGATCACTGTGTAACCAGCTTCCCTGGTCAGTGCAGCCCAAACAATAACATGGGTTATATAAAGACAGGATCTTACGAAGGCTTGAGGTTGCTGATAGTATAAGATGTCTTCTGTGCTTCTGATGCAAGGTAAAATTTGATTTACAATAATAGGCACAGAATGATCATGTTTATACTTGCAACCTGGCATTTTATTATTATTCCCCTGAATAACAGTGAAAAGAGTTTTGTAACCCTAAGGTAACATGGTTCTGTGAGAAGGAAAGAGAGGTGAGATTTAGCAGCAGCTGCCATCATAAATCAGTGTGTGGCTGTTTCTCTCAGAGCTCCAGGCTCAACTCCTGGCTGTCATAAACTTGTAAAGGGAAGCCCCATGAGAATTTATGTAACGATGGGAAGACTCATTTTCCTTCCTGTAAGAGCCTTTCGGAAGCAAGGAGAGAATTAGGCTGATTAAATTCTATATGAAGAAAACAAAACAAAACAAAAACCAGTGGTTTAGAGGAAAGGAAAATGTGGGTCAACTTGAGCTACTTTTCTTGCCAACAAAACTGACCTTGTAAACAGAGAAGAACATGCTGAATTCCACCAAATAAATGAGTGACTGGATGACCGAATGATTTAATGACTGAGTGTGATCCAGGCTTCCTCCGGGTGGTTCTTTCAGTGTGAGAACAGTTCGATCCTGGAGTGACCCAGAAATGCTGAGTACATAACAAGGCCAATCAACAGAGTCAGCTTCTGAATATTCATGAGCAGATGATGCACCCAGTCAATATGTTTGATTTTTTTGTGTTTACTGATACATTTTCAAATTCACTGTGTAACCCAAAATTCTGAAGGAAAATAAAAAGAGAGAGAGAAGAAAGAAATTTGTTATTTCTGAAAAGGGTTGTCAAATAAAAATACTTTTACCAAAAAAGTATTTGTTGTTTACCTGTAATTCAAATTTAACTGGGTGTCCTGCATATTTATTTGCCAAATCTGGCAACTTCTATCTGGGCCAATAACTTAAGCAGAAGAGAGAGCTGAGGACAGTATCTGGGGATATGCCTGCACCTGGGAGTCAAAAGGAAGAGAAACTAAAGGAGTCCAAGAAGCAGACAGAGGAATGTGCAGACATATGGAGAGAGAACCAGGTAAGTACAGAACTCTGATGAGCTGTGATGCAGCTGTTAGGGAGAGGTGGTTTCCAGGAGGATGCTGGGAAAGAAAGCATCCAGCTTCCTTACAGAGAGATAGAATTGGTGTATTGGTCAACTTTCTGCCACTGTAGCAAAATATCTGAAAAAAATCAACTTAAAGGAAGAACGATTTGTTTTGGCTCATAGTTTCAGAGGCTTGGCTGGCTCCATTGTTTCTGGGCCAATGGTAAGGCAATACATCATGGTCAAAGGGTGTTGTAGAACAAGGCTGTTCACATAATGGTGGCCAGGAAGGAGCAGGGGGTGCCAGGGGCTCAGCACAAGATAGTGTCCTTCTGAGGACCCACCCCTTCAACTAGGTCCCACTTCTTACAGTTTCCATTACCTTCCATAGTACATTCAGGTATGAATCCATTAGTGGATTGATCCACTGATGAGTTTAGAGCCCTCATGATCCAATCACTTTCCCAAATCCCCACCTCTAAACATTGTTGCACTGGGAACCAATCCTTCAACACATGAGTATGTGGAGGGCATTTCAGATCCAAACCATAGTAGTTGGCTCTAGAGTTTGGTCCTTACAAGTTTGCTGGTGCTTCTGAGAAGTTCTAATCAAGGTTCTCAGTGAGGTTGGAGGGGAGATAGGTTGCATGTCTGAATTCCCTGGAATGTATCAGAATTAAAATCTGAGGACTGGGGTAAGAAATGAGTGTGTGTATTACCCTTAACAACCCAGAACTCGTGTGGTCCAGTTTTGTAGTCATGTTATAGTTACCAAGGCACAAAATAAATTTGGAAGACAACACTAATCTTTTCTTGCATTCTTCTTGAAAGTCATGAAGGCGGTCCATAGTTTGTAACAACTCATTCTAAAGCCCTTGCCTTCTCCAGTCTACGTTCTTCCCAGCTTCTTTTGTTCTCTAGTGTACTCCTCTTTGTAATTTCCTCAACTTTCAGCAACCCCCTCCTCCCATCTAGTTATAATTTTATTATGTAGACCAGCTTAGCTCTCTTTCCATTAAAAAGATGTAACAAACTTACCCAATCCAGCCCTGAATGATCTGAAAGATGAGGCATTTTAGAAGGGGGCTAAATCGTTCTGGAAATTATAGAATATTCTGGCAGACTGGGAGAGGGAGAAGTATGTATTTTCTTGCCCTGTCCCAGATTTTTGGAAAGCCTTCCACATAATTCTGATACTTGGTCCCTTTAGAGAACTGCCACTCTTAAGTAAGACATAAGCCCTTTTCTTTTCTTGAATATTTCTATTGCTTGGCAAGTTTCTCCTTGCAAAATGCATACTTCTTTCTGCACTGGACCCAGAAAGAAGTGTCATTGTGTGTGAGCGAACATCTGTCATCTGTCCCAACAAAATCCACAAAGTTCTGTGTCAGGAGCTGGTGACCCAAAACATCTAGCTGAGTCCCCTGTGTCAAGATTCCTGGCCCTGCCACACAGGGTGGTGCATGCTTATAATCCCAGTGGCTTGGAAGGCTGAGGCAGGAGGACCACAAGTTTGAGGCCAACCTCAGCAATTTAGTGAGGCTCTGGGCAATTTATCGAGATCCTATCTCAAAATTTTAAAAATAAAATGACACGGGGGTGCATGCCTATAATCCTAGCACTTGGGAGGCTGAGGCAGGAGGATTGTGAGTTCAAAGCGAGCCTCAGCAATGGCAAGGCACTTAGCAACTCAGTGAGACCCCTGTCTCTAATAAAATTCAAAAAAGGGCTGGGGATGTGGCCCAGTGGTCAAGTGCCCCTGAGTTCAATTCCTGGTACCAAAAATAAAATAAAAAGGGATGGAGATGTGGATGTGGCTCCGTGGTAAAATGCCCCTGGGTTCAAACCCCATACCAAAAAAAAAAAAAAAAAAAAAAAAGAAGAAGAAGAAGAAGAAAAGATTATTGGCTCTAACTTCAATAAGATCTTTCTGAAAAAAGCAGGCTGACTTTGGATAGTACAGCCATCTTCCTGACTGGAATGACCCTGAAGACAATGCTTCTTGACTGAATCAGGGCTGCCTTGTGTGGTGCTGTGGCAGCTACTGGGCAGATTCATGAGTCAGTCCAGAAGACCAGATCTCAGCAGGACCTCGGCCTTCACAGCTGGACCGTGAGGCCCCCAAAGGGCACTACTAATCTGACCCCTTGAGGTTTAAAAAGATCCTGTGACCTTCACCGTTCCCACTTCAGCCCTCAGTCCCTCCCTGTGACCAAGGAGTCATGTGTGAGCAGCTTCAAGTTGACAGTGAGCAAGGTCTATAAGGACCAATCTCAATTTTGCCCTCTTTTAAGAAATATTTTGGACTTGAGGGAGGCTGTCCTTAGCTGTTTCAAATCTGTTTTATAGAGTGCTGCCCCTGCCCCTTCAAACCTCTTTTCAAAACTCATGGAAAGGAACCCTTTACAGACAAACTAGTGACAACTCCATTCACCCTTCGACATGTGGCTGCTAAAGGGCAACTGACCCTTGCAACCAAACACAAGGAGAGAAAATGACTAAACGGGGACCTCAATCCCAGAGGCCTATAAAAAGTCTGATGCCTTAGCCAGGCACGGTGGCGTGTGCCTGTAATCCCAGTGGCTTGGGAGGCTGAGGCAGGAGGATTGTGAGTTCAAAGCCAGCCTCAGCAGTGGTGAGGTGCTAAGCAACTCAGTGAGACCCTGTCTCTAATAAAACACAAAAAAGGGCTGAGGGGGTGGCTCAGTGATCAAGTGCCCCTAAGTTCAATCCCTGGTACCAAAAAAAAAAAAAAAAAAAAAAAAGTCTGATGCCTTGCTTACTAGCTTTGCAATCTTTTACAATTTTTTAAAATTTATTTATTTAGCTTTGGAATTGTAGAGGTTTGTCTTTGCTTTATATCCTCAATATGAATGGAACAGGCATATGGCAACAGTGAAAAAACCACATGCGAAATCCAAATTCAAACTCTCATTACCTTCCTCTTCTCTCTCTCTCTCTTTCTCTTTCACACACACACACACACACACACACACACACACACACACACATTTGGTACCAGGGATTGAATTATTGAATTCAGGGGCACTTGACCGCTGAGCCACATCCCCAGCCCTTTTTTTTTTTTTTTTTTTTTTGGTACCAGGGATTGAGCTCAGGTGCCCTCGACCACTGGGTCACATCCCCAGCCCTTTTTTGTATTTTATTAGAGACAGGGTCTCACTGAGTTGCTAAGTGCCTTGCCATTGCTGAGGCTGGCTTTGAACTTGTGATCTTCCTGCCTCAGCCTCCAGAGCTGCTGGGATTACAGGAGTGTGCCACCATGCCAGGCACTCTTATGACCTTTTTCTAAGTCCAATCAAGACAACACAACATTAATACACACACAACATGCACAAATAAATATATGTTTATAATATCATAAATATATGTTTACATTATAAGTATGTATATAAAAACATACAATAAATTTATATAAAACAATGTTTTTTTCAAGAATATAAATGACACAGGTAAAATCATGAACTTCATTCATTCCCTCTGGGGCATGGGTCCACATCAGGTTTTCCATTATGAGATCCTGAAGTCATCTGTGGGCAGCTTCTTGCATTGTGGTCTTCTGGGCAGCACAGGTCTATGAGTCCTCCCATCTTAGTGACTATCACTGCCTGTGCCTCTGCACTTTTCTCCCTGACTTTGGCCACCAGATGGCATTCTGGAAACACTGTCACCACTGGAGTTTTCTGCATCCAAGTTCCCCTGCAGCATTCTCAGGGAGCCTCCCTCCCTCCTCACTGCTCCCTTCCAATCCACTTTCCAGACTGTGGTGGAAGCTGCTTTCCAGAAGGCAAACCTGCATGATCCTGAACAAGTTGCCCAACCCTCTGTGCTCAGCTTCTACAACCTGCCGGCTTGGTTGTGATACTGGCTTGAGAGGATGTAGGTAAAGCACCCACAAAATAGGCTGGCATATTGCTGCTAATCTCATTATCCTGCTTTGAGCCTTCCAACAGCTCCCCATGGCTTGTAGGACAAGTTTCAAATCTTTACCATGGGACCCTAAGTCTCCATCATCTGATGACCCGTGCTTGTATCCCCGGCTCCACCTTCCCCTCTCCTCTCTACCATATGGACCCTACTATGGTATACAGGAACCAGTTGGCCCCCTTGGGTCCTTTGCCCATCCTGCTCCCTCTGCCCGTTCTGCCTCTCCTCTGCCTACCCACCTTTCTCTGGCTAACTCCTCCGTGTCCACCAGGAGTCATCAAGCACCCTCCATGACCACCAGGCCCCAATCCAGAGCCACTACCCCGGCCTTACTCCTTCCATTCCCCACCACCAGCACCTTAGACCATACGCCCCTTGGAGGTCACTTGTCTTGCTCACTGGCTGGCACATGGTGGGATGAATGCAGGCCAGACAACAAGGCCATTCAGTGGTTTCATTGTCACTAGACGACCCACTGTGTCCCTGATCTCTGAAGGGCCACTTGACTCCCCTTTAGTGCCGGCAGCTTGCCCAGGCCAAACTGAGGGAGACTTGGGAAACAGGATTCCCGGCCAAGGAAACAAAGAAAAAAGTGAAAGGGCAAATTTAAGGCCACCTTCACCATTTACATAGGAGGCATAAAACCTGGGAGATGACAAAGGTAAAATCATAGTCCGTACTTGCTGTGTGCTAGGTCCTGTGCTGAGCTTTTCATGTGTACGGTCTCCTTAATCCTTACCAACAACTCATGAGATGGGTGACAGTCACACTCTCAGAGAAGGAAACGAACCAAGGCTCTGAGAGGTCACTTATGCAATGTCTCAGAGCTTGCAAGGGCCTGTCAGTCCCCAAAGCCATGCCATAGGAAATGGCCCCATGGATTCAGGACGCCTGCTATGATTTAATGAATTTTAGTGAGATGTCGGGGAAGACTTCAGGAGTGGAATACAGGATGAAAGGAAAGAAAAAACAGGGAAAGGGAGGGTGTGCAGATGGCTGTCCCTCAGCCACCCCAGTCCTGACGGCCATGGGCCTCCATGCTGACAGCCGACAAGCCCTGACTTCTATCACGGTGGCCAAATGGGGCATTTCTGGCTCCAAGGATTTAGTTGCAAACACCCATCTAGGGGACATTGGCCTTAAGTCACATCACCTCACATGCTTTACAAACCCCTGGAATCAACCTCGAGGTGGGGTGTAAAGGCTGGGAGAATATTAGGGACAACCTATTGAGTGAGAAGCAACAAGCCCATCCCAGAGGCCACCCGAGCAAACTGTGCACTTCTTTCTTCCTGTACCTCACCTCTGTGAGGTGAATGGGAGAGAGGACACCCCTTAACATGTCTAGAGGCCACTGGGGGCAGCAAGGGAGTCGTTGTTTATGGGACTTTGTCATAAACAGAAAGGGGGAGAGAAGAATAGGAGGAAGGGAGGGAAAGACACAGATGAAAGGGAGAGGAAGGTGTGGGAGAGGGAGGCATAAAAGTCTGAGACAGGGAGCGGAGGCTGGGGGTTCCCCAGACAGGGACTTAGGCTGGACCAGATGCAGAGAACAATGGACCGCAAGGATGGGGCCGGAAGGGAAGGGGGAGGAAAGCTACACAGCCAGGGCACAAAGGTCCTCAGAGCATCAGGTGCCAAAGCCATGGGGGTCCTCACAGGTCAGTCTGAGCGAGGACTGCCCCAGGACCAGGGCAAGAGCCAGAGGCAGCTGCAAGGTGAGACAAGTCTGCAGACTACAGCCCTCTCCCCAAGAATAACTTGCTCATCACCGCTTGTGATCCAGGGCCAGACCAAGGCCTAGGCCCTCCTGTGTCATTTCATTTGATCCTCACAATCTCCTGCACAGATTCTTATCCCCATTCCCACTCCGCAGATGAGGTAAGGGAAGCCCAGAGAAGTTAAATGACTTGTCCCAGGTGACCCAGCTGGTAAGTTGCAAAGTTTTGAACTTGAACTGAGGCTGCTTAGTTCTGACGGCTGCCCTGTGTATCATAGCTGCATCCTCATGAGACACACAGGAGTGATCAGGGCTGGTTCAAGAATGAGAGGTAAACAAGTGTAGGGGACAGACAGAAGTGGAAGGAGGAATGATGGGGAATGAGGAAGGGAGGAGAGACAGGGAGCATGACTTATCCAGGAGGGGCATCAGTCCCCTGCAGCAGGTGGGGCTCAAGTTCTCTGCTCACTTGGCCATGCAGGGGCCCCCTGACCCTCAGCAGGGCTCACCGTCTTGCTGTGGGGACAGCATCTTCCCATCCGGCCTGTCCCTGGGAGCGCCAGCCTCATCCTCCTCAGTGGCAGGCCACTCAGCTTCACAGGAAATGCTCTTTCTCTAATTGGCATTGAAATTCACAGCCCTCCTTTTCCTGTAGGTGGGGTTTCCATAGGAAAAAGCTGCTTCTCTGTTTCCCCAGCCTAGTAACTGTTTGGAAGTCTGCTCCCCACATCCTGCTTTACTGGGTCAAGTCCCTCTTAGAGCCACTCTTGTCCATGGTTGCTGAAGTGGACCAACTGCTACTGCTGTGGGGGTCTCCCTTAGCAATTTTACTTCATCTGTGCTTGGACCTCTCTGATTGCTTCCAATGAAAATGACCTTGCCTGGGAATCCTGCTTGTTCCATCGTCTTCTAATTATGGGACAAGGTTGTGCCAGCACATCTGGGGGCAGGAGAACGGGGCTCATTGAGCCATCCAGAAAACACTGGAGGACTTGTCCAGCCTTTGAAGAGCTCTAGCGGCCTCTGCATCTAGCCCACTCGGGGGGTAAGCATGATGCCACTTCTGCAACTTCTGCTGGGGCTTTTCGGACCAGGCGGCTACTTGTTCCTTTCGGGGGATTGTCAGGAGGTAGCCACTCTCACAGTGAAATACCAAGTGACAGAGGAGGTGCCGCCTGGCACAGTGATAGGGAAGCTGTCCCGGGAACTGGGCCGGGAGGGGAGGCACGGGCAGACAGGGGCTGCCTTCCAGGTCTTGCAACTGCCCCAGGCGCTCCCCGTTCAGGTGGACACTGAGGATGGCTTGCTCAGCACTGGGAGGCGGCTAGATCGAGAGCAGCTGTGCCGGCAGCGGGATCCCTGCCTGGTTTCCTTTGATGTGTTTGCCACAGGGGATCTAACTCTGATCCACGTGGAGATCCAAGTGCTGGACATCAATGACCACCAGCCACAGTTTCCCAAAGGACAACAGGAGCTGGAAATCTCTGAGAGTGCCTCTCTGCACACGCGAATCCCCCTGGACAGAGCTCTTGACCCAGACACTGGCCCTAACACCCTGTACGCCTATACTCTGTCTCCCAGTGAGCACTTTGCCCTGGACGTCATCGTGGGGCCTGATGAGACCAAACATGCCGAACTTGTGGTGGTGAAGGAGCTGGACCGGGAAGTCCACTCATTTTTTGATCTGGTTTTAACTGCCTACGACAGTGGGAACCCCCCCAAGTCAGGCACCAGCTTAGTCAAGGTCAATGTCCTGGACTCCAATGACAACAGCCCTGTGTTTGCTGAGAGTTCGCTGGCGCTAGAAATCCATGAAGATGCTGCCCCTGGCACTCTCCTCATAAACTTGACCGCCACGGACCCTGATCAAGGCCCCAATGGAGAGGTAGAGTTCTTCCTCAGCAAGCACGTGCCTCTAGAGGTGCTACACACCTTCAGTGTTGATGCCAAGACAGGCCAGGTCATTCTGCGCCGACACCTGGACTATGAGAAGAATCCTGCCTACGAGGTGGACGTCCAGGCAAGGGACCTGGGTCCAAATCCCATCCCAGCCCACTGCAAAATTCTTATTAAGGTTCTGGATGTCAATGACAATGCTCCCAGCATCCACATCACGTGGGCCTCTGAGCCATCACTGGTGTCAGAAGCTCTTCCCAAGGACAGTTTCATTGCTCTTGTCATGGCAGATGACTTAGACTCAGGAAACAATGGGCTGGTCCACTGTTGGCTGAATCAAGAGCTGGGCCACTTCAGGCTGAAAAGGACTAATGGCAACACATACATGCTGCTAACCAATGCCACTCTAGACAGGGAGCAGTGGCCCAGATACACACTTACTCTGTTAGCACAAGACCAAGGACCCCAGCCCTTATCAAACCGAAACACAACTCAGCATTCAGATCAGTGATGCCAACGACAACGCACCTGTGTTTGAGAAGACCCGGTACGAGGTCTCCACTCAGGAGAACAACCTGCCCTCTCTTCACCTCATCACCATCAAGGCTCATGATGCAGACTTGGGCATTAATGGAAAAATCTCATACCGCATCCAGGACTCCCCAGTTTCTCACTTAGTAGCTATCGACTCGGACACTGGAGAGGTCACTGCTCAGAGGTCACTGGACTATGAAAGAGATGACTAGTTTTGAATTCCGGGTGATAGCAGAGGACAGAGGCCAACCTCAGCTTGCATCCAGCATCTCTGTGTGGGTCAGCCTCTTGGATGCCAATGATAATGCCCCAGAAGTGATTCAGCCTGTGCTCAGCAATGGAAAAGCCAGCCTCTCGGTGCTTGTAAATGCCTCCACAGGCCACCTTCTGGTGCCCATCGAGACTCCCAAAGGCTTGGGTCCAGCAGGTGCTGGCTTACCACCTCAGGCTGCTCCCAGCTCCCAGCCATTTCTTTTGGCAACAATTGTAGCAAGAGATGCAGACTCAGGGGTGAATGGAGAGCTCCTCTACAGCATTCGGAGTGGAAATGAAGCCCATCTCTTTGTCCTCAGCCCCAATCTGGGGCATCTATTCATCAATGTCACCAATGCCAGCAGCCTCATTGGGAGCGAGTGGGAGCTGGATATACTGGTACAAGACCATGGCAGTCCCCCCTTGCAGACCCGAGCCCTGTTGAGGGTCATGTTTGTCACCAGTGTGGACCACCTAAGGGACTCTGCCCATGAACCTGGGGTCCTGAGCACTTCGGTACTGACTGTGATTTGCCTGACTGTACTACTAGCCATCTTTGGGTTGATCTTGGCTCTGTTAATGTCCATCTGCCGAACAGAGAAGAAGGACAACAGGGCCTACAACTGTAGGGAAGCTGAATCCACTTACCGCCAGCAGCCCAAGAGGCCCCAGAAGCACATTCAGAAGGCGGACATTCACCTGGTGCCTGTGCTCAGAGGCCAGGCAGATGAGCCTGGTGACGTCGAGCAGTCCCACAAGGACACAGGCAAGGAAGCAATGATGGAAGCAGGCTGGGACCCCTGCCTGCAGGCCCCCTTTCATCTGACACCAACCCTGTACAGGACCCTGCGTAACCAGGGCAACCAGGGGGCACTGGCAGAGAGCCGGGAGGTGCTGCCGGACACTGTCAGTCTCCTTTTCAACCATTCCAGGCAGAGGAACGCCTCCCGGGAGAACCTGAACCTTCCTGAGTCCCCATCTACCCCTGGCCAGCCACGGGCCAGGCCTCTGAAGATTGCAGGCAGCCCCACAGGGAGGCCAGCTGGAGACCAGGGCAGCGAGGGGGCGCCACTGAGCCCACCCACCTCCTCTGCAACCCTGAGGCGGCAGCGGAATTTCAACAGCAAAGTGTCCCCTGAGAAAGAATCAGGCCCCCATCAGATTCTGCGGAGCCTCGTCCGACTATCTGTGGCTGCCTTTGCAGAGAGGAATCCTGTGGAGGAGCTCACTGTGGATTCTCCTCCTGTCCAGGTACCTCGGGCATGGGCAGCTTTTTCTTTGGTCACCCTGTACCACCACCAACAGCATCAGACACCCCCATTTCCCTCCCATTCCTCACATTTGCTCCTTAGCTCACTTAGCACTTTATGATGCTTTCTTTGAGCAGCCATAGTTCAGGGAAGAGCTCTGAGGTCAACAGATCTTAGCTGTGTGATCCTGGGAAAGTTACTTACTGTCTCTGAGCCTTAGTTTCCTTAGTGGTAAAATTGGACTGATAGTAAGAATATCTGTCTTATAGAGTCATCCTGAGGATTTGATTAGTTAATTCCTATCAAGCGCCTATTCACAGTGCCTGGCACAAGTAGACACATAGCAAAGGTAGTGATTATGAGTACAGGCTTTGGAGCAAACTTGTCTGGGTTCCAATCCTGGCTCTGCCTCATCCCAGCTGTAACCCACAGAGAAGTGACTCAATTTCTAACTGTTAAAGATGTCCATGTTAATAGCACCCGTCTCCCAAGTTTGCTTAAGGATAAAGTGAGTCAATGCATTTACTGCCTGTAGAATGTATCTAACATGTACTTGATGCTCGGCAAATGATTACTATTACTTCTGCAAAGTTCTTCATCACTGCCTTCCTCCTTCCCTCATCTCAACTGGACAACCTCCCTATGAAGTAAGCTGGCTTGTCATTGTCTCTGGGTTCAGGGGCTGCATTTGACTTGCCTGAGATCCCCAAACTTACTAGCTGAACCTGCAGAATGAGGCAGAGGAAACAGCCTTAGAATCTTGGAGTTAGGCAAGTTAAATTTCAACATGCCCATTTAGGATCTGAGCAAACTTGGGCAAGTCCTTTCACAGCTGAGCCTCAATTTCTTCATCTATAAAATGGGAATTACAATACTAGACTTGCCCTGTGTCTACTTCTCAGGGGGGTGAGGATGAAGTGGAATGGTAAACACCAAGCTGTCTAGTGACTCAGGATTTACTAGACGTGTGTGGAATCTTCACGGGAATGGTGCCTGATCTCACCCCTATCTGCTCCTCTGAACTCCAGGGAGTTTTTATTGTGCCAGGCTGCCTGCCCCAGGCATGCTTCTGTGTGACCAGGCCATCAGCTCAGGTTTCCTGTGGAGCAAGGACACAGCTTCCTTCCTTCACCCCTTTCCTGGAAGCCACCTGGAGATGGCCTGGCTATTTTCTTAGGAATCTTGTTGTGGGTTCTTTGCAGACCCAGAGTTTCCCAAAGCCATCTACTCATCCATCCATCCATCCATCCATCCATCCATCCATGTACCACTTTTTGAATGAACTCTTTATGCCAAACACTGTGCTGGCTGCTGGCAGACAGGACAGCAGAGAGCAGGCACTATGGGTGACCCCACCAGTAAAATGGAAGAGCGCCCATTTGGAATCAACCTAAGGGTAAGCTAGTAAGGTGCCCAGTGCTCATGTCTTTCCAGCAGCACAGCACCTCAGTGGAGTCAGGTCTGAGTTCAAGTTTCAGTCTAGAGACTTCAGCATAATGGCATCGTTCCTTGGACTATTGTAGGGATTAAATGAGATTATATGCTATGGGGGGGGTCTATTAACATGTGATTTAAATACCTTGGCTCATTTAAACTTCATAATCAGCACATGACTTCCATCACATTATTATTTACCCTTTCACTGTTGAGGAAACTGAGGCTTAGAATGTTTAAGTAATTCCTCAAGGCCACAAAGATGAGAATTAGGGCAGGAACAGCTTTAGAATGTGAACCTGAGGGGCTGGGGTTGTGGCTCAGCAGTAGAGCGCTTACCTAGCACATGTGAGGTGCTGGGTTCAATCCTCAGCACCACATAAAAGTAAATAAGTAAAATAAAGGTATTGTGTCCAACTACAACTAAAAAAAGTATTTAAAAATATTTTTTTAAAAAAAGCACTTAGAAATACTAAAAAATAAAATAAATAAATAAAGAATGTGAACCTGAGTCTGGGCTGTAACTGTGAAGTGGCCCTGAATGATAGCACTTAGCACAGGGCTTGGCACACAAGGAATGTTTGCCAAATGCCATTTGGGCAAAGGGTACAGGTAGGTGTCTTACCAGGGCTTTTGGACCTGAGTAAGGAGGTAGGAACTGCCTGAGGCAGCAATGGGACCCTGACCCTCCCAAGCCACAGTGAAACCCCAGTCATGGCCACCTCTCCTTCCAACTTTCCTCTGAGGTTGGCACTTCTGGGCCTTTCCAGGGAAGAGTGGGGGTGAGCCCGGGAGGCAGAAGCAGCATTTCTAGGAGTAACAACCCAAACTTCTTGCATTTGCAAAGGACTTTTAAGTTTTCCAAACCTTCTAATTAAGAGATCAGAGGTGAGAAACTGAGGTCTGAGTAGGTCTAAAAACCTGGTTGATACTATGCAACAAGCTAGCAATGACCTTGAACTAGAACTCAGTCTCCCAAGACCTGGTCTTATGACCTCTTCTTCACATGGCCCTGTAGGGCCTGGCCCTGACATCTCACCCACCCGCTGCCCCCTTTTCCAGCCTTTCTGAAACTCTACCATCTTTCTGGCCTTTTGGCTTACAGTACTCCTGCTCAAACCCTCCCTTGCCCAAACCCTCATGCTCTTTCCACTTGGTGAACTCCTGCGGAGACTCTGGGTCTCAGCAGAGCTGTGTGGAATGTGGCAGGAACTGAACGTTTGTTGAAAAATAATAAGTAAACTTCCCCCAGTACCACCTCCCTATGTCTTCCCTGCTCCAAGGTGGGGTGGAAGGGGGGGCGCCCCCCCCCCCCCCCCCGCTCCTGCAGTCTCCCATCCTTTCCCAGCCATGCAGTCCCCTCTCATAGCCACTCTTCCTACCTTCCTGACAGACTGTGAGCTCCCGAGGGCAGCAACAGAGTCTCCTTGTTCTTATTCCATAGCAGGCCCTGTGCCTGGCATGAGCAAGTGATTATTAAAGACTCGTTCAGAGAATGAAAGGGTGAAGAAATGAATGATTAAATGCTATCATTTTTGTCTTCTCTACAATGCAGTCTTACATCTGGCCCACACAAATTGGCCAGAGTGTTAGAATACTGCTAAAAAGGGAAAATAACACTTGAAGACAATCCATATCAAATAATGACTTTATGATCAGGAAATGCCTATTTCACCCCATCCCATGGAGTCCACTAGGAGCGGGGCATTTGGAAGAATGATGGGGAGAGGATGAGCCTGGAGGGTCCCCACGCTCTCCCTTATATACTCAAAGCAGTGAGCTGCCCCCCTCCCACCAGGTCCCTGTCTCCGTCACGAGGGACCATCCCCCATTTGATCCACATCACACAAACATCTGAAGCCAGAGGAAAAACTATAAAAAGAAAGCACCGGCATTGAGGGAAACATCCGGCAAGGAAGTGTGCTGGGTTGGAATTGTGTGGAGTCAACAGATTTTTCCTGTCTTGTAGCAAATCTCCCAGCTGCTGTCCTTACTGCATCAGGGCCAATTCCAGCCCAAACCAAACCACCGGGGAAATAAGTACTTGGCCAAGCCCGGCAGCGGCAGGTAAGCAGCACGTAGACCCCATGGACTTCCCAAGGTCCCCACTGCCTATCCCTCACCCCTGCAGCCTCAGCGAGGTAAGAAGGATGAGCACATCCTAGATGCTGGGTGAGTGAGGCAGACAGCATGCACCCTCACCCCGGGGGACCATGTCCGGGGACTGTTGTATTTACAGGACCCAGAGTCACTAAGGAAATGACTTCATCCTGACCTCTGATTATCTGTCCCCTGATGACAGAGTTGCTGCAAATCGGCTTTAAATCTACAACTTTCATCTTTTTTCCCCTTGGTCCATAAACATGGCATAGAAGGCTGTGGGTGTGTGGGTGTGCCCCTTTGGGCAATCCTAGAATTGAAGAGAACTCAGGAGGTCATCTAGCAGCTGTGTGTAATTGTATATAGTAATCCCAGCTATTTGGGAACCTAAGGCAAGAAAATGGCAAGTTCAAGGCCAGTATGGGCAACCCTGTCTCAAAATAAAAATGAAAAAAATGGAAAAAGAAGACATCTAACCCAATTCCTTCATGTAGATGTAAATTCCTTCAGTAATTTAATCCAATTTAGCTATGTGAAAACCTGAGCAAGTCAGACAATCCCTCAGGACCTCCGTTTCCCCATCTGGAAGTTGGAGGCCATACTACTTTGCTTGTAGTGATGGAGTAAACATTTAATGATCGAATGTATTCTAAGTGCATAGCCCAATGCCTGGCATATAGTAGGTGCACAAGCAATGCCAAGTCCCTTCCCCTTAAAATGGCTTTGCTCAAGATCATGTAGCAAATGAATGGCAAAGTTGGGCCCAGCTCTCAGGTCTCCTGATTGGATCAGTGCTCTTGCCCTGATAACTTGTATCTTCTTTTTGCAAGGATGGTAAGAGAGTAGAACAAGAGGGAAGTTCAGGTTTTCTCTCCGAAGGTTCAATATTCAAGTCTGCTGCAATAAACTGGCAACATATTAACAGAAGGAAAGCCATAACAAATTTTTTAAAATATTTATTTATTTGCTTTAGTTGTACACAATGCAATGCATTTATGTTTACGTGGTGCTGAGAATCGAATGTGGGCCGTGCACGTGCTAGGTGAGCGCTCTACTGCTGAGCCACAACCCCAGCCCATAACAAATTTTTTGATCATAGTTTTACCATGACACAGGAGACTGCAGATTGAAGACCCAAAGACCCAGGGTGAACTACCCATTTTTATGCTCAAGTTTGATAAAGCAGATACAGCTGTGAGAAATATCAGTGGACAAAAGGGCCTGAGCTAATGGGAATGACTGAGGGGGAAACCCAGAGAGGCCTGGGTTCAGATTCTTCTTGGCCTCTCTATGAAGCATTCTTTCCTTCCAGGTATGGGGCAGGACCCTTTCTGGAATGGGGGTCTCATAACCTACAATTAAACAAGGTAGATCAGAGGATTTCTTTCTGGCTAACTCTGACATAGAAAGGTGGAGGGAAATAAGAGTAATATTTTTGGTTTTTATGGCTAGCTTGAGGGAAAAGAGGCTCTGGTTTCTATGACCCACCTTGGGAAAGAGGAATTCTAGTTTCTAAGGCTTGCCTCAGGTGAAAATGAGAGGTGAGAGACAGGAGGGCAGACAGGGTCAGAGAGATACTGCTTCTGAGGCCTTTGCTTTGGGGTATCCTTTTCTAAGCTCTAACAGCACACACATTCCAGAACCACATTGGTCTGGATTTGCTTGATCCATGGGGATGTTGGGCAAGCTGAAAAATCTTCACAAGTCTTGGTTTTTCTCATATGTAAAATGGGGATGAATGAGAGAGAACCCTTACGGGTGTGAAAGGCTTGAATGAGAAGGTGCACGTACCTTGCACAGGATGAGGCCTAACTGAGTCATTGCTCAGTCAACACTAGTGGTCATTATTTACCCACAAACTGGCCACCTCCCCACTGATCTCTTACTAGCAACTAAAATGGCCACCAGAGGGGTGGGGAACAACTACCAATAATGATTCTTAGACTTTACAGCCTCAGGGAGCCCTCTCACCTGTTGGGATGAGGGTCTGGGCCTCTCCCCAAGGGACTGTTGGAGGGAGGGTTCAGGGTGAGCCAGCAGGAGACTGGGGTGCAGGTGGTAAATTTGAGCAGCTTTAAGATGCCCCACCTCAGCTCTGTCCTCCATAGACCTGCTCCTCTGCACTAAGATTTGTCTTAAATAGGGAGGAAGGACCATTCAGCCATTCATTCAAAAAACTTTTTATTAAGCACCTACTGTGTGCCAGGCCCTGTTTTGGGCACTGGTGAGAGGGCAGGGAATGAGACAGAAAAATATCCCTGCCTGGCTAATGATGGGTGGGTTGATGGCCTCAGTTCAAGAAGTTTGCTAAGCTCCTGCTTTGTGCCACACAGGACAAAGGCATGGGAGGGACAAGGGTGAGTGATGATATGAATACATTCATGTTCACTTGCTTGCCGTTGCCAGGCACTATGCTAAGCCCTTCACCTCCAACACCTCATTTGACAACACCCCACGAGGCGGGTGTTGCTTACTACTGCTATTTAACAGATGAGGAAACAGAGGAAGTAAGGGCTGGGATCCCAGAATCCAGGCTGGTCTGCCTCTGAAGGCCAGGCTGTGGATCCGGTTCCCTGTGAAGATGAATAAATACTGGCATGAATGAGCAAATCTCTGTGGGGATTTCCTCACTCGCAGACTGGTTGGTTTCCTTTGCAGGAGTGCGATCCCAGACACGGATGGCTCAGGTGCCAGGGCTGGTGGCCAGGCAGAACCAGACCAGGAGGAGGGGCCCTTAGATCCTGAAGAGGACCTCTCTGTGAAGCGGCTGCTTGAAGAAGAGCTGTCAAGCCTGCTGGATCCCCATACAGGTAGGGACTCCCCAGGGTCACACCAACGCTGCCTCTGCCCTCTGGGCCCTTCATGGGCCCAGGCTTTGGAGTTCTGCTCCAATCTACTGCAGTTCTGGAAACATCCATTCTATTTCTAGAGAAGAACATCACTAACCTTTTACTTCCCCTGGAGCCTCAGAAAATATTCCTGGGTTTAAAAACTGCCTATTGAAGCCGGGCGCTGTGGCACATGCCTGTAATCCTAGCACTTGGGTGGCTGAGGCAGGAGGATTGCGAGTTCAAAGCCAGCCTCAGCAATGGCGAGGCACTTAGCAACTCAATGAGACCCTGCCTCTAATAAAATACTAAAAAGGGCTGGAGATGTGGCCCAGTGGTCGAGTGCCCCTAAATTCAATCCCCGGTACCAAAAAAAACAACAACAAAAACAAAAAACAAACAAACAAAAAAACTGTCTATTAATTTTAAAAATCATTGAAAATAGTGACGATTACTGAGCTCGTGGTGTGTGCCAGCACTGAGATGGTACCATCTACACATTATCTCATTTAAACCTTCAAATAATCTCTCAAGGTAGATTTTATTAGCTCCAATTTACAGAGGAGCCTCTGAGGCTCAGACAGATAAAATAGCCTACCCAGAGTCACCAAGTCACTTCAGCGATTAAAGAGGAGCCTAAACCTGGACATTCTTAATTCCTAAAGCACACATTTGCATTTCTTTGTTGTGTTTAAATACCCTTTCACCCTGGGAACTGAGCCAACTCTCTAACATGCTTACACTACTAATTGAAATGAAAAGAATTCTGGGGGGCAGTCAAACAAGTAGTTTCAACAATAAATGCATAATGTGGAATTTAATTCAAGGATCTGCTAGGGCCCCACCCCTGCTGCGGACACTGACCAGGCTCCTTTAGGTAACTCAGCCCATCCTGACGCCGTGGTTTGTTTTCGCAGTCAGCAATTTCTCACATGCGCCATCTGGCACAAACATGCTGAAGGCGTGATGGGGGATGGTCCTTTCCTTGGTTAAGAAAATAAAGCCAACATTTACTGAGTGAGTTTTACAGCTAGTCCCTAAGTTCCTCATGAGGGAATCTTAAGAGAGAGGGGCTATTCATTATCCCCATTTCATAAAGAAAAAAATGGAGGGTCAAGGGCGTGCAGCTAATGGTTATTAACACAGGCTGTGGAGCATGGCTCTAAATTTTTGAGCTGTGCTGTTCAATGTGGTAGCCACTGGCCACATGTGGCTATTTAAATTTAAATGAATTAAAATTAAATAAAATGAAATATTCAGTTCCTCAGTCATCCCAGCCATATTTTAAGTGCTCCATACCCACAGAGGATAAGCAGTTAAGCTTTGAATTCTATCTCCATTGGCCAGCTCTGGGCCTCTCCCCACAGCACGAGGGTACTGGCCAGGACAGGAAGTGGGGGATATGAAGTAAGGGGGGTGGGGAACTGCCTTTGCAGTTCACAGGGCTGGACTGCCCTGAGGTTCCTGATGAAGGTGCCTGAGACTGGAGTCTTGGTGATCTTTTTTTTTTTTTTTTTTTTTTTTTAACATTTTTATTTATTTGCTTTAGTTGTACACAATGTGTTTTATTCAATGCATTTTATTTGTACGTGGTGCTGAGGATCGAACCCGGGTCGCCCACGTGCTAGGTGAGCGCTCTACCGCTGAGCCACAATCCCAGCCCCGTCTTGGTGATCTTTAGATAAAAGCTCCACTTGAGGATGTGATGATGACAAAATTTTACAGGTTGCATGAGCTAACTGGATTCTCACTATAATGAATGTTACTTTCTCACCACTTGTAAAGAGGGAAAGGAGGATCAGAGAGGTTGAGCCATTTTCCCAAGGTCACACTGCCCTGAAGTGGCAAAGCTGGAATATTAAACTAGGTGAGACCAGTGCCTACCTGCAGCTGGAACTGGTGGATGATACAGAGTGAATACTCCATCACTTTTTAGCTGTTCTCAAATGCCCAGTGATTTCTCATTTTCTTTCTTTCTTTTTTTTTTAAATATATTTTTAGTTGTAGGTAGACATAATACTTTTTATTTATTCTTTTTTTTTTTTTTTTTTTTTTGGTACTGAGGATTGAACTCGGGTACTTGTTAAGATTTGTGTAAAAATAAAAGATTGGAAAAGGAGATATGTCAAATTGTTAGCCAAAAAGGGCCACATCTCCAGCCCTTTTTTGTATTTTATTAGAGACAGCATCTCACTGAGTTGCTAAGTGCCTTGCCATTGCTGAGGCTGGCTTTGAACTCGCGATCCTCCTGCCTCCGCCTCCCAAGTACTGGGATTACAGGCGTGCGCCACCACGTGCGCCACCATGCCCAGCTTATTCATTCATTTTTTAAAAAATATTTTATTTATTTGCTTTAGTTGTACACAATGTGTTTATTTATATGTGGTGCTGAGGATCGAACCCAAGGTGAGCGCATGCTAGGCGAGCACTCTACCGGCTGAGCCACAACCCCAGCCCTCATTCATTTTTTTAATGTGGTGCTGAGGATCAAACCCAGTGCCTCATGCATGCTAGGCAAGCACTCTACCACTGAGCCACAACCCCAGCCCATGGTTTCTCGTTTTCTTATGATGCTGAACCTTGTAAAAAGAAAGGCCTGATTTTTGTACCACCTCTTGGTACAAAATCCAACCTGACAGCCTCAGAGTCTCAGGGAACAAGGGTCAAATGTTGACAGTCAGTGTTTATGTTCACTAATGCTTCAACAGACTGTCACTGTCCCAGGCATGGGGCCAGACCCCAGTATCCAGTAGGGCAGGGACCCAACCCTTCCTCACAGTTTGCATAGACCAGAACCAAATGCAAGACACAATCATTTATCAATATGAAAAAAAAATGATTAGCTGTACTTTGGAATAATGTTTTCAAATCACAAAAGTAGTATTTGGTTAATGTAGAAAATATAGATAAACAAAAAGAGAATAAATCACTTCTACCCATAATTAATTTTGGCTAACAATTTGACCTATCTCCTTTTCCAATCTTTTATTTTTACACAAATCCTAAAGCAGCTCACCTGGTTGATGCAAATATTAAATAAATGTTAAAGTAAATGTGTGTCCTTTCAGACACTGTTTCTTAACCACAAGACTTATGCTTTCTTTCCTCTGGTTTGGCATTTGCCATCAGGTCTGTAACTAGTTTTTTAAGGCAGGACTTTCTGTTGAAGAAATGGGGAAAGAAGTATGATGGTGTTATCAGGAGTCTCAGGACAAACTTTGAATTCCCAGGCTGCCTTATCACTGCCCCTGACCTGGTCCCTTTCCTGGGATGGCCCTCAGATAGGCAGCCTCTTTCCAGCCTGACTCTATGCCAGGGGTTCCTGCAGCTTGAGAGGTGAAGGTGTGAGGAGGAAGTAAGGGTGTAGGGCCAGGTGATGGCAGTGCAGCCCTGGGCAGGCCTGGGAATTATAGAGGAGGGCACCTGGAGCATCTAGGAAGAGGAAGGGCTTGTTCTTCAGAGAGAGCAGGCAGGGTGGTGCAACCCCAGGGGCTTCAGAGTCATTGGACCTGAAGTCAAATCCGGGTTTGGTGGCTTAGCAGATGTGTGACTTAACTTCTTTGAGGCTTAGTTTCCTCATCCATAAAATGAAGATAATGCTCTTGATTTAAAGGCCTGTACGGATATTAAATGAGATCATTATGAAAATCATTTGGCACATAAGTACCTAACAAGTAGCCACTGTTATTATGAATATGAACAGAGGACAGCACCAAGCCAGGAACTCCAGGCTTGGCTAAGAAGAGGGATTTCCCCCATCTTCAGCTGGCCTTGCCCTGGGGGAAGAAGTTTCCCCAAGGGGGTGAAAATCCTGTGGCACAGGAGTGAGTAGAAGGCCCCTAACATACCACAGACAGGGCAGCTGTTCAGGAACAGGCTGATTTCTAACTCTAGGCCCTCCCCTTCCTCCTGCTACCTTTTCACACAGCTCATCCGGGTGCTTCAGTCAGCAGCCTTCCTGCCCAGCAAGCTTCCCTGTCAGGGCCTCTTCCTTCCTGCCCCCTCTCGCCACCCGCCACCCGGTCTGTCCCCTGACATTTCCCTTCCCTCCTTTGTCCACTGCCCTTTCCCTGCCCACAGCTCCCCCTCAGCCGCGGCCCTTCCCTGGGCAGGGCTCTCATTGAATCCCTTCCTCCCCCTACAGGCCTGGCCCTGGACCGGCTGAGCGCACCTGACCCGGCCTGGATGGCGAGGCTGTCGTTGCCCCTCACCACCAATTACAGAGACAACGTGTTCTCCCCTGACGCTGCAGCCCTGGAGGAGCCAAGGACCTTCCAGACGTTCGGCAAGGAGGCAGGGCCTGAGCTGAGCCCCACGGGCACACGGCTGGCCAGCACCTTCCTCTCGGAGATGAGCTCGCTGCTGGAGATGCTGCTGGAGCAGCGCGCCAGTGTGCCGGTGGAGGCCGCCTCCGAGGCCCTGCGGCGGCTCTCGGTCTGCGGAAGGACCCTCAGTCTAGACCTGGCCACCAGTGGGGCCTTGGGCGCAGATGCACAGGGGGCCCAGGTGGAAAGAAGGGGGCTGAGGGCGGGACCAGAGGCCTCCAGAGCTAAGAACCAGGTCCCCTAGGAGATTTGAGTGAGCAGAAGCCCTGCGGATCGGGCCACGTGATCTGGTTCTAAAATCTCGGAACTCACCAACCAGAGGCAGCCCCAGAACTTTAGGGGGACTGATGCGGCCCCCACAGAAGGGTCTGATCAAAGTAACCCCTTCCTTGTAAGGGGCTCTGTGAGTTTTTGGAGGACAGGGACAGTTCGTGGCTGAGGTGTTTGCTGGCAAAACACATATAAAGGATCTGTTCTTCAGGCAGAAGGGAAGCTATGGAGTATCACAAGCAGGAAGATGGCCTGTTGGCCACTGGAAGGAGGGCTGGGATCCTGGGGCACCAGGCAACGCTCTCTGACCTACTAACAAAGGAAAGGTAGCCGCTCACTCTCCTTTGTACACCTGTGAGGGAGGAGGGAAGGGTAACAGGGCAAGAGTTCTTTGTCATCCAATCCCTGGCAAGACAGTCATGTGGGTCTGGACAGGGGTGGGCCACCTTGGTTCACAGTGACAGGTATGCAGATGATGGATGTGCATGTTCTTGACCATGCTCCACTGTTATCAAGTAATCTGCTTCTCAGCTGGAAAACTAAGACTAAGAAAAGCACAGCTATAAATAGAGCACTTATATGAGCCAAGCACCAGGCTTAACAATAGGATTTAATTGGATTTTCCCACAACCCTGGGAGGGAAGTACATCCCCATTTCACAGACAAGGATACAAAACTTGGAGAGGTTGAGTGTCTTTCCCAAGATCAGCAGGGAGTAGAGGCAGAGCCAGGATTTGGACCCAGGTTGGTCCAACACCAAAACCATGCCCTTAAATTTGGCACTGGACTGCCAGTCAAAGGAAGGAAAAAAGAAAAGCCCTAGAGGTGAACAGTGGACTCGCCCAGCTCACCTTGCAAAAATGCTCTTGAAACGGACACTTCCAGTCACTCAGGCTCACACAACTCTGCACTAATAAGCACAGCGGGAGGAGAACTCGGATCTGACCTGCCGCAGGTCCTGTCCTTTCCCAGTGGGTAGGCTTTCAGGTGCTGAAGTCATCTTACCTGACCCCTGTTTGAGGGTAAACCTTCCTTTGTCATAGCCGATTCGGGCCTGTGAATTCAGGCCCCAGAGGACTGTATGTGAACTGAGTCTATGAAATCGACACTGACAGCAGCCAACCTTCTGGGGAAGGAGGAGTGAAGAAACCGCAAATATTTTCCCAAGGCTCAGCCTTATAATTTTCCTGGTAATCTCTAAGCAGTCACAGCTAGTTTGTGACTAGCATGGGGGCCCTCGTGGACACTGAAGGCAGAAGGTTCTCTACCTATGCTTCCTTTTGTTCTCTTTTGGAACTCAGTGCTCATGTCCATTGTGCACAGAAATGGGCCAGTCCTACTCCCAACTAGGGATAATGAAGTCATACATATTTGGGTGCCATGTGGCATCATTATTACATTTTATAGATGAGGAAAATGAGGTCCCCAAAATCTAAGTGTCTCAGGGGCAGAGAAGCTGGGGCCTCTGATCACCTCCCTCTGGGCCAGAGTGATCTCCTTATGAGAGCTGTGATATTCAAGCTGCTTCATGGAGCTGTTGGGTTCTGCAGGTCACTGAAAGAGGCCATGAGGTCTCCTGCCTGACCAGCCAGGTACCTGACAAGAGAGATACTTCACAAATACCTGTTGAATGGATGCATGAATGAATGAATAAATTGGTAAAAGAAATGCTTCAGAGTCCTCTCTTATCTAGACTGGAACTCCAGGTAGAACTGCACTAGGAAAAAAAGTGTGTGTGTGTGTATGGGGGGGGGGGGGGGGTGTTTAATTATGTAAAAGCAAAGTCCAAAACTACAGAACTAGAGAAGACCATGCTGATCCCCCAGCTACTAGTAGATATGCAGTTGGAAGGGTGGAGCAAAGATGAGATTGGGGGAGGAAGCTGAACAATAGCTGCAACTGGATCATTGCATACTCAGGACGACTGCATCCATCACTTTAGTTCAAAAGCTCTCAAACTGTAGTCCTTGGACCCCTGAATACCAGGCAAAATTTTATATAGGCATTTTTCTAGGCAGAAGGCATGAAGTTCTTATCAGATTCCCAAGGGAGCTTGTGATCTATAAAAGGTTATGTCTAAACCTCCAGACAAGGGCCATTGTCATCATAAGGAGCCTGAACTTTAGCTATTTCAACTCATTTTATATCCAAGGATATAAAAAGACAGAAATGGCAGACAACTTGCCCAAGGCCACATGGCAGGTTTGTGGCATAGCTAGGATCAGGATCTGGGACTTTGCATAGTGTTCTTTCCAATACATCAAGTGTTCTTAACCTGGGATCCTTGGCTGGGCTTCAGGACACATGAACCTGATAAACTGCACTCAAAAGTGGGAGAATATCCATTTTTCTTTGGGAAGAAGTAGGTGCTTTCATCAGATTTCCAAAGGGGTCTATGACTGAAAAAAGATTAAGGGCTGGGCATGGTGACACAAGCCTGTTATCCTAGCTATTTGGGAGGCTGAGGCAGGAGGACCCCAACTTTGAGGCTAACCTAGACCAACTTAGCAAGACCCTGTCCCCAAATTAAAAAGGGCTGATGATATAGCTCAGAGGTACAGCACATTCCAAGGACCACAAAAAATAATAAATAAGTAAATAAATAAATAAGATTGTACAGCCAGAGGAAGGAGAAGTTGTGCTCCATTTGTGTACTATGTCAAAATGCATCCTACTGTCATGTCTAACTAATTAGAACAATTTTTTTTAAAGAAAAAAAATTTTAAATAAAAAAGATTAGAACCCACTGCAATCCTCCAGGTTGATCCTTAGCCCTGCAGAACCCAGAGAAGTCCCGGGCAGAGCAGCTCCTGATCTGAGACAACTCCACTCTGGCCAGGATGTGGGTATGATGTGAAGGAGGGTGCACCCCCTCCCAGCACGCCGACACCAGCACTTTCCCAAAAAACAGACTGAGAGTGAGACAGTGTACACAGTGACAGAACTGGGTGTGCTGAACAGGAAGGTTACAGAAACTTCTTGACATCAGCCAAGATGTCAAAGCTGAGATTTTGGACATGCTCAAAACAATTTCAACCAAGATGGGCTCTGTCCCCTGGGAGGTAGAGGGAGCAGGCGAGCCAGCAAGCACTCAGTTAAATGTCGTCTTAATTTGGAAAGCACAGAGGGACACTTTTTATCAATAGTCAGCCGTTCTCCAGCACCAGGAATGCAATGCAGTGCTCGCTCAGAGCCTGGGGGCAGCTCAGAGATTGACAGGCAGCCCCCTTGTCTGTCACCCAACTTCAGCTTGGCAGCTCACTGACCCTACCTCTGCTCTGACTGAAACAACAGTGAGATGGAAACCACTTCCCTTGGAACTCCAGAGAAAACCAAATCCCCAAAAGAAGATAGGAGCAGGGTGGAAGAAGACAGCACAGGATCAGCTTAGCACATAGTACCTACCTAGAAAACAGGACAGTGTTTTCTAGCCCCTACTAAATATTGAGTCTAATGTAATGGGAGGGCACAATTGGAAACACTTACTTGTATTTACTGAGCAATTTCTAAGTGCCATAAGTAGCAAAGGATCAATAGTAGGGCGAAGGGCACTTGGAATTCTTCATCCATTATATTCAACAATTGTTTAAAGCATCTACTATGTGCTAGGTAGGCTTGGTGCTGGGCTTTGGGTAGAGAGGGGGGTGTATATAATCATTCTCATTTTGTGAATAAATATTTACTGAACATGTACTAAATGCCTGCCCTGAATTAGCACTGTAGAGCTAATGAAGCAAACGGCCTTGTTCCCACCAGTGTTGGGGGTTCCTGGAAAGAGCATCTCCAGATAGAGAAACCGAGGCCGTAGAGCTTTGCTCAAAGGTCTCATGACTGAGGACACCAGACCACAATCAGGTGCTTCAGCATTCTCAGCCAGGCTGGCCCTGCTATGGGGCCACCTCCCTGTTCTCCTCTCCATTTCCTCTCAGGGCACTGACAAGTCATTAATAACAGAATTTTAATGGCAGAAGCACAGCCGTTCCAGGGTCTGCCCATGAAGCCTGTCCCCTGGGGCTGTATCAAGACCGCAGTCACTGCACAGCCACAGAGTTTTTGGTCCCCTGACAACATCTCTTATGACTTCCACCCTTCCCTCCCCACAGGGAGAGGCTCTTCCTTCTTAGATTGGCAAGCTCAGAAACATCCCACCCCACCTCAGGCATTGCAAACCAAGTCTGTTTAACTCGGCAATGACTGCGCGGGAGGAGAGCAGCAGCCGCCATCATTACAGGACGCCTGGGGTCCACTGTCTGAACCACACACAGCCCTCAGGCATGGTCAGGGGAAGCAGGAGTCAGAGAGCCCAAAGCCCCAGAGGGAAAAAAGGCTAGCAACGGGGCTATGGGGAGGGTAGACGGTGACATTTTCGAGGTGCCCAGGAAGGACAACCTAAGGGAGGCAGGCTCTGTGCTCACGTCATCGAGGAACACACTGGGTTAACCACGTTCTTACGGCAGGACTTCTTGGAACCTGGAATATGCTGATGTGTACTGTGAATCTATAAAAAGGGGACATCTAGTGCAGCATTTCCCAAACTTATTTGACCACAGAAACCTTTTTTTCTTTCTTTTTGGCAGAGATTAGTGCACCGCTTGGCTTAGAACTCTGCGCGTGGAGCCCTACCCTGAACAGAGCACTGCTCGAAGTTCTGGAATACCAAGGAGGGGTCCCTGCTACCAAGGAGCACTGTGTAGGGGAGGTGGTCACATGGGGGGTGGTGAGGATAACGTGCAGGGCAGCTTGGAGCAGGGATCAGGGGCAGGGGAGGCACTGGGGCTCCAGCGGTCAACGAGGAAATTGGGAAAGTGTGACAGAGACCACTCAGAAGTTGGGAGAGGTGGGGTAGGTAGCAGAGGGAAAAGTAGACAACCCCCCCGCCCAAATTAAACTGGCCACGCTGGCTGGTCTTTCCCATTCAAACCATCATCGGGGCGGGTCCTCATTCCCTCCACCCTTTACCCTCAACCACATCTATGCTATTGAACTTGGGCTAACATCCAGAAGCCAGGGAACAGCTATTCACAAATTCAGTAATTGGAGTCATTAGCGTTGACTCAGAAATCATTTTTTTCCCTTAAGTCTCTCTCTTGGAGAAGCTTTTAAGACCCTTTAAATTGGTTAATGGAGAGTTTAGAGATGAGGATGGAGCCTCGGCTTTCAGCTCCCCCTGACCGTCTCCCTGGCCCTCCCCGACACATTCAAGGGCAAGACTGATGAGATGATCCACATCTGCTTTATTAAGCACCCGTATAGTTCTGGCTCACCTTTCCCAATCGAGGACTCACAATCTACACTCTCCTGCTCCAAGTGCCCAATCTCCATTTATTCCCTCACAGCGGTAGGACCATAATAATGCTTTCACATAATATGACAGTGTAGACTAGCAGAACGTAAGGCTGGGCTGGGAGTCAGAAGGCCAGGTCCTCATACTGGCCTGGTGACGCATAAAGCCACTCAACCACCAGCATCACCTGCCTCTGGGGCCTCAGCAAGCACTGAGGTCCTCTCCCAGTGAAACACCTGTGCTTCAGCCTGTAAGGTAGGAGGCAGGGCACACACTGCCGCCCTTGCTCTACAATTCAGGAAACAATGTCAGCAAGCCAGGTCACTGTTTCAAGATGACATGGCCAGGCAAGCAGGCTGAGCCAGAACCTGGGTTCTTCATACACTTTCTTCTTCTTATGGTGCTGGGGAGCTGCTCAAGGTTGGGGGTAAGGTGAGTGAATAACTGGCCTCTTCTTTGGGACTCCAGCCGTGATATCTCTGAGCATTCACAGGTTCCCTCTTCAGGGCTGAGGTGAGGACTGAAGAAGTCAAACAGATCCATGTAGGCATTTAGGCAAGAAACTCCTTCTGCCCAAACCAAAGGTGAAATAAAAACAACCACGAATCCACTGGGGATGGACAAAGGCCACTGTTGGAGCTAGTCCCAGGGATGTCCCGATGTGGCATTTCCCAAGTATTAGCCACTCATAGAACCTCCCCCATATTTTTTGCCACCTATCTGTACTCCCCTTTACACAATGTTTTTCTTTAAACTGACCTCTCGCCCTTTTAAAGTTAGCTTTGTAAATATCTATTAAAAAAAAAACTATAGATCAATATGACATCATCTTTTATATTGTACATTAAGTATATAACTACTAAAATCCTCTTGTGCACACCACCAGAGCCACACAGTTCAAATGCTGGCCAAAGATGGTGCAGTATAAGTGTGAGGAAAATGAGGCATGGAATGGAGAAGGTGAGGGACTGGCTCAGAGAGAGGCTAAGGTGAGGAGCAGGATCTCTGGAACCTCCAGTGGATTTTCACAGGTCATTGAATGCATCGTTTTGATGCACAGACCAAAAATGACTGAGAATAGAATGCTCATTCCTGAGGCTACCAAATGGGGGAAAAAGACTTTGACACACTATTTTTATCATCCAACCTCCTATTCCTCACCCCCAGGCCCTTAAGTAACTGTGGTTTCTCTCACCTTAGCCAAAACCCAGTCTTACGAGGCTCCTTTCCAAGGAGGGGATAGCCCTGCTGGGGGCTCCATGGTTGGTTCCAAGATGCCCACTTCTGCAGAGGAGGCCAAGGTTCCCTGTGCTGGAGGCGTGAGGGAGGCTTGAGGCACCTGCCAGCAGAGTGTTCAGGCTGCAGAGGGAGGGGCTGGAGAAGGATTTTGATGCTGCTGGGTGGCTGGGCCCTGGAGCTACAAGAAGGGGTGAGAGCAAGGCTTACTCAGGCAGTATTCTCAGACTCCTATTTTGGAGCAAGAACTTCTTAAAGGACTTGGTTCCCCTGGCACTGTTAACTCAGCCCTGCCCTAGTGACTCAGAAGTGAGCAGACTCCCAGAGCCCAAGAAGGGTAACTCAAATAGCCTCAGGCACTGGCTCTCCTGAGAAGCCTTCAGAGCAGCCACCATTTATTCAATACCTACTGTGTGTCAGGCTGTGCTAAGCCCTTTATCATCTCATTTAATCCATACAAGAAGCTAACGAGTTAGGTATGATCACCTTGATTTTCAGAGTTAAAGAAACAGGCTGAGCCGGGTGTGGTGGCGCACGCCTATAATCCCAGCACTTGGGAAGCTGAGGCAGGAGGATCGTGAGTTCAAAGCCAGCCTCAGCAATGGTGAGGCACTTAGCAACTCAGTGAGACTCTGTCTCTAATAAAATACAAAAAAGAGCTGGGGATGTGGCCCAGTGGTCAGAGTGCCCCTGAGTTCAATCCCTGGTACCAAAAAAAAAAGAAAAAGAAACAGGCTGAAAGACATGGAGACCCAGTTCAGTACAAGGAGGGGTTAAAATTACAAAAGCTGTAGTGGGACTGGACATGACAAAGAGACTCTTGTCTGCCACAGGGTGGGTGCTGAGCTCAGTAGAGGAACTGTCTGGCTTTGACTTGCATTGGTACCTGTTGCCTCCATGGAAAAGAGGGTGCGCAGCCTCTCCTGGGCAGGCTCATTTCCCAGAGCTGCTGACTGCTGGTAACATCTCACAGCTTCTCCCAGATTCCTCTGCACACCAAGGCCCTTCTCATAGCAAATTCCCAAGTGGTACCTGCTCTGTGAGTCCTAAAGGAGAAAATGGATAGATGTACAGACACATGTGCAGGACTGAAGAACTGAAAGGCTCATCCAGGTGGAAGGTGGAGTCAGGCATGCTGGGGCTTCATCCATGCAGGTCAAGGGCCAGCCCAGGGCGTACCCCATTCCAAGGGATTTCAACCATGAAATGCCAGAGGCACAGAGCTCACCCAGCCCAGAGAAGAATGGATCCCTACACCCAGGGAGATTCTAGACAGAGCAGTGTAGAAGCTTCTCTTGCTGAGGCTGCCTGAAAGAAGGCTGCAGCCCTTATGGGAAACCTGGGAGTCAGGCTCCTGCATTCTCCCAAAACAGCAGAAGGCAGTGATGGAAGAGCAGTTTCCCAAAGGCCCTGTATGCCCTTCCTGAGTCTCTGCCCAAGAGGTCTGCGGGGCAGAAATGATGAGTATAGCCCTGGGTCCTCTCTCCTGAAAACAGTGCTCCTCAGAAGCAGAATGGGTAGTGGTTACAAACCTGGTCTGTGCAGCCAGGTTCCAATCTTTTCTTTCTTTCTTTTTTTTTTTTTTTTTTTAGTTGTCAATGGACTTTTATTTATTTATTAATATGTGGGGCTGAGAATTGAACCCAGTGCCTCACACATGCTAGGCAAGTGCTTTACCACTGAGCCATACCCCCAGCCCTGGGTTCCAATCTTGACTCTACCACTTATCATCTGAATGGCCTAAGATATGTTACTCTACATCTCAGTATCTCGGGTTCTTCACCTATAAAGTGGAGTTATAGTAACTGCACTACCTTATTAATTTGCTATGTTACTACTAAGTGTTCAGATGAGTGTTATTATTATTATCATCCCCTTTAATTGCCCACATCATTAATCCCTATTAAAATATTTTCATTATATCTAATCTACCAACTTAAAATAGGACACCTTGTAGATTCCCAACTATGGTCCCATTTCTCTTTTATCCTCCACAGTCTTTTTTTTTTTTTTTTTTCTTCTACACATTCTACCCCCACTTCTGTTATACACAGGCCTAAGTCTGCAATAGAGTAGCTTTGGGGCTACAGTCCAAGTTAGAACACAGTAGTGGGCTAATACCCACCCCAGCAACACTGCAAACTCAAGGAGACACCATTCCCTATAAGTGGGAAGAGGGTGAAGTCGGTGTCCCAACAGACCATATGGGTGACAGACATCCTTTGTGCACTTTTCTTCCTGGTCTGCTGGTCTGACACTAGCTGGCTAGTGTACCCCCAGGTGTGCCCAGCACATGGATTGCAGGCCCACTTAGCCTGAAGAAGGTTGGGGGGATGCTCTTGCAAGGAAAAGCAGACACAGTTTCAGGTAATGGCTGGGGACACTAGTTCCCTTTTGATAGTTACTGTATATACTTTGAACAACACAGAGTGGACAAGAAAAAGTATTCTGATGTCCAAGAGTTCAATAAAGCTATCAGGGTGTTGAAAAGAATTTGGTGTTTCATAATAAGTTTTGAGATTTCCTGCATTAAAGATAGGCATTATAAACCAGTACTTCCCAAATCCAACTATTTTTTTCCCCGTGTAACACTCAGAAACATCCCATGTAACTAATGCTCTATGGAACAAACTTTGGGCTAGGACACCTGAATGCCAGGGCCCCCCATTCATAGACAACCAGAAATCCCTTTCCCTGTAAAGTACTCAGTGTGTCCACCAGGTGTGTCTGACTCCTGGGGGCCATCACCACTTGCACGGATACACTCATCATGGGAACAGCTTACAAAGCCCTCTCATATCTGTTACCACAGTTAGATTTTGATCCTTTCAACAACCCTGTGAAGTTGTAGACAGGTGAGGAAGGCATCATATATCGGTTTTAAAGATGGGTAAACAGGTTTGAATCAAGAAGTGACTGCCTCAGTAATGTGCTGATAAATGTTCAACAACTGGCTGGGCAGGAAGGAACCCTGCTTTGTAGCATTTAGCAAGGTCTGTAAGTAAATACTTCCATCAGGGCTGATTTCCACCTCCAGCACAGCACTAGACCTGCCTAGTGGTCACAGAATAAGTAAGCCAGAGCTAAGGCTTGAAACCAATCCAAAGCTCCTTGCAAACAATTTCCCAAGCACAGAACTCAGTACCAGTTCCCAAACCCCTTCTCTGATCAGGCTCAATATCCCAACATGTATGGCTTCCAGAGATCTCATACCCCATTATTGGCTGCAAGCCAAAGATATTTCACAGCTCTCTGCTCATCCAGGTGTGGCTCCTTGGTGAAAAGCACCCCGAGGAAAGCCTGGGCCTATAGATAAGGAGGAAGGAAGATGGCATGTTTGTTACTTTAAAGGCTCCACGTGCTCCAGACTTCTGGGACAGACCCTGTTAATGGCACTCACCTCTCTCAAGCCTGAGTCTGCAGCTTGCTTCAGCATGGACACTGCCCTCTGCCACTCAGGGTTCTGTGAGGAGGCTGGGTCTTGCAGTAGGCACCTGGCATAGCGGTACTGAGCCAGGCTATGGCCCTGGCTGGCAGCCAGTTGGTAATAAAGAATTGCCTGGGGCAAAGGGAGAAACATCAGTCTGCTGGTAACTCTATAAGCACCTTATTCTTTGAGTGAAATTTTCAAAAAAAAAATCATTTAAATAATACATAATCATTATAGATTAGTCAGGAAATACAGATAAGCCAAATTTTAAAAATAGAAATTAAAATCCTGAGAAATCCTGCCTCTGAAAGATCATTCTGTTAAAAAAAATTTGTGTGTGTGTGCGTGTGTGTATTGGGAATTGAACTCAGGGGCACTCGACCACTGAGCCACATCCTCAGCCCTATTTTGTATTTTATTTAGAGACAGGATCTCACCAAGTTGCTAAGTGCCTTGCTTTTGCTGAGGCTGGCTTTGAACTTGTGATCCTCCTGCCTCAATCCCAGAGGGGCTGGAATTACAGGCGTGTACCACCACACGTGGCTCTCTGTTAAAATTTTAGTGTACAGGTTTGAAGATTTCTTCCCATAGATGTGTATTACATATATACACATAAACAGAGAGAGAGGGGAAGAGAGAGAGATAAGAGATATGAGAGAAAGAGAGAAAAATAGGATCATACTACTTTATTTTGTAACCTTTTACTTAACAAGACACTATGAATATCTTTCCCCATCAATAAATATTGATCTATCATATCATTGGTAAAGTCCATAGATTTAATTTGCCAGTTCTCTATTGAAGGAACTTTAAGTTGCTTTCCCCTTTCTTGCCTCCATATACAATTAAAAGAAATACATTCATGTATATAGTATTTTTGTGTACTTATCTTTTTTAGAATGACCCCATGTTTTAAGGGCTGTCCTAGGCTCTTGAGGATATAGCCACAAAGAAGAAAAGCAAGATCCCTGCCCTGCCAGAGTTTTGAGTCTAAATGCCTGGAAGTTAGGAGCTTCTTTTTTATAGTCAGGAAAAGAAGCTGGACTTTCCCCCAACCCTGCCCACTACTCATTTCTGGAGATCATGCTGGGCAGCTCAGCACAGGGGATGGGCCTGGGGGCAGAAGGGACAGTACCTTGTTGAGGTCCCTGGGGGTGCCTCTGCCATGCTCATGACACAAGCCCATGTTGTACTGTGCTTTGCTGTAGCCACGGTCTGCAGCTTTCTGGAAGTAAGAAAAGGCTGCTGTGTAGTCCCCGTTCCTCATGTTCTCTGTCCCTATAAGAAAGCACAGGGCATAAACACAACTTCCTCTGTGAATGTCCTACATCCTTGACCAGACACTCAGCTCCCCATCGCATCCCAGGCTCGCTCTTCTTTGTGCTACACATCAGCATATGTTTCCATCTTCCAAATATCTCATTGGTTTACCATAAACAGTGGGCTCTGCCCTCCCATAATCCTCCCCTTGGTAATAACATTCTGATTGCCCTTTGGGAACAAGGTTGTCAACGTGCCTGTGTTCTTCCTAACCAATGAGACCCTCTCAGGAATCTGAATCTTGATCAGGTTGGGATAAGCAGAGGAGAGAGCTCTTGTAAGTTTATTCTGATAGCAGCTGTGGAGATGCTGTCTATTATTGCTACCCCTTGGGTCTCTGGAGCTTCCCTGATTCCTGTCTTGAGACTTGGCAGGTCAAAAGATTCCTTTTGGCCTTATGTTAGCCAGAGTAGGTTTAAATAGTTTATAACCAATGAGCCATACCTGACACAGGTGACACTTATTATCTTATGAAGAAATTGGGAGTAGTAATATAAGCCAGCCAATACCTGCATGCAGGTGCATCCAACCCCAAACTCACACTCTTTCCATCGCCCAAACAAAAAGGAAATAGGAAAGGAGCAGGGAACAGCCAATTCTCAACTTTGCTCAAACTGGTTCCTGCCTGGGACCGCTCTGTCCACCTCCACCATCAGGCCTCCCATCTCATTGCTGCTCTAGAATCTTCTGACCACACTCAGGCTTTACACAATTTTTTGGCACTTTACTAATATACCAAACTTTTCCCTACAAAATAAACTGCTTTAAGAATACAAGTCCTGTCTCCTCAATTAGACTGCAAAATCCTAGAGGCAGAGCAGAAAAAAAAAAAAAAAAGAATGTAGGAGAAATAACTTTGCATAGGGTGAAAGCTCTATACAAATGCAAAATATGATTATAGCTTATGCTGCTTTTGTGTTCTGCCACACTGCTTAGCACTTGCTGAATAAATGAATATATGAATGAAGGAATGGGCAAGAAAATTCTGAGACTGCCCATCAAGATCACAAAAAGCTAATGAGGGAGAAACCAGGTTCCATTCAGCCAGCAGTGAATTAAGGTTGCCTCCCCGCTGCCTGACAACTCACTGTCCAAGGTTCACAGCGCCCTCTGTCCTTGGGGAGAGGACTTGAGGGGACAAAGGATCCCACCCTGTCCCCACTCCTCACACTGGCTCCATCAGTAACCCTGATCTTCTGTTCTTCTCATTTGTTCTTCCTCTAGCCTCATGTTTCAACTATTGTCTCCTACTCACAGAATTTTCAGGGAAGCACAGGGTCATTCAGCTGCCTGACAGGTGTAGCCAAAAGCCCACACTCTGGCTCATACCACTCCCTACAAGGTCACGTCCTTAAAGGGAAGGAGTGGTCCTTTAGCTTTTCCCACCTTCCCCCTTCCAGTTATTTAATCCATGGATTGGAGGGCAGCAGCTGGAATAGCCAAACTGAACCTCAGGATGACAGGCAGATTTAAGAATTTCAGAGTACCTGTGAATATGAATGGGTCCCCAACATCACTGAGCAGGTGCCAAACTGGTCTACCTACCTTAGAGAAAATGAAATCTCTTGTTTAAACCACTTCCTACCCTGACTATATTCCACCTAGCAAATACCCCTTCCATTGTCCCAGCCCCCTGCTTTCCTGCTTTGCGGCAGGGTCTCTCCAGTTACCCAGGAAGTTGAAAGCGATGGAAACACTGAGCTGGAAGAGCTGCTGAATGGACATCACGGCCTCCTCGAGGGGGAGAGGTTTTGACTTCTCTCGTTCCTGGGGAAGAAATATCCAGATGCCTCAGGAGATGACTGGGATGGCCACCTGCCCCAGAGAATGCTGTGAGGATCCAGGTGGCCAAAATTAGATAATACCTTCTTTTCTCCAGGGGGCTGAGGCTGGGCTGGCTTTGTCTTGGGCTCAAAGCTACTGCTGTCATACAGGAAGCCCAACTCACTGGGACCTGCAAGGGAAAGATACACGACCAGGGTGAGGGAGAAGACTGCTACTTCCCCTACTCTCCCAGTCTGCCCAGCCTCTCCGTCCAGCACCCATTCCAGGATCCAAAAATAAATGAATCACCCCAGAAAGCAAGAAACTTCACAGGAATGATGATTCCCTTATCTGGGAATATACAGCAACAAGCTTCCATCTGCCCAGCTGCCCCTACCCCACCCTTAGCCCCACCTTCTGCCCATTCAAGGAGGTGAGAATATACCTTCCTCAGGAGGCTCCTGAAGACCAGTTGCTCTCAAGGAGCTGGGCAAGGAGAAGTTCCTGGACTGAGCTGAGAGTTCTTCCTGGCCCAGCCTGGGTTCCCTAAGGCCAATATGTCTGGGAACTGGGCCATCAGGGCCAGGGAGAACGTGTCTCCGTAGTGCTGAAAAGAATCAGCAAGAGCGGTCAGGTCAGAAAGGATAGTTCAGCTTGACAGAGTCCTCCCTGAGGTTTTGGAGGTCAGAGGAAGAATTCTGAAACTCCTGGGACATCTCCTTCCCATTTTTCCTTCTGTATTTCCTTTCTGGACTCCCTCCAGGACCCACATTTATGCTGATCTTCCATCCGGAGCATAAATCACTCCTCTGCTTGAATTATTTTTGTATCAGGGAAGTATTGACCTATTCACAGTATAGCCCCAGCACCTAGCACTTTGTTTAATGGTAATGTTGGTAATGATTATAAGCATAATAAGAACAAGAATTTAAACTGATAATTACCAAGCACTTATTATATGCTAGGCACTGGTCTAAGTCCTTGACATATATTAGCTCATTTAGTGTTCCTAAGAAACCTCTACAATGGAATTTATTATTATTACACCATTTTCTAGACAAAGAAACTGAAGTACAGGAAAGTAAAGAGTGGCTTATTCAGGGACACAGGACTAGTATGCACAGAACTGGGGCGTGAACCCTTATAATCTGACTTCAGAGCCTCAACCACTAGGCTGTATGGCCTCTGTACCATGGCACATACTACATACTCAATAAAGATTCACTTTATGGATGAGTGACAGAATGACTGACCAGAGAATCACCTAACTTGCTGAGGGTCAGGCAGGAAGCCACGCCCAGGATTCTAAAGTACTCTGGACTTGAGAGCTCCCTCCATGGGAGGTGATAGGAGGACAGGGAGGGACACAGAGGGGCAGGTGTGGCCCACACCCTGGGTGGACAGAACTTCCCCACATTCCCCTTCCTCTGACTTCAGATAGGAAAGGCAAGGAGCTGCTGATGGCTCTTTTCCTGAGGTGTGTCCAGAGATGCTTCCTGACCTAGAGAAACTCCCAGCCTAGCCCTCCTGCTCCAGGACTGAGAACTCACAGGAGTGAGGGTGCCACCAGGGAGAAGAGAGGAAACGGTCCAGGGGACTGCGCCAAGAGCAGTGTTCTGCTTGTCGAGGTCCGGCTGGCAGGGATGCCTGGAAGTGGATCTGCCTCGCCAGCTGCAGTGCCAGCACGGCCAGAGTGCCCTAGGAAAGAGCACATCAGGACACGGTCCCCCACCAGTCAACTGCTTCAGAGCTGGCCTTCAGCTCCCCCATCATTTCCTCGGGAAGCCTTTCCTGACTCCCGCTGGGCAGTTCCCCTACTGTATGCTCTCACAACATGCAAACTTCTCCTCTTGTACTTAATAAGCATTGCTACAATTATTCATCTAAGGTATGTTGCTCCTGATAGCATAAAAAAGGCAGGGACTGTGCATGCTTTGCTCACCAATGTATCCCTGGTTCCCAGCACAGTGCTAAGCTACAGTAGGGGCATAATAAATATACGCTAAATAAATGTACCACAAGTGACTGAATAAAGAAAATCTAGGCAGGCAAAAAGATAATACAGTAAGTTGGGGGCTTGGCCACAAATACAACATGTCAGTGTTCTCTACCAGGCTCACTCTCTACCATGAGTCCCTTCCCCCAACCAAGCCACCCCACCACACATTTCCAGCTGCAGGCTTTTTGAAGGTGTCTCTTTCTCTGACAGGTCTGCAGAAGACCTGAGGCACCTCTTAACCCAGTGACTGCTTGGTTTTCCCCATCTCCTCCCCTGTCATGCTCAGGGAGGAATGCCCAAATACTCGTCTGTTGCAACAGGTACTGTGCATACTATGGCAAACAAGACAGACGGTCTCTACCCTTGGGAAGCTTATATCTTATATAACCCAAGTATAGAGAAAAAGAAAATACAATAATTTGCAATTATGCTAGATGCCAAAAAGGGAACAAATTGTGAGGTTACAAAGAGTATAAGAGGGAGGCCTGATAAGGAGTCAAGAAAAGCCTTCCTAGGGGGGTGATGTGTGAACTAAGGTCAGAAGGAAGAGAAGGCAGCAGTACTACGAAGAAAGGGACAAGTATTCATGGCATTGGGGACAGCTTGTACGCAGGCCCTTTCATATGGACAATAGTGACAGAGCGCAGTGATGGTATAAGGATCTCTGGAATCCAGGCCTAGTTCACAAAAGGACTCAGTGTGGAACTTCACTAGGGCTCAGATCTTTGGCAAAATGAAAAAAAGTTCCCCTCTCTAGGGTATATGCCCCTAGTCTGCAAAAACCTGGAGAATGGTATCTCATCATAGAAATATCCCAGACTCAGCTGATGACACCAAGTTTACAGACTAAAAAAAAAAAAAGCGAGGCTCAGAGAGGTCAAGTTGCTTGCCTAAAGTGCATAGCATGAAAGTAGTGGGGATAGGATGTGATAGACATGAGTGATACATATGTCAACTTTATTCACAATACCTTATAAGCTGAACCTATACCTGGAACTTTGCCTGAAAGACAAAGGTTCTGCCTTCTTATACTTAGTGTTTACTACTGAGCACCTAACCATCTAGATTCCATAGTAGGTGCTTTTACAAGTTATAGAAGCTGAAGCAGCCAAGTGATACAGCCTGAACTCCAGAATTAAATCTGGCTTTTCTACTTAATAGTTATGTGACCTTTAGCATGTTACCTAATATTTCAGAACCTGAGTTTACTCATATATAAAATGAAGATTACACCAGGAGTGGTAGTGCATGCCAGTAATCCCAGTGACTTGGGAGGCTAAGGCAGAAGAATTGCAAGTTCAAGACAACCTCAGCAACTTAATGAGACAGTGTCTTGAAACAAAATATTAAAAGGGCTGGGGATATAGGCTGATGGTAAAGAGCCCCTGGGTTCAATCCCTAGTACCAAAAAAAAAAAAAAAAAATTACATTTTCTTTTTAAGATTTTTGTAATGATGTTAAACAAGATAACGCATATATAATAGTTGACATTAGTATGTAATGATATTTGTTATTATTTACTGTAAGCGCCACAAAAGCAAGGATTTTATCTACCTTGTTCTCTGCTATGTCCCCTAATGCCAAGGAAAAATGCCTGGCTCAGAGGTTTTAGATAAATGTTTACTGAATAAAATGAGGAATAAATACACACCAAGGGTACAGGCTGTGACACTACCTCAATGAATATACTTAGTGCCATGGGTTCCTCATTGTATAGACACAATGATGGCCTTGCTCTCCTTTCTAGACCTGGCTATTCTTCCATGCAGGATCATCCTCTCTCACACTGATGGTAAAGGACAGGGCTAGGGATGCTTTACCCATGAGATGGCATCCCACAGGGCGTGTGGGGAGACACGAGCAGACATCCACTGGAAGACATCCTTCCATCCATGGGACTTTGGGCCCCTGCTTGTGCTTGGGCCATGGTGGCCTGACCTAGATGATATAATTAGAGGCTATCAAGTTCTGTACAAAATGGGGGCAAAGGAAGGCTAGAGGAGAAGATGGGTGACAGAATGGCAGTGTCTCACCTGTCAAGGTTGGGCAAAGGGACCAGCAAGGTGGAGGAGGTCGCCTGAGGCACATCTGGGCTGCTGGTCTTGGGGGTCACACCCCGGAGGTCAGGTCCCAACAGACGGGGAAGAGCTGTGCAGAGCAATAAGGATCAGTTACTTCAACAGGAACAAGACTGAAGCAAAGTGGCCCCGACAAAGCATTATCTCAGGAACACAAGAATCACTGGCATCTGCCTCTACAGTGTTTTCTTGTTTTATTTCGTTTTTTTTTTTTTGCAGTGCTGGTGATTGAGTCCAGGACCTCACCCATGTTCAATAAGCAGTCTACCACTAGCCACATCCCCAGCCCTTGCACTGGTTCTCACGGAAATCTTTAGCCTAATAGGGATTCTAAGGTGCCACCCCCGAACCAGTAAAGCAGGCTCTCAGGATGAGCATCTACATTCTCAAAAAGTTCACGCAGGCGATTCTAATGCCCTCTATGGGTGACAACCTTTGCTCTATGACCACACATCCGCACACTCTCGCCCAGTCTCTAAATCTCTCTTCTGTTCATTGGTTCACTTACTCCATAGCCGCTAGTTCTTTCATTGACTCCTCCCCTTCCTAGAGCTCCACCCATTTCCTTGGGTCTAAGCTCCACCTTCTTCTCACTTGGCTGCACCACAACTCAAATTCCAACAGCGCCAGACTTCTTAGATGTAGCCCTGCCTCCTTAAGGCCCCGCCTTCCTCCGCTCTAGCCCCGCCCACTGTCGCTTTGGCAGTTTCCCTGCGCCTCTTCGCTCCAGTTCAGAGTCTCCGCGGCCTTCGGGCGCTAGCAGATGAGCTGCCCCTTA
Source organism: Tamias sibiricus (assembly GCA_025594165.1). Classification (NCBI taxonomy): domain Eukaryota; kingdom Metazoa; phylum Chordata; class Mammalia; order Rodentia; family Sciuridae; genus Tamias; species Tamias sibiricus. The sequence continues at coordinate 69,743,048 of CM046662.1, forward strand.
CCTCGGCCCAGGAGACCCGTCAGGCGCCACATGTCGCCAGCACCATAGAGACCGCGCAGCTGAAAAAGCCAGGCCAAACCATGGGACAGCCGCTAGAGCGGCCGCCGTGGTGTCCCAACTGGTCACCTCCCCACCCAAGTCTTGAGCTCGCCAATTAGAAAGGAGCTCCACCGGAAGGACGGCACCGAGCGAGAGGAAGTGGAGGATGTGGGCGGATCTGGGGGTAGTCGGGAGGTGAACCGCGATAAGGGCATGGGGGTGTGAGCCCGGGAAAGAACTGTCCTTTGCCACCCCCACTGGAGAGGGGAGAGCGCGCCGACCCGGGGATCGCAGGTGGCAAGGCCAGATCGCCCGGAACAGGGCCATTGAGAGCAGGGCTGGAGCAACTGCTGTGGAGCAAGAGGACCTTGCAGACCCCGCGGAGCCGTTAAAGAGGAAAGACTCCCCAGGCCCGGAGATTTAAGGAGGCGAAGTATCCAGGCCGGAGGAGAGGAGCCTTAGGGTCGCACGGAAGAAGCAAGCAGTCCCAGCTTCCCTCTCGAGGCCACCTTTTATAGATGCCAGGCCCCGCCCCGACCCCACCGTAAGCCAGGAAAAATGCACCAGGCAGGATTTCGATTCCGGGATTCTAGCTGTGGCTAAGCTTGATCGCACTGTGTAGCCTAAGGCCGACTCCTTCCCTTATCAGGGCTGTGTACCACGACGGAGTCAGGTGGAATAGTCTCCCTGGTCCTTCATGGTGTAACGGGTTGAGATGCTGATTTGCTCCTTTCAAAATCTCAAGAGAGCCAGCCACACGCCCTGTTAATCAGAGCCCATGTCTGCAGACCCAGCCAATGTTAAGTGTGTTCTTTTGAGAGCATAGCTCTCCTTTCACTATATTTGAATCCATTAAATAAAAGTGCTCAAATTAAAATGTAAGGTGCTCAGATTTAGACTTCTTGTCCTCTTCCCCCTTTTTCGTCCAGTGTAAGTCTCTAGAATGAAAGAGTACTGAACATAACTACTTTTAGACCCAGGCACGTGGTATGAAAGTTGTATTAATTTGTTAAACAGTTTTTGAGCCAAAAGTCAGCTGCCATTCTAAGATCTGAGAAATCAGTTAAACAAAGAGCTTCTTTGACCTTCAGGAATACACGGTCCAGTGGATTAGAGTGGATGATGGAGTCCCACAAATCTGAGTTTGATTCCCAGCTTTCTAATTTTCTAGCTATATGATCTTGTGCAGGTTCCTCAATCACACCAAGCCTCTTTTCATTTATAAAATAGGGAAAGTAATACCTAATGCAATTGTTGTGAGGCTTAAATAAAATAAAAGTTTAGCATAGTTCCTGGCATGTGAAGAGCCCAATCAATGTAAATTGTTATTACGGTTGTGGAGGAGGTGTGTAGGCAAATGCATTAAATAACATTGTAATAGAAGCGTGAGCAGTGGATTGTGGGATGTACCATGGAAAGATTCAGAAAAGTGGTTGCATTTGAGCTGGGCCTTTAAATGTAAGTAAGAGTGTATGAGGTAGAGAAGAGAAAAAAGAATTGTAAGCAGAGAAAACTGTAAATAAAGGCCCAGGAGTTTGAATATTGGGGAACTATTCAGAAATATCCTTAGTTTGGGATCTGGGACAGCTACCTTTCACATTCCTTATGTTGCTGCCTCAAAACAAGTGTTCTGGTTCAGCTGTGTTCTTCCTGGGACTTCGGTGCCCTTCCTTTCTACCTGTCTGTAGTTGGCTTTCTTTTCCAAGGGTCAGCCCAGTCCCAACTCTATAGTGAATACACCCCAACTGTTTGAGCCCTCCCTGCTCTCTGCTTCTCTCAGTTCTTGTAGCACTTAATTTCTTACTACATGGTTTAGCCGTAATTCCATGTTGTCCTGTTATTTAATTACCTCATTTGTGTAAATCTAGCCTCCCCAGTTCTCCAGGGCAGAGAGAGCATTTTCCCATTTTGTGTCCTATATGGGGCTGACATAAACTAAGTCCACAGAATATGTTCAAGCAACGCCTGTTGACGACCAGATACCTTGTGCTGATGGTGATATAGCTGAGGGCACCAGAGCCCAATCATGGGATTTACTGATTTGAGTGGAAATGTATTCACTCCACATACACACATTCATTGAATACACACAGTCATTGAGCACTCTCCCTGTTTGAAGCTAGTTGAAAGATTTTGAAGGAGAGGATCTGAGAAGACAGATGTATAAGGTGCTTGTTGTCATGTATAAAATGGCATTATGGCATCTTGTCCCCAGAGAGCAAGGGATAGGTGTCAGGGGCAGCTGGCCTCCTCACTGGCATACCAGGAGCACTGTCAGGAATAGCAACTCTGTTTCCTTGAGCTTTGGATTTGCCTGAACTGCCCAGGCTCCAAACCATCAGCCATTCTCTTCTGTTCCCCAAACTCTGTGTGGTTAGATTATGGCCCAGAGTCAGGTTGATTCAATCTCTCTTCAAAGGTAAGCTATCTTACACTGGGAGCCTATTGTCCAGGTACCTAGTTAATCACCTCTTGTGATAAATACCTGTGCTACTGTGTACACAGTGAATGTTCTAGACTTTTGTTATTGCCTTCGTTTTTGTAGACATTCTGAATTTGCATTAATCAAGTATATGAGAGCTTAATTCAGTCCTAGAGAATGTCCTGAATGTATAACAACTTTAAAAATGGCTGTGGTCCCTGCCCTCACAGAGAAAATAGTGTAGCGGGGCAAAGTCAGTAGGCAATTAAAATACAGGATGGTGTTTTATTTATTTATTGCAACATAGCAAACACTCCAAAATTTAGTGCCTTCAAACAATCATTTTGTTAATCTCTCACAGTTCTGCAAGTTGACTGGGCTCAGCTGGGCAATTCTGCTAGTCTCTCTTGGGGTCTTAAGAGGTTGCAGTCAGATGGCAGCAGGAGCAGGAGTTGTATCTAGACAACTGATGCACTGGAAAGGTGGGGCCTTGTTCTCTTCCCATGTAGTCTTGGGGCCTCTCTGCTCTACATAGCCTCTCCAGCTGGGTAGCAGAACTTATATGACAGCTCAGAGCTTCCAAAATTACCAAACTGGAAGCTGCCAGGCTTCTTAAAGCTTAAACCTGGAACCAACAGGCATCACTTCTGTGCTCTGTTACAGCAGTTTATAGGGCCAGTTTAGAATCAAAGTGATAGTGAAAGACACAGGTCATGAACATTGGGAAGTGTGGTTCTTTGGCTACCAGCAAGTTCTACAGTATAGGGAATGTACAGGTGCCATGGGAGTTGGGCATGGTGGCATACGCCTGTAATCCCAGCAACTCAGGAGGCTGAGGCTGGAGGATCATGAGTTTAAAGCCAGCCTCAGCAACTTAGCTAGGCCCTGTCTCAAAATAAAATATAAAAAAGATTGGGGATGTGGCTCAGTGGTAGAGTGCCCCTGGGTTCAATCCTTAGTACAAAAAAAAAAAAAAAAAGAGAGAGAGAGAGAGAGAAGAAAGAAAATAAAAAGAAAAAAAATCACACACACACACAGCACTGTTGGAACAAGGAGAGGTCCAGACCTATGCATGGAAGTTGGGAAGACTCGAAAGCAGCTGCATCTACACTGGTCAACCTGAATGGTAAGGACTAGGAACTAGTCAGGTGACGATGAAGGGAAAGCACAGTACAGGAAAGGGAAATAGCTGATGCAAAGTCCCAGGGAGACACAGAAAACACAGCTTAGCAAAGAAAGCACAATTTAAGATCACTATGAGCCGGGCGCAGTGGCACACGCCTATAATCCCAGCACTTGGGAGGCTGAGACAGGAGGATCGCGAGTTCAAAGCCAGCCTCAGCAATGGCGAGGCACTTAGCAACTCAGTGAGACCCGGTCTCTAATAAAATACAAAGAAAGGGCTGGGGATGTAGCCCAGTGGTCGAGTGCCCCTGAGTTCAATCCCCAGTACCAAAAAAAAAAAAAAAAAAAATCACTATGAGCCAGGCATGGTGGTGCACACCTATAATCCCAGCAGCTAGGGAGGCTGAGGCAGGAGGATTGCGAGTTCAAAGCCAGCCTCAGCAAAAGTGAGGCACTAAGCAACTCAGTGAGACCCTGTCTCTAAAATAAAATACAAAATAGGGCTGGGGATGTGGCTCAGTGGTAGAGTGCCCCTGAGTTCAATCTCCGATATAAAAAATAAATGAATACTGGGCTGGGGTTGTGGCTCAGCGGTAGAGCGTTTGCCTAGCATGTGCACGGCCCAGGTTCGATCCTCAGCACCACGTAAATAATAAACACATTATGTTCAAATAAATATCTTAATAAATAAATAAATAAATAAATTTACAGTGGCTGTAGGGGTCAGGGTTGGCATAGGCGGGGGGTGCATAGAATAGTGACAGGCCTGGAGAGTAAATGGGGCCAGGTCATAAAGCTTCGTAAGCCCTGGAGTTGTCTGCACTTGGTCAGAGGGCACGGAACACCTAGGAAGGGTTTTAACAGGGGAGTAACCAGGACAGAGGACCAAAGAAAGGCCTTTGGCTACTGTGTTGGGGACAGATTGGAGAGATAAATTCTTCATTTTCACTCTGTCCCCTCTAGGCCAGTGGCCTCACCTTCAACCTCAGCACTGACTCAGGTCCTTTAAATGTTTTTTTATTAGTGGGGATTTTTGTTATGAAGGAATGCAGATTCCTTTTTACAAATGTTTTGGTTTATTTCATTTATCTTTAAAAGGACATGTAGAAAACCTGCTACCTGGCAGGGATCTGGACCTGGGGTTGGTCAGACGGTCAAACAATTTATATTTAAATGTGAAGTGTGTTAAGGAAGAGCCTGCTGGTAGGGAGCAGGGAGCATGCCAAGTTCAGTAGGTCTGACCCCTCAGATGAAAAGATATATAAAATTTAAATTATCTTTTCATTACCAATGAAAAGATAATGTAGGGGAGGGCGTAGAAGGTCACTGAAAGAGCTGCTACTCTAGTAAAAAGTCAAATAGTACTAAAGGTTTATATCAAACCCAGCAGACTTCGGCTCCCTGCTCTCCAGTTTCTAGTTCTGCTCCCTAGAGGCGACCATTTCAACCCTTTGAAGTGTCAGGAAGCAGCAGAAGAGCAGAGGCTCTGAAATGGGAGTGTCTCACATCCAACATAGCCCTCCTACCAACCAGTCAGGTTATCTTGGTCAAGTTAATTATAATATTTTCCCTCAGTTTTCTCATCTGTAAGATGGGGTAGTGCAGTCAATAGTAGCTGCATGTAATGATGATGATGATGATGATGATGATGATGGATGAAGACTAACTTGAGAGGTGCTGGGAGCGTACTTGGATGTTAGTCATAAACTATACAAATAAACGTAAGGCATGATTGTGGTTTAGAGGAAATGACAAGGACATAGGCTCAGTTGGAGGGGTCTGAATTTTCCCTTTCTTCTAAGGCCAAACTCTGTTCTCAGTCCCATTCCCTTCCTGTCTCTTCTAGAACTTGTTGCTATTATTATCCTTTTCCTCATGCTAAAGCATACATCTCTTTACTAGACTTTTTTTTTTTTTCTTTCTGCCTGAAATAGACCAGGCCTTACTTATCTTGGGTGAAAAGTTCTTTACTTGATCCTCCTGCCCTTTTCTGATCCCATTCTGTTCATTTATGTCTACCATCAGATTTCTTAATCAACACACAAGCTGCTTCCCAGTTCTACGCAACTTCCTTGCTCTTCATCTATGTTTCCTAACTTCTATCCTTGTTCTCATGCAGGGTCACAAGGATCATCAAAGCCCACCTCATTAATCACATGGGCCTTTGGATCCAGAGCACTTGACTCAACTCCTTAAATCTTACATACAGAACCTCATCATCTTGCTTCTTCGTTTTTTATTGTATCATTTCTCCAAGCCATCCAGGGAAGAAAGAGGAGTGACTCAATTCCCGTCTGTAACCTCCCACCCCCACATTCGTTTTGACTCTCATTGCAAATGCTAGAAACTCATTGAAGCTAGCTTTTGAAAAGTTTTATCAGGATACAGGGTGGCGGGGGGGGGGGGGGTGGTATCTAATAGACCCCAAGGTCAGGGTAGGGCTGGCAGCCAGGAAAAACTAGAACTATAGACTCAGGAGCCAACAAATTGAGTGTGCTCGCTCTTGCATTCCCTCTCTCTCTCTCTCTTTCTCTCCCCCTCCCCCCTCCCCTCTCTCTCTCTTTCTCTCTCTCTCTCTCTCTCTCTCTCTCTCTCTCTCTCTCTCTCCTTCCTTCCTTCCTTCTGGATTTCTTGTGATCTGCACAGACACTCCCACACCCCAGCTAGTCACCAGGTCCTATTAAAAAATCACCCTCTTGCATCAGGTCCTTGAGCCTGTCTCCTCTTCAATTTCCCTTGTACTGCATCTACCTTGTTTGTTTACCATCTGATTATTTTTCTGTCTCTGTTATTGCTTCTTCCTCTTCTAAACCCTAGTGCAAGCACCACCCACCCAAAGATTTCAGATCTTTGCTCTTTTTATGGAATTCCCTTTTGCTTTGTTGACTCCTAAATGAGAGTATAGTTGTTAAGAACTTGAGTTCTAGAATCCTAATGGCCTGTGTTTGAATCTTCCACTACTTTCTGATTGTGTAAACTTGGGAAAGTTACTTAAATTTGTGAGCCTTAATTCTTTATCTGTGAAATGGGGTGCATATAAAGTGCTTAAGTTAGCACAGTGTCCAGTGCACAGAAAGGACTCAATAAGTAGTAACAATGATTAGCCTTACCTTGTTCTGTTTCCTGAGTTTCAGTCCTGCTAGCCTTTTCCCTTAGATGTTCTGCTGTGATTGCATACCCACCTGTCAGAATTCTCTACATACTGGGACCACAAAAAGACAGTAATGGCAAAAGCAGGATGCAAATGGGCACACTCTGACTCAGAGCTCTGAACTACTTGGCAGGGCCGCCCTCCTGCCCTGCTCCCCACCTCTGTGCTGGTGGGAGGGGAGCAGAATTCTCTAGATGCACCTTTTTGAGAACTGAGGGTGGGGGACCTGAAAAAGATGGGTGGTCTCATCAAATTTTCAAAGGAACCCCACCTCCAACCTGACCTCAGTCAGGCCTCAGCAGAGAAGACTCCTGTAAGCCCCCAAATCCTGTGCTGGCTGACTCTTGGGACTCAGGAAGACAGGCAGGGCTGCCATCAGAGGCACATGGAGGATGGGGATCCAATCCACCCCAGCGGGTGAGAGGAGGTATCGCAGGATCTTCAGTGCTTCAAGAGTGTGTGAAAAGTGCGAGCAGCATCCTCAGGGCATTGTGCCAGGCTCAGACTGGGGCCTCCCTCAAGTGCTAGGGTTTTGGTTCACTTCTAGAAGCCAGAAATGCTCCTGTTTTTTAGCTGAGCTATTACAGATCCCTTTGCACCCTTGTGAACATTCATCACCAAGCCCCACATGTAGAGTGTACGGCTCTCTCAGGCCCAGCAGCTCTGCTCTCCTGGCCTGCTCTCTGGTCCCAGGTGGAGACATTTCTGCAGCAGGAATCTTGGAGGGTAATGCTCCCCTCCCACCAGCACAGAAGTGGGGAGCAGGGCAGGAGGGCGGCCCTGCCAAGTAGTTCAGAGCTCTGGCTCTGAGTCAGAGTGTGCCCATTTGCATCCTGCTTTTGCCATTACTGTCTTTGTGGTCCTAGGTCAGGTATTAAATTCTCTGTCTCATCTGTACTGTAGGGATGATGATAGGTCTCTAATTGTTGCATTTTAGTGAGATAATTCAGGGAAAGCACTCAGTTTTGTTCACTTACACAATCTGAGGCCTAGGGCCCTGTCCTTGCAGGAACAGCCAATCCCATTCCACACACACACACACCCTGACTGCCATCTCCACCCCATTTCTTTTGTCCTGTGTTTACATGTCTGTCATTGCCTTTGGATGACAAGCTCCATTAAGTCAAAGATAGAACTATATAGGTCTATGTCCTTGGTGCCCAGCATGGGACTTGGCATATAGATGATCTTAACACTCGTTTATTGGAAGGAAGCGGTGAAACAATATAGAAGATCCAGGATTCCTTCTGGCCTCAGAGTCCCATCATCCACTCTGGTAATTCACCTTAAGTGTAGGGCCTAGGCCAGTCACTGTCCTAGAGTCTGGAGATACCACAGCAAGTGCAAGAGGCTGAGCTCCTAGCCTGGTGAACTGTCCAGTGAGTGATAGACATCAAGCATATAACAAAACCAATGATACATTTCAACTGGGAAACTTGCAAGTATGGAGAAACCTGGTTGCTGTGACAGCATGGAACAGGAGGACCACATTTTAGAGAGGGAAGAATTGGAAGGAATTTGCCACACCATGTAACAAGTAACCTAGCCCCAAGGAAAGGACAGGCTGGGGGTTAGGGATGTAGCTCAGTGTTAGAGTACTTGCCTAGCATGTATGAGGCCCTGGGTTCAATCCCCAGCAAGACACAAACACTCAAAGGCTTGGTTGAAGCAGAAGGTGAAAAAAAACTTCCAGGTAGAGGGAATGTGCAAAGGTCTTGAGGTTGAAGGTACTGAGTCTGCTGGATGGAAAACAAGGTTAATGTGACTAGAACCCAATAATGGAGGAGGTCAGTGGCCTCTAGAAGGCTGCAGAGCTGGAAGCCGAGCCTTGTGGGCTGTGGTGAGAATTTGAGTTGATTTTTTTTTTTTTTTTTTTTTTGTACTGGGGATTGAACTCAGGGGCACTTGACCACTGGGCCACATCCCCAGCCCTTTTTTCGTATTTTATTAGATACAGGGTCTCACTGAGTTGCTAAGTGCCTCGCCATTGCTGAGGCTGGCTTTGAACTCGCGATCCTCCTGCCTCAGCCTCCCAAGTGCTGGGATTACAGGTGTGCGCCACCGCACCCAGATGAGAATTTGAGTTTTTATCCGAATGATACTAGCTAACATTTGCTTAATTTTATGTATATGTGCACTGTGCTAAGTACTTTGCGTGCATGTTTTCTCAGTTACTTTTCACTTTTTGGTGCTATTATTTCCATTTTACAGGTGAGGAAAATCCTGACTCAGGAAGGTAAACTTGCTCCAGATCACACAGATGGCGCTAGCAGAGTTGGGATTTGAACCCACACATTAGGGTCCAACATCTGCCTTCTTAATTCTTGCACCCGGCCTAAGAGTTAAGTGCGGACTTCCACATCTTTTACTTCTAGTCGCCAATCCCTTCCCTCCAGATTAGAGGAACCCAGGTACACGTTTGTCCTGGTCAGACGAGCGCTCCCGTGGCTGGCTTGATCGCCTGCGGAGGCGGCCACAGAGTCGCCGGGTTTGGGCTCCCGCCCACGTGACCAACCAGCGCCGCTGTGCGGCCCAGCGCAGCGCAGTGCGACGGGTGCAGCCGCTGCCACCGCAGCTGTGAAATCTGGAGGCATCCCACCCGGGGAGCCGCCCCGGGTTGGGCAGGGAGGGGCGCCCCGCAGCCTCCGGCAGAGGGCTCCCTCCCCGCGCTCCCAGGACTGAGCCCGCAGCCCTGCCGCCTGCTTCACGTCTCCTCCAGCGTTGAGGGGGAAAGCAGCGTTCGTTTCTGATTAAAAAACGACTCTTTTTAAATGGGCTTCATTCTTTATTTCTTTCCGTCCTCTCCCAGGGCGAGAAAGAGGCGGAAAGCGACACGGAGAATCCATTCCAAACGAGCAGCCAAGAGAAGACGCGGCAGCTCCCAGATGTTGATGTTTTGTTTTTTGACATAAATCTTTGCACTCATATGGGAGTTTTCATTGATTCATGTTCCCATCTGCTGAATTTCCTTTTATTTATTTAATATGGCTTTTTGGGGAAATCTTGCTCCGAAGCTCTGGAGGAGCATAAACCGTGGCAACCGCTGCACCCCTCCTCCCTCCTCCAAACCTTGGCTGCTGGGGGCCGGGAGCTTCGGTGCCTGCAGAGAGAGGCCGGCTCCAAGGCTTCCTCATTGGTGGCAGGCGCCCCAGGCCTGCATTAACGTGGCTGTTCCGCTACTTGGGGCCAGCCAGAGGCTGTCAACGCTAGAAGGAACTCGCCGCCCTCCCCCGCAGTGCTGGGGATTGAACCCAGGGCCTGCGCAGGCTAGGCAAGGCTCTACCATTGAGCTTCAACGCAGCCCTGCTTCCAAGAAAGCAATCATGAGAGAGACAGGTGGGGAGCAGTGTTCCTCGTCCTTACTGTACCCACAATACCACATTCCCTTCATGCGAAAACACTCGTTTTAATCGACTTGGAAGCCAGAGAACATCAAACAATGAATGTCCGCAGATGGGGTTGTGGCTCAGAGGTAGAGCGCTCACCCAGCATGCCTGAGGCACTGGCTTCGATCCTCAGCACCATATAAAAATAAAATAAAGATATTTGTCCACTTATAACTAAAAAATAAATATTTAAAAAATAACAACAATGGATGTCGGTATTAAATGTAATAGCTTCCCCTCACCACCCTCCACCACACACACACACACCTGCCTTCCCGCACCCCAACAGTGATCCATTGGTAATTACCAACTCTGACTCTGGAGTCAGACTGGGCTTGAATTCTGATTCTGCTTTCCATAGCAAATTCCTGGGCAAGTTAACTTCTCCAAGCTTCAGATTCTGCATCTGTAAAATAGGGATAATTACTACTTCTTTCTCAGACACAGGCACACTTTACAGATGAGAACACTGAGGCTGAGAGTAGTTAAGAGATCTATCCAAGTGATCCTCACCCAATCCCACCACCTTTCCCTCCCACCAGTGCCTCCCTCCAGCCGCTCCCTTAGGGCTCCAGAATAGATCATATGCCTGACAGAGAGAGGTACTTTCTTTTCCATGAGGCAGAAAAAAGTCTAAAAGTTGATTCAGAATGCCTGACACTTTAGAACAATCTCCGTTTGACTTTAGAATGTAGGCCCAGATTTGGAAAGGAACTAGAGGTCATCTTATCCAGTCTTTTACCTATGCAGACCTCCCTGACAGACACAGCTTCTTCTAGTGGAAGATGTCTCTAGCATTAGGAGACCCACAGACCATTGTATAGAACTGTTGGGATGTAAGCAAACACAATTTCCACAGACAAAGCCCCTTAAGACTTATTGTTTTAAGGCCTGAGGCTCTTGTATCCAATCCTGAATAGAATGGAGATAACTTACAGTGTAAAACCATCCCATAGCACCATCTTTTGTGGGTCTACATTCCTTCCCTATGTACACCCCTTCAAGTCCAACCTTCTCTGCACATGCTAAGTGAATATCTCCTTGCTGGGGAGAATATGGCTGGATATCTGAGACTAATTTGATTCTAAGCTCACCGTGTCTATACACATGCCCTTAACCTTCATTTATGAGTTCCATGTCTATAAAACCTTACACATACATTAAACCTTGCTCATACTCCTACACTCTCCCAGCTAGATCTCAGACCTGGCAACAACCTGACCTCAACCATGCCCCCTACAACAAGGCAGTAGAGGATCCTTGATTTCTAATGACCATATGGAACAGGGAAGCCTGCTGACCTGAAACACTCCTCAGATCATTATGTAAGAAAAAAAAAATGCATTTCTACTATTTAAGCTACTGATTTATTACTGGCTTCCTAGTTATACCAGTTGGATGTACCTTAATTGTATAAAGGGGGTAGACAGTGAGTTGGTCAAGAGCATAGGTTTTGAAATCAGATTGACTTAATATACTTTCAGCTCCATCCCCTTTGAACTGGTGACCCTGTGTTACTGAGGAACATTGCTGAGCCTCGGTTTCCTTATCAGAAGAATGAGAGGAATGAGCATAACATCACAACCACTTTGGGAAACAACCTTTGGACTTGTCCATTAAAGCTGTTAAGATACTAATAGTCTTTGATAGTGATTCCAGTACTAATCATATGCCTTAGGGTTTTGGACCCCAATACACCAAAACGCGTGCGTAAGAATGTTCATAAAGTCCAAAAGGGGGGAAAAAAGTCAAACATCCATTTATTGTGAATAGAAAAATCAGTTGTGGTATTTTACACATGAAATGTGCAGCAATAAACTTCAATTAACTTCAGATACATAAAACAACCTAAATTAATTAACTTCACAAAGAGTAAGTTTAAAAAACTCAAAAGAACATATAGAGTGTGATTCCATTCACTTATATTTCAAAAATAGACAAAACCATATCAGTTAGGAATGCATACATGGGTAATAAAAGTATAAAGAAAGCAAGGGGCCTGGGGGGCTCTGTGGTGGAGCGCTTGCCTAGCACACACAGGCTCCTCGGTTCTGTCCTCAGCACTGTGCACACACACACACACACACACACACAAACAAAAACAAAAAACCACCAAAGGAATGTTCATCACAGATATATGAAACAGGTACTTATTAATTTATTGTGGGGCATAATTATTTATTAAACTGTTCATGTACATGTTTTAGACAGTGTGTGTGGCTGCCTGAGAATTGAATGAGGTAACATGTAAAACACTGAGCATCGCTTCCTGGTGTGTAGTAGATGCTCAAAGGAGCGGATTTTTTCATGTCAAGGGAAGAATTTGAGGACTTTGAGAAAGTTTCATACAATTAGCCAACGATACCATTAAGGAAAGATTCTATTTTTTCTTTGAAGCATACTGACTGCCTATTTTTGTGGCTTCTTGTGTACGTGTGTGTACATAGGTGGGAAGTATTGATTGATTTAGAGTTACTTGATGGTCACGAACTCAGTGCAGAATTAGAAAACTTCATTCTGCCCCTCAGAGAACACACAGAGGGAACAGGGAGAAAGATTCACTCTCGGGGGCCTGGACGACCAGCTAAGAGCAATAAGGAGAAAATCGCATTGTGTGGACTTTGTGTGAAGGGACCAGGTCTGGGGCCTTGGAAGTCCCCTGGGTATCTCACCTACATTCTCCTGGCTGCATCATGCTTCCTGCAATGTTGGCAAAGCCTCAGAAGCCAGCATTGATGACAGTGGGTTGACCCAGGGCCAGCTCAGTAATGGTGAGGGAAGTCATTTTGCTGACCATGTGCTCTAAGGCACTGTGGAAGCAGCCAAGAGTAAGAGTGGTCACCTAGCCAAAAGGCACTAGAACCAGCCAGGCGGGCCAGGAAAACCTGGCCAGAGATTTCTGGCTAGGAGATGCCAACAGAGCTGTGCCCCTGGGAAGCCAGCCTCAAGGGTCTTAGAACCAAGACTGCTCTGCCTATGTCTGGCCATGAACTCCAAGATGTGACTCCCCATGGGGAGCCCAATTTGGGCTACTGCACAAGGCCTATATTTCCAACTATTTTTATCTGCTTTCTGCTACTATAACATAATACCACAGACTGGGAAAATTACAAACAATAAAAGTTTATTTGGCTCATGGTTCTGAAGCTGGGAAGTCCAAGGTCAAGGGGCTGTATCTAGCAAGGGTCTTCTTGCTATACCGCAACATGGTGGAAGGGCAAGAGAGCATGCATGAGAGAAAAAGAGGGCAAGAGGGGCTGAAGTCATAACAAACTCACTATTGACTTAATCATCTCTTAAAGGTCCTACCCCTCAACACTGTTACAGTGGCAATTAAATTTCAATTTGGGGCCTTACTGTGGTGGTGCATGCCTGTAATCCCAATAACTCTGGAGGCTGAGGCAGGAGGATTACCAAGTTTCAGGCTAGCCTCAATGACTTAGTGAGATCCTCAGCAATTTAGCGAGATCCTTTCTCAAAATAAAATAAAAAGGTCTGGGAATGCAGCTTAATGGCAAAGTGCCCCTGGGTTCAATCTTCAGTACAGATGGGAGTTCAGCTAAGTGGTAGGGCAATTGCCTAGCATGCAGAAGGTCCTGGTTTGATCTCCAGCACCAGAAAATAAATTTCAACTTGAGTTTTGAAGGAAACATTCAAACCATTGTTTCAACTGGTTTCCACACGGTGGGCTGATACACTCTCCCATGCAGTTAGAGTCATGGAAACAAAGACTTTAAAATCTTGGACCACTTAGACTGCAGGTTTTGGGGCTCGAGGACCCCTTGTGCCTTTCACCTTTTACTTTGCTCCCTTCTAGATAATCCAATTCAGTCATTCAATTCACCCTATATCTACTGAGTGTGTGTACTGTACAGGTACTTTTTCTAAATGCTGGGCATATTATGAATAAGGAAGACATAAACCCTGCCCTCATGGAGTTTACAGTCTAAGGGAGAAAGAGGTGCTGGATAAGTAATTACAATTATGATGTATATTAGTAAAAAAGAGGTTCAGGGATTTATGGAAAGAGATAATAAGAGAACTGACATGGTTTAGTGATGTTTCTCAAACATGGTCCCTGAACTACCTACATTAGAGGCATCTGAAGTACATGTTGAAAACTCAGATTCTGGGCCTCCTGCAGATGTGCTGAGTCAAAATCTTTGAAAGTGGGGCCCAAAGAATCTGCTTTTTAAAAAAAATGAGGTAGGGGCTGGTGTTATGGCTCAGAGGTAGAGCACTCGCCTAGCACACTTGAGGCCCTGGGTTCGATCCTCAGCACCACATAAAAATAAATAAAGGTATTGAGTACAACAACTAAAAAATAAATATTAAAAAAATGGAAAAATATAAAAAAATAAACTGAGGTAAAATTTATATAACAAAACTCCAGCCATTTGAAGGTGTACATTCCAGTGGCATTTAGTACTTTTCACCATGTTATACAATCCTTACCTCCAGCCAGTTCTAAGACATCTCCACCATCCCTCAGGGAAGCTCTCCAGTCGTCACTCCCCTTCACCCTTCTCCCCATCCCCTGCCTACCACCAACCTGCCTTCTTTCTCTGGATTTCCATGTTCTGGACATTTCGTGTAAATGAGGTCACACACTATGTGATCTTTTGTGTCTCGCTTCTTTCACTTAGCACAATGTTTTCAAGGTTCTTCCCAGTTGTAGTCTTTCTTTTTAATCAATTCAATCAATCATCCATTGATGGATATTTGGGTAGTTTCTTGCTTTTGCCTATTATGACTATTACTAACTAGTACCAGCAATCATATACAAGTATTTGTTTGAGTTTTGTTTACAGTTCTCTCAGGTAAATAGCTAACAACGGAATTGCTGAGTTATATTGTAATTCTATGTTTAACCTTCTTTTCTTTTCTGTTTCTTTTGGTACCAGTACTTGAACCCAGGGACCACTGAACCACATCCCCAGCCCTTGTTATATTTTATTTTGGGACAGAGTCTCGCTAAGTTGCTTAGGGACTCACTGAGTTGCTTAGGGCCTCACTGAGTTGCTGAGTCTGGCTTTGAACTGGTGATCCTCCTGCCTCAACCTCCTGAGCTACTGGAATTACAGGTGTGTGCCACCGCACCTGGCTGTGTTTAACTTTTTAAGGAACTACCAAACTGTTTTTCATAGCAGCCGCATCATTTTACATTCCATCAGGAATGTCCAAGTGATCCAATACCTATTCATTCTTGTCAACACTTGTTGTTTTCCTTAACTATAGCTACCATGGTGGGTATGAAGTGGTAACACATTTTGGGTTTGATTTGTATTTCCCTAGTGACTACTTATGATGAGCATCTTCATGTGCTTATTGGTCATTTGTATGTCTTCTTTGGAGAAATGTCTATTCAAGTCCTTTGCCCATTTGGTTTTATTATTATTGTTATTTTGTCAGTGCTGGGGATCAAACCCAGGACCTTGCACATGCTGGGTAAGTGCTCTACTACTAAGCTACATCCCTAGGCCCTTTGCCCTTTAAAAAAAAATTGGATTTTCTTTTTGTTGTTGATTTAGAAGCTTTTTTAATGTATATATTCTGAATCCTACATGATTTGCAGATTAATAAATAAAATAGAAAATGTTTTTACCTTTGTGTGTGTGTTACTAGAGATTATACTTTTTTTTTTTTTATTATTGAACTCAGGGGCACTAGGCCACTGAGCCACATCCCCAGCCCTATTTTGTATTTTATTTGCTTAGTATTTTATTTTTATTTTAGTTGCTGAGTGCCTCACTTTTGCTGAGGCTGGCTTTGAACTTGCGATTCTCCTACCTCAGCCTCCCGAACCTCTGGGACTACTGGTGTGTGTCACCATGCCCGACTTGTACCCAGGGTTTTATTTGCTTGTTTGTTTGTTTTGCCACTAAGCTATATCTCCTGCTCTTTTTTTTTTTTTTTTTTTTTCTTTTTTTAAGTTTTGAGATAGGGTCTTGTTAAGTTGCCCAAACTGGCGTTGAACTTGAGATACTCCTGCCTCAGCCTCCTGAATCTTTGGGATTATAGGCATGCACCAGCAGACTGGCTTCTGTTTGTTTTTGTTTTAGCCATTCAGTTTGTGGTAATCTGTTGCATAGCAATAGGAAACAAATACAGACCCAAAGTAAGAGAAGGTTCTGAAGCTAGTATAAGCTGCTTTCTTGCTTGGACCTTATGACCTAGCAAATTTAACAGTGCTCCAAATGTCCACTGCAGATAAGAATGCTGATGGGCCTGGGGCTGGGGTTGTGGCTCAGCGGTAGAGCGCTTGCCTCGCACGTGCGCAGCCCGGGTTCAATCCTCAACACCATGTAAAAATAAATGCATTGTGTACAACTAAAGCAAATAAATAATTTTTTTTTAAAAAAGAATGCTGATGGACCTTCTGGGAATCGCTGATAGAAGAATTCAGATGTAGATTCCTGAATTTTTTTTTTTTTCTTTTTCTTTTTTTTTTTTTTTTTTTGTACTGGGGATTGAACTCAGGGTGCTTTACCACTAAATTACATCCCCAGACTTTTTTTTTTTTTTTTTTTTTTTTTTTTTTGAGACAGAGCCTCACAAAGTTACCCAGGCTGACCTCAAACTTGTGATCCTCTTGCCTTGACCTACCAAGTCTCTGGATTATAGGCATGTGCCATCACTAGTGGCTAGAGTGCTTAAAAAAATTATTGCAGCTGTGCCTTCTACATAAATAAAATATTCATGCAAAAAATAAAAAATAAAAAAGTCCAGCTCCTGGATTTGTTCCTGGGGAAGAAACCGATTGCCTGATCTGGAATGCCAAATGGATTTACCTATTTATTACAGAGGCTATTTCAAAGGATTCACATGAAACAGCCAGATAAAAGAGGTGGATAAAGCCAGGTATGATGATACATGCTTATAATCCCAGTGATTTGGGAGGCTAAGGCAGAAGGATTGCAAGTTCAAAGCCAGCCTCAGCAACTTAGGTCCTAAGTTAGACCCTGTCTCAAGATAAAAATAAAGAGGGTTGAGGATATGGCTCAGTGGTTAAGTGCCTCTGAGTTCAATCCCTGGTACGGGGGGGGGGGGGGGGGGGGGGGGGGGGACAGAAGAGGGAAGGAGGTAGATAGGATAAGGAACGTGGAAAGGGACGTGGAGCTTCAACTGTTCAGCTATCTGGAAGCTCTTTTTGTATGGTGTGAAGTAGGGGTCTAACTTCCCTTTTCATTTCATTTTATTTTATTTTGACACAGGGAATTGAACTCAGGGGCACTCAACCATTGAGCCACATCCCCAGCCCTATTTTGTATTTTATTTAAAGACAGGGTCTCACTGAGTTGCTTAGGAACTCACTGTTGCTGAGGCTGGCTTTGAACTCATGATCCTCCTGTCTCAGTTTCCCAAACCGCTGGGATTACGGGCATGCGCCACTGTGCCCAGCTTTATTTTATTGTTCTGAGTGTGGATTTCCAGTTGTCCCACAACAATTTATTAAAGAACTGTCCTTTTCCCTGTGAATGGTCTTGGTACTCTTGTCAAAAATCTATTGACCTAGCCGAGTGTGGTGGCGCACGCCTGTAATCCCAGCACTTTGGGAGGCTGAGGCAGGAGGATCGCGAGTTCAAAGCCAGCCTCAGCAATGGCGAGGCACTTGGCAACTCAGTGAGACCCTGTCTCTAAATAAAACACAAAAAAGGGCTGGGGATGTGACCCAGTGGTCGAGTGCCCCTGAGTTCAATCCAGGTACCACCACAAAAAAAAAAAAAAAAAAATCTATTGACCAAGCCAGGTGTGATGGCACATGTCTATAATCAATCCCAGTGGCTTGGGAGGCTGAGATCAAAAGTTCAAAGCCAGCCTTAGCAACTCTGTGAGGCCCTAAGCAACTCAGCCAGACCCTGTTGCTAAATAAAATACAAAAAAGGGCTGAGGATGTGGCTCAGTTGCTAAGTGCCCCTGGGTTCAATCCCCAGTGCAAAAAAAAAAAAAAAAAAAAAAGAATCCATTGACCATAGATGTATGAATTTATTTCTGGACTCAAAATCTATTCTCTTGATATATGTCTAGCCTTAAGCCAATATTATACTATTTTGATTACTGTAGTTGTGTAATGAGTTTTGCAATCAGAAAGTGTGAGTCCTCCAACTTTACTCTTATTTAAAATTGTTTTGGCTTTTTTGGATCCCCTGCAATTCCATATGAATTTTAGGATCAGTTTTTCCATTTCCGCACCAAGTCAGAAACTCTGAAGGAAAGCTGGGCATGGTGGCACAGCCTTGTAATCCCAATTACTTAGGAGGTTGAGGCAGAAGAAATGCAAGTTCTAGTTGGCCTCATCAACTTAGAGAGACTCTGTCTCAAAATAGCTTAGTGATAGAGCACCTCTGGGTTCAGTCCCTAGGACCACAAATTAGGCTCAGGAATTTCCCCTCTTTTTTTTTTTTTTTTTTTTTTTAAGTGGTACTGGAGATTGAATGCAAGGCTTTATAAACAAGCACTTTCTCATTGAGCTACATCCCAGCCTCTTTTTTAAAAATAATTTTTAAATTTTGAGACAATCTCACTCAGTTGCCCAGATTACAGGTGTATCCCGCCATGCCCAGCTAGGAAAGAAAAAAAATTAATTGTGAGTAAAATGAACATAACATAAAATTTACCACCTTAAGTATTTAAGTCAATAAATACAGTAAGTGGTGTTAAGTACATTCACATTGTCATGCAATCAATCCCCAGAACGTTTTTCATCTGGCAGAATTGAAACCGTACCCATTAAACAATTCGCCATTCCCCCGCACCAGAGCCTGGCAACCATCCTTTGACTTTCTGTCTCTGTGAGCTTCACTCCACTAAATACCTCACATACCTGAGATCATGCAGTGTCTTTCTGCCATGGGTTCATAAATCTTAACATAATGTCTTCAAATTTCATCCATGTTATGATATGTGTCAGAATTTCTGTCCTTTTTAAGGCTGAATAATATTTCGATATGTTGCCAGGCGCGGTGGCACATGCCTGTAATCCCAGCACTTGGGAAGCTGAGGCAGGAGGATCATGAGTTCAAAGCCAGCTTCAGCAATGGCAAGGCACTTAGCAACTCAGTGAGACCCTGTCTCTAATAAAATACAAAAAAGGGCTGGGGATGTGGCCCAGGGGTCAAGTACCCCCTGAGTTCAATCCCCAGTACCCACCCCCCAAAAAAATCAATATGTCTGTGTGTGTGTGTGTGTGTGTGTGTGTGTGTGTGTGTGTAGTTTGTTTATAAATTCAGCTATCTATGAACGTTTGAGTTGCTTCTACCTTTGGCTATCATGAGTAAATCTGCTATTAACATAGGAGTCCAAATATCTGTATAAGAGCATGCTTTCAATCCTTTTGGATTTATACCCAGAATTGGAATTGCTGAACCACATGATAATTCTATTTTTAATATTTTGGGGGGCCACCATACTATTTTTCATCAAACTGTTCCATTTCACATTTCCACTAACAGTGCACACAGTTTCCAATTTCTTCACATCCTCACCAATACTTGTTATTCTCTCAGCTTTTTTTTTTTTTTTTGACAGTATGAGGTAATATCTTATTGTGGTTTTGATTTGCATAGGAATCTGATGTTTTAAATAAACTTTATTTTCAAGCAATTTTAGATTTACAGGAAAGTTGTAAAGATAGTACAGAGAATTTCTGTGTATCTCTCATTTGGTTTCTAAAAGTGAAATCACTAATGTTATAATCTTACTTTCCATGGTACTTTTTCAAAATTAGGAATCTAGTTGGGCATGATGGCACATGCCTGTAATTCCAATGACTCAGGAGGCTGAAGCAGGAGGATTGCAAGTTTAAGGCCAGCCTCAGCAACTTAGCAAAACCCTCAGGAACTTAGAGAGATCATGTCTCAGAAACAAAAACAAAAACCCCTGGGTAGCCGGGCGCGGTGGCGCACACCTGTAATCCCAGCACTTGGGAGGCTGAGGCAGGAGGATCACGAGTTCAAAGCCAGCCTCAGCAATGGTGAGGCACTTAGCAACTCAGTGAGACCTTGTCTCTAATAAAATACAAAAAAAAAAAAAAAAGGGGGGGGGTGGTGGCTGGGTATGTGGCCCAGTGATTGAGTGCCCCTGAGTTCAATCCTCAGTACCAAAAAAAAAAAAAAAAAAAAAATCCCTGGGAATCTGTTTTGTGATGAGCACAAACACAGTGATGTGTGAAGTGTGTGTGGTGTGTGTGTGTGTGTGTTGCTGGGGCTTAAGCCCACGGCCTCACACATGCTAAATAAGTGCTCTACGCCTAAACTTCATCCCCAACCCACACAGTGATTCTTACATGTACTAAAGAGCCTCTGATTTAGGGATCAGAAAAGTTTTTCCAAAGAAATACATTTCAGCAGTTACTTGAAAGACAAGTCTAAGTGAGTAAAAGAAATGGGTTATGATCCAGGCAGATGGAACAAACTGTGTCAAAGTCTGGGGGTAATAAAGAACTTCTTGGAGCATTTGAGGATAATCATAATAGCAATAATAGTAATTTATTGACACTTACCATATGCCAAGCACTAGTAAACACTTTAGAAAATTATTGTACCTAATTTTTCACAACTCCATAAAGTGGGAAATATTATCATTTCTATTTTATAGATGAGGCAACTGAGAGTTGAAAGAAGCAACTTGCCCAAGTTCACCCAAAATGGTTAAAGTAGAACTCACACTCAAGTCCCTTCCAATTCCTTTTCTCCTACTAGGCCCCCAGTAAAATTTATTATCTGCTTGCCGTGAGGAACAAAGCATTAAATACATGGTCTTCCCGCCCCCTGTTTACTCTCCTACTCTCTCCCCCGAACTTTATACACTTCAGGGCTCAGAGAGGCCTTACCATTCTAGTTAACATTTTGGGGCTTTTTTTGTTTTTGTTTTTGTTTTGGTACTGAGGATTGAACTCAGGGCACTCGACCACTGAGCCACATCCCAGCCCTATTTTGCATTTTATTTAGAGACAGGGTCTTACTGAGCTGCCTAGTACCTCACTTTTGCTGAGGCTGGCTTTGAACCCTCAATCCTCCTGCCTCAGCCTCCTGAGCCCCTAGGATTACAGGCGTGTGCCACTGTACCCGCCCTGAGCCCTTACCA
Organism: Tamias sibiricus; assembly: GCA_025594165.1. Lineage (NCBI taxonomy): Eukaryota > Metazoa > Chordata > Mammalia > Rodentia > Sciuridae > Tamias > Tamias sibiricus. The sequence continues at coordinate 69,764,256 of CM046662.1, forward strand.
TTCTAAAGCTGTTTCTTAACTGTTATTCTGCCTTATTGAATTGATAGGTAAATGAATGAATGATAAAAACAAAGAGCAGGGCTGGGGATGTGGCTCAGCGGTAGAGCGCTCGCCTAGCGCGTGCGCGACCCGGGTTCGATCCTCAGAACCACGTAAAGATAATGCATTGTGTACAACTAAAAGCAAATAAATAAATATTAAAAAAAAAAAAAAACAAAGAGCATTAGTAACATCTTGCAATTATAGACTCATTTTTGTATCTGTTTAATGCCTGTCTTTTTCACCGTACTGCCAACCTGTATTGGCAAGAATCCAGTCTGACTGATTCACCTGATACCAGTAGATGCATACTAAATATTTAGTTCACATTGAATAAATGAAGGTAGGAACTCAACAAATATATTTTGGATGTTGAACGAGTAATTTTTAGTTTTGAGAAAGAAGAAAGTCAAATGGGTTGCTGGATACCATTTATATTAATTATAATTTCCCTCTCTCTCCAGCAAAAACTTCAACTTCACTTGCCCATCCATCATACCCTATACAAAGTGCCAGTGGTTTTGTATGGAGAGAAATATAGAAAAAATTTTGGTCCGACTGACCTAAGAAACATCTCTTTGACTCTTGAGAAGGTCAGACCCAGAGACAGGGGTGGGAAGTCCCTATTTAAGAATATAATCAAGGCTGGGTACCGTGGTTTGGGAGGCTGAGACAGGAGGATTGCAAGTTCAAAGCCAGCCTCAGCAACACAGTGAAGCCCTAAGCAACTTAGTAAGACCCTGTCTCAAAGAATAAAAAAAGGCTGGGAATGTGGCTCAGTGGTTAAGTGCCTCTGGGTTCAATCCCCAGCATTAAAGAAAAGAAAAAAAATTATCATAAAGTAGGTAGAATACAACTTCAGAAAGTCATCTGCCTTCAAGGGGGCTAGTGACCTCTCCAGCCCTCTTCCTATGCTGGGATTCTGCTTTCCGGGGCAGCACCAAAGCAGAATGACCATGCGGCAGGTGAGGTTATAATTGCTCTTTAATTCCCCTGACTCCCCCAGTGTTAAATTAGCTTTATGTCAATATCACATTGGCAGTTGGGATGGATTATTGAAGCTCATTCACTGCAACAGGCCCAGGTTCCACTTGCTCTACAGAACGGAGGTGACTGTGAGCATATTATTTCTCTTTAACTTGTTATAGTTGGTACATTTTCAGTCTGTTGTTAATATGAAGGGACTCACTCTGATGGGCAGATCATCCCAGCCTCTGCTTCTCACGAGAGCAACACAGATAGGCATGGTGGGAGGGCCCGACCTGTGACAGAGCTGGACAGCACAGAGCACAAGTGCTGGCCCCTAACGCACAGAGCTCTTTAGTTATCATAATTCACACTGTAGTCCCAAACACCTATTCATATACACACAAGCACATACCATCAGCATGCACACCACACACATGCATGCTTATATACGTTCAGAGTCTTAGTGAAGTTACAATCAACAAGAGCCCAGCAACAAAAATATAGAGGGAGGGCTGGGGATCTAGCTCAGTTGGTAGAGTGCTTTCCCAAGGCCCTGGGTTCAATCCCCAGCACCACAGGAACGAACACACACACACACACACACACACACACACACACACACACAAATACGGAGGGAGCCAACATTTTAGAGAATGATTTTCCAATACACTGTGCAAATTTGAAAGCCTTCTCCTACTCCTGCTTTCAACACCAATGCTTCTCTAGAAGTCCTGGCTAGTTTGTTGGCCACAGTTGGCAGAAATGACTGGCCAGGGATATCCCAGGGCAAGGATAAGGAAACCAACTTCTGGAGGCTCCTGTGTGCATATAGGGGACTAGTCTTTCTTTTTTGCTCTCCCCCAAATTTCCCATGAGCTGGCATGTTACTGAATTTCTTTTTTTATTTTATTTTTTGAGTTACTGGGCCACCCTACCACTGATCTACATCCTGAGATCTTTTTCTTTGGAGACGAGTTCTCACTGAGTTGCTGAGACTGTCCTTGAACTTGCAATCCTCCTGACTTAGCCTCCCAAGATGTTGGAATTATAGGCGTGTGCCACCATGCCTGGCTGTGTTACTGAATTCAAGATATTTCTGCTGCTTGGCCCAATTGCCAAAATTATTAACTATATAGCTCTACATTTATCCAAGCACGTCTGCACTGATGTTCAGTCACAAACATGCATTCACATTCCTATTCTTCCCCACCTTCACACACACACACACGTGCACATGCGCACATACACACAGGCGCGTGTGTGCGCGCGCACACACACACACACACACACACACACACACACACACACACACTACATATCCAGATAGCCTCCTAGCCACATGGTTTGTTTGGAATGCTGATGGGAAGGCATCTTGATTCTACCAGCTGGTCACATGCTTCACAAAAATCCCATCATTAAATATTTATTCCTTTGGGAGTCCCCAGTTAGGAATCAAATACCTCTGGTCAAGGCAACACACCATAAAGTTATCATCTAACATTTTGGCAGGAACTCACTTCTGCCCAGGGAATTTCCTTCTCCTTGGCTGGCTGACTCTTACGCATTCTTAGGTCTGATCCAGCCTTCTCTGCCCACTCTGCACCCCTGATTCAGAAGAAGTTCAGTCCTCCAATTTTCCATTCTCATTACTCCCTAACATTTTCCTTGGATGCACCTATTATAACTGTAATTAAATGATTATTAGTGTGGTTATGTTCATATAGTCTGTGGCTTTGGTGAACGAACGGCTCCAGTTGGTTAGGGGCTACCTTTCTCTCCATTCTTCACTCCCAGAGTTAGCACGGTGCCTGAACCAGTAGATAGTCAATAAAACTTACATGAAGTTGGAGGATTTGGGGAAAGAACAGAGAAAGAGGGAAAGGGTCACAAAGGGGCAGAACAGATGATTCCAAACCCTCTGATCATAGGCATCATAAGCCTTCAAATAACCTATATTTCCCTTCCTCACCTGCCAGGGTGACACCATGTCACCAAGCATGGGGCCTATTAAGATACCCAATGAAACCACAAGGGACTGCAATAGAATTTTTTTTATTTTTTAAAAAATATTTATTTATCTACTTTAGTTGTACACAATGCAATGCATTTATGTTTACGTGGTGCTGAGGATCAAACCCGGGGCCGCACATGTGCGAGGCAAGCGCTCTGAGCCACAACCCCAGCCCTGCAATAGAATTTAAGGGAACAGGCATTCTGGCCTAGTCTAGCTCCCCACTTTTCCAGAATGCAACTGAGAGCTCATCATTCTAGAGCAAGACTTCTGTGAGGAAATCTCTTTTTCACATTTATTGGTTTGTTTCTGAGGTCATAGAGTCTTGATAATTATTACAAAAACACTATCAGCTACCACTTATCAAAAGCTTACTCTATGCCAGACACTGGGCAAGTACTTTATACCTATTTAAATACAATTATCTTAACCCATCTTTTCAACCATCTTGTGAGGTAAGTACACTCTTATCCCCATTTGACAGATGGGAGAACAAACTCAGAAAGAGTAAGTGATTAGACTGAGATCACACAACTAGGAAGCAACTGAGCCAGGACAGAACTCTGAGGCCAAGCTCTTAACCACAAGCATAGGCTACATTCCACTCAAGTCCCCTAGGAGATGCCAGACCATCCCTTGTCCCTGCACTCTCAAACTCACTCAGCAAATATAAGCTGGTGCTGTTTAATCTTGGATGTATTTGGGATCTTGGGGGTTGCTGCTATTCCCTTGTCTTAAAACCACCAAGACCTGGCTCCTGATTCCTGGAATCAGAGAAGAGGAGAGATGCCAAAACATCTGGAACTTCGGGAAACAACAGGTATTGACAGCAGGAAGGCACCACTTTCTTGATGTTCCCCTGCAAAACACTCCCAGGTTCCTGGTCCTGCTGCTTGAAAGATTGGCCCATTTGAGTCTTTCCCCTGCATGCTTCTCTTATTCTGGTGATGATATGGAGATTCATTTGAGAATGACGGTCTTCAGGCAGGTGACAAATGAGCCACACAGGACCACACAAACCCAAATCAGCCAATTTTAGAGAGAAGCTGCCACTGAAGCTTGGCCCTGTTCTCTTGGGTTGTCAAGACGCTGGATTATGTGTACAACCCTTACAGGAAGTAAGAACTTGATATATCTGACACCTGGAGATGGTCTCTTTGTTCTCTTCTTTCCCTAGTTTGGCTTTGTTCTTCCAATCATTCTCAAAGCCTGAACTCCATAGCTCCAAATTAGGTCTGGAATCAGTTTGAGATAACAGTGATACCAGACTCATGCCAGTGAACTTGGTCTGATTTGTTTTTTCAACCTGCATTGATCCTAAACTGGCTGCAGTGGTGCATACCTGTAATCCCACTGACTCAGGAGGCTGAGGGCAGGAGGACCACAAGTTCAAGACCAGCCTCAGAAAATTAGTGAAGCCCCAAGCAACTTAGTGTGACCTTGTCTCAAAATTTAAAAAAAGAAAAAAAAAAAAAAAAATAGGACTGGGGCCGTAGCTCAGTGGCAGAGCACTTAGCATGTGTGAGGCACTGGGTTTGATCCTTATCCCCACATAAAAATCAACAAATAAAATAAAGCCATGCAGCCGGGCGCCGTGGCGCACGCCTGTAATCCCAGCACTTGGGAGGCTGAGGCAGGAGGATCGCGAGTTCAAAGCCAGCCTCAGCAATGGCGAGGCACTTAGCAACTCAGTGAGACCCTGTCTCTAATAAAAAATACAAAAAAGGTCTGGGGATGTGGCCCAATGGTTGAGTGCCCCTGAGTTCAATCCCCGGTACCACAAAAAAAATAAATAAAAATAAAAATAAAAAAATAAAGCCATGCTGTCCATCTACAACTACAAATTTTTTTTAAAATAAAAATGAATAAAAAGGGATGCATCTCAGTAGTGTCCCTGGGTTAAATCCCCAGTATTTAAAAAAAAAAAAAAAAAAAAAAAAGAAGAAGAAAAGAAAAAAAAAATCTACAACCTCTATTGATCCTGATTTTATCTTCTCTTGACTAACAGTGAATTCCTAAGTGACAGGGTCCAAGTCAGTGTTGAATTGGTCAATTGGCATCTTCCTCTGTTCCTGCTTTTTTCTAATGTGTTGTAGACTGCATTTCCCTGATTCCTTTTTTTTAAAATTAATTAATTAATTTATTTGTTTTAGTTGTTCACAATGCCTTTACTTTTATGTGGTGCTGAGGATCTAACCCAGGCTGTGCGAGTGCTCTACTGCTCAGCCACAACCCCATCCCCTTCCTGATTCCTTTGCCATCAGGTACGATTGTATGACTGAAAGACAGAAAGGAGGAAGAGGTCTTCTATCTGTTATTTTGTACTTTTTGCTAGCAAGATCCTGGAGATGGAGTTCTCCTGTAACAGCCATTCCAATTTGCTGGTGTCTGCTTCCTAATTCCTGGTTGACAAAGATCAGACAATGTGTTTTTTAAATCAATAGTTCCAGTGGTAGCCTTTAGATTTCTTAACCTTACTGATCATGTCAAATATATTAGCTCTCCTGGTGTATTTTCTGAGAGTCCATTTCACAAGTACTTACAATTTTGTAATCACAGTTTCCCTATACTATATTCCCTTCTGTTTAAAAATACCTAGAGTGGTCTGGCATGGTGGCACATGTCAGTGATTCAGGAGGCTGAGGCAGGAGGATCACAAGTTCTAGGTCAGCCTGAGCAACTTAGTGAGAGCCTGTCACAAAAAATAAAATCAAATAAAGCTGGGATGTACAGAGCTCAGTGGCTGAGTGCCCCTGGAGTCAATCCCCAGTACTGAGAAAAAAATTTTAAATACCTAGAGTGGTATCTGTTTTTGCACTGAACTAAGCCCTCACATAGTTATAAAAAATGACTCCTTGGAGAGAAAGAAAGAAAGAAAGAAAGAAAGAAAGAAAGAAAGAAAGAAAGAAAGAAAGAAAGAAAGAAAGAAAAAAAGGAAAAAAACAGTGTTGGAAATAGAAGATTTCTTTTTGGAGAGAATTTCTTTTCTCATCTATCACTAGGTTCATGGCCAAGATCCCTATAACAAAAGATGGATTAACAAAAGAAAAGCACACAAATTTATTTAATATCAGTTTTATATGACACAGTAGACTTCATAAGAAAACAAAGATCTGTAAAAAACAAGGAAAACTCAAATTTTTCTGCCTAGGTTGATGCAGGGTGGGCAATCATGCGGAACTATGACTGGACCAAGGCAGTATGACCTACTGGAACATAGTAGGGGGAACTTAGCAAGGCCTATTTGCCCAGATTCTTCTTGTTGACACTGTGTCTTTGAGGACAAGGATGTTCCTTTCCTATATGTTTAGGGAGGGCACCTTTGGAATGAGGGTCTTATGGCTTATTTCAGGGAAGAAAGGAGGGAAATGGCTGGTACATGGTGCATGCCTGTAATCCCAGCAACTCAGGAGGCTGAGGCAGGAGGATCATGAGTTCAAAGTCAGCCTCAGGAAATAAACAAAGCCAGAAGCAAAAAAATAAGGGAGAAAGTCAGAGGTATCATTATAGCCTGAGTGAGGGAAGAGAGTGTTGTTCCTGTTTTTGCCAAGCTGCCATATTTTGGAGTAGTGTGTCCCAAATTCCATCACTAGTATGTGAAAAGTAGGGGGTCAGTTAAGTAGACATAAAAATACATTATCATAAATAAGCATCTCTCACTACAACTAGTAAACTGTGTCATTCATAGTAAAACAATGATATTCAAACTTCTCAAATCATACATATTAAATGTTTTTGGTTCTTAGTATGTCATTTAGAACTCAACAAAGATATTTAAAACAAGCTGGGCATGGTGGCTCACACCTGTAATCCCAGAGGTTCAGGAGGCTGAGGAAGGAGAATCGTGGGTTCAAAGCCAGCCTCAGCAAAAGTGAGGCACTAAGAAACTCAGTAAGACCCTGTCTCTAAATAAAATACAAAATAGGGCTAGGATGTGGCTCAGTGGTTAACAACCTTGGGTTCAATCTCGGGTTCAATCTCCAGTACCAAAATAAATAAATAAATAAATAAGAGATATCTAAAGCAATAGCAAAAAATCTCCCTAAAAAAAGATAAAGGCAGCCGGGCGCGGTGGCGCACGCCTGTAATCCCAGCACTCTGGGAGGCTGAGGCAGGAGGATTGCGAGTTCAAAGCCAGCCTCAGCAATGGTGAGGCACTTAGCAACTCAGTGAGACCCTGTCTCTAAATAAAATACAAAAAAAAAGGTCTGGGGATGTGACCCAGTGGTCGAGTGCCCCTGAGTTCAATCCCCGGTACCACAAAAAAAAAAAAAAAAAAAAAAAAAAAAACAAAAAAGATAAAGGCAGGGATGGATGGAGTGGCGCATGACTGTAATCCCTAATACTCAGGAGGCCTAGACAGAAGGATTGCTAGTTCAAGGCCAGACTCAGCAACTTAGTGAGACCCTGTCTCAAAATTAAAAAAAAAAAAAAAAAAGGACTGGGCATATAGCTCAGTAGTAAGTGCTTCTGGGTTTGATCCTTATTACTGACCCCCACAAAAAGATAAAGGCAAGGGTAGAGCAGACAGAAGGTGGGCAAATAGCATATATTTCAAAGGTTTATTATGGCTATGTGCATGGAATAGGCAAACAGCACACAGTTCCAATGTGGGAGTTGACTATAACGTGTATGTTACACACACACACACACACACACACACACACAGAGAGAGAGAGAGAGAGAGAGAGAGAGAGAGAGAGAGAGATGGCTAAGAATTCTTTCTCCTAGTTTGAAAACTCAACCCCTTTTCTCATCTGAAAATTCCAAATGGGATGAGGAATGATGTAGAAGGTAAAAGATGGATGTGCTTTAGGAGGATAGGAATCAAGGTGAAGTGATAAGTCTGCATGAAAGAAGGAACAATGGAGTAGAAATAATGAAAGAAGAGCTGGAAGCAGGCAGGAGGGTGTAATAGGAGCGAATTTAAATTGAAAGGAAGGAAGGAAGTGACCAAAGGTGTGTTTGAGGAACAGATTAGCAAGAAAGCTAATTTCCTCACTCCTAGATGTCAGCTGCACAGGGTCTGGAAAACAGTACACCCGACAAAAACATTTACTGAACTGAAGAACAAAGTCACGGAGGAGCAGGGAGGCAAAATGGCACAGGGGATGGTATGTGTGTAATAATAATCATATATATATATGTATATATATGTATATGTAATAATATTTATATATATGTATATGTAATAATAATCAATCATATATATAATAATCATATATATATGTATATATATATATATATATATAGTACTGGGGTTTAAACTCAGGGGTGTATAACTACTGAGCCACATTCCCATCCCCAGCCTTTTTTATTTTTTATTTTGAGAGAGGTTCTTACCAAGTTTCTTGGGGCCTCACTAACTTGCTGAGGCTGGCTTTGACCTTGCAATCATCTAGCCTTAGTCTCCTGAGTTGCTAGGATTACAGGTGTGTGCCACTGCACCTGGCAATAATCACTAACATTTACTGAGGACCATAAGCTCTGCTAAGCATTTAAAATGCATTACCATTTTGAATCCTCACCAACACTAGGTAATTATTAATATTCCCATTTAATAGATGAAGAAACTGAGACTCAGCTTAAGTAACTCTGTCACACAGGCAGTAAGTGATGGAGTCAAGATTTGAATTCTGACTTGTCTGACTTTAAATCCAGTGCTTCTCACTGCTACACTATATGTATTCCCTTTTGAGCCAAGGGGAGGTCTGTGTTCCCCCAACTCCCCTACCACCCTATACACAAAAAAAAAATTAAAGGGGATTTCCAAAGGACATTGTCCCAAACCTGGTCTACCAGTGAGGAGAATACTGAGAGAGGAGGGATGGGGGTAAGGCCCTCCAACTGAGGAGGGACCATATTAAAACCTCATCTTCAACAACACAAAGAAAAACAATTTGAAACTTAATCATCTCCCAGAATTATGATCCCTCCCCGCAGCAGGGAGCACATTAGCAGAGCTGAGAAATGATAATTCAGCAGCCCCCAACCCAGCAGGGATGGAAAGAGAGGAGGCGGGAGGAGAGAGGAGGAAACAGAAGCAGAGATGCAGAAATGGGGGAAAGGGAGAGAGGCAGGGACTGACTTCTCTTGCTTCTTTTGCCTGCTCAGGTCTGAGACAGGGCACCAGAGGAATGGCCTGGTGGCACTTGATCCTTCCATTCTGCTCATATAGGACAGGGATCAGGTTGCTGCTCCCTAAGTCAGTTCTCAGCACCGGTGGATTCCCATGTCCAGAGCTGTATTTAAGCCCACCTGGACAGGTTTGATTTGTGGTTTTAGCCTTGGTGGGGAAGAGTTCTTGAGCCACCAGGTGGCCCTAGGCGCCCCTTGTCCGATGGCACCTAGGAGAGTCTGCTGTCCGTCAGGACCCGAGGTGCTGGACAGCTCCCAGCCCCAGCAACGATTCTCCCGAGTGCTTTGGAGGGGTGGAGCGAGGCTCCTCAGCGCCGCAGCAGTCCCCACCCTCAGGAGAAGCCCGAAGGCTGCTGGGAGCTCCTGGGGAAAGAGCTCGGGGTCATGAAAGGGTCCCGATGGAGATCTGGTGGGGACTTTGAGACTGGAGCCCCTGGGGCAACTTCTCCAGACACATTCCTTCCTTCTGAGTCGAGACCCCCTCACTCCCCACACCACCACCCCCGAGGGGGACAATGGCGCCTTCAGCCCCCAGAGATGAATGGGGCCTTTGAGATCGGCACGCCATCGGGTCAGCAGCGGCCACCGGGTCCGGGGCTGGGCTGGGGAGGGTGGGGAGCTCGTGGGGGGAGGGAAGGTATCCCATGGTCCCTGTCTTAGAGATTGGTGGGTTCTGCAAAGAGATTCATCCGGAACAGGCAGTTCCTGGTAAAGGGGGTTCTTAAGAGGGTGGGGATGGAAGGATCAGCTGCTCCTGCCCCACACCTCTGACAAGGAAAGGGGCAGTTCTGTGTTCTCTCCTCAGGAGGCAGCAGAGCAAATTGCTTGGGGAGAGAAACTAGCAAGCTCCTGCTACCTCTTGTGTTTCCTCCCAAATCAGGGTTCCACCCTTTGTTTAGATGGCCAGCTTCCCCACCTCCTCTAAGCCCCCATGTCCCTTCATCTGGGGCTGCCCCTGAGGCCTGATCCCTTTTTCCTGCTTCTATCTCCCCTCCCCTTCCTGCACTACATAGCCTACAAGGTTTCTATGGAAACGGGCTAGGAAGGCTCTGCCAGGAGGCCAAGGCCACTACTGCTCTTGAGGGGAGGAGGGATGGAAATTGAAAGTGAGGAGCTGGAGGTGAGTTCTAGCCACTCTCAGAGGGAATGGAGCTGTGCTGGGAATAAGACTTGCACGCAAGTGTTGGTGGGGTGCAGTAGGAACTGGGAACAGAGATGTAATTGAGTGATGTGACTGAGAGTTGAGGGGCTCCTTTTCATTCCCTCAATTCCCAGTGCCCCAGATATCTAGACAAGCTCCCACAGAGGGGAAATTAGTGGGTGAAGAAGGGAGACAGGTAGTACCAAAAGCTCTGACCTTCCCTCCCTCACATGAGGCTCCATTCCTTTTCCCTTCCTGTGGACATGCCCACTTGAGAGGAGGCCTCCAGGAAACCAGATGGTCCCTAAGAAGCGAGAAAGGAAATCAGAGTGGGGTGTGGGTTTTCAGGGATGTTCAGGAATCTCCCCAGGTAGGAGGCTAGAGGCCTAGAAATGCCAAGTAGTTTTACAGCATCTCTCCCTGTTGCCTTCCTTGAAGAGTTGTGGGTTAAGCCTAGAGGCTAACTTCCTCCCCTCTGTCCATCCCCCTTAAGAATATTGGGCTATAAAAGGAGGAAAATGGAGGTGGCCCGGGAGTGGGGGATTGGAGAGCAGAGAAGGGTGAATAGGCCTAAAACAGGAGGGCCTGGGTTGATGGGTGGGGAGGAAAGTGTATGGCTAGGGCAGGTAGGGGGTTCTTAGAAGCTTCATCTGGCACCTCCTAGGATGAACTCAGCCCTCATCCACTCCCACCACAGGCAAAGCTGCCTCTTGGCCAGGGACTATTTATTGGAAATCTCAGAATCCTGAGAGAGTGTGTTGTGGGAATCTCTTGGGAAGGGGCCTCCCAGGTTATCATAAGGTTCAGCAAAGCTTCCCTGGGGAAGAGGGGAGTGAAAGGAGTCCCCTGAGAGCCTAGAGTTTCCTGGATCTGAGCCATTGCTTCTCTTTTGGCCATAGCCCCCAGCATAGCCGTCTTGGTGTTTGCTTATTTTGGTTATTTTTTGATCAGATATTTTGGCACTGTGCACACTGCCTCCTGTTGCCATGGCAGCCGTGACAGGGGCTGAGGCACCGTGAGAAAAATACCAAAATTAATGAGTGAGCGAAAGTGCAGCCGAGAGAAAAACGAGGTTAAAAAAAGAGTTAAAACAGTAATGAAAACAGGCTTCCCAGCTCTACAGCAGAGCAGCTGCTGAGGCCTCCCCAGAACAACAGCCCCCACCCAGCCTAGGGCTCCTGGCATCTCCCTGACCTCAAGGCAGGACTCACTCACCTTCCCCCACCCAGCCAGTCACAGACCCAGCAACAGCCACTTGGGGACCATCCTAAGCACGACTGTATATCAGCTCCAACAGCAGATCAGCTCTCATATCAGGTAGCCGCCCGCCTCCCAGAACAGCATCTCAGGGAACAGCTTCTCATCTCCTAGACAACGGATTCTCAGCTATGGCCCCCACACAACAGTAGTCCAGCTATATTACCAGGAAATGGCCTCCCAGCTACAACCAAGCTTCAGAGTTATAGCTGCAGGCATAACAGCATCCCAGCTAGAGTTCTGCACACAAGAACAGCCCAGCCACAGTCCTGGGCAACAGCATCTTAGCTATAGCCAATCCCCAGTATGCTGTCATCACAGCAATAGCTTCAGGACCAATAGCATCCCAGCTACAGTCCTATATACAACAGCAGCTCTGTTCTCATCCCAGGTAACAGCTTGCTTCTCAGGTACAGGCTCCTAGCAACAGCTTTCTATCTCCTAGGACCTAGGCATTGAATTCAGCTAGAACCCCCACCTTTGTCACAATAACTGAGAACAGCTTTTCATCTATAGCCAGTCTCAGGTGGGCCAGCCTTATATCTATAGCTTCAGGCCCAATAGCATTTCACTTACAGGTTTCCCCAATATTTACATGTGCACACACACACACACACACACACACAGAGCTTGACAACATCATTTCAGGTCATCTGATTTTCTGGCTCTACCTAGGCACACCAGCATCACGATATCACAACAGTGTCCCAGCTATAATCAGAGGCCATTATGATTTTGGTTACAGCATCTCAGTCCTCTATCTACAATCCATCCCAGGTACCCATATATCACAGAAAGCAAACCCAACAACTTCCACACCTAGCATCAACCCAGCCTCCATTCCCTAGACACAGTCCATAGTGGAATCTCAGTCACTATCAGTTTCAAGAGCCTCCCCCTATGCTCCACTTGCCAACCAATCCTTCTCCCAGTTTGGTACAAGGCCTGGCTTCTCTCACATTCAAATGCCACCTCCCTTATTCTTACTCCCAGCCCCAACCCTCTTGACTGCCCTCCTCAGGGAAAACATGCCCAAATACCCATACCTACATTGCCCCAACTCAGATCCCCACAGAACAGCCTGGCACCTGGAGTAGGAGGGGATGGGAAGCGGGGAAGAAGTATAGACACACCCTGGTGTTGTTGCCCTGGCCCAATTCTGCTGCAACCACTGCAGGATTTGGGTTTGAAGGTGGTGGAGCAGGGAGGATGGAGGAGAACATCTGGGAGATTAGCATTTCCTGCCCAGCTCTGTGCCTGCCGATCTTGCTCAGCCCAGAGCAAGGGAGGAGAACAGAGGAGCCTTTGAATGGCTCCCAGCAAGCAGCCTGGGGAGGGTTTGCTGCAGTGGGTAGCAGACAAACACTGGGGGCAGGGAGACTGGGGCAGCTCCCTGTGGAAGATTTCTTCTCTCTAGGCCACGGATTCCCTCCTTGGAGTTGTCCTCAATGATGGGATGACCATGAACTTTGCAGGAGACAGACAGTACTTACAGGACAGATTCTCCTTTCACCAGCTTATTTCACCTCCTGCCCAGAGACCCCACACTTGGGTTCCTGGGCTGAGGGCTGGAGCTGAGGGTCAGAGTGTAGGGTCCAGGCCAGAAAGGAAGTCCAGTTGGGTGAGGGTGTGGGGGCAGTTGCTGCTCTAGGAAAGATTTGACAGTCCTTGCTTGCTCCCTTAGCTGGCCACAAATTCCACCCTTACCTGAAGAGGGAGAGATCAGAGCTGAGAAGAGGCGGAATCGGAGGAAAGAGACAAGGGATAGAAGAACGTTAGGAAATAGGATAGGGATGAGAAATTAGAGGTTAAGGCAAAAAGACCCAGAAACCAGTCATAAAAATGCCCTTCCACAACCAGAACCAGGCCTTGCTAGAGACAGCCTTCCTCATTCTTTTGACCTAGAACATCCTTTCTGGACTTATTAAGAGGAGGCAGGCAGGAGGTCCTATTGAATTGGGGCACTTGGCAGCCTGGGGTACCAAACCCTGAGCTCCGGAGGTATTTCCCAAGCTGCTCAGGAACCCCTAGATGGCGCCAGAGAGCCAGAACTGAGAGGGAGAAAAACGAGTATTGGAGTGTGTGAGACACTGCGTGTGACATCGTGTGTGACTCGTTGAGTGTGAGTGTGACAGGGAGCGTGTGGCACTGTGAGGGCGTGTGACACAGGCCATGACACTGCGCGGCCTCGCGGGGTAGGGACCCGTGTGACTTGGTGTGAATGTGTGTATGCCACCGGTAAAAATGTGTGTGGCCATAGCTCTACACAGCCCAGGGGGCAACTGATTAGTCGACCCTTGAATAGTCAGCTCCGGCGCGCACTTCATCCTCATACTTGTATATATCCCCCATCCTCAACCTAGAGCCCCCAGGTCCCATCACTTTCCGCCTCCTACGGTCCCCTCTATAGCCCCACCCCCATGGCTTGCTGCGGCCACCGAGGCTGACCGCTCTGCGGCTTCGGTAGGAGGGGGAGGGGTGGACTTCCCCGGAGCGCAGTGGGAAGGGAGGGCCAAATGGGGAGATAAGGGGGTCTGGGCTGGAAGAGGATGGATCTGAAGGGGCAGGTGCCCAGGGAAGAAGACGCTAGGGGAGACACTTCCTCGGCCTCGACTTCCAAGGAGGCAGAATGGGGGACAGGTGTTTGAGTGAGGCAAGGAGGGGGGAATTTGGGAGGGGGGTCCTAGAGGCAGGCTAGGGTAGGATAAGTGTTAAGCGAAGAGCGGAGGAGTAAGCCTATGCACCCAGGCCTCCGGCAATGGGGAAACGGCAATGGGGAGGGGGTCCCGGCTTTAGGGAACGGCGCTCAGGGTCCCCTCCCAGCGGGACCAGAGCGGTCCCGAGCTCCACCTCCCGGCCGGAGGGGGGGCGGAGAGGCGGGCGGGAGGCGGGCGGGCGGGCCAGGAGGGAGGGGGAGGGAGGGGGCGGGCCGGGCTGTGCGCTCCGCTCGCTGCTGGCTCCGCCGCCGCCGCCGCCGCCGCCGCTACCGCCTCACACACTCCGGGAGCGGGAGCGCGGCGCGGACGCGAAGCCGCCGGGCTGCTGTGCCCAGAGTCAGCCGGAGCCGGAACCCGAACCGCAGCGCCAGCCCCAGCCGTGCCGAGCCGCAGCCCGGGCCGGGGCCGGCAGCGGCTCATGGACAGCGGGGCAGGCGGCCGGTGCTGCCCCGAGGCGGGTAAGGATCCGGCGGCGGTGGAGGCGGCAGAGGCTCGGGGCCCGGAGCGGCCATGGCCGGCGGGAGCTGAGGGAGGGGCGCTCAGCGGAGCGAGGCCGCGGGGATCCAGTCCGTGCCCAGCGCGCGGGGGCTGAGGTGGGGGCTGCTGGAACACCGTGTGGGGGTTGCAGCCTGGCACCCTGGCCTTAAGGTCCATTACAAGAAACCGAGAGAGGAGAAGGGGTGCTGAGCCGGACCCCAGCCCCGGCGTCGCGCTCTCGGGCGCGCCTTGGAGCGGCTGGGATGAGACTCCAGGAGCGCGCGGGATGGAAATGGTTTTGGGGAAGCGCGCGGCCCTTAGTTTGGTGGGGGGCTCCCCGAGGATGAAGCAAGCAAGAAACCTTATCCACAATACACACACACACACACACACACACACACACACACTTGTTGGGCGACTAGCTCAGCTCACTCAGGCGCTTCCAGCTCGCCGCGGGCACCTGGAGGGCCATACCAGACATACACACGCATACATACATCCGAACATATGTGAACACAGACATACCTCCCGCACACCAGCGCCCACTGGGGCACCGTCACCAGCTTAGAATCTGCTTCAGCGTCTGCACGATCAGCAGCAGGGACACACAACCTGTGTCCGTAGACAGCAATAACACAACCGGGTGTGACACTGGGCAACCTAGACACACAAACACAAACCCATGCCCTCGTGTATGAGTGCCACGGCCATAGTTCTCAACATGAACACTCAAAACCTAACCCCCCCATACTCGTATTCCTTTAAGGAACACACCCTAACATAAATTGTGTTCCCCACTCCTCGGCCAGAGCACAGGTACACAGAGCACAGGTCTCACTTGCTCCCGCCGCCTGCACCCACACAAACACAACCCAATGTCTCAGCACACGCCTTGATAGCCCACACCCTAGCACAGTAAGAAGCACCTACAGCAGCGCCTCACGGTCACAAACACGGAACCCACTGCTTCACACATCTTAACACTGGGTGTCACACACACACCTTACACCAACAGTGTCACATTACACCCTACGGGGCATACACATACACGCTCTGCCCCTGTCCCTCGGAGGCCAGATTCCGTGGGGAGAAACCGACCCAAGCGCCCTGTCACCTTAATCGCGACATTGTTATTGTAAATATCTGTTCAGCGGGAGCCCTGTGGCCGGACCGACCGGCTTCCCGGCGGGCGCCTCCCCCAACCCCCACTCCCGGGCCGTACCGGCCGAGTATTCCGGGAACAAGCTGGACCTGGCAGGCCGCGCCATACCGCCTCCCCGGGGCTCCGAGGCCCTTGATTCCATCGCAAAGAGTGCAAGCCTGAGGCGCTGTTTGCGACCCTTTCCGGACCATTTAGCTGAGTTCTGCGAGGCACCTGGGTCTCTGGCTCACCTGAGTCCCGCACACCTGGGTCAGTCTCACACCAGGGCGCCCCCTCTTCCCGGTCCCGGCTGCAGGCCAGTCGTGTGTCAGGGAAAGGCCTTGGGGCCAGAAGGGAGATCGTGGCAGGCGCAGGAGCAGAACTGGTGGGTGAAATGGACTCGCACCCGTTCCCCCCTCCCCCAGATGCCCTAGCTCAGACTTCTGGCCTCAGTTTCCCTAGCAGTGGTGGGCAACGATTCGTTCTGGCAGAAAAGATTGGGGGTGATTCTGAGGCCACTGGGGATTGACCATAGGGCAAGAACCCCCTTTCCGCCGGCCGCGAAAGCATCGGTTTTATGAGAATGTCCCCGCCCGGCCGGGTTCGCGGCTTTGTGATTCCGGCGCCGGCTCCCTCCCCGCCCCCCTCCCGGCGCCCGCTGCGCGGCTCGCCGCGGCGCCGGCTTGCGGGGTACCCTAGGCCGAGGCCGGAGATGCCAAGGAGTAGGGATTCCCCGCGGCCGCCCGGGGAGGCGGGGGACGCAAGTGACCGGCTGGCCTAGGCGTGTTCTCACTGCGCTGCGCGCTCGCCTGGCCTCGCCTTAGGCTTCTGGAGGCCAGGCGCCGCGGGGTGGGGGCAGGGCCACTCGAACCCTAGGAGTCGCCGCTGTCCCCCAACTATACACACGCTCAGCTGCCTCTGGGAGGAGACTCTCCGTGCGCTGGGTGTGTTCTGGGAGCACCAGCTGACCCAAGCGGTGCGGACCAGGGCTGCCGGGCGAGTAGAGGCCAGGACTTCGTGCCGGAAGACGCAGGCGCCTTCCAGCACCTGCTCTGGGTCAGTCTTAGGGAGCTGCCAGAAGGTGTTTGTGAGAACCCGGAGGTCTGGGTGTGTGGGGGGATGAGTGGGTGTTACGTTCTTGACGTGGGAGTCTGAGGGGATTGAAACCTGTAATAACTAGACTAGGGCATGGGCTGGAATCCAGGAAAGAGGCGTGAGAAGAGGCCTCCAGAGATGGCCAGAGGCAGGGTGTAGAAAGCAGGCCTGGGTTCAGTTCTGGTCTGGCCGCATTTATTTTTCCCCTTCCCCCTTCCATCCCCAGTTCCCAATTCCAGAAGGCACTTTGGCTGCAAAGGGGTGTCTTGCTGGTCTGGTGTCCTCCTACCAGAGCCCTTGCTACTGTGGTTACTTCTGCAGAGAAGCTGGGCAAAAGACAGTGAATATTACTAGGAAGAATGGGGTGGAAAGTCCAGGAAGGGGGCCTGCAAAGGTGGGGAAGAGCTAAAAGGGAATCAAGGTTGAATAGGGGGAGGTGGTGAAGGAGGAGGCCCTTCTGATGGGGTGAGGGCTGCCCCTGCCATGAGCAAGGATAGTTGGTGCTGCAGAGAGCAATTCTGCTCAACAACGGATTAAGCATCTTCTATCTGCCAGGGCCCATGGTAAATGGAAAGGATGCAGTAGTAAGATATGTATTATATTCAGCCGGGTGTGGTGGCGCACGCCTGTAATCCCAGCACTTGGGAGGCTGAGGCAGGAGGATTGCGAGTTCAAAGCCAGCCTCAGCAGTGGCGAGGCACTTAGCAACTCAGTGAGACCCTGTCTCTAATATAAAATACAAAAAGGGCTGGGGATGTGGCCCAGTGGTGGAGTGCCCCTGAGTTCAATCCCCAGTACCAAAAAAAAAAAAAAAAAAAAAAAAAGAGAGAGAGAGAGAGAGAGAGATGTATTATATTTATATTTATTTCTCCCTCATAGGATTTGCCAACTGTTCATTTATTTGTTGAACAAACAAGCACCTACTATGTGCCCGATGCTGGAAATAAAACCGCTCTATTCTGGGGTTGGGAGACTGTTTTATATCTGACCTTTACAATTGTAATAGACTGTAGATGTATCAGATCTTCTTTAATCCTCCCAAATTCCCCTCCCAATTTCCATTTCATAGTATGGAAACAGGTTCAGAAAAGTCAATTCACTTGGCTGAGGCCACACAGCTAGGAAGTGTGAAGTGAGGGTTCAAATGAACAATCTCACCCCAAAATGCAGGTGCCTGGAAGTCTGCAGAAGCTAATGGAGGGTCGTGGAAGAGGGGAAAGGAGCTGAGGGCTGTGCCCTTGCTTGCTGTGGGTGGCCTCTGAACAGCTCCACCCCATGCAGCCCCACTTGCTTACCCTTCACTCTGTCCCTTTGGTGTTTTGTGTCTGAGGAAGCAGTGGTTATTGTGTAATAGTGCTGGGGGCAGGGAAAGGGGGCAGGGAGCAGAGGTGTCAGAGCCTGACCTGGTCATTGGTCATAGCATAGCTCTCTGGTCATAGCATGCTGCAAAAAGTCTGGAAATGAAGGTTTCAGGTGAACCCTCACCTCTGTCCTCAACCCTTCCCAGGTATGGACACAGATGAGGTTTCCCTTAACTTTCCTTAGTCTCTTGTCCCCTGATCCCTCACTCCTATACCCTTGGTGGTTCTTCTGCTTCTGAGGGAGATGGGTCCCTGTTCCTGTCCCTGCTTAAGCTCTGGCTTCTCAATCCCCTAGACACCCATGCCACTGGGTGAAGGTGGAGCACCCCTGCCCAGGAAGGCAGCCAGAGCTTGGGGAAGGGCAGATAAGGCACCAGTGGCTTCAAAGGCCACCGCTGAGACTAATGACTCCCCATACCAACTGCTGGGGACAAAGTTCAGAAATGGTGGGGGCAGAGATAAGGAAGGTCCACTTTAACTGCTGCTCCTGCTCTTCCTGGTCACATGACTTTCTGCATCCTGATGAACCTCTGAGTGAGCCGCAACAGCCTGGCAGGCCTGGGTTCAATCGGGAAGGCTAGCCTTCTCTTTGCCTTTCTGTCCTGATGGTGGGCAGTGTTGGCAACACAGGGGTGATGCTTGTGTGTGCCTGGGTGGGGGTGGGGGTAACATAACAAACATCACATTCCAGCCTTAGGGATTACTGTTGATTCCCTTCCTGAATCCAGCCTTTCCTCCAGACTCTGGTATTTGAAGAAACCCTGTTTCTCACATCCGAGCTCTTCCTCATACTATTTCTCTGGCCTAAGACGATTAATGTATTTTTGAGTTTCAATTTGACTTGTAATACGGGGAGAGGGCTGTAATAATGAATATTATCTGTTTCAGAGGGTGGGGGGATTAAATGAGATCCTGTATGTGAAATGCTTAGCAGTGCCTTAGTGAAATCTTAGTGTTGGCTGGGGCGGTAATCATCGTGTGCACTGCGGATGCTGAGGTGATGAGTTTGTATGGCCTCAGGCTCTTTCTTTCTTTTTTGATGCTGGGGATAGAACCCAGGACCTGGTGCGTGCCAGGCAAGCCCTTGACCACTGAGCTACACACCCAGTGCTCAGGTTCTTTCTTAACTCAGGGGATCTAGTACATCTCAAAGTTGTTCCCAGATTGTCTGGATCTTTGCATCACAATTGCCTTGGGGGTTTCTCCAGGTCCCACCTTCCAATCAAAATTCCTAAGGGTGGGGCCAGATAATACTTATTTTGAAAGAACTCTCCAGGTGCTTCAACCTGGAGAAGTTCTACTCCTCTCCTGGAGTTCACCCTTCTCAACTCTTGCATCCAATCTGGGGAAGACTCACTCCAGTCCCTTTTACCTCTACTCTTGCTGAATCTCAGGAACACCCCTCCACATTGACCTCATGCTTTCCCTGTCTTGGATTTTACCCTGTGGTTCTCCTTGTTCCAACTCAGAAGCTGAATACTATAATCCTTCCTGAACTCTATCTCTGCCTACTGGAAATAAGGGATCTTCTAAGGATGAGAGAAATAGTGGGGTGGGGGTGGGGGGGCTGCTTAGAAGGTCTCAGGTATTGTGACCCTGAGATGGGGAGGAAGTCTCAAGGTGAGGGCTGAATCTGTGGTTTTTGTAAAATTCTTAAAGAGAGCCGGGCACAGTGGCGCACACCTGTAATCCCAGCACTTGGGAGGCTGAGGCAGGAGGATCACGAGTTCAAAGACAGCCTCAGCTATGGTGAGGCACTCAGCAACTCAGTGAGACCCTCTCTCTAATAAAATACAAAAGAGAGCTGAGGATGTGGCCCAGTGGTCAAGTGCCCCTGAGTTCAATCCCCGGTACCATAAATAAATAAATAAAATAAAATTCTTAAAGAGGGATGTGACCCTAAATGGTTAAATAACCTTGATCTGGAGAGGGGGAGTACAGGCAAGCAATTGCATAGTTACTGTTAATTTTCTCTTTTCTGCAAGGTTCAGGGTCATTACCATGGGCATCCCCTAACCTGCCAAGGCTTACACAGAGAATAGGGGTGCACAGTGATCCCATGTTGTATGTGTGGAGGAGGGTGGTGGTCAGATGAAGGCACCCAGAAGAGAATGGGGTTCTTTGGAGACAGTCCCTTGGGGATGGATTTGGGTTGGGACTTGAAATGATAAGATGAACTCTTTGCCAAGGTCCATGCAGATGAAGGGGATGTGGCTGGAAGGTAGATCCAAATAGAGCATCAGATAAATTCCTCCTTCCTTTAAAGAGATTAAGATTGCAACTGAGAATAAACATGCACACTAATCTGATAATGGCCTCACACACATTGAGTACTTTAGTGCTGAGGAAGGGCTTGTGTTTGGGGAAGGCTCCCCAGAGGAGGTGAAGTGTTTGAAATGTGTAAGGAACCATGCATTCAATGAGCGTTTGCTGAGAGTCTCCTCTGCTCCCTAAGTGGAGGAGGGGAATCCGGGCATCATCTGCAAGTTGGCAACTAAACAACCAGTGACCACGCAGCAAGTGCTCCAGGCTTTGCAGATAGTCATTGAACAAAAATAATCACAGTCACTCGAGAGCTATTTATTGAACCTACTGTGTGCCTAGTTTAGTGCTAGACCCTGAAGATGTTGAAGTAAGCAAAGTAGAGGCTCTCCCACTCTGCTCACTGTCTTGTGACAGAGGTTAGCAAGCTTTTCAAATAAGGACATAACTACAATTGTGCTGAGTACTTTCAGGGACCATTGTTAAGTATTTACATTGGGTTAGGCAGTTAGACTATATTTTCTCAAACCATCCCCCACTTTAGGAAATAGGCAGTATCTTTACTATTTTCAGGTAAGGAAACTGAGGCTCTAAATAATTTGCTCCAGGTCATGTAAACAGGAAGTAGGCAGCCCAGCGGCACAGTGGTGCATGCCTGTAATCCCAGTGACTCAGGAAGGTTACCAGTTCAAAACCATCCTCAGCAACTTAGCAAAACCCTGTCTCAAAATAATAAAAAAAAAAAAAAAGGGGCTGGGGATGTGGCTCAGTGGTTGAGTGCCCCTGGATTCAATCTCTAGTATTAAAAACAAAAACAAAAAAACGAAAAAAAAAACCCAGGAAGTGGGCAGCTGGGGTTTGCCTTCAGATAATATGGATAATACATCCCTGGCTGTTTTCCCCATATGCTGCCTAACATATGCCAAATGGGTACAGAGAGGCAGCCCAACAAAATTGACAGGTAGTCCTTGCTAGAACCATTGTCATGGTAGACTGGGCCAGTCTTTACTGCTGTGCCCAGGATAGAGGCTGGCACATTATAAGTGCCCAATAAGCATTCGTTGAATGCATGAATGAGCACCTACTGTGGGCCTGGCTTCGCAAAGCTTCATGGGCGGGAGTTGGGGGAGTGAGTGTATAAAGTTCTACCCCTTCCTTCAGGATGCTTGGTGTCTGCCTGGAGAGGGAACAACACAGGCGGGCGGTGTCCAAGGCAGCCTATGATTCATTGCTTTAGGATTGGAGCAGACAATAAGTGGCTGTGAGTTGGAAGAAGGAGAGGTCACTGTGGGTTGGAAAGGCCTGGGAAGGCTTTCTAGGGGGGCCAGAACCTGCCTTCAGTGGGGTGGGTGTGGTTAGCAATAAGCCTGGGGTGGGAATTCCAGAAGTGAAGCAGGTATTCCAGGTGCGCGAGGGGACCTGGGGAAAGGAGACTGAGGCTGAACCCTCCACAGAAATGCTGTTAGAGACTTTGGATTTGAGTAAAGGAGGGGCTCACCATGATTTTGTTGCAGAGGAGCGCAGTCACCACTGGGCCAGCAGCTGACAGTTCTGACTGGGATCAGCAAATGGACAGTCTTGAAGTGGGGTAGGCCGGGAGATGGGTCAAAGAAGAGGGTGATTGTGGTGATGGGGGCGCAGCTTGTGATTGGCTAGGACAGGCAGAGCTCTAACTGGAAAGCTTTGGGGTGGGCAGAGAGAGGCAGGTATGAGGTGGGGCTGGGCCAGTTAGAGAGGGGGAGGGGCCAGGTGTGCAGTAGGAGCCGGACCTGTGTAGGGATAGGGGTCAAACAAGAGCCAGATGATCACCCAGAGTGGGGGCGGGGGAGGGGCCAGGGAAAGACCGCTGGTGTCATCGAAGCTCTGTCCCAGTTAGACCTGCTGGGCTTCAGTTGCTGAGGACAGGTCAGGGCAGCTCCCAATGCCAATTTGAGGGCCATTCAGCACTGTGACCCCAAT
Organism: Tamias sibiricus; assembly: GCA_025594165.1. Lineage (NCBI taxonomy): Eukaryota > Metazoa > Chordata > Mammalia > Rodentia > Sciuridae > Tamias > Tamias sibiricus. Next base: position 69,786,823 of record CM046662.1, read on the forward strand.
CTTGACCTCTATTCTCTTTGTCTATGCACCTGCCCTTGGCAAGAGGCAGAGAGAAGAGCCCTAGGAGCTGTTCATATGCATATGTGTTTGTGTGTGTGCAAACGCAAGTGCTCTTAGACACACGTTTGTGGGAGAAGTTCTTCACACAAGTCTTGGTTAGTGTCTGATTCAAGCTGGACCCTGTGGGGGTGCTGTGGGTGATTATTGTCAGGAAAAGGGAATCTGACCTGTCACACCTCGTATACATATTACTGATGTGGCATCTCCGAAGAGAGAAAATGAGATGTGTTCCCCTCTCCCTCCAGACAACCTGAGTGAATCTAGTGTGGACAGTAAATGACCCCTGAACCTGAGGCATCTAGAGAGTACCTGCATCTCTTTCCTACTACATATGTGGGGGGGGGGTGCTCTAGTTGGGGGTGCCTGAAGCCTAGCCACTTGCTCTCTCGTTATCTCAGTATCAGGGTAATTACCATGGGTGACTAAGGCAGGATGCTGGTGAGAAGGAGGTGTTGGGCAAAGCAGAGAACAGGGAGGGAAAGAGGGAGGGAGGGAGGGAGGGAGGGACCCAGGGAACGTCAGGTGGGTAAGGGCGTTCCATGGGCGGGAGCTACTCTAGGCCTGCCAGGCCTCTTACAGGATCCTCCAGCTGGGCCAGGCACAGCTGCTACACCCAGCTGTGGGTGAAACTCAGAGTTCTAGACTCTGGCTTCTGGAATTGGGTTTTGGAGCTAGGATTGACTCTCCTCGTGGGAGAAGATTGTGTAGGTGGAAGAGGGACAGTGGGGTCCTGGCTCTGGGCAGTCCTTAAGACCAGCTTCCTCTACCCAGCTGATGGCCTCCATTTTGCCTCTTTTCCTTGCAGCCCTCCTGAGTCTAGAGACTGCCAGGATGGGATCCCTGAGGCCCAGCCCAGGCCCTGGGGGGCAGCGATTGCTGCTGCCCCCCTTGCTGTTGGCACTGCTGCTCCTATTGGCTCCATCCACAGGCCACGCCACTCGGGTAGTATACAAGGTACCAGAGGAACAGCCACCCAACACACTCATTGGGAGCCTCGCAGCCGACTATGGCTTTCCAGATGTGGGCCACCTGTACAAACTAGAGGTAGGTGCCCCATACCTTCGAGTGGATGGCAAGACGGGTGATATTTTCACCACTGAGACCTCCATTGACCGCGAGGGGCTCCGCGAATGCCAGAACCAGCTCCCTGGTGAGCCCTGCATCCTGGAGTTTGAGGTGTCTATCACAGACCTTGTGCAGAACGGCAGTCCCCGGCTGCTAGAGGGCCAGATAGAGGTACAGGACATCAATGACAACACACCCAACTTCGCCTCACCAGTCATCACTCTGGCCATTCCTGAGAATACCAACATCGGTTCGCTCTTCCCTATTCCGCTGGCTTCGGACCGTGATGCTGGCCCCAATGGCGTGGCATCCTATGAGCTTCAGGCCGGGCCTGAGGCCCAGGAGCTGTTTGGGCTGCAGGTGGCTGAGGACCAGGAGGAGAAGCAGCCACAGCTCATTGTGATGGGCAACCTGGACCGAGAACGCTGGGACTCCTACGACCTCACCATCAAGGTTCAGGATGGAGGCAGTCCCCCGCGTGCCAGCAGTGCCCTGCTGCGTGTCACTGTGCTTGACACCAATGACAACGCTCCCAAGTTCGAGCGGCCCTCCTATGAGGCCGAGCTGTCTGAGAATAGTCCCATAGGCCATTCGGTCATTCAGGTGAGAGGCCCCCTCTATCTACCTGTCAGGGTGACCCACCTTTCAAAATGGGAGCCCACCCCAACCAGCTGAGAACTCCCCTCACTTAGGGGATAAAAATGTCAGAATGCTGTGTCTAGACTTCTTCTCCCCAGTCCTAGTTAGTGAGACCCTCCCACCAACCAGCCACCTCCCACCCCAACAGGTGATGTTATTTTTCTCTATCAAGCTGTTAAGTGATACCACATCTGAACAGTGCCCACTCCTCTCCAAGGCAGATGCAAGTTAGAAACTCTGAAAAGTGACACTCCCCCTCAAGTCCAAGGAGAGCCTTCTCCCCTGGCAAGGGATGCTGAGGTGGAACAAAAGGGCTGCTTTTTATCAGCTAGAACCATCCCAAATAGAAGCAGGTGCCCTTTAGTCAGGTGGGATTTTCTTGAAACAGGGGATACAGTCTCACTGCACCCCTCCCTGGCAAAGTCCAATGAGATCATTTTAGTCAGTTCCTCCAAGTTCTGAAAAATCATACAGGGGTATTTGTATACCTGCTTCTGCCCCTAGTCATGGGGCACCCATGGGTGTGGGGTGCTTGGCACAGTAGGGGGGTCAGTTCCCTTCATGGAAGTTCTCAGCACCCCTCTCCATGGGAACTGCCCCAGGGGCTGGGCAGCTTGGTGGGGCTGGGGCCTGGGAGGGAGCAAAGAAAGCGTCCCTGCAGACAGGTGGGTGTATCTCCTGCTGTCATCTCGGCACTGGCCTCCTGCCAGCCCAGCTCCTTTCTCCTTCTCCATGGGCTGAAGCTGTCTATTTGATGAGAGGGAGTAGAGGAGGGCTCAGCTGCCCTGAACACCATTACCCAGCCCAGGAGACCCTCATCCTAGGTCCTGGTACTGAAGTGGGTGGTGGGAGTTTCATCTTTTTTAGGAACTGGTGGACTGGAATCTAGACAAGAGGGTGAGAAAGAAAAGGGAGACAGACAGTTGGGAATGGTGAATAATAATAGCCTAAGTGCCAGGCACTGTTCTAACATACTATGTGTATTATATAATTTAATTCTTAGAGTACAGGGCAAGTGAACATTATCCCCATTTTACAGATGGGAATCTGAGCTCACCAAGATTAAGAAACTTGCCTGATGTCATAGCTGATATTCAGGGCCCACCATGGCTCACAACCCACAGTGTGGCTTTATAGCCTGTGCGTATAACAGCTTTCCATCCTCCCAGCAAGATACAGCAGAAGAGGGGCTGAGGCTGTAGTTCAGTGGTAGAGCACTTGCCTAACATGAGTGAGGCACTGGGTTCAATCCTTAACACCACATAAAAATAAACAAATAAAATAAAGGCATGCTGTTCATCTACAACTACAAAAAAAAATTAAAAAAAAAAAAAAAGATACAGCAGAAGAGCAGGGAAGAGGGTCGGCTGAGAGGTGGACAGGCTGAAAAGAGAGGGGGGGGGGGGGGGGGGGGGGTGGGGGGGGGGGGGGGGGGGGGGGGGGGGGTAGGACTGGAGAGAACAAGTAGTGGGAAAGAGGCAGGATCAGAACTTAGCAGGGATAGGAGGCAGACAGACAGAAGCCAAGAGTCACAGACAGAGACAGAGACAGATGGCAAGAGACAGATAAGGAGCTGAACAACCGATCTAGAGACAGGGAGACAGTGGGGTGCATAATCATACAGTTGGTGACAGATAAGACTGAGGTCTGCAGTAGGAGAAACTGTTAGGATTGGGCCCTCACAGATTTGAGCAGGCAGCTGGGTAGCTGGGAACCTCTGTAGTAAAAACCCTGACAGGTGTGGTATGAGCCCCTTCCAAAGGAGAAGAAAAGAAGACAAGCAGTGGCTTGAGATCCCAGTAGCCGCATGGTATTAACAACTGGTTTTGCAGAGACAGACAGGAAGATAGATGGACAGATGGACAGGCTGATGGACAAAAGGAAAAAGAATATCTAGGGAGCACTTTCCATGTACCAGGCAGTGTTGGCATTTTAACATGTGTTCATCCCACTTAATATCCCATAGTCCCGTGAAATAAATTCCATGATTAATCCCCATTTTACACATTTGTAGACTAAGGTTTGGGGAAGTTCAATAATTGGCCCAAGGTTTCGTAGTTACTTGAGAAGTGGTAGAGCTAGGATTTGAACCCAAGACTTCTGTTTTACTCCCTAGAGACTCTGCCAAGTTGTGCCTATCCCCCCACTGCACCCACCCTGCCATCACATTTGCTGGCTGTGACCTAACCCTAACCCTCATGTTTCACTCGAGAAGTGTACCTCATGGCCAGTTCCACCTGGTTCTTTTTGTCCCATCACTGCCATGTTTGTATGGACTTGGACCCAGTGAGTGTGCGTCGGCGTTGGCGTGGGAGGGCGTGCCCACTGCAAAGGGACAGACAGTTCATTGTTTGATGCTGGGAGCCCAGCCCGCTGCCAGCAGACTCTGTGGCCTGCACCAACCCCTCCCTCCTGGCCACAGGCTCAGGCCGGATTCCTCACATTGTTTTTGTGTTTTTTTTTTTGGTTTTTTTTGTTTTTTTTTGGTTAGATGCCTTGCCAGCACCAGCCAGCAGTCGAAGGAACTGCTGAAACAGGTTTCCCCAGTTTGACAGAGCAGTGGCTGGGCCTGGGCTGGCAGGCTCCCTCTGACCCACATCACTACCTGACTGCTTTCAGAAGAAATTCCCTCACCTGTAGCCTCCAGGTGGGCATGCAGTTCTCCACTCTTGCATACACACACATATCCCTCTCATGGTCGCACATAATCACACACAGCTCACAATCACACATGTGTATATGCATGCATGCACACCATCTCTACTACCCACACACCTTTCCACCTCTTCAGTTGGTTAGGAGACACTTTATTTATTTATGTTAACATTTTAATTTTGTTTGTTATAAGTGGACACAATACTTTTATTTTATTTTTATGTGGTGCTGAGGATCAAACCCAGTGCCTCACACATGCTAGGTGAGTGCTCTACCTCTGAGCCACAACCCCAGCCCCTAGGAGCTGCTTTAACTGGATGAAAGTGTTGCTAGTTAGATCCTAACCCCCATATTTGGGTGGACCAGTAGAGGAATGAGAAGAAGTTTAATTCTGCCATGTCCCATGTCTAGTGGTGGCCTGCTGTTGAGGATTTGCAGGCTGCATCTGGGCTCTTCAGGCAAAGAGGTTAGTAATGTCTGCCAAAGTGCCAGGACTGGGGGAAAGGCTGTACACATGCCACTTTTGGAAAGGGCACCAAGTTAGATTCATCATGTCTGCCTTGATCGTTGGAAAGGACTTTGGCAGCACACATGTACCCCTGAACTTGCTGTCCCTGATCTAAGCAAGTCTGTTCTCCTTGTTTTTTGCTCCTACCCTATAGGTGAAAGCTAATGATTCAGATCAAGGTGCCAATGCAGAGATTGACTACACGTTCCACCAGGCACCTGAAGTTGTGAGACGACTTCTGCGACTGGACAGAAACACTGGACTCATCACTGTTCAGGGCCCCGTGGACCGTGAGGACCTGAGCACTCTGCGCTTCTCTGTGCTTGCCAAGGACCGAGGCGCCAACCCCAAGAGTGCCCGTGCCCAAGTGGTTGTGACTGTGAAGGACATGAATGACAATGCCCCCACCATTGAGATCCGAGGCATAGGACTGGTGACCCATCAAGATGGGATGGCTAACATCTCAGAGGATGTGGCAGAGGAGACAGCCGTGGCTCTGGTACAGGTATCTGACCGAGATGAGGGAGAGAATGCGGCTGTCACCTGTGTGGTAGCAGGCGACGTGCCCTTCCAACTTCGCCAAGCCAGTGAGACGGGCAGTGACAGCAAGAAGAAGTACTTCCTGCAGACCACCACCCCGCTTGACTATGAGAAGGTCAAAGACTACACCATTGAAATTGTTGCTGTGGACTCTGGCAACCCCCCTCTCTCTAGCACCAACTCCCTCAAGGTGCAGGTGGTGGACGTCAATGACAATGCCCCCGTCTTCACCCAGAGCATCACTGAGGTCGCCTTTCCAGAAAACAACAAGCCTGGTGAAGTGGTGGCTGAGGTCACTGCCAGTGATGCTGACTCCGGCTCTAATGCAGAGCTGGTTTACTCTCTGGAGCCTGAGCCAGGCTGCCCAGGGCCTCTTCACCATCTCACCTGAGAATGGAGAAATCCGGGTGAAGACGTCCCTTGATCGGGAACAGAGAGACAGCTATGAGTTGAAAGTAGTGGCAGCTGACCGGGGCAGCCCCAGCCTCCAGGGCACAGCCACCGTTCTCGTCAATGTGCTAGACTGCAATGATAATGACCCGAAGTTTATGCTGAGTGGCTACAACTTCTCAGTGATGGAAAACATGCCAGCGCTGAGTCCAGTGGGCATGGTGACTGTCATCGATGGGGACAAGGGGGAGAATGCCCGGGTGCAGCTCTCAGTGGAGCAAGACAATGGTGACTTTGTTATCCAGAATGGCACAGGCACCATCCTGTCCAGCCTGAGCTTCGATCGAGAGCAGCAGAGCACCTACACCTTCCAGCTGAAGGCGGTGGATGGTGGCGTCCCACCTCGCTCGGCTTACGTTGGTGTCACCATCAATGTGCTAGATGAGAATGACAACGCACCCTTTATCACTGCCCCCTCCAACACTTCCCACCGGCTGCTCACCCCCCAGACACGTCTTGGTGAGACGGTCAGCCAGGTGACAGCCGAGGACATTGACTCTGGTGTCAACGCCGAGCTGACCTACAGCATCGCTGGTGGCAACCCTTATGGACTTTTCCATATTGGGCCAAATTCAGGTGCCATCACCCTGGAGAAGGAGATTGAGCGGCGCCACCATGGGCTGCACCGCCTTGTGGTGAAGGTCAGTGACCGTGGCAAGCCCCCGCGCTATGGCACAGCCTTGGTCCACCTTTATGTCAATGAGACCTTAGCCAACCGCACGCTGCTAGAGACCCTGCTGGGTCACAGCCTGGACACACCGCTGGATATCGACATTGCTGGGGATCCAGAATATGAGCGCTCCAAGCAGCGTGGCAATATCCTCTTTGGTGTGGTGGCTGGTGTCGTGGCAGTGGCCCTGCTCATAGCCCTGGCAGTGCTTGTGCGCTACTGCCGGCAGCGGGAGGCCAAGAGTGGCTACCAGGCTGGTAAGAAAGAGACTAAGGACCTGTATGCCCCCAAGCCCAGTGGCAAAGCCTCCAAGGGAAACAAGAGCAAGGGCAAGAAGAGCAAGTCCCCAAAGCCTGTGAAGCCAGTGGAGGACGAAGATGAGGCCGGACTGCAGAAGTCCCTCAAGTTCAACTTGATGAGTGATACCCCTGGGGACAGTCCCCGCATCCACCTGCCCCTCAACTACCCACCAGGTAGCCCTGACCTGGGCCGCCACTACCGTTCTAACTCCCCACTGCCTTCCATCCAGTTGCAGCCCCAGTCACCCTCGGCCTCCAAGAAGCACCAAGTGGTGCAGGACCTGCCGCCTGCAAACACATTTGTGGGTACCGGGGACACCACGTCCACGGGCTCTGAGCAGTACTCCGACTACAGCTACCGCACCAACCCCCCCAAATACCCCAGCAAGCAGGTAGGCCAGCCCTTTCGGCTCAGCACACCCCGGCCCCCACCCCACCCCTATGTTGGGGCCATCTGGACGGAGGTGTGGGAATGACAACGGGTGTAGCATACCTGCCGCATTCACTAGTCCACTTGGGGGCCAGCCTGACCCAGTAGTGGGAGGTGGGACCACAGATCTGGAGATGCTGGGGCCTTAATAATGAGCCTGCTGCCTCACCTAGGCGTGGGGGGTTAGGCTGAGTGGAAACCGAGGGAGGGCGTGCTCTGTGGTCTCCTCCCTGCCCCCTCCCCACTGGGGAGAGGCCTGTGATTTGTCAGATCCCTGGATGCTGAACCAGCTGCTGGGGCTGATGGGCAGGTGAGCAGAGGGTTTGGAGATGGGGGTCAGGAAAATTGGGAAGATGTCTATTCCAAACCTATGTCTCTATCTGAGACCAGCCATAGGTGCTTTTCTGGAGGGGAAACAGGGAGACCTGGGGTCCTGGTTGTGAACCAGATGGGGAATCTGCTAGGGACGGGATCCTCCAACTTGTGCCTTCTATGTGTACTATGTATTAATCTCTTCCTCACCAGGGGCTGGGCCCCACGTCCCCTACCCCAGCCCTATACACTTGTCCCTGACAATAAAGTTCTCTATTTTTGGAGTTTTGGTTTCTTATTTTCCTGGAACTGAGAGAAGAAGCGAGAGAGACTGGAAGCAGCCCTTGATCCTCAGGTCCTGCCTCAACTTCCCCATCCCTCCTCTTTACCCCTTCCCACACCCTAGACTTGCCTACTCTACCGCAACCCTATCTTAGCACACCATCTCCCCACCCACCCCACACCCATATCTATGTCTAGGGAAAGTTCCCTCCTGACCAAATGGAGGCATCTGGTAGCCTGTTCCCTTGCCCCATGCTTGAGGCCTTCTCCCTGAGAATGACACTCTTCTCTAAATAAGTGTGGGTAGAGATGCATGCAAGTCCTGCCCTGTCTCCATGGTCCAAGACTTAATTTCTCCAGACTGCCCAAATTGAGAAGCCCAACAGACCTTAGGCCAGACCACCTGTGGGGTGGCAAGCAGCCTGCTTGCCTTTAGTGACGCCAGAGAACCTCTTGATTACACCAGTCACCCTCCCTCAGGGCCAAGATCTTCCCCCAAGTCCCTTTCCCAGCCTCTTCATCATGACACCACCCACACCCAGCAATTAGCTAGCCCTGCCCTGTGTCTCCCCACTGTGATCAGGGCCTGGGCTGTAGGGAGGGAGGGCCCAGGGAGAGGCAAGGGACTTCTTGAGTCTTTGCAGTGACCTGCTCTGCGCCCCCACTCTTGGGTGCTTCCTTCAGCTCCTTGCTCTGACCAGCGGGGCTGCTGGCCCTCACTCTCTCTCTCTCCATCTCTCACTTCTTGCTCTCCTAGGTCTGCCCTGTCCTTGGTTTGTCCTGTCCTTGGTTGTGCCTAAAGGAGGCTAAAGTGTGGGTGAGGGGCCTCAGGTCTTGGGGGAGTCTCTGAGGCCAGAGGCAACCTATCTCCATGGTGACCAAAGAGGCTGGAGACACTCCCAGGAGGTCCAAGGCGCCAGCTCTCTCCTTGATGCCATCCACAAACTCCCTGATGCCCTGGGGTACCCCCAAAGTAAAAACTCTTAGGGTCTTTGGAAGAGTGGGGAAGTGAGATGCGGCTTAATCATATTTCTCCTGGACAAATTAAATATTTGTATCATGACCTCCAGCAACTCCTGAGCTCCCATTCTTTCTCTTCCATTTCTTGCCTTGTAACCTTTGCTTCTTTCTCCCATTCCCTTAGCTCCTTCATTTCTTTTTCTTTCCCAGGGTCTGAGTGATTGTCCCTTATCAGCTCCATCTCAACCCAATCCATCCGTAGAGCCACACGGAATACCTTCTTCCAACATTCCAACACAGTCAAACCATACCACCTGTTGTCATTAAAACATAGGCCAGGGGCTGGGAATATGGATCAGTTGGTAGAGTGCTTGCCTTGCATGCACAAGGCCATGGGGTTCAATCCCCAGCACCAAAAAAAAAAAAAAAAAAAAAAATATACATATATATGTATATTAGGATGGGGATATAGCTCAGTGGTAAAGCCCTTGCCAAGCATGTGTAAGGCTTCAGGTTCAATCCCCAGCACTGGAAAAAAAATAAAAACAAATAAACAAACAGAACCACATAGGCCGAGCTCCTACTGTGTGCTCAAACTCTGATGAAAAAATGGTTGTACTTGTTGCCCAAGACACAAGTGAAATGAATCATGTCAAGTGAGAAGTGCCAAAGTAAAGCTCTTAACTTTACCAAGTTCCAAGAAACTACTTCTACTGCTGCCACTCACTTCCATTTTTCAAGGTCTTACTAGGTTAGGTGCAAGTACCAGGTGAATTAGCTCATTCAGTCCTCTTCAATTTACAGAAGTGAAAACTAGTTAGTGATAGAACCAGAATTCACACAAAAAAATCAGGAAACCTGACTTCCAGAGTTTTCCATTATCCATGTGCTATTTTAAAAGGGGTTCATGGTTGGTAGTAAGAGATTCACTTATCATATTAACCTTTTAAAGGCTCTACAAACCGTGCAAGAAGGAGGGAACCTGTTAAACTCAACTCTTGAGTTTCCTGAATTTATTTGACCAGATGGCTTTCCCTTTCTTTGGAACATGGTACAAGCTTCTGGGAAGAGATTGTGAATTCTGAACCAACTTGTCAACCATGAGCAGGACTTGGGCTAGAGGGTCCTGTCCCCTTGCCTAGGGTCACCGTGTAAGCAAACTCCTGAGGCAAAAGTGAGCATGACCATACTGGGGGCAGAGAGAGGCCAGAGAGGGGAGTGTTTGGGCTGGAGTGGAGGGTGCAGGAGAGAGCTGAGAGATGAGGTTGGAGGCACCGTAGGTTGTGGAGGACATGGATGCCTTGCCAAAGAAATGGAAGTCCCTGAAAGCTCAGGAGTTTGTCAGCTGAACTGAGTTTAGAAAGTTCACTGGAACTTAAAAAAGGAACAGAGGTGAAAGTCCAAAGTCAAAATTCTAACGTTTGGACTAAGAGGGTGGCAATGGAGGTGCTGGGTGGATTTGGCAGAATTTAGGGAGAAAGGACCCCCGGATTCAAGGCTAATATGGATATGGAATAGGGATAGGGATGGGCATGGGGGGAGCTGCCAGGATTCCGAGATGGATGGATGTCTGCCTTCTGAGTGTGGGTAAGGGATGGTGATGAGATCGTTGTCTATGTGGAGGCTGATTGAAGAAAAATAATTCGGTTTCAGATATGTTGAATCTGCAGGGTCAGGAGGGGCAGCTAATTAGAATGATCCAGTAAGTGCCTCAAACATCAGAACTAAAGTTAGATTCAGTTCCAGGCTTTGAAGATTTGATAGTCATAGAATTATAGGAAACATTTTGTTGAATACAACCTAACCCTCCATTTTACAGAAAAGTATCATAGGAAAAGAGCGCAGGTGACTTGCCTGGTGGGCAGAACTGAAGCCCTCCAGTACCAGATATGAGTCCTACAGGGAGGGAGAGCTGATGATCAAAGTATTGAAAGAAAACTGAAAAGAGAAGCACCCACAACCACACTGCCCTGTGCCTTCCAGAACCCTCCTGGAGCCTGTTCAGCCCAAAACCAAGTGGACTATGCTCCTTTATAACCCCAACCCCAAACATGCATGTTAATTCTGGGGGTCTTATCTTTCATCACCCAAATTCTTCAGTGTTGGGGATCACAGTATGGGTTCCCAAGGTGGGGCAGTTCTGGGCTGCCTTCCCATCAGTGCCATAGCTCCTTGTCCTATAGCCTCCCCTCTCCAGCTGCCCACAGTGGGGTGGAGATTGTCTATGTGGTGGGGGAGTCAGCAGGGAGGTCTGCAGACCTGGGACCACCTCCTCTGGTCATCCTCACAACCTCCCACTGAGGGCTAGAGAGTAAAGACAAAGCGCTGCCAATGCAGGGAGGATTGGAGGAGCCTGGAGGCTCAGTGGCAGGGCCTGGGCCCTGCACTCTCACCTGGCCTCCAGGGACCCTGGGTCTGTGCCTTCCACACTCCTAATTTCTGGTTGGCAGGAAAACCAGTGGCAGTCCCAGGTGGGTGTTTGGGTGGCTGGCTGATTGTGCCAAGTGCCAGGCTGAGCTTGCCAGGTTCCTGGGCTGATCGTTAACCCATAGCAGGCAGATGGGGGCTGCTGGCTGGAAGCAGCCTGTCACTGTTCCACTCTCCTGAACCCTAGCACCCACTCTAAGCTCCAAGTCTGACTCCACCAAGCCAGAGGCCCCTCCTAGGAGCTCCTTCCTATTTCCTCGAAGGAGTCTCCGTTTGAGTCCAACTTGCCTAATCTCTGATGGATGCCATTCCCTCCCCCATGCCAGACTCCTCCTCGCAGGGCCCTGCCCCCTACAGTCCCTATTCTGTTTCCTGACCTGGAGGACAGGGAGTTTCCTCTGTCCTGCTCCCCACCCCAGGTGCCCCGGCTTGTTATCAGGCTCCCTCTCCTACTTCCCCTCCACCCCTTTCCACTCCCAGGTCTCTCTGAAGGAGAATGAGTTGAGGCTGGGGGTGGTGGGCAGCACTCGGCAGGGAGTCCTGAGGTGGCCCCAGCAATCAAACCAGGGATGAGGAACAGGATGAGAAAGAGTTGGCACCTCATTCGGATGGAGGCCATGGGAGTTACAGAGCAGTGAGACAGGTGAGGAGCTGGAGTCTGGAAGGTGCTTTTGGGAAATTAGGGGACTGTTCTGGCATTGGAGAGCTGTTTGGGAGTTAGGAGTACTGCTTCTAGGAAGCTATTCTGGAAGCTTGAGGTTGTGCTGGTGTTTAGAAGCCATGCTGGCATTGGGGGAGTTGGCTGACATTGTGCTGTTCTGGTGTTGGGCTCTACTCTGTATCAGGGACTGTTCTGAAATTAAAGGGAGGCTGCACCTGTATTGGGGAGCTAAACCAGAACTAGAAGGGCTGTGCTGTAACAAGTAGTCATGCTGGACAGAGTTACTGGGGTGGCCTGGGGGCTGTAATAACACTGAGGCCTGTGCTATGTGGGACTTTCTTTGTGTGGAGGTGGCTGTACTGGGAGCTCCCCTAGAATTGAGGGAGCCTGTGCTTTCTGGGGTCTATGCTGTGCTCAGGGCTGGGACTTCTTGGTCGCTGCTGAGGCCTGAGGGGGCTTTGCTGTGGCTGGGGCCTGGTGTGGTGCTGGGCAGCCAGCAGTGACAGTCTCTCTTCCTGCAGTTACCTCACCGTCGTGTCACCTTCTCGGCCACCAGCCAGGCTCAGGAGCTGCAGGACCCATCCCAGCACAGTTACTACGATAGTGGCCTGGAGGAATCTGAGACACCATCCAGCAAGTCATCCTCGGGGCCCCGACTCGGTCCCCTGGCACTGCCTGAGGATCACTATGAACGCACCACCCCTGATGGCAGCATAGGAGAAATGGAGCACCCCGAGAATGGTGAGGAGCGTCGGCATGGTCGAGGCACCCCAGGAATGAGTAGAAGCCTGAGAATGGTGACAAGACCTTAAAAATATCCTCCATTTATTGAGTTCTTCTTGTGTGTTCAATAGTAATCACCGTGCTGAGTGCTTTCAGGTATATATTCGTTTACTCCTCACAACCACTCTCTGATCTGAGAACTTTATTGTGCCCACTTTACAGTGGAAGAATCTGAGGCTCAGAGAGGTTAAGTCACTTTCCCAAATTCACACGTCTAGGAAGCGGCAGACCTGGGAGGGATACACACCCAGGTTTCTCTGAGACCAGAGCCTTTGCATTCAGCACTACCTTTCACTGCCTCCCTGGGAACAGGGACCTTGAGAACAGTGGCCAGAAGGCTCAGGTAATGGTGAGGATACCTTGAAAGGCAAATGTTGGCCCCCTAATAGGGTGGGAGGGCTTTGAGAATACAGAGTGGAACCCAAATGCTAAGAGGAGCTCAGAGAATGGTATGATGACCCCCTGGAGAGAGGAGTGAGAGAAATTTTGGCTGAGGAAGAGCTGCAAGGAAGTCTGGGAGGGGAAAGACCTGTCTGGGAGGGGTTTGGTGGGTGATGGAAGGGAGGTGTGGGCTGGAGCAGAGGTCAGCGTGGAGACGGATGATGTGTACTGTCAGAACATGTGTGCGCTGTGCATGTGTATGTGCATGGGTGTGTGTGCATGAAGGCGTCCATGGCAGCTGTGAAGATGGGGAGCCTGGATAAGCTAGCCCTTGGGTGGCAAGACTCTTAACTTGGAGTTGTCCTTGGTTCTCATCCCCTCCATCAATCCAAAAATCACCCCTCTCCAAAAGATGAAAATTTCCACTCCCCACCCCTCAGTCAGAGGGCCCTGTTGAATTCTCCTCGGCCCTAGGTCTCAGAGGGCCCTTTGCCCCACCCCTGCCCCTCCATGTGTGATCTCATGCCCGTCTCGTCCTTTTTGTGCCCGCGCAGAGCCGGCTGGCCGGAGCAGGCCCTGAGGCAGAGTGCCAGGTATGTGGGAGCTACTCTGGGGTCTGGGGTCTGTGGGACTCTGCCCAGCACCCAGCCCCGCTCACCAGTGCTCCGTGCCACACTGGGTCCCCTAACTCTGCCCTGAAGATTGGCACTTTGAGGGTTAACAACAGAGCTGTCCCCTCCTCACCTTGCTCTGGCTGGAGGCCAAGCCAGGGTGGGTGGTGCCAGGGGAGCCCCTGCCCCAGGCAGTGCTGCTCAGTTATGTCCCTAAGGGGTGGGAGGGGTCACTGCCTGGTGCTGTCCCAGAGCGAGGGCGGGATAGGGGCAGCTGTGACAGGAAGTGCTCATGGCCCAACGGTTCCCATGGAGATCCCTGCTGCCCAGCAACCGCACCGGCTACTGCTGATGTCAGGCGGCCAACTCCTATTCCCGTGGGTGTTCTTCTGGGCAGGGAGCCGGGGAAAGGCCAGGGGTGGTGGTTGGCAAGGGGGCTGGAGTGAGGTGGGCAGGGGCTGCATGAGTGTGCCTGTGGGTGTTTGAGTGTGTGTTTGTGTGTGAACATCGTGCAGAGAAGCTCATCCCCTCCCCCTGGCTTTAAAGCAAGGCCTCCTGTGCTGGGCAGAGTGGGCTTCCAAGACAAGTGGGAGCACGTTAGGTCTGAGGAGGCTTAGAAGGAAGGTATGTGCCCATCTTTGTCTGAGGACAGAGTTGTCCAGTGCAACAGATTTGTGTGTCCATGCCTATCAGACTCTGTGTGTGTGTGTGTGTGTGTGTGTGTGTGTGTGTGTGATGAGAGAGGAGTCTGGTGTGTTCTTAAATGAGGATGGGGGTTTCCTCCAAAAACTGAGGGTACAATTGCATGTTTAAACCTATCTGGAGACAGATGACAAAGTGTGCAGATGAGTTATGTGTTTGTGCACCTGTCTGAGGGCAGATTTGGTGGGTGTGTGAGAAAAGCACTGGAGGGTGGGTGAGACTAGAAGGAATGTGTCTATTGAAGGAACGTGTCTATTTAAGGAGAGGTTGTGTGTGTGTGTCTGTGTGTGTGCCGCATCTGAGAGGGCTACGTGCACAGTGGGCTTTTGGTGGAGAGTGGGAGGGTGTGTGTCTATTTGAAGGGTGTGTGCCTGTGAGCTCAGTGGGCAGGAAGAGTCCCACACTCCTGTGTAGATACCAGTGGGAGACCATGGAGCAGATCTTCCAGGCCGCCATGCCTGATGACTGTCCCCGCTGCTCTCTTCTGCAGACCTCCGCCCTTTGCCTGATGTTGCCATGACGGGCACGTGTACCCGGGAGTGCAGCGAGTTTGGCCACTCTGACACATGCTGGATGCCTGGCCAGTCATCTCCCCAGCCGCCGGACCAAGAGCAGCGCCCTCAAACTCTCCACCTTCGTGCCTTACCAGGACCGAGGAGGGCAGGAGCCTGCGGGCGCCGGCAGCCCCAGCCCCCCGGAAGACCGGAACACCAAAACGGCCCCCGTGCGCCTCCTGCCCTCCTACAGTGCCTTCTCCCACAGTAGCCATGATTCCTGCAAGGACTCGGCCACCTTGGAGGAAATCCCCCTGACCCAGACCTCGGACTTCCCACCCGCAGCCACACCGGCATCTGCCCAGACGGCCAAGCGCGAGATCTACCTGTGAGCCCCCTTCTGGCCGGCCGGCCACTCCTCCCCTAGCCGCCGGCCAGCTCCCAGATGGGCCCATTCCAGGGCCCCCACTCTTGACCCCTCCAGTGTGGACTCCACGGCCAGGGCCCCCAGTGTGGGGGAGTACTGACCTCCTGACCACACTGGCCCTTCCCCCATGCAGGGTCCAAGTCCTCTCCCCTCATTTCCATCCCCCAGCTCCCAGGAGCCCCTTCTTCCCCTTAATGGGGCTCCTCCCAGCTGATGCCCAAGAGGGCTCCTCTACAGTAACTGGGCTCCCTTCTCTCAACTTCTAGGGAGTACCCAATCTCTTTGGGCAGAAGGTGGAGTCAAGGGTGGGCAGCACACTTTTAACTCATAGTTTCCCACATGACCAACCAGGGTGGGGATGGCATGCCCCAGTTCAGCCCTGAAACAGGGCTGAACTGGGGAGCCCCTCTCCCTGGGAACTTCCAGAGGAAACTCTTGACCACCAGGGGCTCCCTGAAGGGCTTTTGTTACCAAAGGTGGGGTGGGGATGGGGTGGAGTGGGGTGGAGGCCTTGTCTTCCAGTACTGCTCCTGGGCTGGCCCACCTACCTGCCACATGTCCATGCCTGGTCCTATCTGGGCTCCCTACTTCCCTGCTGGTCATGCAGTGTCTGTATATAAGGACCTTGGAATGATGTCCCCATTTCTGCCTGATTTGCAACTTTTCTCGTTGATGTTGTGTTGTCTCGGGGGACCCCTCTGGGGGGGGACCTGCCCTGTGCCCCTCCTCCCTGCCGCAGTGCCCCCCACCCCCCGCCCCAGGCCTCTATTGTTCCATGTTGTAAATACCCCTGGGCCGTGGTGGGATGGGGTGCAGGCCAGGGAAACAACGGGTGGGGGGGGGTGGGGATGGGGGTAACATTCGCCTATCAGCAGAGCTGGGCTTTTATTTAATTTTTTTTAAAAAATACAAATCTCTATTTTTTTGGAACTGTTGCGCTGTGCCCTGGGGGGATCCCCGCTCAGGCTGGCCTCCCACATCCAGATGAGCATCACAGAGGGGCCCTGAGGCTGTGGGGGGGGGCAGCTGGACAGGGGTGGGATGACTGTGCCTCTGGCCTGGTTGGGTGAGTTGGGAGCAGGAAGGTTTGCTCAGGGGGTGGCTGTTGCTGCCTCCAATATGGGGGGCCTGCACCCTGCCCCCTCCCTGCCCCCCAACCCCCAGCCCCTGCCATGACTGACCCGTCAGCCTGTAAAACCACCATTGCCTTGATCTCAGGGGGTGGGAAGGGCTGCCTCAGGGCACCCTGGGCTCCAGGCCCCCTTCTTCCAGTTGGGCTTCCCTTCACCAAGGTCAGAGGTCCCATGAGGGAGGGGGCAGGGAGATTGGGGGGCAGAGAAGCCCAGTCAGCCATGATGAGGTGGGGTTCTTTTCTTCACCTCAGGGGGCCAGGGTGTGAGCGGCATCCTGCAGAGCCCCCATCTCCCACTGTGGCCATCTCAAAGCCTCAGCCCCTCTTCCTTCCAGAAACCCCCACTGCCTTGGCCCATACCTCTCCGGCTTCCCAGGGGCCCAGGCTGGGAGGCTGGAGACTCAGGGGTATGGCCCTTGCTTGACTTAGTCTAAGCTTGGGGCAGGGGTGGCCCAAGTGTGGGAGGCATGAGTACAGGCTGCTGGGTCGTCTGGTGCCTTTGGGAGCTGTGCTGCTGGGGTCTTTATTCCTGTAACTCCAGAGACCCCACCCCACCCCAGAAAAGCCAGGGGGCTATAGAATCACCCTATTCTCTGCCCCCTTACCCCTCATTTGGTTTGGGGTAACAGTGCTGGGAAGGAGAGCATTGTTAGGCTGGTGGCCCCGGCCTCCACAGCCCTTCTATGGAGGGCAGTGGGTAGAATGGCTGGGGTGGCAGCAGCCAGGTCTAGGGGTTGGCCAAAGGCTCCTTTCCCTGGGGGAGGCCCAGAAAGCGGGCTGGGGGCTTGTTAAAGAGACAGCCCCTTTCCCCTGCACAAACGGGGCAGGTGCAATAGTGGTAGAGTTGGTAGCATGAGGTGCCCATTTGGTGGGGCTGTGGCCTCGAGGGCTGTCCTGGGTCCTGGTAGTCTGGATTCAGGCAAAAAGATTGTATGAGGCCCGTTTGCTTGGTGGAGAGGGTGGTCCAGACAAGAGGCATTCCTCAGGTCAGTGGACTCCTGTTGGAAGCCTCTGTGGCCTGGTACCCTGCCCTGGCCTTGGAGACTCCTGAGCACTGAGTAGAAGGGCAGAGGAGCATTTTGCACAATGGAGAAGCCAGAAGGAAGGGGGTAGCCCAGATGGCTGGGAGGGCTGAGAAGCACACAGAAGTCCTTCCCACAGTCCAAGGCAGAGCCCCTAGCCCCCTGGTTGGGGCCAGGGTTCTGAGTCTGTTACCAGCTGGGCACTCAAGAGGTGAAACCAAAGGTGGGCAGGGGATGGGTGACAGCACTGGGGACTATGATGGTCCTAGGTCTGTGAAGCCCCTCCCCAATGCCTTGTGTCGCGTACAGTTTTATGTACAAATAGGCGACATTGGCCAGAGGAGACCTCCCTCAAACCCAGCCTGACCCAGTCAGTGTCTTCCTAGAGGGGACCTAGTTGGTCCCCATCCCCCTACTTCAGAGCATATCTCTTGGTAGAGGAAGAATTTATGGGGACAAATTTCTCTCCTAGGGTCCCTGAAGCATCTCTCTCGTGGGGGCAGGGAGTGTCTCTGGGCAGCCCTGACCTCTGGGGGCTCCCTAGCCCCTAAGTCTCCCTTGGGAGTCTCTGGGGGACATGAATTCCCGCTGGGGGCCATGGGAGCATGTCTCCCTCCCTACTCAGGCTCTTGGGGAGCCTGTTTTTCTCCCAGCATTCCTGGGAGCACTTAAGACAAGTCAGTCTTGGTCCAACTCTCTTCCCAGGGAAGGGGGCTATCTCTGAAGCACCCGAGGAGAAGGGATGCTTCTGGCCCTCCCCCATCTCTCCCATGGGGGTGTCTCTGCCCTGCAGCACTTTGGGATGAGGCTGGGCATCTCTGAGTTGTCTTTTCTCCTAGGGGCTCTGGGATACCTCTCTCTCCCGAGGGCGGCGCCTCTGGAGCCATTTCTTCCCTGGGTGGGGGCTGTCTCCGGGCGTTGGGAAGGCTTGTGTTGGCTGTGAGAAGGTCTCTTAGGGGGCGTCTCCATGCGGGACTTCTCTGGGAGGGGGGACTGTGTCTCGCCCATTGGGTTCCGGGCGGGTATGTCTGCCCATGGGGAGGGGGAGACTGTGTCTCCTCGGGTTATCTGAGTGGGGAGGGGGGCCGTGTCTCTCTCGTGTGTCGGGGAGGGAGGTCGGGGAGGGGGGTTTTGGGCGCGTCGGGTGCCCACTTTGGGGTCGTGTTTCTCTTGGTTCGTGCCACTTCCCACCGCCTCGCTCCTCCCGGGAAGGGCCCCCGCCCCGCCCCCACTCCATCCCCATCCCTGGCGCTGCGAGCACAATCCCGTTGATTTGTAATGATTTCTGTCTCTTTCTGTCTTTCTCTTTCTCTGACCTCCCCCTTCGCCGCGAGCATGCGCAGGCACCGCCCCTACCCCCTCCGGTTCGGTTCGTTTCCGGTTTGTTTGCTGAGCTGTCAATGAAAGACCCGTGTAATTATTCCCGAGCTTTACAATAAAAAGTGTGAAAACCGGACCCCACTCCACTTCTTCCAGGCCCCCGGGTCTGCGTCCGGGGAGAACGAAGCTAAGTCTGGGGCGGAGGCCTTGAAGAGGACTGGGGGGACCTGAGGGAGAGGAGGGACGGACCCAAGCTGGGATTAATCGGTGCCTGGGGCCTGGGGGCGAGAGGACGCAGACTGAGGACAAACCTAGTCCGTATACCTCAAAGTGACATCTACCCCATCTGCTGGACCCCGCCCGCTCCGGGGACTGCATCCGCACCGAGCTCAGGTGCAGACCAGGGATAGAAGGGACGCTGGGGAGGATTATGCTGTGCTGCTTTCTCCCATAGGTCGCCCTCCTAGGTCATGCTGGTGGGGACTGGGGCCCTTCTGTCGTTCCCTGGTGTATCACTTCCCGCTCCTTTGGCAACGAATAAGAATTGCGGAACTGTATGGGAGAAGGGGCGGGAGACATCTGTCTGTCTGTCGCTTCCTCCCACGCTCAGGAACGAGGGCGGGAAGTCGGTTTCGGGGAAGCGAACCGAAAAGGTCTCAGCCCGGGTCTCTGACTGTGCTCCCCTCCCCTCTTCCGGGCGGGAGAGGCCTCTGTCCGGCTCTGGGGTAAACACCGGCTCAGGAGAGGCCAGGAGAACAGAGACCGGATTAGCAGGTTCCCGGCCCCGCCTTCCCGGGCGCGCCTCCTTCTCCCGCCCCGCGCCCTTCCGCTCGGCAGGCGCCCTCTCTCCCCCGGCCCGCGCTGCGTGGGCCTAGCTCCGGGACCCCGGGGTCGCTCCAGCCACTGGGATTAGCCGAGCGCAGGGACTAATCCCGGATGAGCCTCCGTGTAAACCCGGATCTACTGTGGGGACCGCGGGCGTCGTTGGCGCCCCTTCATCCATTCCCGGACGCAAGGCATCTCGGGACCTGGAGCGTACACCAAGTCCCCCCTGCTACTTTAGGAGAGACCTGTGGTTCTGTGTGCAGTGGGTGGGGACCAGGCCGGGGTAGGGTGAGGGTCGGTGAATAAGACACGGTGAGAGAAGGCACACCGCGAGCTTGGCATTGGGAGTAAGATGGGAAGGGAGGAGGCACGGAAAGGCAAAGGCCACCTTGGCGGCCTCTGGTTCCCCCAAAGATTAGGTCTGCCCCCTGGCTCAGCCTGCAACCCTGTGTGTGCTCCTATCAAACCCCCAGCTACAGAATCATAAATTCTCCCCCTACCAGTGTACATGGTGACCCACCCTTAACCTTAATCCGAGAAGCAATCAGCTGGGAAGGGCTCACATCATCCCCATCCCTGACTTTACCAGAAAGTGGAGAGTGAAGAGTCTTTTCTATTAGTGCTAAGCCCAGAAAAAGATGTCAGGGTTCAAGAGAATTGGGGGAGTTGGGAGTGGCCAGATGGGTACCAGAAGAATCCTGACCCTGATTCATTTACTCATTCTACAAACATTTCCTGATCCCTTCCCTCAGCCAGACTAGCACAGGGTACTGGGACACCCCAAGAATGACACACAATCTCTATGGGAAAAGCAGACAGGTAAACAATGACCACATCATGTGTTCAGCCCTGCCTTGAGCCGGAAATTCCAGCTGAAGAACCAAAGGAGTTGCCTCCTCCAGAGTCCAGAAGACTTCCTGGAAGGGGTGGTGCCAGAGTTGTATTTTGAAAGGACATGGGTGAAAGCTCACTAATGAAGGAATCAGCATTTCAGGTGGAAGGAATATGTGTGCAAGGGCCTGGAGGTGGAAGTGAAGGTGGGGTGGCTCAGGAGAGCAAGAGAATTTGGAGAGTAACCAGGGCCCAACTAGAATGACCTGCTAGTCAACCTAAGGTTTGAGAGAAGGGGAGGGCTGTTGAAGGATTCCAGGCCTCTGAAAGAAAGGTCAGATTTACATTCTTTACAGATTCTGTCTTTCTGTCCCTGCCTCAAATTTCTCTGGGGATGCCTGGCTGGGAAGTGGAGAGACAGATGGCAGGAACCAGGTATACTTCAAGTTGGTTAACATGGTCTCCACTTCCTTCCATTACACCTAAGGTCAAAGAAAACCTGCATTAGAAACCTGGCTGTACCAGTTTCTTAGTAGCATGACCTTGGGCATGTGACTGACCATCAGTTTCTTCATCTGTAAAATGGAGATAATAATGAGGTTATTGTGAGGCTTTAATGAAATCATTTGTCCACTCTTGTTTAACACATAGTTGACACCATGTGGCAGGCCCTGTGCCAAGTGCTGGAGTTAGGGCACTGAATAAGACAGGCAGGTTCCCTACTCTTTCTCTCTCCTGAATGTACATTCCAGTGGAGAAGATAGACAATAAACAAACAAACAAATGAGATAATTACAGATTGTGTTAAAGTGCTGTGAAGGAAACAAACAGTAGGACATGAGAGAGGATAACTGGAGGTGGGGTAGAGGAAGGGGCTGCTTTCCTCAGCATAGGCAGAGAAGCTCTCTGAAGAAACCTGAAGTTTTGGAATTCACAAAAGAACATTCCAGGTATTAGAAATTGCATCTGCAAAGTGGGAGGCAAAGAATTTAGCCTGCGTCCACTAAGATGCTAAGCTTCCAGAATTACTCAGAATTTACCCAGAAGGTCAGGAGACTTCTCTCACTTCTCCTAACCTTCTGGGTAAATTCTGAGTAAACGTAATAGGAGAGTTTCTGATTCACTGAACCATATGTCCCCACCCCATCACCTGGATGGTGTTGGAAAGTTGCTGGCCTCATGAGTCAGCCTATCTGCCCAGCTTAATCTTCATTCCAGCTGTTCTGTAGCTGCCGCCCTCTAACCCCCACTCTGCTCCAGGACTGGTTGATCTGGCCCACTCTTGTCCCCCCTCCCCCGGGGGTTCCTAGTCCTCTCCTTAGGCAAGAGGGTCAGTTTGGCCTCCTCCAGAATCTCCAATTCAGAACCTGGGCTGGACAGAATTTAGCATCTGACCTGCAGGAGCTGAGGGGAGGAAGATACCCAAAGGAAGATAGCCAAAGTGTTGAGAGGTTTAGTCCTTGTGCAGTTTCTCCCTTGGCTTGGGTCTCTCTCAGGGAGGGAACCTGGATCCCTGTCTAATGTCCCCTTGAAGAATGCTTTCCACACATGGATACATTTCCCAGAGCCACCCGCCCTGCTGCAGAGCGCACACACAGCTCCTCTCACACACTCACCATCCAGCTGCACACTGTGTCTCCATGGCAACCGGGAGGCCTGGTCCATGGATGTTAGAAATAAGTGCCAGAGGAAAAGGAGAGAGAGAGAGAGAGAGAATATGAGGAGAGAAACATCAGAAATAAGGAGACTTAGAAAGATAGCCTTCCGAGGAGGCCCCTATCCTTTTCTGGCACCGCCTGCCAGGAAGACGTGAGTGGACTGAGGCCCTGAGGATGGGGCTCATGGTGGGGACTAAGGACGGGCTAGGGACTGTCTGGACACAGGTAATGGGGCACAGTGAGCAGTGAGAGAGGAGCAGGAGCAAGGGGAGCTTGAGTGGCAGTGAGGAGACAGGATAGGAATACTTGGTCTGGGTAAAAGGCCGATGAGGGGGTTGGGTAGGGGGATGGGGGACTTGGGGGAGCTACTTTCCCTTATTCCAGGCCTAATTGGCTGTTCAGGCTGAAACCACCTCTTAGTCACTTAGTCTAATTAGAATTGTTCCGGAGAAGACTGTGGGGGAGGGGAAAGAGATGCAGGGGTGTGAAGGGGGAAGGGTATATGAAGACAGAGTTGGGTGGGGTAGGGGTGGGAGTTCCTTCTCCCACCTTCCTCCCATTCTGACACCACTCAGTAGATGGGGTGGGTTGTAACTGCTGAGGTTTGGGTCACTCTAACACTGGCCCCTCTAGTTGTCACTGCCCCCTCACTCTCACCTGCTTTCTGCTCTGCCCTGCCCCCACCCATGCCATCTCTGAGTGTGTCTTTCTAGTTCTACCTCTCTCTCAGTCTCTCCTGCTTTCCCTTGAGAACCACTCACCTTCCCTTTTCCCCTTTCTCAGAATCTCCTGACCTCTGGCCACTGGCAAAGGTTCTGTAATAGATAAAGCCAGTGTGGTGGCCACCCTGTAATCCCTGCTACTAGGGAGGCTGGGGCAGAAGGATTGAAAGTTTGAGACCAGCCTCAGCAACCTTGGTGAGACTCTGTCTCAAAATTTAAAAGGGGTGGGGTGATCGGGGAACTGGGGATGTAGGGATGTAGCTCAGTGGTAAAAGCGCTGCCCCTGGGTTCGAAAAAAACCAGTACTAAAAAAGAAAAAAAAAAAAAAAAAACCAGTGACCATGAGTATAATAACTCCTAAATTTGTCATTTGTCCTGTGGATTTAAGATGATTATGCATACAAACTGCTTAGGACAGTAAATTGTAAGGGCTCAATAAATGACAGCTCTTATGGTCACTCCAGACTCCCTTCCTTTCTTTGGAGCCCTTCAGGAGCTAGGACATTTGCATCTTCCAAACCCCTTCCTCCTGTTGCTACTTCTCCTTACTCTTAGGTGCCAAAATGACTTCTTCCTAGACCCATCCCTTCGCCTTGCTCCCATGGTCACTCAGTGGGTGTCCCTGTGGAGGGGGAATAGCTGCTCACCAGGTGAGGTTTGGATCCTGCCTCTGCCTACAAGATCTGGAGGACAGACTGCTATAGCCTAGGGTCTATTTTTCCCTGCTCTGCAGGCCTTCAAGGGGAGGAAAGGGGACAGCCATAAATGATGTAGGGGAAGTGTACTTGCTGAGGGGGACAATAAGAGATGAGCAGCGTCCAGAAGACTAAATATTTCATGGGGCTGCAGCTCTGCGAAGGGCAAAGTCCCTGAGCTGTGTTTGTGAGTGCGCATGTGACTCCTGCACATGGTTTGGAGCTGTTCCACCTGCCCAGTGCCCTCTTCAGCCTCAACCTTTAAATTCCTGCACCCACAGAAAGCTGCCCCCAGGAACCCTTTCCTGGCCATAATGCTTCTGAAATTCTCCCAGCACACACATATTTTCTTTCTTTCAGCTGTGGGAATCTGTCAGGCTTTGGGGCTGTGTTTTTACCTGGTCACATTTCTTTTTGCCCTTGTATTCAGCACCCCGACTTTTTTCTTTTTAACCATTCTGGGAATTGAACCCAAGGCCTCATGCATGCTAGGCAAGCACTCTACTACTGAGATACAGCCCTAGCCAAAGTTTCCACCTTTAGCTTCTCCAAGGACTGGGACCCTTATTCATCCCCTCAGCATTATCAGGAATCCATATGATGGAAAATCTGGTAGTTGGGTGCAGAGGTAGATGTGGGGGCTGGTGGGGAGGAGGCCAAGGTCTCCCTAATTTTATGTTGACTGAGGAGGAAGTGGTCCATCTGAGCAGGTGGGAATGGAGGATAGCAACAGGGTCTAGTGGCTTCATGCCCACACTCACAGATGAGCTGGGGGACTGCCTCTGCTAAACCTGTGCCTCTGGATCAGCTGCAACTCCCTCCAGCTGGTCCCAGGAGGGATACTCTATGACTCTATTCTAACTCCATATGGAAGTAGGGGAGAGGAAGGTGCCCCTTTTAATCTCTATCCCAGGCTTCTCTTTGTCATTTTTCCTGACCTTATCCCCATATATCACTATTTTGTTTACTGTTCAATTTTTGTCTCTTCCCACTAAAGTAAAAGCTTGCAGGAGACAAGAACCTTGTTTAATTTATTTACCACCACCTAAATATTTGCCAAATGAATGAATGAAACAAAATCTGGGGCTGGGGATATAGCTCAGTTGGTAGAGTGCTTGCCTTGCATGCACAAAGCCCTGGGTTCAATTTCCTAGCACCACAAAAAAAAAAAAAAAAAAGAAAGAAAGAAAGAAAAAAAAAAGAAACAAAGAAAGAAAATCTGCTTGGGGATTGTGCAACCAGAACAAGAAAAGGGAGGAAGAGGGAGGGCAGGCCCAGGTGAGTGGGATGTAAATGCCAGGGATGGGAGGAAGAAGTGAATTTGGAAGGAGGGGGGTCTGGGTGGGAGGGCATGGGAGGGACATCAGGGTAGAGATGGGGTTGAAGAAGACCTGGGATGGGATGGGCCCTGTGGCGCACGCCTGTAATCCCAGAGGCTGGGGAGGCTGAGGCAGGAGGATCATGAGTTCAAAGCCAGCCTCAGCAATGGCCAGGCCCTAAGCAACTCAGTGAGACCCTGTCTCTCAATAAAATACAAAATAGGGCTGGGGATGTGGCTCAGCAGTCAAGTGCCCCTGAGTTCATCCCTGGTACCAAAAAAATAAAAAAATAAAAGAAGAAGAAGAAGATCTGGGATGGAAGTAGGCAGAGCTAGACATGGAGAGAGGGATCACGGTTCATGCAGATGCTTTGGGAAGAAGGAGGCTGAACTTGGAATAGGGAGCCCTCAACAAGGCTAAGCCTGAAATTGGGGTCTGGGGCCCGCCAGGAGCAACTGAATCTTAGGGGTTTCCCAGAGCCTTCTGGTCCCATCAGTGTCCCTCCAAATCACCCTCACCTCCAAATCTGGGCTGGATGCCCAGCCCAAGTACCTTCCTCTTGCCCTTCCAATCCCAGAAACAGGAAATTGTAAGGGCTCAATAAATGACAGTTCTTATGGTCACTCCAAACTCCTTTCCTTTCTTTGGAGCCCTTCAGGAGCCAGGCCATTTGCATCTTCCAAACCCCTTCCTCCTGTTGCCAGCAGGGGTACCTGACCCTCTGATTACCCTGCTATATTCAGAGAGGCCCCTCCGGAAAACTTCATCCTCCCAAATCAAAGGTGACTGCAATATTAACTCATTAGCACTAAGCCACCAGAGGAAACTGGGTTGGAGGGAGTAATTGCTCACAGGGTTCAGCCTGGTCCCTTTGCCCTCCCCAGGCAAGGGGCTTCCTGAGAAGATAGGCAGGGGACAAGAGAGGTAGCCTGGAATGGGGGTAGGGAGATTACCATCAGAGAGATAGTGTCTCCCCCAGAATTGGCCAGAGTGGCTATGTGTGCGGGGGTGGAAGGGGAGAAGAGGAGATTGGAGGTGTGCACCTGCAGCGGTTGTCATGGCAACCTGACTTGGATCCCAAGGGGGTGGCTTCTCCCCCAAAGCCCTAGGAAGCCTGGAACAGGAGAGTGGAGACTGTGTGTGTGTGTGTGTGTGTGTGTGTGTGTGTGTGTGTGTGTGTGTAGAACTCTACTCCTGGGAGAGTGTTGCTGGCTTCCTCCCTCTTCTCCTCCCTACTTCTCTGGGTGAGGCTAAGACCAAGGAGGGGGCCATGGAATAGAAGCGTCAGGGCATTAGGGAGGGGGAGACCCTTCACAAGGGAGACAGGGTGGGGTAATATCTGCATTGTACTGGCGTGGTGTCCCAGTATGTGTGAAGGACAGTTATACTAAGCTGACCTACTCCAGTCCTGCAGCCAGACCACACAGGAGAGGGATTTGGGAGGAGATGCTTATTAACAAAGACAACAATAATCACAGTTAACTTTAATTGAGGGCTTATTAAATCCAGCTTTGTGGTTATAGTAAGCATTTTACAGGCAGTGTGTCCCATGTGACTCTCACAACAGTACAGGGTAGGGATTATGGGCCCCATTTACAGATGAGAAAACTGAGATTCTAAATAACGTGCTTCCAGGTCAAGATGCTGGAAAGAGACAGGAAGACTCTGTAGGAAGGGAGGAGGCATAACACAGGGGGCCAGCCCCCTGAAGCCTTAGTCCTGTCCCCAGGCCCTCCAGGTCACTCGTGTTCAAGGGTCCCCATGTTCTTTGACAAGACTGGTCTGGTGCTATGCCAAGGGGCAGGGCCTGGGAACTTCAGATCCTGCTTGGGCTGGGCAGGGGCAGCTGAGGGCACCTGTGAGGGTGTGGGGTACACTGAGCATTGGGCATTGTGATTGGCACGAGCCAGGGGAGCGGCTGGCAGCCTTGTTCCTGGTAAACATGAGGAGAGGTTACTTCACAAGGAAACAGTAATTAACTTTAATTAGCACCTTGCATCTCAGAATATTATTAACATCTCAATTTCTCTAATCAAGGCAGCAGGAGAGGGGCGGCATCTGCTTTGCCGACTCCTTCCTGGCCATGCTCCCTGGCTTGGCATGGCTTCTGCTTAGCCCCCACCCCCTGGATGGCACCCAGGAGTGCCTCCTCAGGGCTAGGTTGCCAAGGGAAGCCAACAAGTGAGGGGGGCTTGGTTCGACAGGACAGAGAGCAGGTACAGGCCAAGGACACACAGCTGGCCCCAGCCAACATGGGGTAGGAGGACAGAGCTGTGTTTGTGGCCACATTATCTTTCCAAATAGACTATAAGCGCATAAGGCAGTGTTGGCTTATATTCCTATCCACACAACAGACATGGCTGCCTCCCTGTTTGCCCTTTATCTCTTCTCCCTTCCTTCTTCTCTCCCCTCCCCTCCCTTCCCTCCTTTCTTCTCCTCTTCTCTCTCTTCTTTGAGTTAGCCTTCTTTCTTTCTCTGTTACTGTCTCTTTCCTCTTCTTTTTCTCTTCTCCTTTCCACTCCTCTCACTCCACCTCTCCTCCTCACTAGAATCCCTTACAGCATGGGGGCTTTGCTCCCACCTCTGCGAAACAGCAGTGGGCAGAGGATAAATCCCATCCTGGAGGAGTTTAGCATCCCACAGGGGAGATAAGGCCTGGGTGTAAAGAACTCTAACTTGGGCTCCATACAGATAGTCATCATAATGTGAGGGACTTACAGATAAAGCATTGTGGTGGTTCTAGGAGGGAGGTAGGAATGTGAGAGGTGAGGGACCTAACTGTGGGGCACTAAGGCAGAGACCATATGGGGCACCTCGAGGGCAACAGGAGCCTGAGGCGGTGAGGGCACGTGATGCTGACCTGCACTCTTTAGAAGGCTGTAGCATCAGGGAGGAAAGCCCTGAAGGTGTGGGAAGTAACTCTCTCTTCATTATCCCCACCCTCAAAGGCTGTTAACCCTGCCACGTGTCTGATATTAATAACTGACTGTCCTTCTTGGTCTAATTACAGCAGACTGCTGCTTGCACAATTGGTTATTTGGCAGTATCCTCAGGGCTTTCTCTCTGGTCCATCCCATTTGTATTTATTGAGTGCCTACTATATCTCCAGGGCAGGGGCTGCGCTGGTCCGCTGGTCCGCAGTGGCCTCATCAGTACCCCTCAGCTGTGGCTGCTCTTGTGACTACAGTTTCACCCCACAATCTCTTAACTTTGAAACAGCTAGAAGACAGTGATAATATTAAGGTTCAACTGTAAATCTTGTTTTACAAATTCAGATAGCCAGTTCAATGTCCAGTGGAGACCCAGTCTCAAACCCACCGGGTTGGGAGGACACGTACCATTTGATTTTATTATACTGGTTCAGGAAACTGATCACACATCAAGTTGCCAGGTGCCAAGTGGGAACAGCTATATTGGACCACCCTGCTAATGTGGGCCATGACACCAAGAGGGCCATTTGCCTTTCCTCTGCTGTCATTCTATTCACCATTTAGGATCAACTTTCATGAAACTTAGAGGATTAATGTAATTCTCACAGTAACCTGGAGAGGCCAGAATTATTAGACCCATTTTATAGTTGAGGACACAAGAGGTGAAGAAGTCACCAGCTGGGAAGAAAGTGAAAACAGGGCGGGGATAAGCAGTGCTGGGATCACTTCCTTAATTGCAGTCTCCCCTCTTTACTGTGAGCCCTCGGTCCACCTGGAGCTGGGGCGATGGGGGAAGCCTAAGCACGGGCCCTGGCCCGGGAACTAGAAGAATGGCCACTTGCCTGTTAGCAAATAGAGCCTGTTAGCTCTCCCCCTCCTCGACTCCTCCCTACCTTCCACCCAGCTCCAGCTCCCTGAGGGAGAGCCGGGGGCTGGGCCTCTATAATTACAGAGTAGCCGGCACAGGGCGGAGAAAAATCTGACGTTTCCAAAGGCCTTTTTGATGTTGATGATTATGGCGATGACGAGGCTGGCCGATGACTGGGGCCTTTTTTGTTTCTCTCTCCTTCGGGGTCTCTCCTTCTCTGCCCTGAGGACTGGTGTTGTCGGAAGAGGACCAGCACCGGCTCCTCTTTGCAGGAGGAGGAGGACGGACTTGGTCAAAGGGAAACCCGGGGAGTCAGCCCACCCTTCACCTCGCGCTGGGCACAGGGGTGCGCTGACGCGATCATTAACATAACATTTGCATAAAGAACAATTGAGGAGATTGGAGTCGGGCCTCAGAGGAAACACCTGCAAGGAACTGTGAATGAAAGCCTCTCCACCCCCACCCGAGGTCCCTCCTACCTCCACCCAGGATCCCGGGAAGCGGCAGGAGCCCAGCATAACTAATGATGATGGTGATCAGTTATAATTTACAGAGCGCCTACTAGGGGCCAGCACTGAGGTGGATGTTCCCTGTCTCACACCCCACCCTAGGTCTTATGTTTATAATCCCCATTTTACAGAGGAGGAAGCTGAGGCTCAGCCCCCACCCCACTTGCCCAGGTCATGAAGACTCTGTCAGGGGCAGAATTGGGCTCCCCCCCCCCCCAGTTGTAGGTAGACACAATACGTTTATTTTATTTGTTTATTTTTACGTGGTGCGCCGATCGAATCCAGTGAGCCACAACCCAGGCCCCAGTATTGGGCTTTTTAAAGGGTCATGTGACTCAATGCTCCCAAATCTCACAGCGGGGCACAGTGCTCTGGGCTTCCCTCAGGCTCCATGATTCGGTCTCTATGGGTCCCCAGGATCCCAGGAGGCTTGGAATTGGGTCTCAAAGACAGGCTTCTACACACAAACACACATGCTCACGTACACATGTGCCCTGCCCCTCCCCCACCATGCTGCTGGAGGCAGAGGAGCTGGCTGACTTGGCCCATAACCAGGTTAGCCAAGATCCAATTAACTAGTTAGCGCAGGCAGAGCTGGGGGCAGGCAGGGCGCGCAGGAGAGCTGGACGGATGGGTCGGGTAATGTGCAGAGACAGCCAGAGACAGCAGCTCCGCTCTAACCTGATAAGCAGCTCCCAACATCTCTGTGCCCCGCCTGGCAGGCTGAGCCACCTGATTCCAAGAGGCTGAGGGGCGGGTGCCAGCGGTCAACTTCTGAGTGCCCTGTCACTTCACAACACCCTTAAGCCTGTGTCCTCCCCTCATCAACCCTCACTCCCGCTCTTTTTTTTTTTTTTTTTTTTTTTTTTCTCCCGGGGCTGTGAGGCAGGCAGCTTCTGGGAGATACATCTTCATCCAAATGAGGGCAAAGTAGAAAACTGGGAATATATGTCATGTACAAGGAAGGAATGGGTGCAGTGACTACCTCCAGGTGGGAGGTTGGGGGAAAGCTGCCTGAGGAGTTCATGAGGATGTGAAAATAACAATAGCCACTATTTATGGAGTTCACATTTATGTGTACTCTCTCATTTACACTCCTGCAACCCTTGGCTGTGGGTATTATTAGAAGCTTCAATTTGCAGAAGAGAAAACGGAGGCTTAGGGAGGTTAAGAAACTTGCCTAAGGTCACACATCCATCAAGCCTCCTTAGCCTCAGAAACACACACTCTACTCCCCTGGACTAGGTCTAGCACTGAAAACAATGTCACTGACAGCAATACTACTTGCTTTTGCATATCACTTTGATACTAGAGATGGGAGCTGTTCAGTCCCTGTCTCAACGTCAGAGCTTACAAAGGCTTTCTGGATTTACCATAGGTAGTTGTTTTATCACAAGGTAGTTGTTTTAGTTCTGACTTCAGTTTTACAGATAAAAGGAATTGGAGCTTGGAGGGGCAACTCACAACTGGCAAGTATCAGTCAGAACTTGAACCTCAGCTAGTTCTCACCTATAGTCTAGTGCTCTTATTTTTGGGGTGGGGTGGGTGGGTACCAGGGATTGAACTCAGAGGCACTCAACCACTGATCCACATCTCCAGCCATATTTTGTATTTTATTTAGAGACAGGGTCTTACTGAGTTGCTTGGCACCTCGCTTTTGGCTGAGGCTGGCTTTGAATTTGTGATCCTCCTGTCTCAGCCTCCCAAACTGCTGAGATTACATGCATGTGCCACTGCGCCCAGCTTAGTCTAGCGCTCTCAAGGAGACAATGGAAAAAGAAAGACATTGCATCCTGAGGTCAAGGTGGATCATTTGTCTATTTATTTGTTTTTCATAAGCTTGTTAGAAACCATGTGTGTGGTTGGCATATTTATTAAGGGGTGGAGAAAGCAAATGGCTTCTTGCCTTCATGCGGCAGAAGGAGAGGAAAGCCCTGAAGTCTTTGAACTTGGAGCTGCCTTGGTCAGGGGATTTCATGGAAGGAAGGACCAAAAGACATCCTTTCTCTGTTCCTTATGGCATTAGATTATCTCTTGCTTGATTTTGTCATGTTTCTTCAGAAGCAGCATCTGAATTACAGAGACCTTAGGAACTGTCCAAGGTCACACACAGAGACAGAAATACAAACCAGGCCGCTCACTTCCTGTCAACCTGGAATCCCCCCCCCCCCAATTCATTGCAGGATGGAGGCTTCCTAACACCACAAACCCTGAGTTCTGGTTCATGTCCTCTTAACACCCAAAGGTGAAGGAACCCCATTTTTCTACTGTGCTCTGGGAGGAGAAAATCAGTTGAACCCCTGCAGCTCTGGGCAGTCTAGGGCTTGGAGTTCTGCATGTGTAAGAGAACTGATATTTTCGTGGGACACAGTATTTGGGCCATGCCTGCAAGAACATGTGTGTACTCTCTGTTGCTCTCTGTTTTCTCTGATACCAGCACAGGAAGGGTTAAGACGTCCCCAGCCCAGGGGACAGAAGAGTTGTCCACACAGGAAGCTACTCTCCCAGTCTCAAAGGCCTCTGGGGAAGGGGGAGGGGAGCGACTTTCTCAGTCTCTTTCCCAGGCTCCTCAGCCTCCCTGGGGATCCAGCTACATGCCAGAGAGGTGACCCCTGACCCGGCCCCCTCCACTGACTCCCCAGCCCGGGTGAAGACTCTGATCCAGGCTCAGGGCCCTCAGGGCACTGGGAGGGTGAGACCACCCCCCACATCCTCACCTTGTTTTCTTTCCCACCATCCCACTTACTCCCCCTGGGCCTCACTCCACTCCTGTTCCACAGTCACCATGTCCAGACCCCTAAACTTCATCCTCCGCTCCAGCTCCGGGCCGGTCCTCTCCTCCCAGCCCTCACATTTGTAATCTTCTAAAAATAAAAGCTTGTGATTCAAGTAGGCAACTCCGGAAATATACAATCCGGCTCAGGCATCCTCTGGGTGGGGACAAGGAAGGACCCACATACAAAGAAATGCCCAGACCCAGCAGCCCTGCACCCACAGGTAAACACAGGAACAGAGTCTGTTCCTGAAGAGAGAGAAGGCAAGGGGTGGGGGTGGAGCCGGTAGGAGGGAGGAGAACACTGCCAGGGAGCTCTGGAACTGAGGTCCCTGACAAAGATGGCCTGGGGTTTCCTCAGGAGTGATTGCTGTCTTCCCACTTTCTCAGCAATGGCTTGGAGAAGTATGGGCTGCCTCCCAGAAGGCCAGCCCTGACCATCCAGGGTCAGGACTAAAATTTAGGGGCCCCCCACCCCTCAACAGGTTGGTGTCATATCCCCTGAGGAGATCCAGTTGCTCTGCTTCCCAGAGATGGGACAAGGGCCATTTTGGGCAAAGCCGACCAAGCATCTGTTCCCAACCCTCTGCCTCCTCCTGGACCCTGGCCAGGACAGAGGCCAAAGGAGGCCTAGGAGTGTGAACATCTGAGATCTGCTTGTGTTTCCAGCTGTGCAACCAAGTAACCATGGGAAATGGGCTCCACAGTAGCCCAAGAGGACATTCTAACTCATCTGTGGCAGTCCAGGGCTATATCCTCAGGGTGGCAGAAGGACAGATTATACTGTATTTCAGGGAGGTTTACTTCCATGCTGGACCCTACAGCATTTCTTTTTTTTTTTTTTTTTTTTTGGGGGGGGGGGGGCGTACCAGGGATTGAACTCAGGGGCACTCTACCACTGAGCCACATCCCCAGCCCTATTTTGTATTTTATTTAGAGACAAGGTCTCACTGAGTTACTTAGGGCCTCGCCATTGCTAAGGCTGGCTTTGAACTCAACAATCTGATCCTCCTGCCTTAGCCTCCCGAGCTGTGGGGATTACAGGTGTGCACCCACAGCGCCTGGCCCTACAGCATTCTGATGGGAATTGTGGAACAGCTCAGTCAGAGTGCATTCTGAGGGCCTTGTGAACCATATAAATTAATGGAAAGAAGATTGGTTAATATTTTTCAAGTATTTACTGGGTGCCAGACCTGGGCTAAACACTACATGTAAGTTATTCTTAGTCCTGTCAGGAAATCATTTTTATCATCCCTAATTTACAAGTGAGGAAACTGAGGCACAGATTGCTCGCAGAGCTGGTCCTGGGTCCCAGTAGTAAATGGCAAAGCTGGGACTGGAAGTCAGGTCTGTCTGATTCCACAGTCTTTTCCTCTTAACCTCCGAGCCAACAGCCTGAGGGTATGGCCCACCACTGAGGCAGCAGCTTGAAAGCAATGGTGTTCCCAAATTTAAATGCACACTCTGCATGTCCCAGGGTAGTGGCCTGCTGAGAGGCTTGTGTTTCCTCCTGCACTGATTTGGGCTTGTACTCTGCCCTTGTGCCAAAGTCAGTGGGCACAACACATGGGGTCAGACCATCTCTGGCTCCTTCTGTTCCTGGCCACCTTCAGTTCAAGCCTCCCGGTGGCAGCAGAGAGGCCAGCCACAGGGGCTCTGGGAAGCTGCCCATCGGCCTCATCCCTAGATTCTTGTCTCTAATGACTAGCATCCTGACTGCCCTGACTACCGGCCTGCAGGCCTGGCTGACCCTTGCTGACCCCAACCAGGCTGTCTGCTGTGGCGGTCTCCCCAGGAGCGACAGCAGAAGTCCTGTTTGCCTTTCCATTTCCTTCAGGGGCTAGGGGCTGGGCGGGCCTGATGGCTTAGAAGGGGCCCACCCATAGCACGATTGCAAAGGAGATAAGACTGGGGCTAGAGATGTAGCTTACTGGTAGAGCACTTGCTTAGCTTGTGCATAGACCCTGGGTTCAATTACCAGTACCTCCAGAAAAAAAATAAATAAATAAAAATAAGAAAAGAAAGACTGACTTGAGAACTTGCCCTTTTCTCTTCCCGGTGGAAGCTGTTTAGGTCTTCCTATACCACAAACAATTCTCAAGAGCAGGCATTTTGGATTGAAGCCTTTTTGGTTTAGACATATTGAAATGAGATGATGTGGAAGGATCCCATCCTTCAAATTGGTAAACATGTACTCATAAAACAGTACTTGATGTGTGTGTGAGTGTGTGTGTGTATACATATATATCTCATATATACATATATACGTGGTTGATATTTGTGACACTGCTGAGCACTTCATATGCATTCTTATTTAATACAGTGAGGGCTGGGGGTGTAGCTCAGGGGTAGAACACTTTCCTATCATGTAAAATGTCCTGGGTTCCATTTTCAGAACCAGGAAAAAAAAAAAACTCAGGCGGAGTGCAGTGGTGTGTACCTATAATCTCAGCTACTGTTGAGTATGAGGCAGAAGAATCACAAGTTCAAGGTCAGCCTCAGCAACTTGGTGAGGGTTGGGAATGTAGTTCAATGGCAGAGCACCCCTAGGTTCAATCCCTAATAACATACACACGTGCTCACACATGCACACACAAGCCACCTTCAAAATGACCCAAAGAGTTAAGGTCTTTTTGAGTTTGGATGAGAAACTGAGGCCAGAGTCTTACAGTTAGTAAGCAGATGAGCTGGAATTTGAACCCAGGCCTATAGATTAGGGAGCTATTTTGTAGTCACTTCTTTTTTTATCCTTTTTTGGTACCAGGGTTTGAACCCAGGGGTGCTTAACCACTGAGCCACATCCCCAGCCCTTTTTATTTTTATTTATTTATTTGTGTTTATTTACTGGTATCAGTTATTAAACCCAGGCACCACTGAACCACATCCCCAGCCCATTCTTTATTTTTTTGGCAGGGGTGCGGAGATACCAGGGATTAAACTCAGGGTGCTTAACCACTGAGCTACATCTCCAGGCCTATTTTGTATTTTATTTAGAGACAGGATCTCGCTGAGTTGCTTAGTGCCTCACTCTTATTGAGGCCGGCTTTGAATGGAGATCCTCCTATCTCAGCTCCTGGGCCACTGGGATTATAGGCATGTGCTGCTGCACCCAGCTCTTTATTTTTATTTTGAGACAGGGTCTCAATAAGTTGCTCAGGGCCTGGCTAAGTTGCTGAGGCTGGCTTTGAACTTGTGATCCCCTTCCTCAGCCTCCTGAGCTGTTGGGATTACAGGCTTGCACTACCGTACCTGGCTTGTGGTCACTCTTCTAACTGATTGGCCTTTGTACATGCCCCCACAAGTGCACATGCTCCTCAAAGAAAGTGGGCAGCATTCCCTGAAATTCTGAAACTGCTCCAGGCAGTTCCGATGGGCTAGGCCGTGTCCTGCAACCTGGGTCAGGCTTTGCACTAAGCCTCTAATTGGCTGCTGGCCAGCGCCTACCTTTCCTACCAAACTCCTCTGATCAATCACTTGTGGTTGCTTTGACACTCGGGGAGCCCTGTTCAGTCCATCTCATTATGGCAACTCTTGATAGCTCCCCTTACCACAGTATCCTTTCTTCCTTTCATGTTTGTCAGTTAAGCTACTAATTTTTATATGTTTTCTGTCCTTCGCTTTTAGGTTCTACCTGATCCTCCTTCCCACTGTGACCTTGGGGTTCTAGGAAAAATTCCATTCAAACTTCTCCTCCCCATTCCTACAAGGATGACCTTGATACATAAATTTAACTCTGCCCCTCTGTCTGCCACTCTGTTATCTCAACCTTTTTCTGATCTTGTCCCTCCTGTGCCTCCTCTGACTATCTCTGGTGTCTCTCTCACTACCTCCCCTGAGCCAATGCCACAGAACCACCCAACACATGTAAGTGTGACTGCCTCTAAAATGTAACTTTCAAGGAGCCTTAAGTTGAGTGACAGTAAACAGAACCTTGGAGACCCAGACATCATCTAGGGCTTACACGAACTCAGCCGTGGAAACCTGGACGTGGCAAGATGGGAGAGAGAGAGGG
This sequence comes from Tamias sibiricus, assembly GCA_025594165.1. NCBI lineage: Eukaryota > Metazoa > Chordata > Mammalia > Rodentia > Sciuridae > Tamias > Tamias sibiricus. The sequence goes on from CM046662.1 coordinate 69,822,795, forward strand.
CCGGGGATAATCAAAAGAATGAGTTGGAGGGGGAAGTGGGAAATGGAGGAAGCGATATTGGTTTAGGCCCCAAGAATCCTTTACTGTGAGTATGGGAAGGGCCCTCAGATCTGCCAATCCAGGAGTGACAAAGAAGCTTCAAGTCATAGGCTAATGTGGAATGATAAGTAGGAGCTGCCTAGAAGAGAGTGCCATTATTGATTAGCAATGTCTGCCGTGGTCACTGGGTGAGAGATGGTGGTGTGTGCTAGATTTACATCCTTGCTCTAGTTTCAGCGTCTTCACTATTGAACAACTAAGGAGCCTGGGGCGGGGGCGGGGGCAGGGATTTGGCCAAGGAGAGTTGCAGGCAGCTCTCAAACCTCTTGCTGTCTCCTAAAACCCAGGTGGCATTTCCCAGCTAGTCATAGACAAGGGACTGAGGGAGAATGAGGAGTTCACAATCCTTGAGTGTGGGGTAACTATAGAGGAACAGCAAATCTGGAGCTGTGGGGAGATTGCAGGTGCATTGTGGACTGGACCCCAGAGGGATGCCCAATTTTTACTGGATGATCAGGTACCTCAATTTGCCTAACACCGCCTGGGTATCTCTGCCACCTTTCTTTTTCTCTTTCTTGTTTTTTTTTTTTTTTTTTTTTTTGGTATTGGGAATTGAACCCAAGGGTGCTTAACCACTGAGCCATATCCTCAGCACTTTTAAAAAGCAACCACTAGGTTGCTTATATCCTCACTAAGTTGCTGAGGCTGGCCTCGAACTTACAATCCTTCTGCTTCAGCCTCCTGAGCTGCTCAGATTACAGGTGTGCACCACTGCACCCCAGCTCTCTGCCACCTTTCTTTAACCTCTTCTGAACTCCTCTGCTTCTGTTCGCCACAGAGCAAAAGGAGGATCCTCGAAGCAGAGGCCCAGACTCTCTTTAGAGAGAATGGAGAATCCAGTCAGAGGGAAGGAACAGGAGGTGAGAATGGGGCTGGGGTGGGATGGCACCCCAGGGGCAGAGGCCCTGGCTATGTGGCAGTGAAAGGGCTCTGAAAAGGGCAGCAAGTAGGAAGAGCCAAAAGCCGGGCAGGAGGTGAGCATGGAGCACCTGTGTGCAGGTTTGGTGTGTGGGCTGGTGAGAAGAAAGAACCTCCAGGTGACAGGAGCTGTAGAAAGGGGATAATGATACCCTGACAAGGCAGCAGGATCTTGGAGCCCAGCCCAACCAGGGTGATGGCACAGCTAAGCCATCACATACCACCCATAGGCTGGAGGATGTGAGCAGGGAGGGGAAGAGGGCCTGAGGTGGCCCGGACCAGCGCAGCCCTGGAAGTTTGCTCAAGAGCTTCTGCCTCCCTCCCTTTCTCTCTGTTGCTCTTCCCTTTTCTCCCTTTCCCATCCCATCTCCTCTCCCTCTCCCTCTCTCTCTCTCTTTCAGTACTGGAGATTGAACCCAGGAGCTCTCTGCTACTGAGCCACATCTCCAGCCCTTTTTAATTAATTAATTTATTTATTTACTTTTATGTGGTGCTGTGGATTGAACCCAGTGCCTCACACATGCTAGGCAAGTGCTCTACCACTGAGCCACATCCCCAGCCCCCTTTTTTATTTTTATTTTGTGACAGAGTCTAACTAAATTTCCTAGGTTGTTTTCAAACTTGCAATCCTCATGCCTCAGCCTCCCAAGTTGCTGAGATTGCAGGTGTGCACTGGTGCCAGCTCCTGTCTATCTCTTACCTTCTCTCTTCTCCTTCCTCTACCCATCCACACCACAGAGTATCCCCTGCAAGTGGAAGCAGGGAAGGGAATAGTGAGAATGGTGGTGTCAGGAAATACCTGGGAACTGCTTTAATCCATCCATCTGCCCAAGAAAAAGCCAGGCCACCGAGTCCCAAGAACAGAGAATCATATCTGGATGCCACACACACAGTTTTCACAAGAGAAAACTGAGCAGGGCTGGGCACGGTGGCGCACGCCTTAGCACTTGGGAGGCTGAGGCAGGAGGATCGTGAGTTCAAAGCTAGCCTCAGCAGTGGCAAGGCACTTAACAACTCAGTGAGACCTTGTCTCTAATAAAATACAAAAAAGGGGCTGGGAATGTGGCCCAGTGGTTGAGTACCCCTGAGTTTAATCCCTGGTACCAAAAAAAAAAAAAAAAAAAATTACTGAGCAGGGCGCAGTCACACATGCCTGTAATCCCAGCAGCTTGGGAGGCTGAGGCAGGAGAATCACAAGTTCAAAACCAGCCTCAGCAATTTAGGGAAGCCCTAAGCAACTCAGACAGACTCTGTCTCTAAATAAAATATAAAAAGGGGCTGGGGATGTGGCTCAGTGGTTAAACACTCCTGGGTTCAATCCCTGGTACCAGGGAAAAAGAGAGAGAGAGAACTTGAAAGAGAGATGAAGATCTCCCCAGAGTTGGTGTCTCAGATGGTTACTTCAGTTTGCCATCCACTTTCATTTTCCTTCTTCTGGGGAGCAGTCTTTCCCTAGGGGACCCCCTTCCAAGTGTCTATTCAGAAAGTGCTGACCTTTCTGACCTTACCCCAGACCCCAGGGTGGACATAGACTGGATGTCAATTTGTGCCTGTCATCCCCAGGCCACAGTGATTCAATAGAAATTGATCCAATGACATCAGCACTGAATCTTTTGCTGAACTACTGGGGAAAGTGTGCTTCTTTCTGTTTGGTTTGTCACATGGAAGATTTAAGCCTCCCATGCTTGGATTATTTGGGGTGGGGCTACCAGAGAATAAAGCTATCTCAAAAGGAAAGCAGGCCCAAGTCAGAGAGGCAGATGTCAGATGACATCATCTGAGTGCCTGGATTCAGCTATGCCTGAAATCTATTCCTGAGCTTTTAAATTATGTGAGTATAAAAGCTTAAGCCAGTTTGAGTTGATTTTCTGTTGCTTGCATCCAAGAGACTCTAAGTCAGCTTAGAGAAACAAATGGAGAGAAGGGCTAGAGAGAGAAACAACTGCAGGGGTAAAGACTGAGTTTGATGGGACAGCAGGATTGTATGTGGCAGAAGGGATGGGGAGGTGTCCATTAGGATCATTGAGCTGACACTTAGTGGTGAAGCAGGAATATCAGAGTTTATTGAAAAGAACACACAGCCAAAAATGTTTTTCTGAGAGGCCAATCTGAGATGGGGGGAAACATTTTTGCTGCTAACTTGGTTATCTGTATAATAGTAGTCTATAGGAACCCCTCCTCTGTACATGGGGTAGAGAGAAAGACAAAGTCAGTTGGAATTCATCTGGTCAGTGAACAGTTGCGACAGACATCTATACTAATAGCTCCTATGACGTCAACTGAATTCCAAGACAGATCTTTAAAAAGACAAACGAAAACCTTCAACCCATCCCTGCTTGTTGCATGTGCTGGAATTCCTACCCTAACTCAACCCCTTCCTTATCGGATGTTCCCAGATTTCATCTGATGTACAGTATGCAAATCTCAGGGATAAACAAGAGAGACAGATGGCAGAACTAAGTGGTTCAGGTTGCACAACTCCAACACGTCATGAGATGCAGCCCGGAGAGGGTGAGCCCCGATTGCCCCTCACCCTCTAGAGGCAAGATGTGCTCAACCCTCCTTAGTTAGTTATCAACCTAATGAGATGAGCTCCTGGGGGTGACCACAGTTCTGCACCAAGGCTGCTGCAGGAGGTGCCAGGTGGGGTGGAGGCTGTGGGAAGAAGCAGTGCCCAGAACTGATAAGAAACTCCCTTCCCTGGTCCCACGCACACTGTTATGTCTGCACTGGGCATCCTCAGGGGTGAAAGGGAGGACAGAGGCCTGAAGAAAGACAGAGAGGGCGGAAGGTCTTGTTCCTGGTGCCTGGGAGCCTCGTTACCCCCACTCTGCTTTTTCCTACTTCCCTTCACTGGGCAACAATCAATGCCTTTAAAACAAACAAACAAATAAATAAATAAAACAAAAACCCTGCATAAATAAGATACAGCCTTGTAATGTATTTGTACATATAAAATATACCTAAGCTGGGCACAGTGGCCAGTCTGTCATCTCCCTCCCTCTCCCCCTCCCCACCAATAATGGAGATTGAGCCTGTAAGGGTTTGAGCCGAAAGAAGAACCACACCGAGAAGCAGAGTCCACCCGAGAGATTTATTTTGACACACAGGAGACTATCTGGAGTCAAAAGCAAGGGAGGGAGAGCTCAGTACCAGAAAATTTTTGGCTTTTATATGTTTACTTGGTAACTTAGCATAAGCAGATTGGCTGAAGCCTGAGAGTCTATAGGTAAGGGGGGGTGCAGAGAACACTGATTGGTCATAATTGAAGGGCAAAAATCAGACCGGAGACAACTGTGCAGCCAAGAGATTTATTCACCTGCCTTCATGGCTGGTCGGAGGTAGAAGAAGTACGGGGAGAGAGGAGTCAGGAAGAGGGGAGTGTGCGAGCTCTGGATGGAGGGTGGGTGCCTGGTCATGCCGGCTGTGGTCTCTGGAGCTGTTGGCTGGAGCAGCTGCAGTGGGGCTGGAGACAGTGGGTCTGGAGCTGTTGGCTGGGGCAGCTGCAGTGGGGCTGGAGACAGTGAGTCTGGAGTTGTTGCAGGGGCTGCTTCCTCTCAGCAGGGAGGAGCTGTTGTGTTTGAGCTCAGGGCAGGCAGGAGCTTTAAGTAGGGATTTCTGGTGGGGGGTGTGTCAGAGCAACCTTTAACACTATTGGCTCTTTTCCCAGGGAACAGGGCGACCTTTAAGCCGATTGGCTCCTGCCTGGGGAAAATGAAACCAGGTTGCTTTTTATGGAAATTTCCATGGGGGAGGTGGCCCATGGCTGAAGCCTATCTATCAATAATATCAGTTGGGGTTCTATAACAAGGAAGAGAAACTGGAGAATTCAGGGAAATAGAAACTTAAAGGGCCTTTGAGAAATGGAACCACGGTAAAACCTTGAGGTGTCTAACATTGGGGGCCATCTTTATCAACAGATCCCAGGACCTCACAAATGCTAGGCCAGCACTCTGCCACTGAGCTATATCCCCAGCCCTTTTGTTTTTTTTATTTTGAGACAGGGTCTCACAGAGTTGGCCAGCCTGGCCTCAAACTTGTGATCCTCCTGCCTCAGCCTCCCCAGCAGCTGGAATTATAATTGTGCACCACTGTGTCTTGCCTAACTCATTTTTTTATAGTTATATGTTAATTTGGTTTATTTATTTATTTATTTTTGGTACCAGGGATTGAACTCAGGGGCACTTGACCACTGGGCCACATCCCCAGCCCTTTTTTTTTTTTTTTTTTTTTTTTTTTTTATTAGAGACAGGGTCTCACTGAGTTGCTAAGTGCCTCGCCATTGCTGAGGCTGGCTTTGAACTCGCGATCCTCCTCCCAAGTGCTGGGATTACAGGTATGCGCCACCACGCCCAGCTTTTATCTGTTCTTTTATTGATGGACATTTAAGTTGTTTCTGAGTTTTCACCATTGCAAACAAGAGCATCAAATATACTCTGTGCACATGTATGAGTGTTTCTTGAGGATTCATTCCCAGAAGAGAGATTGCTGGCTTAAAATGTGTATGAATTTTTCATTTTGAAAGATACTGCCAACTTGGAGTGAAGACCTTTTCCCTGTGAAGGAGCCCTCTCTCCCTGGGGCTGAACCAGAGACAAAAGACATACAGGGTGGAAAGAGCCTGGGTTGTCCATTCAGGGATATTCAGGTTCAAATCCTGGCTCTGCCACTTCCTTCCTGTGTGAACTTGGTTAAGTCACTTAACCTCTCTGAGCTTCTGTTTCCTTAACTGCCAAGGAACATAAAAGCTGCCTCACAAAGCTGTTGCAAGGTATCAAATGGTATCTTTTAGGCCAAGCCTTCAACTTGGATGGGCCTGGCACACAGTAGGCTCTTGATCAATGTTAGCTTTCTTTCCCTGCCTGGATTCCCTTCTGCATTCATCATGGAAGAGCAGGTCTGAGGAGAGGCCTAGAAGACTGATTTATTAGTGAATGTCATGCAGAAGACAGGACTCCACCGGGACCTTTCCCTAAATGGGCTCTTCACCTCAGCCACTGCCTTTCACACTCTCGGTCTCTGCCGAGGAAAAAGAAGGGAATCCTTAAAAGAACAGTGAGGTGTCTGGATGCTGTTGAACCTGGCAGGAGTGGAGCTGAGAGGCAGGTGACAAGGCCTTTGGTAGATGTAGTCATGATGGTCTGGGGGAGGCTGTGGGCCCGAGGAAAGTAGCTTGCCCTATTTATTTGTGGTGCTAAGGATGGAACTCAGGACTATAAGCACTCTACTGCTGAGCTGCACCCCAGCCCATAGCTCACCCTTTCTGATCTCAGTTTCTTCCTCAGTAAAAGGAAGGCACCAATACCCCCAGTCCTACCTTCCCCCGTGTCTCTAACAGCAGATGTCTCTACAGACCAAAGGGCAAGAGTAAATCCAGGTAGAAATACTTTTCTAAAAACAATCCCAATCATGAAGAGAAGACTGAGCCAAATTGGTTGAGTTATCTCTAAAATGATTTCTTCTGTCCCTTGGAGATGCATGTTCCCTTGACTATATCTCCTGGTTCCCAATTCCTGGGTGCTGGGGAAGCTGAGATCTGGCTGTCGCCTCACTTACCATCTCACAGTGCTTCCTGGCTTCCTGCCCAGGCCCACTCACAGGGTGTAGCGCTGACCCTGCAGGCCCCAGCGCCCTCCCCACCAGCCTCACAGCAAGGCCTCAGCTGGCTGGAAGGGACAGACAGGAGACGTGCCTGAAAGCCAAGTGCTCTGTCCAACTCCAGCTGACTGCAGTGGCTGAGAGGCTAGACCTGGGCCACCTCACCCAATGCGTTCCTCTCCAGGGCCAGGACAGCTTCAGTTCTGTTTGAGCATGATCACGGGCTGAGCAGGTGGGAGGAAAGGCAGGACAGAGAGTGAGGAATTGAGTAGTGAATGTGTCCCCTACGTGGTCCCTTAACCCACACTGGAAGTGGGCCTTAGAGTGCCTTGCCAATGCCCCCAAGAGATGGGAAAAGACCAAGAATACCTAGTAGAACCAGCCTCCAGGTTGAGATTGGGGATAAAAGCCTCTCAGAGCTCCTTGGTTGCCAAAAGAATAAAAGAAAAAAGTAGAATAAATCAATATGTGCGAAGAAATGGAAGAAAGCAGTGCTTGGGGTAATGACTCCTAGTGGGGGAGAATCAGGAAGGGAGTTGCCATTTATGGGACACTTAGAAGATGCCAGATACTGCACCTGCACAACTCCTTTCTTCAAGGTGACCACCTTGAGGGGTAGGTGCCATCTCCAGCGCTCCAGTAAGCAGATGAAGAAACCGAGGTTCTGCCGGGCACAGTGGCGCACGCCTATAATCCCAGCACTTGGGAGGCTGAGGCAGGAGGATCGCGAGTTCAAAGCCAGCCTCAGCAATGGCAAGGCAGTTAGCAACTCAGTGAGACCCTGTCTCTAATAAAATACAAAAAAAAAAAAAAAAAAAAAAAAAAAAAAAGGCTGGAGATGTGGCCCAGTGTTCGAGTGCCCCTGAGTTCAATCCCTGGTACCAAAAAAATATAAATAAATAAATAAAAGAAGCCAAGGTTCTGAGAGGTTTTCAGTCACACTGCTAGGAAGAGGCTGCCCTGGAATGGAAACCCAGCACTTGCCTGTCTGACCGCTAAATTGATGCTTTGTGTTCCTTCGCAGGGCTTAAGACCATCCTCCTGCACATCTGCCTAGCCTGGGCCTTGCCTCACACCCAACCTCCTCCAACTTCTCCATCTCCTGAGAGCTCCTCCAGCTCCCCACTCACTCCTTACTTGGCTTCCTCTTTGGAAACCAGCCACAGGCTTTTTTCTTCCATCTGAGGGAGAGAAAATGGTCTCGTTCCCCACCCCCAGGTCTTCCCATCCTCCCATCCATCCAAACCTAAGCATCTTTCTCTCTCTTTCCCCTCCCTGCTCTCATCTTGTTTTTTTTTTTTTTTTTTTTTTTTCCTTTCTGTTTATCCATCACTAGACTCCACCACCCCTTCCCTCTTGCCTGTAGGTTCTGTGGCTATAATCAAATCATAACTTTTATTAAATTTAAGATTACTTTTTAATGGAATCAATTTCTTGTGTGGTGCTTCTCTGCCTGCCTGCGGGCTCCGCCAGCTCTGGGCTCAGCACCCCACCCGCACAATTGTCTCTGCCGCTGGCATTTCTGGCTAAGCTGCTTCCCAAGGAGGGGCAGGTCTGCCATCCCTAAACACACACAGAGAAACACACACACACCCAAGTGCACCTTCTCGCAAAGCCCCGACACACAACCACCAAGCCCCAGGCAGAGTGGTGGGGGCGAGGGAGCCAAGATTGAGGTGGTGGAGGTAGGAGGAGGGAGCTGCAGAGGGAGACCGAGGGCGCCCACCAAACATGGAGCCGAGCAGACATTTCTCAGCCTGTTAATTTCCTACAGTTCTGTTTCCCAGCCTCAGATACAAGCTGGTTTCTGCCAGTCCACCCCCTTCCTGACTGCATTGTGCAGCTGGTGAGCAGGGAGAGCTTGTGGGGGGTGGGGAGGGGAGCACAGAGGAACAGCAAGGAGACCCGGGTCTTCATGTGATTTTTAAAAGTCCAGGCATCCAGGCAGGATGCAGAGAAGCATCCGAAGCTGTGACCCCCACCCCCTCAAAGAGAAGCCCAACTGAGAGATTTGCAGTCTGGACCAGCCTAACCCTACGTGTCTGGGCCACAGGAGGAAGGGAACCTGGGGGTGCTGCAGGGAACGTTGTTCTGGAGGTAGGAGAGGGAACAGGGAGGGCAGGGGTTGGAGGGTCACTTTGGTGGAGGGGACATGGGCTGGAGAGAGCTACTGGGTGATCAGTGCCTCATGGGGCCTGTAGATGAGGGTTTGCTGACTCAGCAGAGACTCAGACACATTCTTGAGGTGTCTGGACAGTTCTGGACTTTGCTCCAGCTTTTCTGGGAGGCTCCCTGGCAGTCTCAGATAGACAGGAGATCCTGGGTAGACAGGTGGCTCTGGGGCCTGAGGGTGGCCATCTTGTCTTTCCACAGTGTCTCAGCATACCTGGTTACTGAGTGTCAGACGGGAGCCTCGTGTGCATGCGGTTGGACAGATAGTGCAGTGGGTAAGAGCGCCGGCTGAGGCATCAGAGAGGTCTGAATCTACAGTCTGATGCTTTCTAACCGTGTGACCTTGAACAAGTGACCTAATATCTCTGAGCCTGTTTCTTCACCTGGAAAGGAGGATCCCACAAAATAATGCACATGGAACATCTGGCATAATGCCTGGCACAGTCAGAGCTCAAGAAGTAGACTACAGGTCTTTTTTTTTTTTTTTTTTTTTTTCCTTTTTCAGTGCTAGGAATGGAACTCAAGGCTTTCTGCTCTCCTGCATTCTAGGCAAGTGCTCTGTCACTGAGCTACATCCCAGTCTTAGAAGACTGTCTGTCTTTTAAGCACCAACAAAATGCATCACATAGGGGTTGGGGTTGTGGCTCAGTGGTAGAGCGCTGGCCTAGCAAGTGTGCGGCCCAGTTCAATCCTCAGCACCACGTAAAAATAAAAAAACACATTGTGTACAACTAAAGCAAATAAATAAAAATTTTTAAAAATGCATCACATAGCCCTCAAGCTGCCTTGCTTACAGGGGTTGGGACCTGAGCCACATGGTAGACCAGGGGGCAGACTTCTCCAGGCAGGGCTGGGCTTCTGAATGAAATTCAGGCTGGGACCAGAGAACATGATGTGAGGACAATTCCCAGGATTGGAACCCAGCATGACAGGGCTCTGATGAGTGGTTAATGTCTGTTGGGAAGAGAGGCGGGAGACTGATGAAGACAACTGGATACTGAACCCATTCCCTCACCTTGGACTTCCAGGGACCAATGAGCTGGAAGGTGGGTTCCCTGTGGCGCAAGATAAAGGGAGAATATTCTGTGGTCTATTCCTCCCCTGCAACCTTGCAGCCTCGGCTAGCACCTGTTGGTTTTGGAGACTTTACAGGGCTCTGACATCCTTAGACAAGGGCTCAGCGAGGGGAGTCTATAAAGATTTAATTAGGCACTGTGAATGGGCGACCTTTGCCTCCCATCCCTGTCCTCCAACCCTAGGGAGAAGGAAGAGACTTGTGAAGAATGCAAACAAGGGGCAGAACTGGAAAAGGCTGAGTTTATTAGTAAAACTCCACATTTACTGAAGCTTGGGAATAGAAGCCAACATGGCCACGGTCACAGTGCAACCAGGGTCTGCAGCAGCTCCACCCCATCAGGGCTGCACTTTGGGGCTTGGCAGCTGCCGTGGAGGAAGGGGTGTCTGGAACCTCCTCCCCTAGGCAGGAGCTCACTTCCCCGCTTTCTACTCCCCCTAAAAGGAGGCCAGTCCAACCGGCTCAGCATCTCCCTGTGTTTGACCCCTGGCACAGGCATACCTGCTGAATCTACACCTGGACCTACACATCTGCAGGGGCTTGTCTGAGCCTGGATGCTCCCACAGGGCCACGTATCAGGTACACACATAGAGTTTAATGCCCAAGGGGGCTTTTGAGGTTTGAACATCATCTACTCCAATTCTCATCTCATTCACAAGGCAACTGAGGCCCAGACAGGGGTGAGGTGGGAATCACAGACTGCATGACAGAGCCTGACCAAGGTCCCCTGAATCTTTCCCATGCTGCTTGCTGTGCTTTGTGTCTCCTGCTGCTCCTGATGTAGCTGTAACCCATCTCCACTTTCCTTGGCACACCCTTACCTCAAGCCAGGCACTTTCTGTGTATGCCCAGAGACCATATGGGGCAAGTACTATTGTGATTCCCATTTTATAGGTGGGGAGACTGAGGCTTGGAGAGGTTAAGTAATTTCCCTAAGCTAGTAAGTAGTAGAGCTAGAATTTGGGTTTTTTTTTTCCTTTTTTTTTTTTTTTCTTTTGCTGGGCTGATAATTGAACCCAGAGCCTCTCACATGCCATACAGGCACTCTTTCACTAAGCCACATCCTGGAGCTGGAATTTGGAACCAGAATGTCTGGCTCCAGACTTTGAGCTCTTCACTACTCTGCTATCCATTTCTTCTCCAAAAGCTTCCCCTGCACCTGCACACATGTCCCCTCTCTTCCCCTTCCCCCATCCTTCACTTTCCCATTCATTGTTGCCATCACCGCCACCTTCACAATGCAGTATTTTCTCATTTCAGTCTAAGCCACAAATTCACCCCCATCCCAGCTTCAGCACGGCCATCCAGCTTGCCTTCCCCCGCATCTTCCTCATGGTCATCTTCAACGTCGTTGTGTCCACTATCATCACCAACTTCACCTTATATGACATGCCTAATTGTAATGGCTGTCCTTATAGACCAACCCAGACCTGACTCCTGCCATGGGATGGGAGGAGGGACTTAGTCGAGTCCACATAAGTACAAAAAACTTTGTCAAAGTACAAAGCCAGAATGTGGAAAGGCGTTGTTATGGTTTGGATGTGAAGCGTCTCCCAAAATCTCACGTGTGAGACAATGCAAGAAGGTTCAGAGGAAGCCGGGCGTGGTGGTGCACGCCTGTAATCCCAGCACTTGGGAGGCTGAGGCAGGAAGATCATGAATTCATGAGTTCAAAGCCAGCCTCAGCAATGGCGAGGCACTTAGCAACCTCAGTGAGACCCTGTCTCTAATAAAATACAAAAAAGGGCTGGGGATGTGGCCCAGTGGTCAAGTGCCCCTGAGTTCAATCCCCAGTACCAAAAAAGAAAAAAAAGGTTCAGAGGAGAATGATTGGGTTGTGAGAGTCTTAACCCAATCAGTGAGTTAATTCCCTGATAGGGATTAATTACTGAGTGGTAACTGAAGTGGTAGGATGTGGCTGGAGGAGGTGGGAATTGGGTGTCACTTTGAGGTATATATTTTATTCTGGAGAGTGGAGTCTCTCTCTCTCTCTGCTTCCTGATCATCATGTGAGCCGTTTCTCCCCGCCACAGTCTTCTGCCATGATGTTCTGCTTCACCTCAAGCCCCGAGGAATGGAGCTGGCTGTCTATGGACTAAGAACTATGAAACTGTGAGCCCTCAAATTAACTTTTTCTCTTCCACAGTTGTTCTGGTCAAGTCATTTAATCACAGCAGCAGAAAAGCTGACTAAAACAGACATTCTCCCTCTTGGAGACTTTTCTAGAAATAAGAGTGGGGGTAAGGGTGGAAGGAGAAGTTTCAAACAGCCAAAGAGTGTCTGCTGAGGGAAATGAATCAATGGCCAAGGAGATTGCTTGTCATCTTTCAATATCTATAGAAATAACAAGCCTCCAGAGAGGGGGCTAGAGCGCCGAGGGAATAGAAGACCAGAGGATACTCTACCCAGTGTGGCCTCTAATGAGCTACAGGGAAGGACAGATCCATAGAAAGCTTCCGCCCACTTTGGGTGTTGGCCAACACCCTATCTCCCCCAGCCGCAGTAGCTCTTGCAGGCCCTGGAAGCCAGCAGCAGCAAGCAGCATTGCCCAGGAGTTTTAAAATTGATTATTCCTCTGAGTCCAAACCCTCCCCACCTCCCAACCCAATGAGCCTACTGGTTGGCTCTCCACATGTGTTGGTTGCCAGAGGGGCCATCATCCTGCACAGGAACTAGGAAGAGAGGGCATTGGCTTCCCGGATCAGAGCCTCCATCCAGAGTTTCAGCCAAGGCCCCAGAGCTCCCAGGACCTGCAGGATTTTTTTCCCTTGGTTGTGTTTGGAATTGGCTGATTTTCTGGGCACCAGGCCCAGCTCAGTTTAATTTTTGTTTATTTTTATGTACAGATTCTCTTCTGTTTGGGGAAGAGCTTTGTGTAAATTATTATTATTTATATGATAAAGAATAAATCACACCAAATAAAAAAACCCACAATCTCTTTTTCTCAATAGAATTACTAAATTAGGGGCTGAAAAGAACAGCCGATATGCTGGGGTTTGGTTTTAGGAAGCCTTTGGACATGGATTCTCACAAAATGTCTTAGTAAATGGGCTCTGTTATCCTGGATTTGATGCTACTCTAAGCCAACAGAGGCACATCGGGCCTCCCAGGAAGGCTATGGTGGTTTAGGCCTAAGGGTATGGGCTTGCTGGTCCTCTACACATCCCATCCCTTGGGAGATGATTCGGGCATTTTGAAATGATTTACTAACTCAGAATGGGGAAAGAACGGGGAAACAGAGTTGGGGATTCTTGCCAGAAACATGATCAAATGCTTTGAATTGGGATGGGGGTGGGGTACATAGAACTTACTTGAATAGTGGCATTATTACATCAGGCGAAAATGAGCCAATCATTGCTTTGCCTATTCATTAAATTTGCATGCTTCAAATCTATTGGTTGGAATGAAATAAGTCAGGAGGGAGGGATACAGATGGGCAGAGGACCAGCTTGGCCCAGTGTGTGTCCTCAAGTGGCTCCCATCCCCAGTCAGGGTAGGGAGAAGACCAACTCATTGAGAATACTGTACCCTCTTTGCCCTTCCCCAATCCCTCACCCCTCTCCTCCACCATTCTACCTTATCCATCCTTTCATAAAATTCTGTTTGGGGACCACAGTAAGATCCACCCAGGGCAAGGAATCAATCCTGGGAGCTAATATGCTAAAGGCTAGAGAGAGGGAAAATCATCAATAGTTGGTGTTTTGTTGTTGTTTTTTATTCTCCTAGAACCTTAGGCTACCAGAGATTTTTAAAAACAGAGCAGGCAGCATTGCTTAACCTGTTTTGATTTAAACTATGTCCTCTTCCTAGAATGGACCCCCATCTGCCCATCCAAGTTCCACCTTTGCTTCAAACCACCATCACAGTTAAGAGCATGGGCTTTGGGGCCTCCTCTTGAGCTTGAAAATCCACTCTGGCACCTCATAGCTGTGGAAAATTTGAGCAAGTTATTTAACTCTCCCTGAGCTTTGGTGTGCCAGTCCCAATCTGTAAGTGGAATAATAACACACACACACACACACACACACACACACACACACACACACACACACGTTTAGAGTAAGGATTAAATGAGAAAATCCATGTAAAAAATGCCTAACACGCATTAAGTGCTCTGTGTGGTCATTAGTTATTTTAAATACTTCAGTAAGCTATCCCAGAGCTTCTGAGCTGGGAATTGACCTAACCCTGCCCCAATATTTACTGTAAGTGCACAAAAATTTTACCTCAAAGCTGGTGTGATGGCACACACCGGTAATCCTAGTGACTCAGGAGGCTGAGGCAGAAGGACTGCAAGTTGGAGCCAACCTTAGAAACTTAGTGAGACCCTGTCTCAAAAATAAATAAATAAATAAAATAAAAGGGCTGGAGAAGTTGCTCAGTGGTAAAGTGCCCCTGGGTTCACTCCAGTATTACACATACAAAAAGAGATCATACCACTAGGGTTTCCACCCAAATAATTTTTCACAATCTGTCCAGAACCAGCTATTATGTGTGAGTCCAGCAGTCCCTACTTATGCTCTTAAAATAAAAATTTCAGCCAGGCTTGGTGGAGCACGCCTGTAATCCCAGCACTTGGGAGGCTGAGGCAGGAGGATCGCAAATTCAAAGCCAGCCTCAGCAATGGCGAGGCACTTAGCAACTCAGTGAGACCCTGTCTCTAAATAAAATACAAAAAAAGGGCTGGGGATGTGGCCCAGTGGTCAAGTGCCCCTGAGTTCAATCCCCAGTGCCAAAATAAATAAATAAATAAATAAATAAATAAATAAATAAATGAAAATAAAAAATAAAAAAAAGGCTGGGGATGTGGCTCAGTGGTAAAGCACCGCTGGGTTCAATCCCCAGTACCAAAAAAAAAAAAAAAAAAAGTGGGGCTGGGGTTGTGGCTCAGCGGCAGAGCGCTCGCCTCGCACGTGCGCGGCCCGGGTTCGATCCTCACCACCACGTAAACATAGATGCATTATTTCATTGTGTACAACTAAAGTAAATAAATAAATAGTTTTTTAAAAAAACTTAAAAAAAAAAAAAAAAGTTGTCCCAGGCTGGAGGTGTAGCTTGGTGGTAGAGTACATGTTTAGCAAGCTCAAGGCCCTGAGCTCAATCCCTATCACCAATAAATAAATAAGTAAAATGTTGCCTAACTAGTTAAATTTCAAAATCCTGGACAATCCCACTAAACTCTAATCTCTCTGTTCTAGCTCCCTTACAATGCCTGGTTCAACCACTCCCAGTAGAATAGGTAGGCCACAGGGAACAATGAATGAGAGGTTCTAGCTCCCTTACAATGCCTGGTTCAACCACTCCCAGTAGAATAGGTAGGCCACAGGGAACAATGAATGAGAGGTGAGCTGGGGATAAGAGGGAGGTAGAAGCCAGGTGTGGTGGCGCGCCTGGGAGGCTGAGGCAGGAGGATCGAGAGTTCAAAGACAGCCTCAGCAATGGCGAGGCACTTAGCAACTCAGTGAGACCCTGTCTCTAATAAAATACAAAAAAGGGCTGGGGATGAAGGGAGGTGGGAAACAGAGGAGGCTGGGAGGGGCTTTACAGCTCCCAGGCCACGTGGATCAATCTCTTTCCACTGTCCCTCTGAGGGTATTTAAAATTTTGTCTTCTCCTAGGCATGTTGGTGCACGCCTATAATCTCAGCTATTCCGGAGGCTGAGGTAGAAGGACCACAAGTTTGAGACTAGCCTGGGCAACTTAGTGAGACCCTGTTTTACAAAAAAAAAAAGAAAGAAAGGAAGGAAGGAAGGAAGGAAACCCCCCAAAAAGGAAGGAAGGACACCCCCCCCAAAAAAAAAACAGTGCTGGAAGGTAGCTCAGTGGTAGAGTGCCACTGGGTTCATTCCCCACTATTGCAATAAAATAAATAAATAAATAAACATTCACCTCAGGCTGGGGATATAGCTCAGTTGGTAGAGTGCTTGCCTTGAATGCACAAGGCCCTGGGTTCAATCCCCAGCACCACAATAAAAATTTTTTTAAAAAATTCACCTTCATCTTTGATTAATCACTAGCTGACCTGAGACAAGTCTGCTTGTCTAGTTCCTCTTTTTTCTGGCCAGAGAGGATGAGTATTGATTAGCTAGGTGATCACCTGCACAGGCTTCCACTCTATGTTGTCTAAGAGATCCCTTGAGAGGTGGCCCATGTAGGTGAGGGTAGTCTCTGAGTGACTGGGCACTATGCACTTGCCCACAAGTGCATATACACTTATATGTGCATATTTGTGGGTAAGCACTGGCCCTTTTATCTTGGAATGCAGTCAGTATTAATTTGTTCATTGGTTATTTATTGAGGCCCTACTATGTGCCAGCACTATTCCATAGGTTTTGAAACGATAGTCACTAAGGGATGGATCCCCTGCCCTTGGCATGTATTTCTCTAGTTCCCAGAATTTTATGAAGGAGGGGTGATGGGGCCACATGTGGACACTCTCTGGGACAATCTGCTTCCATGCTCATCCACATCCCTACCTCCTGACTCATTTCATTCCAACCAATAGTTTGGAAGCATGAAAATTTAATGAGTAGGCAAAATTCCTACCCATACAGAGCTTATTTTCTAGCGAGGGGAGGAAGTAACAGCAAACAGGGAGAGAAATAAATAATTTAATTTCAGCTTGCAAAAATGCTATATAAAAATAATAAAACTAGCTAAAGGGATAGAGAATGGCAATGCGTGTTGAGGGAGCTCCTTTAAGCTGGGTGGTTTGGGCAAAGAACTTAATGATGAGAATAAATCAGCCTCGGAAAATTCTGGAAACAGCACCCCAGCATGGTGGCACACGCCTGTAATCCCAGCAACTTGGGGGGCTGAGACAGGAGGATTGCAAGTTTCAAGCCAGCCTCAACAACTTAGCCAGAGAACCTGTATCAAAATAAAAAGGGCTGGGGATGTGACACAGTGGTAAAGCACCCCTGGGTTAAATCTCCAGTACAAAACAAACAAATTTTCTGGAAACAGTATCCCAGGCAGAGGAAACAGCAAGTACAAAGGCTTGAAAGAATGTTTTGAAACTATGATTTAGGTACCTGTGTCTTCTTGAGGTAAAAGCGAACTCACTTTTGGGGCTAGGATTGTGGCTCAGCGGTAGAGTGCTCACCTAGTATGTGCGTGGCCCGGGTTCGATCCTCAGCACCACATAAAAATAAATGCATTGTGTACAACGAAAGCAAATAAATAAATATATATTTTTTTAAAAAATGTGAACCAACTTTTGTTGCATACATACATGTATCTTTTCGTTGCTTTTAAGAATCGTGTCAAAACTTCTCACTGAGAGCTACAACCCCACTCCAATGGCCCACTAGCCCTCCAATCCCATTGGCCTCTTCAGTTCCTCTCATAAGACAAGCTTCCTCCTGCCACGGGGCCTTTACACAGTCAATTCCTACCATCTTGAATGCTCTAACAGCCCCTTTCTCCAGTTAGATCCTCCCTTCTTTAGATCTCAGGTAGTCTGGGATAGGCTACCCCTCTCCCTTCCACACTAATCAGATTTCTCTGTTGAGTGTTTTCATGTTACAAAGCTCCCACAGACACACCCCTTATCTCATTTGGTAATTATGCATTAATTCCTATCTTATCTGATATCAATATCTGACTTTCCCACCAGAATTGCAAACCTCGGGAGAACTGGAATCTTATCTGACTCCTAGTTCCAAATACAGTGCCTGGTACCTGGAAGGCACTTGATAAATATTTGCTGAATAAAGATTATGGTGCTAGGGTCAGTTTTGGGCACCACAGAGTCCCCAAGATGGGGGAATATGATAGGGAAGGAACTCAAAACTACTGATTAATGGGGTGTAGGGGAAGAAGTCAGCGTCGTTCAGCCTGGGGTGAAAGAGAGCTTCAGGGGAGTACCATGAAAACGCCTTCAAATTCTAAGAGCCTGTCCCATCCTGGAGCCCAGAAGCACCGGGCCTTAGATGAAGTGGGCGGAGCTCCTTCCACGGAAGGTCTTGTATTAGGGAGAACTTTCAGGAGTGGAACAGGTGTCTGAAGAAGTGGTGAGTTCCTTGTCCTTGGAGGTCTGAACACAGACATTAGAACAGAGGGAGGGGGCCCTGGGAGTCTTCATTTCAACGCCACGGTCCCCTGATTAGGATTCCGCCAGCGACCGGGCCCCTCAACCCCACAGCTAGTCCGACTTTGGGGCAAAACGCGGCGCCGGGTGCTGCTGGGCTGCGTGGGGACGGCGGGGCGGGTGCCGGCTTCCTCCAGGAGCTGGGACTCTGGGTGGCTGCTCCTCCCCTCCCGGCCGCCCCTCCAGGGTCGGGAGGGAGGGGAGGATGCGGGGAGGGTGGGGGAGGCTCTTCCGCGAGTCTTAAGAGGCTCACCAGCTGGAGCAATGGAGCGTGTTTTAAGTGGAGTTTACAGACAATGGATCTCTCTAGGGCTTGGAGGGGAAGGAAGCTGAAATTCAGGACCATTCTGTGAATTCCCAAGTTCTTTGTGTCCATTGTGTCGGGGAACAATGCTGTTTGTTCGGCTTATTCACTCGAGGTGGGGGGTGGGGGAGACGGTTGGGCCCCCGCGAGGAGGTTCTGGGAGGGCGGGGCTGCTCGGGGATGCGGGACGCTCTAGCGGGAGGATGAAAGCCGCGGGCCTGGGTGGGACACAGGGGAGGCTGGGAAGGAGCAAGTCTGGTTGAGTGGGTTTGAGTTCCAGGCTGGGTATCTCCCGCTAATAGCAATATCACTTCCCCGCCAGCTCCTCCCCACCCCTCCTCAGGGATTCTAAGCACCCCGCGCCCGCGCCTCTGCCCCTCACGCTTTTGACCTTGACTTGTTTTCCAAAGACTGCATACTATGGGGTCGGGGCTGGCCTAGTAGAGCTGCAGAGTAAGTTTGGATTAGTCACTTCCTCCTTGAAGCCTCACCTTGCTCTGGTGGCTAGGCATAATCACAACCTCCTTGGACCAAATCTAGTTTCCCCTCCTGCACCACATCTCCAGCCTGGACCCCTTCCTTGACCTTGCCTGGTGATAACACAGTCCAGGTTGCCAGTGGAGACTGTGCATCTGTGGAGCAAGGAAGTGAGATATAAAGCCCCAGTTTAGGACATAAACCCCACTGTTAAGAAGATCCCCATTTGCTTGGAGCCCGTGGTGCATGCCTGTAATCCCAGAGACTTGGGAGCCTGAGGCAGGAGGATTGCAAGTTCAAAGCCAGTCTCAGCAATTTAGCGAGGCCCTAAGCAACTTAGCAAGACCCTGTCTCAAAATAAAAAATAAAAAGGGCTAGTTGGGCACGGTGGCGCACGCCTGTGATCCCAGTGGCTTGGGAGGCTGAGGCAGGAGGAACGTGAGTTCAAAGATAGCCTCAGCAACGGCAAGGCGCTAAGCAACTCAGTGAGACCCTGTCTCTAAATAAAATACAAAATAGCGCTGGGGATATGGCTCAGTGGTCAAGTGCTCCTGAGTTTAATCCCTGGTACCAATAAATAAATAAATTAATTAATTAAAAAGGACTGGGAATGTGGCTCAGTGGTTAAGCAACCCTGGATTCAATTCCAAGTACCCCTCCACCCCCACCCCGACAAAACACTTTTTGGGGATTTAGCAGCTGTGGGACCCTGTGCATACCTTATATTATCCTGCCTGAATTTAAAGCTCTGCTCTCCAACTTTAATATACCTGGGTCTCAGTTTCCTCTCTGTATAATAGACATATAAACAACATCTACCTCATTGGGCTTACCAGGAGGATTAAGTGAAATAATGTATCTTTTTTTTTTAATATTTTTTATTTATTTGCTTTTTTTAGTTATACACAATGCGTTTTATTCAATACATTTTATTTGTACGTGGTGCTGAGGATCGAACCCGGGTCGCCCACATGCTAGGCGAGTGCTCTACCGCTGAGCCACAATCCCAGCCCGAAATAATGTATCTTAAGACCTGTCTGGAAGGGATGGAGGGCTCACGAATGTCAGTCACATACTTGTATGTAATTGCTTCTCCATTTTTTAGATACGGAAATCAAGGCTCAGAGTAGATAAGCACGACACAATCAATCAATGAGCAAATGAGGGCATTATAATTCAAGCTCAGTCTAGTGGATTCTGAAACTGAGTTGCTGACCATTGCTCAAGGCCTCCTGCAGAGATGGGACTGGTGCCTGTTCTCAGTAGCCCTCTCCTGACTTTCCAAGAGCACCTGCCAAAGCCCCAAAGCCAGGTTTTCTTCTCTAGCCAGGGGAGTTGCACTGTTTAGCCAGGGTTGGGTTTTGAGGCTCCCCTCTAGCCTTTCCCACAATCCCATCCTAAAGCTGAGTCCCCTTGCTCCCCAGTTACCTCTGCAAGGTTGTGTCTTATGCACGAAGGGTACCAGGGTCAGGGTCAGATCAGCCTTGGGTCTCCAGAGCTAAGCCTTTGCATCTGGCCTCTGAGTTTCAGTTTGGATGGTGCTGGAGAGAACACCAAGGCCTGGAGGCTGAGGCCTGGCCCTGTTGGGCTTGGGAGGCTGTCTGGGCCTTGAATCTTCAAAGAGAGCAGGAGAGGTACAGACCCACAGAGCTGGGAACAAGATGAACAGAGACCTGAACCTTGGGGTGCCATGATGGGGGTGGGGGGTGCTGAGCCGTGGCTCCTTTCCATTTCTGTCCTACCCTTCCACCCACCCTAGCTCAGCCTTGGTCCCACCCCCACTCTTTCCATCCATTTCTCTGGTTTACGGTTCTCCATTGAACGAGAAGAAGGAAAAAGAAGGGGACTGAGAGAGCAGGGGGAAGGGGAGTCCACTTTGTCCACACGAAGCAGTTCTTGTTCTGTGAATGAAGGCGATGTGGGTTCAGGGTGGAGGAAGGGGGTGGAGGAAAGCACCCGGTAGGGCAGCCTGGGATGGGGTTGCCATGGGAACAGCAGCCTGTCAGGAGCCCTGCCTTCAAAGCTGAGGTGGTGTGCTGCAGCAGGTTCCTGGGGGAGGCGGTGGTATATGCAGGGAGCAGTTCTGATGTGAGCCCCCTGGGACTCCAGCTCCTGGATTCCAGATCAAAACCCTAACCTGAGCGGGAAGTGGCATCACACGATGCTTCCTGGCAGACGCCCCTCAGCCTCAAGCCCTCTCTTACTGAATGTAAGGAAGGGATGGGGGTGGAATCTACACTGGCGGTGGCGGGGGGGAGCTGCAATGGAGGTTCTCTGCCAATACCACCCCCACTATTTCAAATAGGGCAGAAGCAAGATGGGCTCTTCCTGGGGGTTGGTGATGGGAGATGGGGGGGTTTGCTTTGTCCTCTAGGCATAGGCTAGAGGCCAGGCTTCTAATGACAGATATGAGCCCTCTGGCTCTAACCCCCTGCTGTGGGGTTTCCTTGGAGCCTGGGAATAGGGCTCAGAGAGAAACGGGCTAGGCTGTGGGTGAGGTATGGATGGCACTGTCACCTCTACCAGCAGGGCCCTCTGGCCACTAGGGGGCGGCCCTGTGGCCCAGCTTCCATGGGACTGAGGGACAGTCTGTCCTAGAAACCAGAGGTGACCCAGTGAAGCAGTGTGACTGAGATGTAGCCTACATGGTACTTGCCTTTCATGGGGCTGGCCCAACTAAAGCACATCCCAGCCAAACCTGGGGCCTCAGTGGGAACAGCACCCTGGAGTTGCCAGTCAGCCCTCACCTTCTGGACTAGATGCCCTGCTGCCTAATCAGACCTTCCAGAGACCACCAATTGATTCAGAACAGCCCTCAAGCACCTGCCCCTCACCAGACATGCTGGGCACATCAAGGAGTTGCGAATTCAATTGGTGGGGGGGTGTGCACTCAGTGCACATCAGAGGTTAGAAACATGTGCACTGGGATCCTGACATCCTGAGTTTGAGTCCTCGCTTTGCTATTTCTAACTGTTTGAAATGACCTAACTTGAGTCATTTGGGCAAGTTTCCTAACTAGAGCCTCAGTTTCCTCATCTGTATAATGGGGATGATAATGGCACCTAGCTCATAGAGTCATAAGGAAGATTAAATGAAAAATATGCTAAGAGCCTTTAGTCAGGATCCAGCACACGAAACCCTCAGTTAAAGGTGTCCATGTTAGAGGTGAACCAGCGTCAGGCTGTTGGCACAGAGGTAGAAACCACATAATGAGGAGTCTTGAAGAAAGAAAAACTAGCCTGATGAGAGAATCTGGGAGGGCTTCCTGGATGTGGTGCCTGATGTGAGCCTGGAGGAAGGACAGCTGGGCAAGTCTGAGAAGGGACCAGAAACATCAGTGAGGAAAGGTTTTGGAGGGGGGAGATGTACTGGGGATTGAACACAAGGGTGCTTTACCACTGAACTACATCTTCAGGCTTATTTAGTTATTTAGTTTTTGGTAGCAGGGATTGAACCCAGGGGCACTCAACCACTGAGCCACATGCCCTGCCCATTTTTGTATTTTGTTTTTTAGAGACAGGGTCTTGCTGAGTTGCTCAGGGCCTTGCTGAGTTGCTTTGAGGCTGATCTTGAACTCCTGATCCTCCTGCCTCAGCTTCCTGAGCTATTGGGATTACAGGCATGTGCCACCATGTCTGGTTTATTTTTTATTTTAAGACAGGGTCTTGCTAAATTGCTTGGGGCCTCACTAAATTGCTGAGGCTGGCCTTGAACTTGTGATCCTCCTGCCTCAGCCTCAGACATGTGCCACCACACCCAGCAAAGAAAGGCACTTAGAGACCTTATTTTATTTAATCTCTGCGGCACAAATTGGCAGCCCCTGGTCCTCTCTATTTCCAGAGGCTCACCCCCAACCTGGAACCCTGCCCTGGGTCACTCCTCCTGCTTCCTTTCCCCCCTCTTCCTCCTTCCCTTCAGAGAAGTCAGCTCAGAGAGAGCAAATTTCACAGTGACCACTGCCCTGTGAGTGCTTAGAAGAATGACTCTCAAACAGGGGTGATTTTGTCCCCCAAGGGACATTTGGCAGTGTCTGTAGTCATTTTTGGTTGTCACAGCTGGTGGGTCAGGGGTGTTACTAGCTTCTAGTGAGCATAGGCCAGGGATGCAGCTAATCAACAGCCTCCCATGACAAAGCATTACCTGGTCCCAAGTGTCAGTAGTGCTGAGATTGGAGAACCCTAGATTAGGCAGAGAATTTCAGCTGGGGAGAAATTCAGCCCCCTTCCCCAGGCTCCTAATATTCTGCCTCTAAATCTCCATGCGGGGGTCTCTGATCCCCTTCCTCCAATTTCTCCTCATCTCCTAATTCAATGCTCAGCGCCCCTGGCCTTACACTCCCACCACTCTGTAGCCTCTGCCCCTTCCCCTAGGGTCTTGTCCCTGCTTTTATCCTCTCCCTTGGCAGGGGCTGAGGAGGGCCTGTCAGGCAGGAGTCAGCCTGCGGCTGCACGAGGCTTCGGAGACCGAGCTGCCCGCTGCACTCAGAGCTGCCTGCCCATTGATTGGCCGAGGCTGTTGTTTCCATGGTGATCCCTGGCAAAGCCCAGGGCCCCCCCTCCCAGCCCCCCCACAGGCCCTATTCAGTGGCGAGAGCAGCGACAGGCAGGTTAATAAAACAGGAGCCGCATGAGGAGCCAGGCTGTGGGCCGAGGTCCCAGCGTGGTGGCCCGCCCAGAGGAGAGAGGGACGATGGGGGTGGGGAGAGAGAAGCTCTCTGCTGCTCAGTCAGTGCCCTCCCCACTCCAGCCAACGGAGGGGACTCTACCTATTGCAGGTGTTGTGGCTGCACTAGCCCTGGGGGATTTGGGGCTCATCCCCTGGAATGGCCTCTGGGGGTAGTGTGTCCTCTGGGGCAGGGTCCCCTTCTCTGTCAGTTCCCTTGGATCCTGCAATTGGGGATGGGGATGAGGAAGGACAGAGATAAAGATGGCAGAAATTGAGGAGAAATGGTAGTGAAAGATTGGAACTGGGAAGGGGATCAGGTGAGATGGGGAGAAGATGAGAGTGTAGGGGAGGTTGGGTGGAGAAAGGATAAAGAGAAGAATGCAGAAACAGACAGGCATGAGGCCCAGGATCAAGGAATGGGCTGTAGGGAGTAGAGGGTGGAGTATAATGGGGACTTGGGCAAAGAGATGGGGACAGGACAGGAGCTCAGTGGTGCACACCTGTACTCCCAGAGACTAGGGAGGCTGAAGCAGGAGGACCACAAGTTTCAGGCCAGCCTCAGCAATTTGGCAAGACTTGCCTTATATTAAAAAGTAAAAAAGGCTGGGAATATAGCTAAGTTGGTAGAGTGCTTGCCTTGCATGCACAAGGCTCTGGGTTCAATCTCCAGTACCACCCAAAAAAAAAAAAAAAAAAAAAAGGCTGGGGATGCAGCTCAGTAACAAATCACTCCTGGGTTCAATCCCCAGTACTGCAAATAAACAAATGAAACCAAGAGGCAGCCAGGATGGTAATAGAAGCAAAGCAGGTGGAAGGTAGAGGTGAGAAATTGGGACTGAGATCTGGGACTGGGTGAGAAGGCTATGGAAAGAATAGTGAAGATGAGTGTGACAGAGGAACCTCTGGGCTAGGGACCACCTCTGCCTTGCTCACCACTCAGACCCTGCACAGCCTGGCCAGTGTAGGTGCTCAGGAGATGTATGCTTGGTACAAAGTTGGTGCTCACATGTCTGAGGAATGAATGAATAAGGTGGGCTGTGGTGCTGGGAGCATGCTTATGCTGGATTCAATAACCCCAGCAACCCCCAGGGCCACTTCCTCTCCCCCATATCAACATGAGTGCTTACTGTGGGGTCTATGCCATACTCTGACATGGAGGACTTCAGTCAGTACTTTCAACAACCCTTTGAGGCAAGCATTATTACTATGATGGAGGTTCAGAGAGGCTGAGTAACTTGCTCGAGGCCACACAGCTCTAATTTCTGCCTCAGATGGTGCATACATGGTGAGCTTCTGTGTCTGGACCTGGGTTTTTCTGGCCAAAGACTCACAACCATGTAGATTTGTGGTGGGGGAGGGCAGAGGGTCCTGTGTCACAAAGGCTCAGGATGGAGTCTGGCTATGATGCTGAGCTGGGCATCGGGCTCCCGGGTTGCCACCCTGGATAGTCACCCACTGGCTGCAGGTCCCCCTGTGGTGAAGATGCTGGCTTGCTGTGGCTTAGTACTTCACGGCAGTCACAGCTCCCTGTGACAAACACAGAGACCCTTTAGCAGTTCTCAAATGCTGTCCTTGAATCCCTCATTTTGAGACAAGGCCTGGAGTGGGAAGGGCTTTGGAATAAAATAGAATAACTTGTTCCTGCCATCTGTGGTGTGGCCTTCGGCAGATGTCACAGCTTCCCCAGGTCTCAGTTTCCCCATCTTTAAAACAGAGGTGATGTCGGGTGGTGACGGAGACCATGTGAAACCCTGCCCAGAGAAAGTTCTCACAGACAGGGGTCCCTTCTTCCAGGGCCAGGTGGCCGGCCTCCACAGGTGTTGTTTCTCCTGGGAAGTGGGACCCCTTACTCCAGGCCCCAGCTGGGAGAAGGGGACCTTCTGTATTGTCACCCCTTCCAGGGGTCTTGGTGCTGGAGGTGGAAGTTTTGTGGGTGAGCCTCATGTGGGAAGACACTTTTTTAAAAATCCCCTCAGGACGGGTAGGTAGATGCAGGGTGAAGGGAGGAAGGGAACTCATCTCCATCACCTCTCCTAGCCCCTGCGAGGGAAGACCACAGAAAGCTTCTGCGCAGGAGCACAGAGCCTCCCTGGCTGGCTGCTGCCCGTCCAGCCTGCCTGTGGCCAGGCTGGCTCTGGGGGCCACGGGTGGACCGCCAGGCCAGTGGCTAGGAGCCCAGGCCTGGGAGGGCACAGGCGGCTGCAGCAACCTGAGCACTCGATAAACCATTAATTCTTAATAAACGACAGGCTGTGCATTATTTAACAATAATGATACTTTCTGTTCCATTATAGATTAAAACACCGGCCTCTTCTTATTAATCCTGCATTTCAAAAGCTTGTAAATCCTGCGCAGCCAGAGGAGATAAAAGCCAGCTCATCCCCATCCCGGGGCTGACACACTCGCACCAACACAGTGGCTCAGTGGCTGTGCTTGTGAGCACACGCGTGTGCCCTGGGCCCACCCACAGCTGGCCTCCTGGACAGCTGCAAGTGCAGGCTTCAGCCTCTCTCTCTCTCATTCTCTCTCTCTCTCCTCTGAATTTCCTGTCTCTCATTTTTATTTTTTCCCCTCTCAGCATTTTTCTCTGATATTTCTTTTCCCCTCTTTTTCTGCTCATTTGCTCTTTGTGGTCTTTCTTGCTTCTCCCTCTCTCTCTCTCTCTCTCTGTCTCCCTCTATTTCCTGTTTCCTTTTTCTCTTCTTCCGTCTCCCTCCCTCCCTCCCCCTCTCTCTCTCTCACACATACACACCTGCCTCTCCATCACCTGCGGCTCCTTCCTATCTTCACACCATTCAGCCAAACAAGCCCACGATATGCGCAGACTCTATCCCCATCTGGTCTTTGCTTTTTCTCAGGGGTCCTCAGAAGAATGAGGTGGGGAGAAGGGAAGAGAATCCCATAGAGAAGGGAAAGAAGGAGGAAGGAGCACAGAAAAGAAGGACCGGGGCCAGAGACCCCACGACCAAGCAGGCAGGGCAGGTTCTGAGCTTGATCCCCCTTGACCTAGCCCAGGAGCTGCACAGGGGTCCCCTCTAGTCCTCCGCGGATGCTCAGAGCCCCTCTGACTTACCCCAAGGCTGTGATCACACATAGCACCCCCAGAGGCAGGAGCTCACTTTCTCTGGAGCAGCCTCTGCATTGCTGCAAAGCTCCTAGTATTCCAGGGCTCCTAGGAGCCCGTCTCTGTTTCAGACCCCCTCTGGCAATGACAGTCCCCTAGGAACAGGGAGGCTGCTGTCCTTCTCCCTGACTCCTCCAGTCTTCCTTGCTGAGCTGTGATTCCCCCTCCTGTCTCCGGCCTCATGTCAGTGGGATGAGTTGCCCCCTTCATCCTGGTTTCTCTGTGCCACAAGGATGTGTGGGAGAGCCATTAGAGGTGGCTTCAGTGCGGACTGCAGTGCTTCCTACGGTGCAGCCAGGACAGAGGTCAGCTAGACCCTCTTCATCTGGGGATCAGAAATCATAACTAATGATCTGGAAAGAAAATTCACTCCGACCTTGAAAGTCTCTCCCAAGGTCTTTGTGAAATCTGTTGTCATTTATGAAATTTTTGCAACATTCTAGACACCCCGTTTACATCCCTTATCTCAGTGAATCCTAGCAGATCTGTTTTATTATCATTCCCATTTTGCAGATGAGGAGACAGAGGAAGTAAGTTAACTTGGCCATGGTCACACAGCTACATAAAATGGGGAAGCCAGAATTTGAGCCTGCCCACGCCCATGCTTTTAATCTGTGGATATTCCCCCAGAACTAAGTGTGGTTTTGGTCAATTGAACACCCAAATTTGGAAGGCCTGGTGCCCCTCAAGCTCAACTTTCTCTCAGGGGCTGGACTTTCCAGGAGGAGGTGCAGGTGAGGCAGGAATCTCTGGCATTTGGGGCATTTGCTGGATATTTGTTCAGGTGGAAGAGGAAGAGATGGTCCTAAATTCTGAGTCACGTCTGCCTGCCAGGCTCCTGTGCAGTACAGCTGAGTCCATTTTAGAGAGTGACACACTGAGGCCCAGAGAGGTTCAGTCAGTGGTATTCATGCTTACCCTTTGCTCTTGGGGCTGATCTGTGATGTCTCTTGGGGACAGATGAGTCCATGTGTGTGCGTGTGCATGCAAGGTGTGCATGTACAGGATGTTTGGGAGAAGAACAGGAGTCATTATCAAGAAACACAGAGTTGGGGTGGGGAGCTGGAGAGATTTTCTTCTTTTTTTGAAATGCACAAGTGGGAAATTTAACTTGATCCCTTGTGGCTTCTGGGCCAACCCCTGAGTGAAGTCAGATCACTTTTGCAAAGGAAAATTTTATCCATTTTCTGGCTTTTATGGGGCTTCCACAATGAGCAAGACCTCTCCTGTTGGTGCTTAGAGAGGATTTCTCTGCGTGGCCTACAGTGACGCTCTGTAATCTCCCAAAAAATATGGTACTAATATTCGCTGGGTTAGGGTTAGTTATTTTTATGTCTTTGTCATTTTGTTTCTCGGCAGCTCCTTCTGCTGCCTGGAAAGGACGCGGCGGACCCTTTATTTCCACAGTCATATTTTTTAATTTGATCAAAGCAAATTTCACTCGTTCTCTGTATAAATTATTTAACTCATTTCTTTTAGGTTAAATGTCTCCATAGGAAGATAGAAAGTCTTTCCATCACATTTTCTTCCAGGATTTTAATCAGTTCCTCTAGATCAGATGAACTTCCTTCTTGGTCTCCATCCTTCTCTGTCTGAGGCTCTCCCCCTCTCTGGGCCTCCTGCCCTCCGGCGCTCTCTCTCTCTATCCACTCTTCCCCATCCTCTACTCCCACCCCTCCTGGGTCCCTTGGCTCAGGGCCAGCTTCCCTTCACTAGGACTCCGGGTGGGAAGAGCGGGAGCAGGGTGCTACTAGTGTACACTGAACCCCTCCAGCCCAGGACTTACCCGAGGAGCCCTCCTCTGCAGAGTGACTCCCAGTGAGGGCCACCATCTCCTTCAGCCAGATCTCTCTGTGCACAACCACTGTTGCTGCTCCTGCCTCTGCCGGGACCTGTGTCCCCCACCCCGTTCTTCCTCTGCAGTCTCTTGCTTAATTTCAGTGTAGGAGCCTCTCTCCAATTCTGGCCCTTTCTAAATTAAAACTCCATCCGACTCAATCAGTTGGCCCTGGTCACAGGCCAGGTTCCTCGGCATCTTAGGTCACTCTGGTCTGGTGCCCTTGACCCCAGGGCTCCTGGCACAGCCCCCTACCCTTGGGCTGGATTTCTCTGATCATACTGCAGGGTGGGGGGCAGAGATTGGGGCTGAGGTGTGGTGCTGCAAGGGCGGTCTCCTGAAGGAGGGGCTCGGGCCTCCCACCTCGCACGCCATCTCTGGCCCCAGGCACTGTGAGAAGGAGCAAAGGAGCAGGAAGCAGCGGGCAAGCTCATTACCCCATGCTCTCCCTTCCTTCATGTCACTTTGTTTCAGCCGAGAACAAGTCTCTAGTGGGAATTCCCTTTCCTCTTACTTTTAAAATATACAGTAATTAACAAACTAATGCTATTAACCGCGACAAGGAGGAAATTACAATAAAATCAGCGCAGAGTCCACAAGCAGTTGGTGTACGGTGGGGGTCTGGCTCAGGGTGGAGGGAGGGACCAGCCCCGCCCAGTGTCCTCATCACAGTGGCAGTGGGGCCTCTTGGGCTGGGGGACTTGTGCAGGGGCTGGGGCGTCCTCCGCAGGTCAAGCCAGGCCTCCAGCACAGCTGCTGCATTTCCTGTGCAGGAAGAGTCAGATCCCGGCCATTCTTCCAACCCCGGAGGTTTACTCTTTTATGAAAACCTTAAATAATAGAGTTGTGTCCTCATGCTGACCTGGGCATGTCTGTGAGGACACGACCCCTGCTCCGGAACAGGCCCGGTAACTTCCTGCAGGGTCACAAGGCCTCCAGAAGATGAGGCTCAAAGAAAGCCTGCAGAGGATCTGCCCTACCACATACCAAAGCTGGATCCCTCTCTGGCCCGAGGAAGCACTTTTGGGGATACCCTGTCCGCCTGTCTGCCTTCCAGCACAGTCAGGCTGAGCCTATCCTCTTGCAGGAGATTTTGTTCAGATGCAGCCAAAGATCCCAGGAAGAGGTGGGCTTGTTGTTGCCTGATTGCCCAGAAAGTCCATTTCCAGTCTGACTTCAGTCTTTCGTGTTGCAGTCTTCTGTAATTTCCACTGGCGGTTTCCCAGTGAGCTTAGTTGATAAATTTCAGGGGCCTTTCCCACTTGTGCGTCCCCATCCCAGGTCTCACAGTGTCACCTGTCAGTCCTTTGAATCCTCTTTCTTTGTCAGGCAGCTGTGGTCACCAGGAGAGCAATCTGTTCTTGTTCTCCTAGAGGTCTTTTGTCCCATTGCACACTGATGAATGCCTGCTCAGAACTTTCCTTTTGTTCAGAAACCCACAAGGAGGCTGCATGCTTACCCCATCTTACAGATGAGGAAACTGAGGATCAGGGGTGTAAGTGGCTTGTCTAAGATCACACAGCCAGGAAGAAGTAACATTAAGACTGTGGCTGTGTTTTCCCATAGGCCTCTCTCTTTCTTGTCTTCCCTTGGCTTCTAGGGAAGGGGATACTCTATGAGACAGCAGATAAACCCCAATTTCCTTCCTCTCCATGACCATGCCAGACCTGGGAAGGTAAATAAGAAGTAAAAAGATAGTCAGTCATTTTCCTCGCACACCAGACAGCACTATGAATCATGCTGTCATCATGCAGATTTTATATGTGGGGAAACTGAGGCTCGGAGAGGCACAGTGCTTTTGCCCAAGGTCACAGGGTTGGTGGGGACAGAGCTGGAACTTGAACCCGGTCCTATTTGCCTGCAGAGCCCACCCCTGCCCTTTGCCATTGGCTAAAGAGAGAGACCCAGCCGGACTTCAGTCAGTGACACTGAGTCCAGCCGGGGTGAGTGTCAAGTCCGAGAACCTCATTAGGAGTGAAGCTGCCACACATGTCAAAAGCCTGGCCGCCCAGCCAGCCCCATCCTGACTTCCAGCAAGCAGTGTAAACATCCCTACTAATTCAGCAAACTCAATCACGTTACCCTGATGGATTTTCCCATCATTACTCCTGAGTGAGTGACAACCTGCTCCGACACTTGCCTTCCTCGCTGCCTTCAGAGAGTCTCAGAAATCAGAATGCTTTGCTCCCTAAGTTGATTTCAACTTGTCCTAAAGTCATTTTAATTGGTGAAGCGTCAAAGGCAATTTGGGTGACTTTCTGAGAGCCCCTTACCGCTAGCCCTGGGCTGTGGGTGGGGGGACTCGAATGTCACCTCGGTGCTTGGGTGGCACTTTCCCCTCCCCAGATTGGTCAGGAGACAGTGCTCTGTGCTTTATTTTCATGTTTCTTGCTGAGGTTCCTAGGCTGGTTCCCGAGGATAACAAGATTCATTTTCTCAATGGCTCTGACAGATAGGATTGTTATTGTTATTACACTCATATACCACCTTGCCTCTGAGGAGCTTAAGGCGCTTTACAAATTTGAAAATTATCTAATAATCTTCCAGCAACCCTGAGAGAGGGGGAGAAGCTGCAGTTAGAGGCGCTGCAGTAAAGCCACAAGACCCCGACAGCCTTCGCCCCACCAGGGAGGGGGATCCGTGGCCACCGTGGGTGGGTCGGGGCACTCAGGGCTCCTCCTCCCCCTGCAGAATAGAAAGAGGAAGATGCTAGGGTGGGAGGAGGGAGAGGAAGGAGAGAGGGCAGGAGGGGAGAGAGCCCCAGCTCCAAAGGACAAAATCCAATGGGAGGGAGCTCAGGCAAGGAGAGTTTTCTTTAAAGACACAAGAAATGAGAGGAAGCAGGAGGCTCCCAGGGGCTTG
Source organism: Tamias sibiricus (assembly GCA_025594165.1). Classification (NCBI taxonomy): domain Eukaryota; kingdom Metazoa; phylum Chordata; class Mammalia; order Rodentia; family Sciuridae; genus Tamias; species Tamias sibiricus. Next base: position 69,854,018 of record CM046662.1, read on the forward strand.
AGAGTAAGAGAGCTGAAATTCAAAATGGAAATCTACCAAAGCAGTGACTAGGCTGGCTGCAGAAGACCAGTGCAGGCATGAGAATATGGATGGAAATATCAAGAGAACCCACATCACAAATTTAGCTGGCTGCTTTAGGGGGGCGTGGGAAGCCTCTGTGGACCTCTTCTTTTTTTTTTTTTTTTGCCACCTGTGTGCTAGAGGTGTGGCATTAGGTCTCTGCCAGCCTGACATCCTATGATTCTGTCTTCCTTTAAATTCCCTCATGCCAGAGGTGGCCACAGTAATTGCAGCACCTTTACTAAGCATGAAGGGAAAGCTACTATCAAAATGACGGACGGACTCCACTGCATCACCATTATTTTCTCAAGAAGAATGTATGCAGACCCCGCCTTGTTTGAGGCTGTCCTTTTGGATTAGTTATTTGTGATAGTTCTAGGCAAGTAGGCTTTGGGGGAGCAAGTATAGAATTGTGGTTAAGAGCTGAGCTATGAGATAGAAAAAAATGGTGACCTTGGACAAATGACATAGCCCCACTCTGACCCTCAGTTTTCTCATCTGTTCAAGGATAGATAGGGATGGCCTTCTGTGTCTGTTGTGAGGATGAACTGAAAGGTGTGTGTAAAGTGCTTAGCACAGTGCCTGGCACAGTCAGTCACAAAGATGGTGAAAATGAGAAGGATGGGCTATTGATGCTGGTTATATGGCTTCTTCTCCCTCAAGGGCTGGGACAGTCTGGCAAGATTTCAGGGGGCATTAACAGGCTGGGGATTCAGGTTGGGAAGGTGGAATGAGGTGAGGGCTGGAGGTATTTTTGTGTGTGTGGTGGGGGTACCTGGGATTGAACTCAGGGGTACTCAACCACTGAGCAACATCTCCAGCCCTATTTTGTATTTTATTTAGAGACAGGGTCTCACTGAGTTGCTTAGCACCTCGCTTTTGCTAAGGCTGGCTTTGAGCTTGAGATCCTCCTGCCTCAGCCGCTGAACCGCTGGGATTACAGGCGTGCACCCCCACACCTGGGGTGGAGGTATCTGCTCTCTGCCCTCTGCACCCCAGGCCCCCAGATCATGACTCATGCTCTAGCCATTCTCCTTCACTGCCCTCTCCCCACTGCCCTTGTCCCCCTGCAGCCATGACCGGTGTGGTGTGGGCCCGGAGGTTGCCCCTGGCTGCATCCCTCAGGCTCCCCCAGCGGCCTGTCTCCTGAGTCTCTGTGGGACTCCAGCAAGGTGCCCTACTGCGCTGCTCAGGCTGCCTGGTGAACTCGGGCTCTTGAAAAGGTCCGTGGCCTCCTCAGCTTTGGCCCGCGGGAGGATGTGAGGAGGCAGAAGTGAAGCTGCAGGAGAAGCTGTATAATTAGGACATGGAGCGGGAGCAGGGCAGAGACCTCCAAAGGTGCAGGGAGAGGGCAGCCCGGTGGCTCTCCCCATAGGACTCCGACTGAAGTGACAGCCGAAGCACGGTCGTCCCTCCTCCCAGAGCCCTTGGGGTTTCTGGATCCCCTCAGATGCCACAATCCACTGATACTCAAGTCCCTTATATAAATTTGCATATAACCTACACACATCCTCCCCCATACTTAAAAATCATCTCTGGATGACTTATAATACCTAACACATGTAAATGCTATGTAAATAGTTGTTATACTGTATTGTTTAGGGATTAATGGCAAGGAAAAAATTCTCTTCGTGTTCAGTACAGATGCAATTTAAAAAAAATATATTTTCCATTTGAGGTCAGTCGAATCTGCAGATGTAAAACCCACGGACACGGAGGCTTAACTGTACTCACTAGATAAAAGCTATTATTAATATATATACCTTATTTATTTATTTATTTATTTATTTATTTTGGTACTGGGGATTGAACTCAGGGGCACTCGACCACTGGGCCACATCCCCAGCCCTTTTTTGTATTTTATTAGAGACAGGGTCTCACTGAGTTGCTAAGTGCCTCACCATTGCTGAGGCTGGCTTTGAACTCGTGATTCTCCTGCCTCAGCCTCCCAAGTGCTGGGATTACAGGCGTGCGCCACCGCGCCCGGCTTATTTATTTATTTTTGTAGTGCTGGGAATTGAACCCAGGGATGCTGTACCACTGAGCTGCATTCCTAGCCCGTTTTTAAAAATTAAATTATATATATATAATTAATGCGCACACACACACACACACACACACACACACACACACACACACAAACATACATATATACATACACTAAGGATTGAACCCAGGGGGTGCTTTACCACTGAGCTACATCCCAGCCCTTTTAAAATTTTTATTTGTTTATTTATTTATTTGGTACCAGGGATTGAACTCAGGGGCACTCGACCACTGGGCCACATCCCCAGCCCTTTTTTGTATTTTATTAGAGACAGGGTCTCACAGAGTTGCTAAGTGCCTCGCCATTGCTGAGGCTGGCTTTGAACTCATGATCCTTCTGCCTCAGCCTCCCAAGTGCTGGGATTACAGGTGTGCGCCACCGCGCCCAGCTTCAGCCCCTTTAAAAAAAAAAAAAACAACATTTAAAAAAAATCTTGTGAGACAGTGTCTCACCGAGTTGCTTAGGGCCTAAATTACTGAGACTGGCCTTGAATTTGCAATCCCCCTGCCTTAGCCTCCTGAGTCCCTGAGCTTACAGGCTTGTGCCTCCACACCCAGCTTTATTTTTTATTTTGAGATAGGGTTTCACTAAGTTGGTAAGGCTTGAGATATCAACTTGAGATTCTCCTGCCTCAGCCTCCTGAGTTGCTGAGATTACAGGCATGTGCCACAGTGCCACAGGCTCTGATTTGTATTTTATAACCTCTGGCTGTTGAGTGGAATAGATTGGGGAGGGGCAGGACTGGAAGTAGCTGACCAGGGATTATTCACTCTTTCAGGAGCAAAAAGGGAAGAGGATTTCCATAATTTTTTTTGGTACCAGGGATTGAACTCAGGGGCACTCGACTACTGGGCCACATCCCTAACCTTTTTTGTATTTAATTTAGAGACAGGGTCTCACTGAGTTGCTAAGTGCCTCGCCTTTGCTGAGGCTGGCTTTGAACTCATGATCCTCCTGCCTCAGCCTCCCAAAGTGCTGGGATTACAGGCGTGCGCCACCACGCCCGGCATTCGATTTCCATAATTTTTATCCTCCACTCACTTGAGGTCCAGAATACAGTGCTTCTCAACTTTGTTTGAGCAGTAGAACCATTTGAGGAGTTTTAGAATCCTGATCTCCAGGCTGTAGCCCCTTAAATCAGTCTCTGAGGCTAGGACCCAGCACCAGGCCTTCCCTACTCCCCCTCCAGTACTGTGGAGTGAACCCAGGAGTTCAGTAGCAATACCACAGACCCTGATAGACCCATTTGCCATGCCTTGTCACTGAGGATCCCAGCTGGAGCCCAGAGGTTCTGGTCTGGGTCACTGTGCCCATGCTGTGACCCTTTGGGTGCTCCCAGACATGTCACTAGAACAGAGCAGTTAGGTACACAGGCCCTGAATTAGGCAGATTTTTCAACTCCAGCTCATCCTCTTTGGAGCTATAATACTATGTAAATCATGTCTTAACTTCTTATTTATTTATTTAATTCAAAGTTGTTGTATATACAATAGTAGTATGCATTATAATTCATAATAAACATATAGAGCATCTTTTTACAAAACACTGTATACAATGTATATTCGTACCATTCAAATCTTCAATCATGCATTTAGGATAATGACATCCATCTTATTCAACCACCTTTTCTTTTTTTCCCCCCCTCCCTCCCCCCTGTGTCTTAACTTCTTTAAGCCTCAGTTTCCTCATCTGTGATATGGAAATAGGTGGAAAATAATGTAGATCAATTTGACCAAGAAGAAAGGAGCTACAGGATCTATTATTCATTGAAAACAAAATGAAATCAGGATGCAGGTAAGTGTTGATATGCTATGTACCAAGTTGTATTTTAAGTACTGTATCCCTGAGCTGTGTCCCTAGCTCAAGGTTTTTTGTTTGTTTGTTTGTTTGTTTGTTTTTGCTTTTTTTTTTTTTTAGTACTTGGGATTGAACCCAGGAGTTAAACACTGAGCCACATCCCCCCACCCCTGTTTTATTTTTTATTTTGAGACAGGATCTCATTAAGTTGCTTAGAGCCTCTCTAATTTGCTGTACCACTGAGGCTGGCTTTGAACTTGGCAATCCTCCTATCTCAGCCTCCATAGTTACTGGGATTATAGGCATGTACCACTGCTCCTGGCTCAAGTCACATTTTTTTTTAAAAGAGATGTTTCACGTGCCCTGCACATGTGTGTGGCTTGTATATGCATAGACTACATAAGAAAGTCTATAATACAACTAAAATAGTGCTTCCGCTCTAGGGAGTAGGGCTGGGGTTGGTGTAGGAAGGAGGGTGACTTTTCATTGAATGCAGTTGGTATGATTTGAGTTGTTTACTTTGTGCAGGTTTTATTTTTTCAATTAAAGTACTTTTTAAAAAAATGGGGCTAATAATAACTTCCAGGGTTGACTCAAGGACTAAATGAATTAATGCATGTAAAGTGCTTAGCGCAACGCCTAACACAGGGCAGGTATTCCCCTCCACACCTAAGAGAGTTACTAGCAGCGGGCAGAGCTCAGTTGCTTCCATTCTTCTCTTCGTGCACTGCACCCACACCTTTGCCTTGGCCTCAGGACTTGCTTTGGCCAAACAGGTTCTTGCCTGGTTGTGTGTGTTCTCTTGCATTCCTACATTTTGCAGAATATTCCTCGGGTAGATACACCCAACCCACAGGTTAGAACCAGGCTCAGGGGAGCTCAGCCCAGAGCAACAAAACCCCAGTCAATTGGAAGGAAATAGAATTGGTTGTTGTATGACCCTGACTTTGAGGTGGTTTTGGATACAGCATTATTACAGCCAAAAGCTGACTCAGCCGGGCGCGGTGGCGCATGCCTGTAATCCCAGCACTTTGTGAGGCTGAGGCAGGAGGATCACGAGTTCAAAGCCAGCCTCAGCAATGGCCAGGCACTTAGCAACTCAGTGAGACCCTGTCTCTAATAAAATACAAAAAAAAAAAAAAAAAAAAAAAAAAGGGCTGGGGATGTGGCCCAGTGGTCGAGTGCCCCTCAGTTCAATCCCTGGTACCACAAAAAAAAAAAAAAAAAAAAAAAAAAAAAGCTAACTCATATAGAGCATCTTTTCTATGCCAGACCCTATGCTAAGTCCTGGGGAAACAGTGGTGAGCAAAGCCAGGCACCATCCCTGTCCTCACACAGCTTATGCTCTAATGATGAGAGGACCAGGACAGCATATAACGGCAGGGAGGCCAGGGTTGATCTAGGCAGGGCTTCAAAGAACATTCCCTGAGGGAGTGACACTTGAACTGAGACTTGGGACTAAACTCTTCCAGACAGAGGAAGAGAATGTGCAAAAGTTCTGAGGCTGGAGTCATAAAGGGGACTGACAGTGGCTGGATAAGAGGGACAAGAGTGAGATGAGGAGCTGGCCACAGAGGCGCACACCTATAATCCCAGTGACTCTGGAGGCTGAGGCAGGAGGATTGCATATTTGAGGGCAGCCTCAGCAACTTAGCAAGAAGCTGTCTCATAATAAGAAATAAATAAATAAAAAAGGACTGGGGATGTAGCTCAATGGTAAAGCATCCCTGGGCACTACAGATCAGACAAGGAGTTGGCTTTCTTTCTTTCTTTCAGCAATGGGGTAGTATGGAAGGGTTTGGGAAGGGTAATTGGTGGAAATGAGAAGAAGACATGATTAAATTTATTTTGGAAGCAGTCCTTGGACTGAGGTTATACACACACTAGAAGTTACGTTAGTGGAGGTGGTATTATTAGAACTATTACAAGATCTGCTTCTATCTGTGTCTTTGACACATCTGTGTCTATAGCCACACCAGTGACTTTACTTTTACGTCCAGCTCTAGAGGCTCCAGGGCCCCCAAGTGCTTCCCCAGAGTACTGGAGTCCTTGAAAACTTAGGATCTTCTTCCCCCACAACACACGAGTTTCTAAAACTCATGCCCACCTCTGGGGACTGTGGGTCTCTTGAGGCTGCGCTGGTGGCATTGACCTCAGGACCGGTAGAGGCTGTACGCTGACCTAGGGCTCCTGAGTCCAAGGCTGGGTGGTGACACCTCCCAGAGGGGGTGTGAGGAGGGAGGGACCCAAGGCCCTGGTATCTGCAGTCTCACATCAGTGCAAATCAATGCAAGATTAAAATTCATAATGGTTCCGGGGCACAACTGCAAACAATTTGTTCAGTAAACTTTGCTCTAATTGGCATTCGTAGAATTTCCTGTTAATCAGGCCCCTTGGGCTCTGTGGGTCTGGGATGCTCTGTCTCCCCATGATAGGACAGGGGTGTGTGATGGGGTGTGAGGGGGAAGTGGGCAGGGAGGGTCTTCAAATGTGGACATCTCACTAGGTGGACTCAAGTGCCCGATTAGGGTTTCCATACCCCACCTTACCCAGGGGGTACTTCTGTGCCACTCAGTGTGGCTGCAATGGGGGGTGTAGCTCTGCCTGAGTCAGCCAGGGTCAGTTGTGTGCATGGGTGCTGCAGGAATGCACTTCAGCTGGAGCATGTGTCCAGGTGACGAGGGTGTGCCTTTGGCAGGGTGTTGGTGTTTGGTGCCAGCACGTCACTGTCCGGGCGTGGTCTTCAGTGGATCAGTAAAGCATAGTGTGTGTGGAGTCCGAGCCTCAGTGTGGAGGCTTCTGGGCTACAGTCCCTATTTAGATTCCTCTCTGGATCCAAGAGCTGTAACTGGTGGGGTCCTCATAGGTCTCCTGCCTGTGAGTCTCGGGGGTATCCATGCTGTCTGTCACTGAAGCAGGGTGGGCTTCTAGAGGCAACGCTGCCCCTGCCCCGTGCCCACCACCCCGTTCATGAGGTCCTTGCTATCCATCACCCGCCAGAGACCCAAGACTTAGGCCAAAGGCTTTGGAGGGTTCTGCTGAAAAAAGATCAATGACCTAAAATATGTCAAGAATTCACATGGAGAAATCATAAGCAACGAATGCTTAATTAAATGCCAGCCAAACATCACATTATGCCAACTGCAAAGCTGCTCCACTCATATGGTTATATACAAATCACACATAACGTGAGATCGGGTGTATTTTATTATATTTGATGTTATATGAAATGTAGTGAGGAAACAAGCAGGTCTAAAAACAGCCTCCAGCTAGTCCCTTGGGTTGTGGGGAGGTGTCCCCAACTCTTTGCTCACTTTTTCAGGGAGGAGTCCTTTGTCCTTGTGCTGTGATGGGGGTCACCTTGACACATTAATTCAGATCCTGGCACACAGTGACTGAAAAGGTATAGGGGTGTGTGTGTGTGTGTGTGTGTGTCCTGGGCCTTAGAGTGCAGGGACAGCCTGCAATTCTGAATAGTATTTTTTCTTCTTGTTGTTTTTAGTCCTGGGGATTGAGCCCAGGGGTGCTTTACCACTGAGCCACATCCTCAGCTCTTTTTATCTTTTATTTCAAGACAGGGTCTTGCTAAGTTGCTGAGGCTGGCCTCGAATGTGATCCTCCTGCTTCAGTCTCCAAAGTCACTGGAATGACAGGCGTGCACCACCACCCCCGGCATCTGAATCATTTGATACAGAGAGCGGCTGCAGCGCTTGTGTTATGGTGTATAAGAGGCTGGCCTCATACTCAGATGGTCACAGCCCTTCTTTTTGTGTGCATGCGTGTTCAAACACATAACTGCTCTGCTGTGCGTCAGGCCGGGGGCGGGGCATGCTGGCACAGGGGTGTGTGGCTCCAGCTTCCCTCACAGTCATTATCACAGCAGGAACAGCTCTTGCCCTGGGGCCGCCTCACTCTTCCAAGCAGCTGCTGCTTTTCCCAAATTAACCCCTCTGCTCCAGCTTCTCATTTTCCTGCTAGGGGGCCATGGGCTGGCTGGGGAGGGGTCTCTGAGGACAGTGGCCTCAGCAGGCAAGCTGATCTTCCACAGGCCCTGCCTGCCCCCTGTCCACAGGAGGACCTCTTCTTTCTTGAGTCCTGTGGCTGGGGACTGCTGAGATCGTGTGATTGAACATCCAGTGTTGGTCGTCTGTGACTCTGTGCCTGCGTGGAAGGCTGGGTCTGGAGTGCGTGTGGCAGGGCCCTGGCTGCATGGGAGGGGTGAAGCTGCTCTCCGAGGCCCAGCAGAGGGGTCCAGAGCCCCTTGGGCAGTGGGGAAGGGCCAGAAGAGCCTGAGCTCTGGGCAGCAAAGACCAGCTAGGGAATGGTGGACCCACCCTAATCTTATTCAGGGGCACCTGAGGAGGGCCCGCCTAGGCAGAGGGCCTGCACATCCCCCCCCCCACCTGCCTGCGGGGCAAAATCCAGGTGAGGGAGCCCCCAGATCTCAGCAGCAGTTGCTGAGGAGAGGGGGGAAAGGAAAAGTGGGGAGACCAGTGGAAAAAAGTGAGGAAAGAGCTCATCCCAGAGGACCCAGGTCTGAACTGCTGTCTCCCACCTGAGTTTCCGAAGAAGGAGCGGCCTCCCCAGAGGCAAAAGGAGATCCAGGAAGGTGCAGACAGGGGAGCCCAGGGCTGGGGGAGGTGGATGAACAGCTGTCTCCAAGCTGGGCTCGCCAAGCTCTCGCCCTATTTATGACACAAATCTGCAGACCCCGCCAGCAGGGGCAGGATCTCCACCACCAGCACTTTGGTTCTGACTTCATGGCATTCAAGGTCTACCCTGTGCTGCTGGGACAGCGTCATGAGCAAGATCCAGGGCAACCCTATGGAACAAGCAGTCTGCTGAAAGAGACAGAGGGGCAACCAGCCTGGGAGGGGGAAGCTCAGAGTTGTGGCTGCCCAGAGGTAGCCTAGGGGTCAGGGAAACTGCTTGGAGGAAGCCTGAATGATCACCACCACAACAAATTCATATTTGTAATAATAGTAACATGATAACAATACAGAGTACCTGCCACATGGGAGGTAAGTATCTCATTTAATCTCTAAAGTTGCCCTGAGTTAGATACTAGTATCCCCATTTTATAGATGAGGAATATGAGGTTCTGAATACTTTATTCAAGATAATTTAGCTAATAAGGGGCAGAGCCAAGATTTCAAGTCCACAGCCAGGCTCAGTGACACATGCCTCTAATCCCAGTGGCTCGGGAGGCTGAGGCAGGAGGATTGTGAGTTCAAAGCCAGCCTCAGCAAAAGCGAGGCATTGAGCAATTCAGTGAGACTCTGACTCTTAAAAAAAAAAAAAAAAAAAGACTGGGGATGTGACTCAGTGATTAAGCACCCCTGGGTTCAATTCCGAGTACCAAATAAAGGAAAAAAAAAATAAAAGATTTCAAGTCCACAAAAATCAGTGGTCTTGAGTCACCTTTCCTAATTTCAGCAGCAACACAGGCCTCTGGACAGCTGCTGCCCCTTGGCCTGGCAGCCTGGAGCAGGCCCCTGTGGGCAAGATGCAGGAGTAGGTGAGGACTCAGCCCCAATTTGCAGAGACTGACATCTACCTGGCCCTGTTTTCATTTGCTTTGGGTTGAGAAGGGAAAAGGCCCACGTTTTTATGACACCAGCTTGTGATTCTATTTTCTGTTTAAATTCTGGGTGAGGGAAAAATAAGAGACATCACAGAAACCTTCAGAATCTCATTTGGAGAGTCTGAGCTGCAGATAAATGAGCCTCCTGCAGAAACGCTACATCAAAGCGAATTTTCTCAGCTGTATTTTCTTTCTTTTAATAGGGCCATTTACTACATTAATATTCCAGGAAGTCATTTTAATTTCATGTTTATCATCCATTGGGAAAGTTAAACAGGATCAATATGTAACCAGTGGCGAATTTGGGGATCCTGGGGGAGAAAGGGAGTGTTTGGAGGCTTTGGTGATTCCACAGCTGGGAGTCCTTAGGAGGGAAGGGGAGGCTGGGAGAGGGAAGGTGAGATGGGAAGGGGTGGGAAAGAGGGGGCACAGGGGAGTCCTACGGTGGTAATTGTCAGAACACACATTATAGGAACAATAATTGAGCATCTACTAGTGCGAGGCATTGCTCATGCCTTGGTTTACAATCCCCACAATGAGTCATGAAGTAGGTGTTCTTCCCACCCTCAAATATGGGGAAACAGAGTCTCAGAAGTTTTGTCCCAAAATCTTATATCTTTTTTTTTTTTTGGTACTAGGGATTGAACTCAGGGGCACTCGACCACTGGGCCACATCCCCAGCCCCTTTTTGTATTTTTATTTAGAGACAGGGTCTCACTGAGTTACTAAGTGCCTCGCCATTGCTGAGGCTGGCTTTGAACTCATGATCCTCCTGCCTCAGCCTCCCAAGTGCTGGGATTACAGGCGTGTGCCACTGCGCCTGGCCCAAAATCTTATATCTTAATGCGTAAGATCTCATAGAACTCTGCTTCATTTCTTTAATACATATATGTTAAGTACCAGCTCTATGCTGGGCATTACCTAGCAGCTGGAGACTATAGATCAATGAAAGTTAATTTATCAAAAGTGTAAGGACCCATGTCCAGTCCACTGTGTCTCTTTTGGTGATTCGCCTTCTTCTAGGGACACCTGTGGGCCCCTGCCCTTGTGGAGGTTACAGTCAGGTGGTGGCAGGGCCAGGGAGCAGGTGGAAGTTTACATCAAATAATAACACAAAGACTGGGTGTGATAATATACACCTATTATCCCCAGCAGCTCTGGAGACTGAGGCAGGAGGATTACAAATTCAAGACCAGCCTGGGCAACTTAGAGAGACATTGTCTCAAAAAATATATAATAATAATAATAATAATAATCATAATCATAAATTCATCAAAAAAATAACAGCCGGCGCGCGTGGCGCAGCCTGTAATCCCAGCACTTGGGAGGCTGAGGCAGGAAGATTGCAAGTTCAAAGCCAGCCTTAGCAATGGCGAGGCACTTAGCAACTCAGTGAGACCCTGTCTCTAATAAAATACAAAAAATTGCTGGGGATGTGGTCCAGTGGTCAAGTACCCCTGAGTTCAATCCCTGGTACCAAAAAAGTAAATAAATAAACAAACAAACAAACAAATAAAATAAAATGGTTGGATGTAGCTCAGTGGTATAGAGTGTAGAACACCCATGGGTTCATTTGCCAATATCACCAAAACAAAAAATAAATAAATAAAATTTAAATAATAAAATCACAGGGCTGTATAGCTCAGTTGGTAGAATGCTTGCCTCATATGCACAAGGCCCTGGGTTCAATCCCCAGCACCACACACACACACACACACAAAAAAAAAAAAAAAAAAATCACAGGAGGAAAGGGGAGCTTGCCTCTGTGGCAACAGCTCAGGAGAACTGGAGCCAGGGGCTTCACCTAGAAAGCAGGTCAAGAAAGGCTTCCTGGGGTGGAGGCTCTCCAGCTGGGGTCTGAGGGCTGCAGGGGAGGCTGCTGGCTGAGAGCGAGGGGAGTCAGTTCTGGGGAGTGAGGGGCACCACACTCAGGAGGAGCCAGGACCCTCAAGGGGCAGCTGAGGTGGATGTCAAAGTGCAGTGGGGCCTCCCACACCAGGGGCAGGATTTAGGGAACCCCAGAAGTCCAGGAGGCAGATTTATATACTGGGTCAAGTCTGCATCGGAGAAGGGGATGGGTCTGCAGGGAATTGAGAGAGGAAAACCTGGAACCAGCAGCGCGTTCCTCTGTCTCTCCCTGCTTTGGATCCCCGCTCATCCTGTCGGCTCTACCGTGACAGTAGAGCCATCTGACCTCCTAGCACCCTCCCCATCACTACCTTCCAGAACGAAGCCACCACCTCCCCTCGCCTGAATTATTGCAACAGCCTCCCAACTCTTCTCTCTGCTTTTGCCCAGGCCCCCAACATCCATTCTCAATGCCACAATCAGAGTGGTACCTTTAAAACATAAATCAGATCATGCCTAAAACCCTCTGGTAGATTAGCATCTCATTCAGATAAAAGCTAAATATGCTCGCAAAGGCCGACAAGGCCAGACACGATATGCACTCCTCTTATTATTTCATAACTCTAATTCCCACTCTCTACCTTTGCTAATGGCTTCCTTGCTGTTCCTATAACATGCCAGGCATAGTCCTGCCTCAGGACCTTTGCACTTGCTGTTCCCTCTCCCTGGAATACTCTTTCCCCAGGGATTTGCTTGCTCAAGTCTTTAATTCCTTGGATTTTGTCCATTTCTTTCCCTCTTCTATCCCCAGTTTCTAGAGCAGTGCCTACCCACTGTAAGTGCTCAGTCAATCATAAGAAGGGCCACTTTCCCACTTTGGGGGGCAGGGAGCAAGTCTCCAAAGGGAATGCTATATCTGTGCTAAGCTGTCTTTAACTTTTTTATTTCATTGATTCTTCTTTTTTTTTTTTTTTTTTTTTTTTTTTTTTTTTGGTACTGGGGGTTGAACTCAGGGGCACTTGACCACTGGGCCACATCCCCAGCCCTTTTTTGTATTTAATTTAGAGACAGGATCTCACTGAGTTGCTAAGTGCCTCGCCATTGCTAAAGCTGGCTTTGAACTTGCAATCTTCCTGCCTCAGCCTCCCAAGTGCTGGGATTACAGGCATGCGCCACCACACCTGGTTTATTTCATTGATTCCTAACAACAGCCTTCCATGGCTATTACTGGCTCCATATTATAGGTGAGCCATCCGAGGCTCAGGGAGGTAGTGAGGAATCTTTTAAATCTCAAAGGACAATGCACTGGCACCAGGCTGTGGGGACTAAAATGTTGATACCTCCATTTCCCAGCTGCGGGAGCTTGGACAAGCTTCTGTTCTCTCTGTGCCTCAGTGTCTTCGTCTGCAAGATGGGAACAATCATAGTACTCACCCCCAGGGGCCGCTGGAGGATTCCTGGGATAATACAGGCACAGGCCTTTGCTTGGGCAGCGTGCTCTGCCACCTAAATCGCAGGCCTCGTGGCCATTTCCCCTGCCCAGGGTGTCCAAGCCTTCTCTACAAGGAACTGCAGGTCACCCCAGGGCTCTGCCTCCAAACAGCAGCGGCTGGGCTTGTCCAGTCCCATTTGTTTAGGTAGAATTTAATTTCTCCCTAAGCCAAGAGTCTTCTGCCCCCTCCTGCCCTCTCTCTCACTCTCATCAGCAGGAAAATGAGCTCCGGGAGCTTTCCCCCTGGTCCAGAAATCCAAGGTGAAGAATTTCATTAACAATCAAGAGGACATAATCAACATTCTAATAATTCCAGATCCACACTCCCCACTTGGCAGCCCCCCCAAAGTGCCCCGGTTCCCCCCACTCCACCCCATTCCCAGCTCTCCCAGACACTCTCACCTTGACAAAGAAATCTCATTTCCTCTCCAGCCAAATTTGCTTTGCTATTAAATTCAGCACCTTACCTTCTGCCCTGACGGCGAGGGGATGTACTCCTGACTTCCCGGACTTCTGCTTCTGAAGGAGACATGAGTGGGGACAAGGGCGTCACCAGGGACTTGCTTCTCTTACGCCTCCTGCAAGTTCCAGGGTGAGTGCCCTCTAGGGACTCAGGGACCTCCTACCCTGTGCCCAGAGAAGCAGAACTTCTTCCAGGGTGTGGGGGAGAGGCCTGGTGTTTCTCTGGACTGCTGAATGTTCTAGAGTTGATAAGTGGCGTTTTTGAGTTCTAGATGCATTAAACACAGAGCAAGGGTCCCACCTCCAAGCCCTACCCCAGCCCTTGGGAAGATCTAGTCTGTACCACCTTCTGATTGTGTGACCTTGGGTAAATTAACCTTTCTGAGCCCATGTCTGGACACGGCCTTCTTGCTGGTAGGGACTCTGGAAATCTGGAGGAGGCACAGGACATTGTATGACAGGAGACAGAGCCAAACTGGCTTTTATACTGACCCTCTCTGGAGATGACCCATTAACCCACTGCCCATGATGGGGGCGGGGGTGTGGCTCAGTGGTAGAGTACATGTCTAGCATGTATAAGGCTCCGGGTTCCATCCCAGCACTGGGGGAAATCCCTGAAGAGATAAATCCATGGGTAAGGCAAGCCCCCTGTTATCTAAGCACCCCCACGAGGTCCCACCTGGTCCCACCTCTTTGTACCTCACATGGAAGATTAAGCCTCATTGTGTGGTTTGGTGGGTATAAGTCATATTCGTACAATAGCAGTTTCCTTATCTATAAACAGGGGATAATAGCAGTCATGTCTCTCTCAAGGTCTCAGGGGGATGGAATGAGGTAATGCTCAGCCAAGGCCGGACATGGAGTTGGCACAATCCATGATTGCCCCCACTACTACCCTACTATGAGTACGGTAGTAGTGTCTTTGGCACTTGGGTACAACAGGGTACTGCCATCTTGCCTGTTCCCCTTTTATTCCTTCCTTTGGGCCCTTGGAATACATTATTAAGTTCTTCTGGACACAGTGAAGTACTCCTGGGATAAAATGTTATTTAGGCACTTACAGTACAGTGTGGTCAGCGCAGAGGCAGGTTAAGTTCTGGAGATCACCTAAAGGGGTCACCTAAATGGTGGGTAGAGGCTTCTGGCCTCTAAGCAGAGCTAACGTCTGAGTTGAGACCTGAGAAACAAGGAGGGCAAAGAACCCGCGGACCCAGCACTCGGGATGGCTGGAGAAGAGGGTCCCTCGGACGAGCTGGAGTCTGGCTAGAGCACCCCATCCCTAGGGGGTGGCTGAGGGCAGAACAGAGCCCTCCATATCTGGGCCCCAGGCGTGGCAGCTCCAGGTCCCTGTCTGAGAAGGTGCTCTAGGAAGTCTGGAGAGCTGGAGACAGGGCCAGGAGCAGGAGCCCTGGGGTCCCTGCAACTCTGGCCCCGCCCTGCTGAGCACTCTCTACAGTGGGGGTCACAAGGATTCCAGGTCCCAGGGAGGCTTGGCAGGAAGTTTCATCCTCTGATCTCTGAATCCTCCTGAAATCTCCTTCCAGCCCTGAGACACCCTCTGGCACATTTCCCTTGTACTTCCTGCGCACAGCACACCCCCAACCCTCCACCCCCCCCACACATGGTGTGTTCCGGGCTCCATGATGAGCCCTGGGTGAAGGAGGCAGGGACCTTGAGAGACCCCAGGAGAGGAAGGGGGAGGGGGAGGGGGAGGGGAGAAGAACACCCAAGGCTCTCTGGAGCTGACAAACTGGTGCTGCTTCCCACTGCAGTCTGGGGTGTCTCAGACCTGGACTAACCTCTTAGAAGGAGGCGTGGCGTGCTGAGTGACTGGGGTGTGATTTCCCTACTAGAGCTTCAGCCGGGTGGGGAACCTCCAGACCCCTTCCTTTCTAGCTCTCCTAGGGCAGATGGCTGTGTCACCTCCTGCAGGCCATTCCTGCCCTCCTTTCCACCAGGGGATCTGCAGCGGGACTTAGGGGGTATGTGTGTGGGTTTTGGAAAAGGAGAACTGAGGAGTGTGGGGGAAAAGGAAAAGAAGAAGCAAAGTCTTGTCTCCCTTTCTAATGGGGACAGGAGGGGCTGTTCCCACTTGTGGGGGGCAGGTATGAAGAGATGAAGAGGAGGTAGCTAGTGGAGGAACAGAGGCTGTGATGGGGAGAGGGTCAGGGTGAAGGTCCCATAGCAGGGCCTGGAGGCGTGTGAGCAGGGGTAGGTGTGTGTGGGGGGAAAGAGCCATGGTCAGGAGCCTGCCTGCAGTTCTCTGCCCTCAGCCCCTGGCCCCCAGTCCTTCTCCACATGGCCGCTGGATCGTGTTCCTGCCCCAAGTCTTGCTAGGGTTCTTCCATGCTGCCATGATTTAGATATGAGCTCGTATGTGAGACAACGCAACATAGAGTTGGGTTACAAGAGTTAACCTAAGCAGTGTTAATCCCCCTCATAGTGATGAACTGGGTGGTAACTGTAGCCAGGTGGGGAGGGGCTGGAGGAGGTGGGTCATTGGGGACGTGCCTTTGGGGTACATATATATTTTTTTAATTTTTTGTAGTTGCAGATGGACAGCATGCCTTTATTTTATTTGTCTATCTTTATGTGATGCTGAGGATCGAACCCAGTGCCTCATACATGTTAGGCAAGCACTCTGCCACTGAGCTACAGCCCCAGCCCTGCGGTATATATTTTGTCCCTATGAGTGGAGTAGTCTCTCTCTGCTTCCTGGTGCCACATTCCCAGCTGCTTTCCTCCGCCACATACTTTTGCCTTGATGCTCATGGTATTTTTTGGATGCAGGCAGTGCTGGGAATTGAACTCAGGGCCTCACACATGCTAGGCAAGAGCTTTACCACTGAGCCACATTCCCAGCGCACTTTGGGCATGATGTTCTACGTCATTTCGGGCCCAAAGGAATGGAGTCAGCTGTCTGTAGACTGAGACCTCTGAAACGTTGAGCCCCCAGGTAAATGTTTTCTCCTTAAAATTGTTCATGTCAGGTCTTTTGGTCACAGCTGTGAACAAGCTGACTAAAACAGATGCCCTCAGAATACAGTCCAAAGTCTTCTAACAAGGTCTTGGTCCAGTCTCTTGACACCCTCCCCTACAAAGGCCACTTCCCAGTACTCCTCCTTCGAGCCTCATTTATGTGACAAATTCTTTCACATCCTTTAGGTCTCAGAAACTAGGATGCTTTCTCACACCACACCTCCAAGCTAGACAGAGTTTCTCTTCTAGGTTCCCTGGGCCAATACTGGCTTCCCCACCCTCCACGGCAACCTGTGCTTCTTTCCTCTGTCTATCCCTGATGGCCCTGTCTGGTAACTGTGAGGGCAGGACCTTGCCCTGCTAGCCTCCTCAGGCCCTGGCGGCATGCCTAGCACTCATTAGATATCAGTGGAAGGAAATCCCAGGAATCACCAGAATGGCAACCTTGCCTGCTAAAAGTGAACTAGAGAAAATAGGCCAGTCTCCAGATGGTGGAAAGGACTTGCCCAAGGTCACACAGAGAAGAAAAGCACTCAGGATTCCTAACTCTCAGGTGCTTGTCTTCCGACTCTGAAAAGAGGAGGAGGAGGTAGTGAGTGGAGGAACACAGAGGCTGTGGTAGGGAAAGGGTCAGTGTGGGTCCCACAGCAGCAGGGCCTCTGAGGTGGGCAGGCAGAGGTGGGTAGGTGTGCTATGTGTGACTGGCTGGGGACATTCTCAGGCCAGTGCGCTTGGCTGCCCCATGGTGAGGGGACTAGCTCACTGAAGGAGGCCACTGGGATAGGGATGGGGGGATGGGAGGAAGTACTGGGGAGCCAACCTGGCCAAGCCCTTGGATTGGAGATTGATGTCATCTCAAACCCCCATGGAAGCTGAGAGCATGCACCCAGGGGGCAAGGCAGACACTGGGGATGCAATCAGGGCTAATAGCCTCCCAGCCTGAGACGCAATTAGGGGCAGGATCCCAGTGGGCCTCAGGCAGCGCTCAAGGCGGTTACTTGTTGGAGTTGGGGTGGGGGCCACCTCTACAATCCTGGCTGTGGATCTGAGGGGCCAGGAAGAGTAAGGGGACCTTCCAATGGAAGGCTAACATGGGTGCATAGTAGCACTTAGAGATGAATGAAGCACAACTATGGCAGATCGGTAATGGGGGGTGCTTTCCCCAGAGCCCAGATATAATAGTGAAAGAGCCAAACAAGTCACTTTAGGGCCTTAGACTTTCTGAGGGGCAGTTTCCTTCCCTATAGATGGGGAGAATAATAATGGTTTCTATCTCAGAGGGTTGTCGTGAAGTGAGAAAGAGTATAGTGCCCTGCTCAGAGCCAGACCCTGCTGCCCCAGTGCTCAGCACATCAGCATTGTGATGGGGATGACCTAGGAAGGCGGTGGCACTGGCTGGACTTCAACATGAACCTTGGCATCATGAAGGCCCAGGTTCCATCCCAGCTTTTCCACTTTCCAGCTCCAGGACTTTAGCTCAAAGATTAAACCTCAAGTTTGTCATCTGTAAACAGAACTCACAATAGTATTTACCCCAGCCAGGGGCAAGAGGGCCTCAGGCTCTGCCTAAGTGAGAATGCCACCTCTACCTGGGTCCTGATCACAGCCCAGGCCCTGACTCTCTCCAGAACGTTCTGCCCCTGAGGCTACCCATCAGCCTGTTCTGAGGCTAGGGTCTGAACTTGGAGGCCCCAGTCTGTCCAAGATGAAGGTCTGGAGAGCTGGCTTTCTACAGAGCCTTGAGAGGGCCAACAGGCACAGATGACTATGCTTTAGAGGATAGTTCTATTGAGAAACTGCCACCAGACACACTGCAGCTCTGAGGAGCCAAGAACCTGTGGACAGCTTTAGTGCTTCCAGAACCATAGCCTCAGGCCTGGCTGGGAGGGAGTGGGGGGTGGGGGAGGGGGGTCATCTGAACGGATCTTTACAAGACCACTTTATCTACATCCTCTGCCCAACCCATGAGAAGGGTGCAGGCATCCCCCAATTTTACAAATGGGAAAACTGAGGCTAGAGGAGGGACCTGGTCCAAGGCTGCCAAACTAGTAGATGACAGCCCAGGAGTCACTCCTGGGTTGCCCCTGGGCCTGGGCACTGAAGGAAGCTCAGTAACAGCTTATGTTATGCACGCTCCTGCAAGATCTGCCTGGGAGATCCTGGAAGTACAGAAAACATGCAAATTGGACTTGGCTGTATGAACAGCCCCGCCCTGTGAGATGTTAGTGAAACTCACTCTAGGACCACTGGGGAAAAGTCCAGGCTAATGCAGAGACCAGTGTCCTGCCCACAAGGTCATTAAATGGGCCAGAGGTGTTGGTGCTGCAGTGTCAGGGGACAGCCCTGCCCTCAAACCTGTGTTTCAGATTCTGTGGTCCTGCCCCAGCCTATCATTCTTCCCAAAGCCCAGGTGCTTGGAGGTAAAGAGGTGGCACAGTCCCTGCCCTGCTGCCCGCTCTGTGGCTGCTTTGGGATAAACAAACTTGGACTTCTGTAGGCCCTGAATGACTCAGCACAGCTGGGCCCAAGGCCCCCCTCCTTAGTTGGCAGACAAAGTGGTAATCTGCAGCTCCCGGAAGATTCCCTCAAAGAAGGACTGACCTGGTTGCCCACCCCCAGCTCCAACACAGGCTTTGGAAGAGAGAGCCACACTCCATCTGTGTAACTGCAAGAGCATGGACCGTCGCGGCCTGGGTTCAAATCCCAGCCCTGGTGTTTACCAGCCATGGGGACTGAGTCCCAGTTTCCTTGCCTGTAAAATGGGGACAATGGGACCTACCTCTGCAAACATGAATAAAGAACATTCGTGAGGCGAGCACAGGCGTTCTGCAAATGCTTGCCTCCTTTCCTCTCTGGCAAGTGAAATCCACCATCAGAGGCAGAGCCATCCCCAGACTCCTCTTTAAAATGCACGGAGCCGAGAAGAGAGGGACAGTTATTAAGTCCACCTGAGCTGGAGCACGTGCGGAGCCCTGACTTTCGCAGCTGTGGGATGGAAATGATTATGTTGTTCCTGTTATTGAGTTACTGACACCCGAGTAAAGCAGGGCTGGCAGGGCTGTGGAAAGCCGATTCTGCCCCACTCCCTTCATTTAAGAAAGGGAAAGGTGGAGAGGGGGAGTTGCTAGCTCAAGGTCACCCAGAGAGTCAGAGGCTGGAAGAGTCAGGGTCCCATCCAGTTTGATTTTACTTCCTGTGTCAGGGAAGACAGGTCCTGGGGGAGGGGCCGGGGCCCCACCCAAATGTAAGTACCCAAAGCGTATTCATGAATGAATGAGGAGTGAGTGAACTGGGTGGCAAAAAGAGGAAGGCCTTTCTAGGACCGGAGGGTGTCTCTGTGTGGCCCCTCAGGCCCTTTCCAGGGCCGAGTCCACCTCTCCTCCTCCAGATGGCACTGTGGGTCAGGGGTGGGGGGGCGTGGTAGTCCCCAGGGAAGAGGACCTGAACTGCAGCCAGAGGGATGGAGGTTAGACTGCAGGGAGCCGAAAGGAGGAGTGAGGAAGGGGGGCTGGGGTGGCTGCTCCAGGGGAGCTCTGTGAGGGAGGAGTACAGCTGTGTCTGGGGGTGGGGGAGCTGGCCCAGGGTGCTGGGAGATCCCTGAGTCACACTTGCTCAGAGCCTGGGACACCTGGGGGCCTCTGTGGGCAAAGTCCACCTCCGTTTCTCAGAGACAGACCAAGCTCAGCTCTGGCTGCTCAGGATCCTGTTGCCATAGAGACGCAGAGAAGTCTCCTCTGAGAGCATTGGAGGCCCTGGGTGTGGCCTCCCCTCAGCGAGGTTGGGAGCTGAGGGTGGAGGTGCCCCTGCAGTTGGACCTTGTCAAGCACAACACCCACTGACATATGCAACGTGGCTGCCGCTGACCTGAGAGTCCACAGAGCTGGGCCTGAATCCCAGTTACTCACTGGTGGCCCTGAAGAGGGACATTGGATGCAACGTGAGCCTCAGTTCCCTCATCTGCAAAGTGGGGCTGGTAGTGTGTTTCCTTGGGCAGTTGTGATAGTCACTTGAGCCCATCTGTGGAAAGCCACTGCTGGCATACAGGGAAGCCCCAGCGAGTGGGGACCATGATTGCTGCAGCTGGTGCCCAGGTAGGGCCTCTGCAGGAGTCTGCCCCGAGGCAGCAGCTCCCCGCCTTCAGCCTGCGCTCCCAGACTAGCCAGTGAGGCTGGACAGCGGCGATCAGGAGTCAGGAGTTATGTCATCCTTTGAACATGGGCCTGGAGGCTCTGCTGCAGGCGTATCTGAAAAATAAATAATAACAACGTGAATAATTCACAGAATCCGTGTGAATAATTCACCATGGCCTCCCAAGCACCAGCCAATGAGTCACCGCAGACCCAGGCTCCAGTCCTGGCTGCCTCTGGCTGCCCTGCTGGCCCTGGGGAGTGCAGCCTGGTCGCAGGGGCAGGAGGTGGAGGGTATGCAGCGACAAGCAGGACAAGCCTTCTGGGGCTGCAGGTCCTACGGGACAGCGGGGAGGTAGGGCCGATGGCCTGTGTGGGTTCTACAAGGACACACAGTCTGGAGATGCCAAAGAGGACTGACCTAGGGTCCTCAACTGCAGCTGGCCATCTCAAATCGCTCCCCCTCAGTGGGCTGCATGGTAGAGGCCTGGCGCGAGGAGAGCCCCTTCCTGTTCTGTTTAAGCACCCAGCCCTGGCAGCCGGCTCTAATGCAGCTCAGCCCCCACAGGGAGCCCTGGCTGTATGTTCCTTAGCCTTGACATAAATCCTGAGAGGCCCATACAGGCCTCTGGTGCTTCTCCTGGAAGTCTGGACAAGGTGGGGTTAAATGCCTCTGCTCAGAACTCAGTTCAACACTTAGTCACTTACTGTGTGACTTGGCCACGTGGCTCAAATGTTCTGGGTCTCCATTTGCTTGTCTGTAAAATAGGGACTAAAAAACACCTACCTAGTCCATAACATTTTGATTGTTCTGTGGATGGAATGATGTAATGATCATAAATTGCCCAGTGCAATGCCTGGCACATCATGCTTAAAAAACAGTGGCTGCTGGAGACATTCATTATCTCTCCAAAGATAGCGTGGTGGGGACTCGGGGTAGGAAGGGGGCTGCTCTGACATTGCTAATGTTCATATAAGACTTGATCTTCAGGCCCAAGAGATAGGTATTGACTGGTGGCCAGCCCCATGGAGGGCTGTCAGAGAATGGGGGCCTCCAAGCTCCTCCCAGGAGACACTTTGCTCAAAACAGCCAGTATCCTGTTTATTTCCTCTTGAGCACTTGCCCTATTTATGATGTTGGTCATCTGCCTTCTCCACTAGACTGTAAGCTCCACTAGGACAGGGGACCTGTCTGTCTTATTCACATTGTAACCCCAGTTCCTAGAATATCACCAGGTACATAGTAGGTGCTCAATAAATCTTTGTCAGTTGAATGCATGGATTCATCAAGTGCATGTTATCATGAAGGGTTGTTGGAACAGAGCCCTCTTTGTGGATGGCTCAGGAGGGGCTCTGAGGGCCATAGATGGCTGTGCAGCTCAGAGTGAGGAAGGTGGTTCTGGGGCCAGCCTCAGCCAGACTGGCTGCTGCTGCTGCTGCAGGGCCGGGAAGATGCCGCTCTCCCCTTCCCAGGTACACTTTCCTGAGACCAACAGTACGAGCGGAGCTTAATGGTGGCACAGGCTCACTGTGCCTTCCCCAGTAATGATTTAATCACTTGTTTAGAATTTCCTGTGGCATTAATGATTATCCCCTAGAACAGGGGGAATAATTGGCTGTGTTCTCGCAGTGAGCGAGTGCCCTGTTAGCAGGGAACAGCGCCCGTTCTCCTGCAATCTTCCTCTCTCACCTGCCCGCCACTCACTCACAAGGTGATGGAGATGGATGAGTTCATGTGTGCAGCGGAGCTGGAAGGCCACCTGGAGGCTTCAGGAGGGTGAGGACTGAGGAAGAGGTATGTGGAAATGTGGCAACGGAAGAGAAACAGCAGAGTCAGAGCGAGAGAGAACGAGGCCGGAGTCTGTGTTCTTAGGCCGAGGAATTCCCAGTCTCATTTCAGAGCTTTCAGTTCTCCCCAGCTACCTGGCTTCTCTGGCTGTTTTGCAAAGTCTGTGCATGAATGTGTCCCCGGCAGTGCGTGCTCAGGTGGGCGTCTCTAGAGCAATGGTTCTCAGGGCTGGGTTCTGGGACCAGCAGCAGCCACAGCGTGGGCCTGTGTCCGGAGTGCAGTGCATTCTCATGCCCTCTCCAGACCTAGAGGATCAGGAACTCCAGTGGGTAGAGCCTCTCACTCTCAAGCTTTCTAGGTGATTCTGGTGCACCCAAGTTTGAGTAGCCCTGATGTAAGGGATATATGTGTGTAGAAAGGTACACACATGGGGGTGTCTGAGTGTTTGGAAATCTGTCCTCAGCCAGGAAGCTGCAGCAGAAAGGCCAGAAAAGGCCCAGGCAGAAGTCAGGCCCCTCCACAGAGGGCCCAGGGCTGCTGTTGCATGTGGAGAGGGTCTAGGTAGCACCCCTTCCCCCAGTCACTTGCCCCTGGGTGGCCACAAGACCTCTACCTGGGGAGTCTGCAGCGAGGAAGAGGGGGCTGCTGTCCCTGTCCAGGCCTCCGTAGAGTGGGATCTATTGAAAGTTGTTGGCCTCGCCATGTCCTGCCCACAGTAGGCCAGGAACTTGTTGTCATACTAGGGACCTGTCCCTGCCTGTCCTCACGGGTGTTGGTTGAGGAAGTGAGTTTTCAGGGATTAAGCAATTTAAAGAGGACTTTGCAGGGCTGGGGGGAAATAAAATATCACCTGAGAATGCTACAACACGATTTGGGCCTAGAGATATTTCAGGGAGTGAGGAGTGGGCTGAGAGAGACATTGGCGCTCTGAGGGGGACTCTGGAGTATGAGGGTGCTGTGGGGGGGAGGGGAGGGGAAGTTAAGGATATGGAGAGAAAAGGAGCCTCAGGAAGGAGGAGGAGGGGAAAATTGGCCAAGTGGAAAGGAGAAGCGATGGGAGAGTAGGCAGCCTGGGGAAGGAACAGAGGCAGAAGGATGGGGTGGGGCGTGTATGTGGGGTGGCGGGAGCAAAGAAGGAAGAAGCTGAGGTCCAGAAGGGAAGGGGAGGCAAGGAAGCCCAGACAACAGAATGAGGGGAAATGTAATCCCCAAAGGGGAGTGGGAGCGAGTCACCCAGAGTTGGGTGTCCAGGGAAGAGGGGACATGAAGGCCTTTCCCACCCTAGGCTAACTTGAGGGAAGGGGTGTGGACCTGAGGTTCACAATAAATCTGAATCAGAATAGAAAGTGAGCAGCTTGTTGAGTTTTGTATTTAATAAGACAAATAAATGAAAGCTGTATGAGTAATTAGGAAGCAATGCAGACCTTGCAAAAAAAGTTTTTTTTGGTGGGGGGAGAAGAGGAGGCCGCAAAGAAAATACCAGAACAGTCCGACGTGCCGGTGCACACCTGTAATTCCAGTGGCTCAGGAGGCTGAGGCAGGAGGATCACAAGTTCAAAGCCAGCCTCAGCAAAAGTGAGGCACTAAGCAACTCAGTGAGACCCTGTCTCTAAATAAAATACTAAAAAGGGCTGGAAATGTGGCTCAGTGGTCAGTGCCCCTGAGTTCAATCCCTGGTACCAGAAAAAAAAAAAAAAGAAAATACTAGAACATATGCAAATTGCCCATCATGGGCAGGTGAGTCCCCAAGTCAAGACACCCAAGCCCCCAACTGTCCTACAACAGGGCCTCAGCAGGAGTTGGGAGGAAGAATGGCGGCCGCCCCAATCCTACAGCGAGTAGGCTGCGACTAGGAGATCCAGCACTCCCACATGCTTTCCAGCCTGTGGCACCTGGAAACCATCTGGGGGAGACCAGATCAGTCCCCAGCATAATGCAGACCTCCAGCGTCTAGTCTCAAACTCCCAGCATCTCTGTTTCCTTCACTTACCTCTGGGGACCTCCATCCATTACTTTTGTGCAGCTCTTTCTGAACTCCTTTCTATTTTCAGTTTGTGAAGACCCCTTGGGGGTAACAAATTCCAGAAGGTGGACAGCAGCTGTGTAAAGTAGGACTTCCCTTTAGAAATCCTAAACAAAGGAATTCCAGCTTGAGAGGGCCTTCCTTGTTCTGGGCTGCTGCTTCCTTATCAGGAACTTGGGAGTTGAGATCAGCACTGCCCCCACCACTGCTGGGGGTGGGCAGCAATGTTTCCAGCAGCCCCTTTGCTCTCACATTCCAAATATTCTGAGCTTTGGGTCAGACAGACAGAGGCTCAAATAGGGACTCTCTCATTGCCTACCTGTGTGACCTTTGAGCAAGTCACTTATCTGCCTGAAGTATTTCCATCCAAACAATGGAGAATGATCACATTCCCTGTTTCAGAGATTGCTGGGACATGATGAAATAACATTAAGTCATCTCCAGTCAGTCCCTGCTGACCATGGTGGCTGTCCAGCATCAGCTCAGCGCCAGGTGCTGTGGAGCCATGAGTAAGACAGGGAGACCTCTGCCCTCAGGGAGTTTGCATCCCAGGAGGATGCCGGGAATTAGCCACAGTGATTCTGAAGAGTGATTTGAGCTCCGAGGGTCATAATAAGATAAAAGGGAGCTGGGGCTGTAGCTCAGTGGCAGAGCGCTTGCCTAGCATGCATGAGGCACTGGGTTCGATCCACAGCACCACACAAAAAATAAATAAAATAAAGGCATTCTGTTCATCTACAACTACAAAAAAATTTTTTTTTAAAAAGGAAGAAAGTTTCCATTTAAAAAAAAGAAAAGAAAAGAAAAGGGGGTCTAGTGTAGCTCACTGGTAGAGTATTTGTCTGGCGTGCATGAAACCCTGAGTTTCATCTCTAGCACTGAAAAAAAAAAAAATGGAGGAGGAAAGATGGCTCATCATAGAAGGCCTCTCTATTGAGATGACATTTGAGCTGAGAAGCCAGATAACTGTGGATCTGGGGGAGGAATTTCCGTTATGAGTTTCAGGATTTGTAGGAAGTACGGGCCACGTATTTTGTATCCTGTATGGTTTCCTAGAATTTGGCCCCTCCTACCCTCCATCCCCACTCTCTGGGCTTAGAGTCCTCCAGTCTGCTAATGGGTCCCAGGCCTGGGAAAGTGCTAGAGCACGTGGCTAGGAGCTCTGCCTCCTCCTTCCCTCACTCCCACGCTGTCTCCCCTGGTTTTCTGGCTGCCCAGGGTGATGGATGCTTCCTTGCAGGACCCAGTCACATGCTGCCTCTTACAAACTCTGCAGGATATCCCTGCCACAGCTACACCGCCCGCTCCACCCCCAGCCCAAGGGAGGGCAGATTTATAGAGGGTTTCCCCGGGGACCAGGCATGTATCCGCTTGACTCTGGCTCGGAAGCTACAGAAGTGATCCTGTTCAGAGACACTTTCTTTACACAGATAAGGAAACTGAGGCCGGGGAGAAGATATCCTGAAGGTTGTGCTGCCACCAGGCAGCAGCTGAGCAGGGCCTTGAGGCAATATCTGCCAAGGCTCACTTTTCTGGCACTTGTGACGGCTTGCCTCCTCTTAGGGCTTTGCCAGGGTCTGCGCTGGAGCTCCAGAGCTTCTCTGTGCACCGGCTCAGAAGAGTTCCCAGCAAGCACTCTGTGCAATTAGCCTGCATTAGTACTGACTGCCTAGAGGGCCGTCTTGAGGAGGTCTTGATGCTGCATTGGGGCTTGGTTAGGAAAGAGTGTTGTAGTTTAGTGGCTCTCAAATTTTCGCATGCATCAGAATCACCTGGAGGGCTTGTTAAAACGCAGATTTCTGGCTTCCACCCCATTCGAGGGTCTGATGTGAGGTATGATCATTTGCATTTCTAACAAATTCCCAGGTGATGCTGATGCTGATGGTCTGAGGACCACACTTTGAGAACTGCTGCTATAATTGATTAGTGCTGTCTGCTACAGGAATAAGAACGGGGAATTTTGACAAGTAGGGCATATATTTGCCATTTCTCTTCTAGTAGGACTGCTGAAGATTTTTTTTTGTCATAAATTGAAAATCCTTGTTTCATAGGCAGCCACAGTCATCTTTTCAAAATACAAGCCTACTTGTATGATTTAAAATCCTTTGAGGACCTCCCCAGACAAAAAAAAAAAAAAAAAAGCCATAATGTGGTCTGCAAAGTTCTGCACAGTATGGCCACTGCCCATCTCCCATGGTCATCTACATCTCTCTTCATTCCATCTCATTGATCTTAACTCTGACCACAGGGTATTTGCACATGCTGTTCCCCCTGTCTGGAATGCTCCTACTGTCAGCTTGGCTCCCTGCCTAATAAACTCCAACTTGTCTGGAAATCTCAGGTCAGTCCTTGTTTCTCCAGGGAAACTATCCCCTACTCCCTGATATGGCCAAATTCCCTCATCATGTGTTCTCACGGCCCACTGAGTCTCTTCTCTGATGCATTTAGCACAAAGTAATTCCATTATTTATAGTGATTATTTGATTAACACCTGCCTAACGCACCGTACACAAGCTCAGGAAGGCAGGACCATGTGTCCTTTTTTACTTATTACTGATTCCCTGGAGCCCAGCACAGTGCCTGTTACATAAAAGGGTCTCATTAAATATTTGTAGAAAGAAAGCAAAAGAGGAAGATGTTCTGAATTTCCACTGGGCTTCTGTTTAAAGTTTTTCTGCAAGAGGAAAGGGGAACATGGCCAATCTGTAACCAAAAAAATTCATAGAATTACATGGGCCATCCAGACACAGTAGCATATGCTTGTAATCCCAGGAGCACAAGAGGCCGAGACAGGAGCATCGCAAGTTCAAGGCCAGCCTCAGCAACTTAGTGAGGCCCTAAGCAACTTTGTGAGAACTTATCTCAAACTAAAAAAAATAAAAAGGGATATGGCTCAGTGGTAAAGAGCTTCTGAGTTCAATCAGTACCAAAAATAAATAAATAAATAAAAATAAGAGTACATGGACTTCAGTAGCATGAGATCCCACTGCCTTGGACAAGAATAAGCTCTGAGCCGGGCGCAGTGGCGCACGCCTGTAATCCCAGCACTTTGGGAGGCTGAGGCAGGAGGATCGCGAGTTCAAAGCCAGCCTCAGCAATGGCGAGGCACTTAGCAACTCAGTGAGACCCTGTCTCTAAATAAAATACAAAAAAGGACTGGGGATGTGGCCCAGTGGTCGAGTGCTCCTGAGTTCAATCCCCGGTAACCACACACACACAAAAAAAGAATAAGCTCTGACGTGGCCAGAGAGAAGAGTAAAAGAAACATGAATCTACTGGACCCCTTTGCACCCCACTGTGGGCTGGTTCTTTGCTTTTGCATATGCACATTATTGTACTCTCAGAATAGGTCAGCAGTATTATCCCCACTTTCCAGATGGAAAGACCAAGGCTCTGAGAGGCCCAGTGAGCTGTGTGTGAGGTCTGTGCATAGATTCATTTTTTCCTTTGAACCTGGAGGGCACTGAGGTCCCAAGAAGAAGAAGCACAGGTGGACAACAGCTGAGAGGAGGATCTCTGGGTTCTGGTCAAGCAAACAGGCTATTTTCACATCCATGTTACAGACCTCTCTGTGCTAGTACAGGTTAATCAGTGGTGACAAAATAAAGTCCCAGCCCCCATGGAGCTTACAGGAGACAAAACAAGTAAACAAATAAACAAGAAATTGTTAGGTAGCTATAAAATCTGTGAAGAAAATAAATCAGGAAATAAATAAATTGGGGTTGGTGTGTTATTGTTTTAAGTGGGGTGTTCAAAACAGCCCTTTGGGGCTGGGTTGGTAGCTCAGTGGTAGAGTGTTCACCTCGCATGTGGAAGGCACTGGGTTCGATCCTCAGCACCACATAAAAATAAAATAAAGATATTGTGTTCATCTACAACTAAAAATATATTACAAACAAACAAACATGCTGGGCGCAGTGGCACACACCTGTAATCCCAGCACTTGGGAGGCTGAGGCAGGAGGATCGCAAGTTCAAAGCTAGCCTCAGCAATGGTGAGGCACTTAGCAACTCAGTGAGACCCTGTCTCTAATAAAATACAAAAAAAAAGGGCTGGGATGTGGCCCAGTGGTCAAGTGCCCCTGAGTTTAATCCCCAGTACCAAAAAAAAAAAAAAAAAAGGTAGGGCTTTTGGAGTGTGACATTTGAACGGAGGCCTATGTTATGAAAGGTTTCAATAAGGGCTAATTTCTCCATTAGGAACAGTAACACTACTATATATATTCCATACTTGTAGAGGCCCTGAGAAGTTTTAATTTCTTTTAAAATCAAAAGAAAACCATGAGCTTTCAAGTTGAAGAAAATATTTTCATACATAATATGAATATATCTGTCTCATACCAATGCAGTCATAAAGTATGATTTGTGTATTTTTTTATGGAGGAAGAGACTCGCAAAGGTAAAAAAGCACCTGGAGCCCAGGAAAATCATAGTGTGACTGACTCTAACCATGAGACAAGCCACAGGAGAGCATTTCAAGCCAAGGGAACATCAAGAACAAAGGTCCTGAGGTAGGAATGAGCTGGGCATGTTGGAGAAACAGAAAGAAGGTCTTCAAATGAAGTAGGTAGATTGGGAACAATGATGAGAAATGGAGTTGAAGGGTCAATCCCATCAAAGGTCTGTGCACAGGGAGATGTGGACCAAGGTAAGGAGGAGAGATGGCTACCAAGGGAGTCTCCACTGACTGATCTTGGAGCTGGAGGTGGTAGGTTGCTTCTCAGTGTCTGAGTGGCTGGGGTCGCACCTGAGCTTGGAGGACCAATACATCTCCTTTAAGAGAGGGCCTGAATGGAGACCTGGCCGCTGCATCTTTTCAGCCAAAATAGGCCCACAGTCCCTTGAGCAATTTCCTGGATTTTTTTTCCCCCTCTCCGCCAAGAAAAAAGTGGGTTTTGCCTCTTAGGCATAGTCATGAACAGGTGTTTCCGTGACAGGAGTATGTTTCTGAGTTGGGGGACTGAGCCCCTTTCTCTTGGCCTCATTTCTGGGGCTCACACAGCCCCTCCCTGGGGCAGCCAGACTTGGGGGGCTGGGGCTTCGGCAAGTGAGATACAGCAAGGAGCTATTTAAAGCTGCCGGCAGCTCACCCCTTCTGTTCACGGCTCTGCTGGGTGGGAGCTGCCATCGTCACGCACCCACCGGCGCCTCAGGAACACAGCAGCCCAGCGCACCCACACAGAGACACGGGGGGAGGGTCTTCATGCACCTCCACAGGCTAGCAGGGCTCCCCCTGGCCCGCAGGGCAGGGCTGATAAGCAGGAGTGGACCCTCATACCCATCCCATGTTTCCATTACAGCCCAGAAAAGTGGCCTAAATTTAGGTCACCCCCCTCTGTTGGCTACAAGTGGAACCAATTAACAACTTTCCAAGGGTGTCGGTGGAGGCAGGGGCATCTTCAGGCCCATGTGGGACTAGAAGTGCTCCTTGTGCCTTGGAGGTGGACCCAGGCCTTGGGGGAGGAGCTGTGAGCACCCTGCCCTGCCAAGGCTGCAGCTATGAATGAGTGGCCTCTCTGGAATGTTCCTAGACCTCTATCACTCACACCTCCCAAGGTCCCAAGCAGGGAGTTGTCTGTGGGGGCTGCTCGAGGTCTGCAGGGGTTCAAAACACAAGCTGAGGGCCCCTGGTATGAATCCAGGCAGGTGACTTAACCTCCCTGAGTTTTCTGTGATATGGTGATAAAAATAATGTCACTCAGATACTTGTGAAGATTTTATTTGAATTAAAAATGTACAGAGCCTCCCCACAGCCTAGCGCACAGGGAACTCTCCAGACGCACACCAAAGGGCCACAGCAGCCCCTCCAAGCCCCTCTGGATACAGACCTAGGTTAGAGGGTCCTGGGAAGGCAAGGCAAGGCAGCAGGTGAGTTTGGCCTCATGTGGACTCTATGTTCCAGAGGGGGCCTGGACACACACTGGCCCCCGGGGTACATGAGACAATTTCCAGTGAAGCCACCGGCCCACGGTGATGACTGCTGGAGCCTCGTCCTCACTCTCATCCTCAGTAGCAGGACAGACCCAGGCTCAGGAGCACCCAGCAGCTCCTCAGAGAGAGCAGCTGATTCAGCCAGATGAGGAGGGCAAGTGGGAATTTGGGCTCCTCTTCCAGGGTCAGACCACAGTGATGGGAGGACCTCTGAGGGGACTATCCTGAATCAGGAGGGCCACAAAAACTGCACAGGGAGAGGACAGATGGTGAAGCCTAGGCACTGACAGGCGAGGGCTAGAAGCTGCAAAGGGAAGAGCAGGAGCAGAGAGGTGTGCACAAGGGGCCTGCAGGGAGACAGGGGAGGGGCGAGCAGAGGGAAGCCCCCAGGAGGCCCTTGGAATGGGTTTTCACCTCCTTCAGGTGTGTGTGTGTTTTGTTTTGTGGTTTTGGTACCCAGGATTGAACTCAGGGGCACTCCACCACTGAGCCACGTCCCCAAACTTCTTTATATTTTATTAGAGACAGGGTCTCACTGAGTTGCTTAGCACCTCGCTAAGTTGCTGAGGCTGGCTTTGAACTCTCGATCCTCCTGCCTCAGCCTCCTGAGCCACTGGGATTATGGGCATGGACCACCATGCCTGGCTTCCATATGCCTTTCCTTCATTGGACATCTCCTTATGACCCACTCCTTCACTCACATTCACCCTTGAATCCTCACACAGTGTCCCATCACTCCACCCAGGGGCCCCTCTGCCCCACTCAGGGTACCTTTCATCATGCCTGGTGCCACCACCCCTCCCATGCCTCCTTTGCTGAACCCCTTCACCTCCCCCACCCAGTCCACATCACTGCATCTGGTGGTGCTATGACCCCTACCCAGCCCCCTCATAAGATCACCCTGGGTCCTCTCCAGGGAGCCAAAGTCCCGGGACTCCATCTCCAGCCCAGCTAACTCCCTTCTCCAGGTCCCCATCACCCCCTTCCGTCATCGTGTTCTGCAGCCAGCCGCCTGGGAGCTGAATCAGAGCCATAGAACTAACATTTTGCACACACGTCTCTCCAGATGACAGGCAAGATGGGCCTTCTGCCCTCAGCCCACACACACCCGTGCTCAGGAAGCAGAGAGAGCCAGGGCTGTACTCACATGGGTGGGGAAGAGGGCTGGGGTGGGGCCCCTCCCCTGCCTCAGATAACAACCCTGGCCTTTGCCCTTTGGGTCTCTGTTGTTCAAGGCTTGGAACTCCCCTTTTAGGGAGCAGAAAAAGTACAACGTGAGATGCAGCAAGACCGGAGACTGGCACAGTGAGGCAGCAAGAGTGTACACCAAGCAGAGAGAGGGATGGGACAGAAGCAGGACTGAAGAACAGGGGAGGAAAGGCAGGGGTAGAGACAAGGACAAGGAGAGGGAGAGAAAGGAAGAAGAAGCCAGATAAGGCACTCAGGAGAGGGGAGGGGAAGAAAAGGGACCCTGAGCTCAGTGCAGCCAGAGCTCAGATGGGAGGAAGGTGTCAGGAGCCCAGCAAGCCCTGAGTGCCGGCCTCCGAGAAGCCCAAGGGAGACATAACCCAGGGTTTCCCAGGGATCCAGGGCTGGGCCCAAATTGGGAGAGCAGAGGCAGTTTCCAGGATCCCAGGACCCAGAGGTGAGTGAGTGGCGGGTGAGCTCGAAGACAGCAGGGATCACACACACTGTGATCAGGAAGAACCTGGGACCCAGGACTCCTGCTAGGGAGGCTCAGCTGACCTCTATGGAGGCCCCGGGTGCTAGCCCAGCTTCTTTTTATTTCTGCTCAGTATCATTCCCAGTGGTTACCACTGATTGAAGCCCTATTATGTCCCAGGTACTTACAGCCTTGACCTCTTCCAGTTCTTTCACACAAAACCCTTGTAAGGCCAACACCATTGGAGACCCCCATTTTACAGATGAGGAAACCGAGACTCAGACACGTGAAGAGCTCTGTCTAGATTTGCTTAACTCCACCATGTTATCTGTGAGCCTCTGTTTTTCTAGTTCTGTGAAAGTCCGTCTCTGCTCTTACATTTTGTGAACACATGGGTGGACCCCAGAAGACACTTGCACAAGGGTCTCCGTCGGTCTCCGTTCTTCATCTGTCCCAGGCTTCCCTACCCCCAGCCCCAGCTCCTCTTGCTTCCCCTCCACAGTATCTCAGATCACCTCCCTCTGGCTCAGCAGCCAGGCATGAGGATGACGTCATTCCTTTTATTTAAAGAAAAGAGCTGAGCTGGAGTTCCAGGATGGGGGTCCATGTGGGAGCAGGAGCCAACTGACTAGCCTCTTCTGTTCCCTTAACTGCAGTCTGCTGAGCTGCTTCATGAGTGGCACATCCCCCAAGAAGCACCCCTGCTCAGCATTGGAGCAGTGAGGGAGAGACTCGGGGGTTAACAGCAAAACCAGGCACCAAGGTCTGTGAGGATGCCAGTAGCTAGTGTGTTTGTTAAGAGCACTCTACAGTCAAAGGACACACTGCTGTTAAAGCCACACTGGGGGAAACTGAGGCTCCAGGACCTTCAGTTCACCTAAGGTTATTATCTATGCGTGGCTTTCCAGGAGGAGGGTGAAGGGAAGGAGGACTAAGTTGCAAGGTCTGTGCTCTTTCTCTTTCATCCCCTGACAGTCAGAGGCCAGTAACCTCTTCTCTCTGAAACACCTGAGAGGGGCACCAGGGGGAAGAGCCCTTGGCCCAGCGATGAACACGCGGGTGGACCCCAGAAGACACTTGCACAAGGGTCTCGGTCTCCGTTCTTCATCTGGGCTTCACGGGGTCTTCTCCTGGGCTCCCAGTTCCCTCTCATGGCCTGTCCTCCCAGCTGTGCCAGGACCGCTCAGCAAGATCTCTAATTCCTTCATACCTCAGCCTCACTTCCTTCTGAGAGGTTTCTTTTAGGATAACCAAGTACCTCACTTAAACCTGCTAACATTGGGAAGAGATTGACACACTGTTATCCTCATTTTATAGGTAAGGCAACTGAGGCTTGGAGAGGGTAAAAAGTCAGCCCAAATCACATAGCTTATAAGTGGCTGTTAGAGTTGAGATCTTAATTGTCTCTGAAAGGCTTGGTGACCAGCCTGTCGTGCTTGAGGAGTTGGGGTCTAGTGGGAGGATGTTAGGTCATTGGGGGAGTGTTCTTTAAAGGGGTATTGGGACCCTGGCCCCTTCCTCTGTCTCTCATTGCTTCCTGGCTGCCACGGGGTGAGCAGCTCTGTGGTACCACATAGTTGCCATTTTGCTGTTCTGCCTCATCACAAGCCCAAAGCCATAGGGCCAAGTACAGTGGACTGAAACCTCTGAAGCTGCCAGCCAAAATAAACCTTTTCTCTTTATAAGTTGATCATCTTGAGCATTTTGTCATAGCAATAGGAAGATGACTAACACAGTGTCAGAGCCAGGTTACAAACCCAGGTCTGTCATGTTCCAAAACCACTGTTCTCTGTTCTTCACTATTCTGCAAGACCCTCTTCCAGCTTCCTCAAGAACCTCACAGCTTCTGTGTGTGCCCCTGCAATGGACTGAATGTTTATGTCTCCCCAAATTCATACGCTGAAATAATCCTAAACCCCAAGGTGATGGTATTAGGAGATGAGGCCTTTGGAAAGTCATTAGGTCCTTAAGGCTCATGAAAGCGATTTGTGTCTTAAAAAGTAGATCCCAGGGCTGGGGATGTGGCTCAGCGGTAGAGCGCTCGCCTAGCACGTGCGCGGCCCAGGTTCGATCCTCAGCACCATGTAAAACAGCATTGTGTACAACTAAAGCAAATAAATAAATATTAAAAAAAAAAAAAAAAAAAGTAGATCCCAGAGAGCTCTTTGCCCTTTCTGCCATGTGAGGATGCAGCAAGAAGGTGCTGTCTATAAGGAAACTGGCCCTCACCGGACAGCAAATTTGCCAGTGCCTTGATCTTAGACTTCCCAGTCTCCAGAATTGAGAGAAATAAAATTTCATTGTTTTTGATATTTGTTATGGTGGCCCAAACACAGTAAGGCATCCACCAACTCTCTAACGAAGCTGTTTTTTAAGTCACCAAGCCACTCTTCTGTGGACTCTACCCCAGCACGAGGCTCCTGATGAGGCGACTGGGACCACCATTTTCGGTTCCCTGTCAATTTCCAGGGTTCCTTGCCCTGGCGGCTTTCAGCAGGTCCCTGCCAGGAGCAGGCAGAAATGCTTGTTCTATATTTTATTTAGCCACTAATTGCCTGCGTTTAAAAGGCATCACAGTGCCACAGTCGTCCACTGCTTCATGCCCTGATGCGTGCTTCTGCATGAAGGGACAGTTGGGCGGGAGAGTGGGGAGGGAGAGGGGCCACAGTCTCCCCAATGACAGCTTTAAAAGCCTGACCCCAGCGCTGAGTGCTGGAGAATGTCAGGTTGTCACCCTGAGAAGCGAGACAGGCCATGCAGAGGCTGGGGCCTCTGCAGAAAGAAGGAGAGAGGTCAGGGCCCTGGCAAGGGCCAGGAAGGCATTGGAGGGGGCACGCTATGTCCCCACTCACCCCTAGGATGAAGGCCCAGCTGATGGAGCCTACCCAGAATGCTTTGGTTCAGCTCCATTCCTGCCTAGAAGACTCTGCAAAAACCAGCTGCCTAGAAAAGGACTTAGTACTAGCCCCAAGAGGCACATCTCCTGTGATCAGCAAGAAGACAACTTTGGAACCTTGAGCAAGAGATGGAAGTTGAGGAAGATGGGGAGGGGTGGGAAGGTGGAGGTAAGTGGTGAAGCAGGTGGTGGGTGACAGCTAACTCTGGAGATGGCCCCAGCGGTCTTACTTTGGATTTTCCACCTGTTTAGAAAGTGCTCACCCTGGTAAGGGAAGAGAAAACTTGTTTCCCACCATTTCCCAACATTTCTAGGTCTAATTCTGAGCCAAATGAAAACTTTCTCTGACTTCAACCCTTACACCAGCAGCAAGCCTACAATGTGCCCATAACCCTATTGAACCTCTCCTTACCTCAAACTCTCAATCCAACCCTCATCTCACTAGGATTTCAACCCTAATCCCATATGTAATACAAAAATCAAGCTGATATCTACTCCACAGTCTAATGCAAACATCAGTAATAATCCTAACCCCATTTCCAACCCTAACCCCTCCCCCCAACCTCTCCACGATAGGGATTAAACCCAGGGCCTCACACATGCTAAGCTGGTGCTCTACCATTGAGCTACATCCCCCACCCCAGCCCCAAACATATTTCTAATCTTGGTTTGTTGTTGTAATTGTTTTAGTACTGGGGATTGAACCCAGTGACTTGAGCATGCTAGGCAAGAGCTCTAACCTGAACTCATTCCCAGCCCATGTTTCTAATCTGAACAAATCCCTAATCACATCCCTGACCCCAATCCCAGTCCTTTAATATCCATTTCAGATGGAAATCCAGCCCAATTTCCTTTCCAGTCCTCATTTTTTTTTTTTTTTTTTTTTTTTTTTTTTTTGGTACTGGGGATTGAACCCAGGGGTGCTTAACCACTGAGCCACATCCCCAGCCCTCTTTTATATCTTATTTAGAGGCAGGATCTCACTGAGTTGCTTAGTGCCTCACTTTTGCTGAGGCTGGCTTTGAATTTGTGATCCTCCTGCCTCAGCCTCCCAAGCCACTGGGATTATAGGCATGTGCCACTGCAACCAGCTTCCAGTCCTTCTTTCTGACTTAACCCAACCCTTTCTCCAATCTCTATTTGACTCCCTAACTGTAACTGATGTCAGTCCCTCAACCTGGCACTATGCCCGGGACCTGGCTTGGTCCCAAGGCACCTGGACTGGTTGAAAGTGGATTTGAGGTCTTCCATCTTGAGCCACGCTATGAAGCCATCCTTCAGAGTGGGGCCTCCCATTGCTGGAAGTGCTCAGGGCCCCAGTTTTGAGTGGATAAGTCTGAAGCCCTCCTGCTCTGTTCAGCTCCCAACCACCAGGACTTGGACAGGGGTGTGATAGGCTTCCTGCTGCCAAGACAGAGCTGAGCAGCCGTGCTTCTCCTGAGGAATGGCAAGAAATTAGCACTTGGCTGAGCCGACCCACCCCTGCGCTCCTCACACCTCGGTGGGTAATTTCTACATGGCCAAAGGCTGAGCTTAATGGGCCGCTGCTTCCAGCCCGGTGGACAATCTGGGAAAGCAGCCCCCAGGGTCTCCCACAGACGGAGGGGCTCAGCCTCTGCTAAAAGGATGGCATTTGCATTCATCAGGAGAGGAGGGCGCGCTGAAAGCCCGGAATCCTAGGCTGGGAGAGAAGGAGGGAGCCAGAGTGCTCTGCGGAGCCCCAAGAAGCAGGACAACATTCTCTGGAGATGGGCAAAGAAGCCATTCCTGTTGGTGCTGGGAGTGCCAAGGAGCCATCTCTGAGCTCAGCAAATGCCGAGTGATTAAGCTGCCAGTGTGTGAAGCTTCCAAACAACCCTCCAAGAACAGCTCTGTTCCTGGGCCCACCACCGTCCACCCTCGAGCCACCCGGTGATGAATGCCAACCGTTGCCACCACATGGGCTGCCCTTCCCCGCCGCTGTGCTGTCATCACCCACCCCTCTTCCTGGGGTCAGTCTGTCTGTCTGCTCAGATGGGGAGCTGGCTGGCCGGGCTGGCCGCCAGCTCTGCATTTCCTGCCCAGCCCCGTCCACCACGGTTGCTCACCAAAAAGCTAACTGAATGGGCTGAACTTTCTCCAGCTTCATCCTCAGCAACTCCCACTTCCTGGGAGGGTGGATTGGTGACTATCACTCTGTCCTGCAGGAGAGGCAAGATGGCCTAGTGGTTAACAATTCAAGAAGCAAACAGATACTCCTGAGTGCTAACCACACTTCCAGCCTCATCATTTCTAGCTCTGTGGCCTTGGGCAAGGTGTCAGTCACTTCTCTGAATGAAGATAGTGGTTCCTGTCTCACAGAGTTGCTTTTAGAGTCTATACTGGGTACGGTGGTGCCTACCTACAATCCCAACAACTTGGGAGGCTGAGGCAGGATTGCAAATTCAAGGCCAGCTTGAACAACTGCTCATGGTAGAGCACCTCCGGGTTCAATCTCAGTAACTAAAAGAAAAAGAATTCAATGAGGGAACTGGAGATTTGCTTAGTGGTAGAACTCTTGCCTAGCATGTGCAAGATCCTGGGTTTAATCACCAGCACCAAAAAAAAAAAAAAAAAAAAAAAAAAATAATGAAGTAGTATTCAATAAGTGTGTGTGCATGTGTGTATGTGTGTGTGTGCGCACGCACACGTGCGCACGTGCATATATGTTTAAAGTGCTGGGTGCACTGGCTGACACACAGTGGGTCCTCAGTAAGCACTAGCTATGATAATGATGGGGCTGCAGACACTGGTAGCCTGACTGAGACAAGTCCTCAGGAGAGGAGGTCAACCAGGGCGCTTCTCTGAGGGGCAACCCCAAATCTGGTGTATTCATAGTCCTGCCTGAGCACCCACTGACTTTCCCTTCATTCCAGTCTCCCTCCCTCTCCCTGCCCTCGGCCAAGGAATCAAATCACTCATTCATTCATTCATTCATTCATACCTTCATCTAACAGCT
The DNA here is from genome assembly GCA_025594165.1 of Tamias sibiricus. Classification (NCBI taxonomy): domain Eukaryota; kingdom Metazoa; phylum Chordata; class Mammalia; order Rodentia; family Sciuridae; genus Tamias; species Tamias sibiricus. The sequence goes on from CM046662.1 coordinate 69,891,692, forward strand.
GTTTATAAATGGCTTACTCCAGGCCAAAGTCTGTGCTGTGGGCTGGGAGATCAGTCAACAGGCCGAGAGGTCCCTGCCTCCTGTGAGACTGGTGGGGGAGGGACTGGCGTTCCGTCTGTGCTAGCATGGAGAGGACCCCTGTCTAAGGGCTGGCTTCCTAGCAGAGGGCTTGTCTGCCCTAACTCCCGGAGGACAGGGAGGAGTTGGCTGGGCAGAGGGGAGAGAGAGTGTCCAGGTAGAGGAATGAGCAAAGTGCTGGGTGGGAGGCCATGTGGATTTCGGGGTTTGAGAGTGTCCTGAGTCTAGGTGGAACAGTGGGTGATGACACATGGCACTGGCTGGAGATGCCACTCTCCTCAGGGTGCTTCCTTCAGCGTGGGTCCTGGCTGATTCTTTTCTGTGTCCACACACAGCCTCACTTCTCAACAAAGTCCTGTCCTGAGGGAGAGGAAGGTGGAGGGAGAGGGAGACCAGGAGGGGCGTTTCCACCCAGGGTGGCCTGGGATAGACACTCAGAGGAGAGGGTGTCCACGAAGCAGCCCCCCGAGCCTTTGCTCGACTTCCCCACTCAGTCTGCACACCACATACCCTTACTAGTTCCATGTCACAAACAAGGAGACTGAGGCAACCAGATTTTCAATAACATGCCCAAGGGTCACACCTACAACATGGGACCCTGGGGTCAGTCCCAGAACCTGTGCTCTTAACATCAGGCCACCTTGGATAGGGGGCAGTGCTGGAGGAGATGACCTGGGGGCAGGAAGCATTGGAGGGAATGAGCTTTCTTGGGATGACCTCTGGCCTTGCGACCAGCCAGTCACCCGACACAGACCTGGGGAGCAAGTGCCTGCCAGAGCCTGGAGGGACAAAGCCCCCATTCAGTGCTCAAGGATCTTTGCTCCCAGCTGCTCAGCTCCTTGCAAAGCATTTTCCCTTAATAGCCTCCCATTCAGTGGCGGCTGCAGCCCACATCTGCAGAAACCAGGCCATGCAACTCCTCCTACCAGGCCAGCAAGGCTGCAACAGCCATCATGGTCACCATGCCCCAAGCTGCTCCTTCTCTCTCCATGTGAGAAAACTCCCAGTCCCCTACCACTCCACCTGCTATTTCCAGGACTGGAGGGACAGAGCTGAGATCCTTTCCCTTGGGTCAGCCCGTCCTTAACTTTTCTTAACAATACTTAAAGGTATTGGTAGAGAATAGAAGGAAGAGAAAGACTCCTAGGTTCTCCTCTGCTTTCAATTTGCTGTGTGACCTTGGGAAAGACACGTCACCTCTCTGGGCCTCCTGTTTACTCAGATGCAGACTGCCCACATTTGAATCCTAGATCTACCACTAATAAGCTGTGTGAACTTTGACATATCTCTCTGAACCTCAGTTTTGAGTTGACCTACTTCAACAGCTGTTGAGAGGATTAACGAGATAACCCGCATGAAGCATTTAGTTGGTGCCTGGCTCACGGTAAATAATAAATGCTGGTTGTTGTTGTTATTATTATTATAGGTATTTTTCAATATTTTAACTTTTTTTTTCTTTTCAGATACAAATTTTCAAGCAGAACCCTAATATATGGAGAAGGTGAGACGGTCTAGGGTGGGCTTACCTACCTCCTCTTCCTGCAATTACTGTACTGTTTTCTCTGGTTTTGACCGGTAAGTTCCAGAGGGTGCCTGAAGACACTCCAAGCCCCACCCTTGAGGTTCTCATTCAGGAGGTCTAGGGTAAACCCAGACAGCAGATCTTTGTAGAATCATCCCAGGTAATCCTAACATCTCCCAGGTTGGAGCACCATAAGGTCTTTTCTGGATCTTGCTAAGGTGACAGGCCCTCCTCTTAGGCTGAGAACCCACCCCTCACAGACCTAGCAGGTTCCAATTGTTCCCATACTCTAGCTCAGCAACCAGCCTCCTCTGCCTGGCCTCCATCCGGGAGCCCTTCTGTGAGTTCTTTCTTTTGGAGCCTGACCAAAAGGGAGCATGGGAAGGAAAGTGCTCCTTCCCTCTCTTCAGCCCAGCCCTCCTCCATCACCATGTTCCCGCCCCCCTTTCCAAGCCAAGCCAGCCTCTTTTTTTCTTTTCTGTCTCTTTTCCTCTTTCTTTCTCTCTCTCTCTTCTTTCTTTCTCTCCTTCCTTCCTTCCTTCCTTCCTTCCTTCCTTCCTTCCTTTCTCTCTCTCTCTCTCTCTCTCTCTCTCTCTCTCTCTCTCTCTCCTCCCCCTTCCCACCCCCTTCAGTGCTGGGGATGGAACTCAGGGCTCACACATGGCCTCACCCATGCTAGGCCAGTGCTCTTCCACTGATCCACACTCCACCCCCACTTTTAATAATACTGTCTAAATGTTACCATATGCTGGACACTACACTAGGCACCTTACATTTATCAACTTGCTAAATCTTCATAAAGTCCTCACATCCCCATGTGACTGATGAGAAAACAAAAGCAGAGAGGTTAGGTGACGTGAACAAGGTCACACAGCTATAAATAGTCAAGATGAAACTCTACCCTAGGCCAGCCTGACCCCATAACTCATGCTCTTATCCATCCTGCTGATGTCCTTCCCTCAGCACTTCCCCCCTCCTCCCTGCCTCCCATATCCTCAGGGACCAGCTAAAACGTCTCTCAGGGACAGGGCTTTGGGCCACACCCCAACAGCTGACCAGATGCACCACAGTAGGGGCTGATCTAACTGGTACCTGAGATGCTGGGATGCTGAGTCCAGCTAGAGGTGCTGAGTACTCCCTTGGGAGGTCAGAGGTGAACTGGTGAGTCCGGCCACCCAGCCATTCCTCCTAAGTGAACCTCACTGGACCATCCATCTGCTGTGTGGCAGTCATCCATTCATTCGTCCATCCTGATGCCAGCTCAGCCTGTGCTTACTGGCCCTGGTCATCTGTCAGTCTTCCTTCTGACATCACAAGCCACCAGATGGTCTTTACTTGCCTCTTAGTTCACCAATTGGTCAGTCCCTCTCTAGAGGCCAAGGGCCTCAACTTGTGAGTCTCCAGGGTGGAGATTCCTGACTCTGGGTTGGTGAGAACAAACCTAGCCACTGTCCCCGCAGACCTTATAATCAGATACCCACAGAGCCAACACTCACCCAGCAGTCTCCCATGTCAGGCTGCTGTGCCAAATCTCTCTTCCTGCTCCCACCACCACCTTATCTCCCCTGTGCCCAGCTGCCCCCACTGCCAGGGGACCTTTCCCTTTGTGACCTGTCCTGGTAATTTGGGAGGTGATTAACAGCAATCATGCTTGAGTTTGACATCCAGGCACGGCCGCTAAATTGAGGCTCACAAAGCCTCCTTGACATCCAATATGTTATATGCTTTTCCCCTTAATTAGGAGCTAAAGTGGATAAATATGAAGTTGCCATGGCAACAGCCTCCCGGGTTGGTGGAGGGATGCAGCTCAGTTTCTGTCGGCTGGCTGGCTGACATGTTGGCTGATGGACCAAACCGGCTCCTGGGAAGGAGTAGGAAGAGGCCCTCTCCCACTTTCCTGGACCCTCCCACCAGTTCCAGTTCTGATTATTCTCTTCATCACTGCTCATTAGACTTCACAGAGCCTCAGGATGCCCACCTGGATCACAGAGCTCAGTTGGTTTAACCACCTCCTGGCACAGGTCGGGACACTGAAGAGGAAGGAGCCAGAGGGAGATGACACCCAGATCTCCTGACATCTGGATCAGAGTCTATAGTGGTTCTTATAGGTTTCAGGGTCCTAGATCCCTTGGAGAATCTTTTTTTTTTGGTACCAGGGATTGAACTCAGGGCACTCGACCACTGGGCCACATCCCCAGCCCTTTTTCTATTTTATTAGAGACAGGGTCTCACTGAGTTGCTAAGTGCCTCGCCACTGCTGAGGCTGGCTTTGAAGTCACGGTCCTCCTGCCTCAGCCTCCCAAGTGCTGGGATTACAGGCGTGTGCCACTGCACCTGGCTCCTTGGAGAATCTTTTGAAAGCTATGGATCTGGTAACATAGGATCAGCTGCACAGTGGGGCTCAGACCCAGGACTGGGATGAATCTGCTTTTTTAATTTAATTAACTAACAGTTGAGTTCTTACTATGCATTTTCTCATGTCCTCTTATTTACTCCTCCTATGGGGCAGATACTATGATTATTTCTACTTTCCAGATGAAAAAACAGAATTTCAGAGGTTTGACCACTTCCTCAGTTCACACAGCCATGGGTGAGGAGCCAGGATTTGGACCCAGGTCTGTCTGCAGACAGTGGGGTTCAAGCTCTAACCACTACAGACTACTGCCGTTCCCTGATCCACAAGTAATGGTTGTGGTAGCTGAGGGGCTTCAGCCAGGAAGATCTTCTCCTGCCTAGGAAGATGATGGGGACACTGAAAAGCTCCTTCCTCTCTGCCCCCAGTTCTGCTGTTGGAGTGGGTGGAGAAAAGGCTATTGGTTATGCCTCATTCAAGCTTCCCATTGAAGAAGAGCCAGCCCCAAACACCTTGTAATAGAGGTCAAGTCATTTAAACCTTGAAGGAGAAAGCAGGGGCTCCATTCAAAGAGCCCACAAAAGAAAGCACCTCAGAGCTACCAAAGCCCTATTTTCAGGAGACCAAACTGGGTCTTTCTCCTTTTCACCTTCCCTTCTTTGCCAAAGAGAGCTCCCGCAGAGCCTTGTGCTCCGCCAGGGAAAGGAGGCACACTCTGTCCCCAGCCCGCAACCCAGAGTATGTCCCCTCAACTCAGAGATCCATCCGGCCCTGCGCCTGTGCTGGCAGGTGGGAGGGGAGCACTGTGCCTCCTCCCTGAGGAGCTGGGACTCGGGGCTCCTCCAGCACCCCCGCACCACGTGGCGTGGGTGCTGGCAACGAGAGCTGGGGCTGGTGGCTTGGCCCCCGAACTTCCTTTCCTTCCAGTTCCAACTAAAAATAGAGACGGCAAGGACGCAGCTCGTTTTGTCAGACAGTGTGAAGGGGGGGACGCCTGTGCAGACATAGCCCCCCCTTCTGGGCATGTGATACCCAGCCCCCAGCTTTCCCACATATGCCCCCTGCCTCTCAAGGCCTTCCTCTGCTCTGACAGCTGTGGCTCTGGAGCCGGGGGGGGGGGGGGGGGGGGGGGGGGGGGGTCTCAGTGTGTCTTCTGATTGGTCTTTAGCTTTGGAGAGGGATGGAGATCAGAGTAGCAGAAGACTGGAAGGGCTGACCTTGGGGAGTTTCCTCTCCCTCTCCCCTCAGGCCACATGCAGTGGGTAGGACAGGGTTGCCAGGACTGGGCTCCTTTACCCCTTTAAGATTGGAAGCCGGGCACGGTGGCGCACGCCTGTAATCCCAGCACTTTGGGAAGCTGAGGCAGGAGGATCGCGAGTTCAAAGCCAGCCTCAGCAATGGCGAGGCACTTAGCAACTCAGTGAAACCCTGTCTCTAATAAAATACAAAAAAGGGCTGGGGATGTGGCCCAGTGGTCGAGTGCCCCTGAGTTCAATCCCTGGTACCAAAAAAAAAAAAAAAAAAAAGATTGGAATAAGACCCAGAAGCTCAGGCTGCAGAGTGGAGCCCAGGGTGGTACTTGGGGGCGTGAGCACACTAGGTCCTGAGGGCATGAGAAGCTGGGGAAGCTGGTGCTGGGCTAGTGGACAGGCACAAAAAAGACACATCTACCAAGGCCCTTCTCCCCCAAGGGGTTGATTTCTTCCCCAGGATAGACACCAAACTGGAGACCTCTTCTGATTCATCCCAGGCAATCCAGCCTAGGCTCTCAAAAGACTGCACATCTACACGTCTAGGTGGCAAATGGGGTGGTGAGGAACAGGAGAAGGGAAACAGTTTACCATTGTGTCTCTTGTGCCTGGAACAGTGCCTGGTGCATCGTAGACACTTGGAAACATCTGTTGAATGACTGAAAGAAAGAATGAATAAATGAGTGGGAGGCAGTCCTGACCCAAGATAAAAAGGGAATCATTAAAGCCATCGTTATGGTACTTTTGCAGCAGGGCTGGGCTGAAAAAATTAGAGCCAAGGGCAGACTAATAATTTGATGCCTCTTCAAAATATAACATTCTTTCAATATGTGTTCAATATTTATTTGAAGGAGAGGCTATGCAGGGCCTGGGTAGGAAGGCAGGGCCAGAGGCAGGGCTCAGGGAGCTGGCTGTAGCCCTCAGCTTCTCCTCCAACAGCCAGCAAAATTCTATTCTTGCCCTAAAGTCATTAGCCCAGTGAGCTTCACAGAAACCCTGGGGTGCTCTAGGACCCTCATTTTGACAGGAAAGGAGTTCAATGAACAATTGTTGTAGCCTGAGCACCCTATGAGGATCTCACCTCTGTAGCCAGAAGCTTCTGGAAGTGCTCCCACCGACCCCCACTAGCCCCCCTTTTTGTGCAGTAAATACTCTTCTCCAACTTGTAGAGCCCCTTAGAGATGGGCACCTCAGGCAGCTGCCTGGTGGACCACCCTCATGGGGTCTCTTCTCCAAGTGGAGGAGAGGGGCTTGGGGGGGGGTCTACTCAGTGCTCTTCTCAAGGCCTGACAACTTCCCACCCCCATGTCCAGGAGGAAAGTTCAGGATGTGGAGGTGGAGGGTAGAGGGGTCACATCCCATGGTTTGCAGCTCTAAGCAGGTGAAAGGAGTGTGCAGTCCCAGAAGGGACTCCGGCTTCCTCCCAGTGAGCTCCCTGACCCCCGGTCTAGGCCCCCCCGGTCTGCAGGGAAACTCCTGGAGCCTCTCAGTGAGTGAGTTCAAGCGGGCCTGAGGTGGATGGCATTAGAGCTGCTGAAGTAATGCTGTCTGACTTCCATTCCCTTGGGGATGCCTGGGAAAACCGGATGTCTGGCCAGTGAGGTGATCACCGAGCAAAATCTTTAAGTAAATACAGTCACTCACTTCCGTTTCCTCTACTCTACTTGCCTCACTCTCTTGTGCTTTCTGTATCCAGTCCCAGTCCCACCTCAGCCCATTGGCCCTTGTACCCACAATGTCCCTACAGCTTCCTTCCTGTCCCCCATCCTCACAACCAACTTCTCCATCCCTTCTTCAGCCCCCTGCTACCTGTGCATCATAAAATGAAACCTCTGAGTACTTGTGCAGATGAATAAATAATAGCAACATTATTTCTTGAGCGCTTGCTGGGTGCTGGGCACTAGGCTAAATACTTCTTTATGTACATTATCTCATTTACCCCTCACACTGACCCCAAGGCAAGGCTTGAGATCAGAATCCCAGCTTTCTCACTTACCAGGAGTGTGATCATAGGGAAATCACTTCACTTCTCTGGGGCCCTGTTTCCTTGCCTGTAAAATGGGGAGATTAACAGTACCTACTTTATCAAGTTGTGCGAGGATAGAAAGAAACAGTGCCTAGCACCTCCTGGCACACGGGCTGTTTCATGCGCTGTCATTACTATTATTGTCCCCCTTCCAGATAAGAAAACAAGGGAGCGTTAAGCCATGCACCAGGGTCATATATGGCTACAACACGGCAGCATCTGGATTCTAACTGGGGCCTCCCCAGTCTTGTCCAAGGGGCTGCAGGCTGACCCTGGTCAGATATCTCCCCTTCTCCCAGGGTTACAGGCTCCTCCTTTTCCTTGCCCATGGAAAGGAAAATGGAACTAAATGAACTCAGGCAAGCCTTTTGGCTTCCTAGTGACAACCAACATCCCACAATGCTCTAGGGAATGTGTGCACACGCCCACCTGCCAGGCCTGGAGGAATCCAGGCTTCAGACTTGAAAGGTAATTCAATCCCAGGGTGCTTCCTCCCATCCCCCCGCAGCGCTGGGTGTTCAAGGCAGTGATACAGACCCAGTTACAGAGGAATTAGTGGCTGTCTGTGCTCAGCCCGGCTCATAGATAGCCAGCCCCCTTGGCATTGCACAGACTCCCTATCAGGGTGCAGTTACTGCAGACAACAGACACCCCTAAGTCCAGCACTCATCTACCCTTACCTTGCGCACCCCGGCTTTTCATAATTCCCTTGACCTCTCCAACTCTCCACCTTTTCCTCGACTCCCTGTGGCCAGGCTCCCCTAACTCTCTCCCACTCTGAGGAAGCTCCCTTTCCAATTCATCACTTTTCCTTCCTTCCAGGCCCCAGGCCTAGGGCCCTTTCTCTTTGGAGTGTTCATTCAATGACTGCCCCTGCATTTCCCCCTTCCTCCATGGCACTACCCTGGGATTGAATTACCTTTCAAGTCTGCCCATTAGCCCAGCTCACTCTTGAGATTGGTGCCCAGCACTTGGGGTTGGGGCAGAAGGAAACCTGGAGCATGTCAGAGCTCCTGTCTAATTAGTAATGAGTAATAAGTTAACATGTAATTAGAGTGTGAGGGCAGGGGGCTGTGTTTCTTGGTCCCATGTGGCCATGCACACACCCAGGTTTGCACTGGGCCCTTCAGCCAATTCTCTGACCTATAGTCCTTCATTCATTCAACCCTCAGGCTCAATCCTGTCTGGGCTTATCCCCAGCCTTCCCTACTAAGCAGAAAACTCTTATTCCCTGTAGTCCTGGGAATCCCAAAGTCTCTTGATATCATAATTTCATGAAGGGCCAGACCAGTCCCCCATCCCCACCCAGGCCTTGAGTTCTATACTTGGAAGAAGAAATTCCCCCAAAAGAATCCACAGCAAGTCAAGCCCCAGACCGCTCCTGCCTAACGCCATCTACATTCAGTTCATTGACATTCTCCCCACCTGCTCAGCTGGGGGCTGTGTGATACCCCTTGGGACACCCTTATCCCAACCTGTCCCATTTTCTTCCCCCTGTAACTCTCAGGAGAGACCCTCGGCTGATGACCTGGCCCACCACACCCCCGTTGTCCACAGGAGGGAGCATGTTGCCCTCCAGTGGCTACGTCAGGCAGTGGCCTAGGGAGGAAAGGGTGTTTAGGCTCCTTGGAGTATCTGGGGTCCTGCCCCACCTTGGCATGCATTTGTAGATTCAGGTCTTTCAGGGTGGGGGCTGGGGGTCTGCCTACATTTCCCAGCAGCCTAGTTTACTCTTTTCCTGTTACTCTGGTCCTGTGGGCCTGCCCAGTCAGTTTCACCCTTCCCCTCCCTCTAAAGGATCAATTAATTATGAAAATGGCAATAGGTATGACCAACACTCCTGTGTGCCAGGCAAGGGTTTTATAGGCATTGACCCACTCCATCCACACAGCGATCCCAAGCAGCAGGGCCAGTTGCCAATTTTGTTTTACAAACAAGGAAGCAGAGTCTCAAAGAAATCAGGTAGTTCTTCACTGGTTTACCCAACCAGGAGAGACGGAGTTAGGAGTCTGACTCTAGAGGCCTGCTCCTCACCAGGAGATATTTACACCTAATGGTTATTGATGTAGGGCTAAAAGCAAGGGAGAGGGGATTAGGGATGGGAGGGTGTGGTACACACAGGGCAGGAGTGAGATGGAAGGTGAGGGAGAATCCGTAGCAGAAGATTCCAGAAGGTCAGGTGAGGAAGGGATGTGCAGTGTGGCTGTGGGGAGCCTTTAGGGGGTGAGGCAGGAGGGAAGGTTGTGAGTGCGGAGGACTTTGGGTGAGAGGTGAATGGGGTGTTGGTGAGTGATAGGTGTATGAGATGGAGGTTTGAGGGGTGAGCCCCTGAGGGGCAAAAGGGCAGTGTGAGACTGTGGTAGAGGTGGGGAGGCCATGGGGTTAGGTTGTGTGCTGTGGGGGGGGGAGGGGCAGGTGTGAGAGCCGTGAGGGGTGAGAAGGCAGCCTGAGGATGAGTGGGAGGTGGAGGGGTTAGGTGTGGGGCGGGGTAGAAGAGGGTACGAGCTGGTTGGGGGAAAGTGAGGAGGGTGGAAATAGGTGTGAGGATCCTGCAGGTCCCTGAGGATCTGGAGAACTGGTGCAGGGCAGAGGAGTGGGGGATGGGGTATGGGTGGCATGGGGGAGTGGTGGATAGGTCTGTGGTGCTTGGGCAGTTTGGCTTTTGTCCCTGTCCATGTCCCCAGTTGCTGCAGCCCCCACAGGCCTGGCCACACTGCTAGGCTCCATTTCAGGGATGGGTGGAAATTTCCATTTCAGCAAAATCCATTTGTAAAGCCCTGGAGCTTTGAGCCTCGTTCTGCTCTGCCCGCCTAGCTCTGCTGCTCTGGTTCTGGCCTGCCCAGCCTGCCCCACTCTCTACCCTGGACCTCCTTCTGTTCTCCTTCCCCAGCAGCTGGAGCTGGGGAGGCCCTTCCCCAGACCCTACTTCAACACCAAGATAGTCTACAGAAGACCCCACCCCTGCCAAGCACCCTGACTTCCTGGGAGGCCCTGGGGGGCTGGCAGGTGCTGAAGATTGGCCACTGCCTTGCCCTCAGCTAGGGCACCATCAGAACACCACCCTGTCCCGCTCCCCAAGTGCAGAGGGTAGTTGTGAAATCAGAGCATAGAAGAATGGGAAGAGCTCATCAAGATAACCCTCTTTAGATCGTTTTACTCATGGATGGGAAAATAGAGACCCAGAGAGGGAAATACCTACTGCTCCAGAGCTACATGACTGGCAGGTGGCAGAGCCAGGATGACCACGTTGCCTAGAGGAGGATGTGTAGAAAAAGTCAGGCAAAGTAGGTTCATATCCCAGCTCTGCTGTAGAGGTGTGCCTTTAATGCATTATTTTTGCTTCTCTGCACTCAGTTTGTTCATCTGCTCTCCCAGGCTGGTGGGATGATAGTGAGTTGACCACTGCCAGGTGCAGCAAAATGGGAGTAGGCAGTAAGAGCCTCTGGATTTGGAAGTCCATGGAAGAGACAGGAGTAGTATCAGTTCTAGATTCTGGCCATAGAATCTAGACCCTTTGCCTTGTTCCATAGCTTCCCCAAGAACAACGGAAACTACAGAGGGATGACATGGCCAGGGATTGAGGCTCCAGATGGTGAGAAGAGCTGTGATCTCCTGGGGCAGAAAGTGAGGGGACAGCTTGAGCCATCTCACTGTCTTCTCAGCAAGACTTTCTTCCCCAGCCCAAGAGTGGCCAGTCAGGACTCTGAGTGGAGGGGTGGGTTCCCTGGGTACAAATCAAAGTCCTGCACTAGGGGGAAAGACTGGGGGCAGGTGTAGGGTCTGTCTTGTTCACTTATGTATCCTAAGACAGCACCTAGTAAAGAGGGTGCACCCCCAGGCCCTGACACACCTGGAGGTAGATCAGGACAGGTCTTAGTAGCTGGTAGAGGGAAAGCACCCAGGATCACCTTACCCAGCTTGCTTCTGACCAAGTCCCCCATCCTAGGCACATGCTAGGAGCCCTGGCACACACTGGAGCCAACCTTAACTCACGCACATGCCCCAGCACATCCTCCAGCTGCTGTCCTCCTCCCCCTTCCCCCACAGGAATCTCAGGCTCCATCTGCTTCACTCCCCTGCATTTCCCCTGAACATCTGGACTGATCCTAAAATCTGGCTCTTGCTTCTGTCCAGAGGGAACTTCTGGAGGGAAGAGGAGACTCCAGGGTCCCATTAGTTCTGAGTTAGGGCCAGCGAAGGCCCTTGCTGACCCCCATTTCCAGTCTACAGCTGCCAGAATGAACAGGCCTAACAGATCCCTGGTCCCTATCTCCTACTCTCCCTACCCTTGAGCACCCCTCAACTGTAGGGTTGTAACTACCTCCTGTACTCAGGCACTTCCAACACACCCTCCACAGCCTGCCCAGCATCTGCCCAAGGGTCATGCTATTCTCTGGGCCAGGCTCTGCTCATGTGTTTAGCTTTGCTCTCTACAGGTAAATGTTCCTCCAGCTTTTTAGTGAGGGCTCTGCACCAGAACCCCACACCTATGAGGATAGGCTGCTCCTCCCTCTCCCACTCCTTGGTAGAGGTAGTAGTGGGGGGAAGGGAAGACCAAAGACCTTTGGTCCAGATCATCAATTTTTTTTCTTTTTCTTTCTTTCTTTTCTTCAGTGTTGGGGTTCCATCCCAGGACTTCATGCTGGGCAAGTGTTCTACCACTGAGCTATACCCATGTCCCTCAGAAGCAAAAATTATGAATCCCGTTTCAGAGAAACCCAGTCCCAGTAAGGCCAGATTGGGAATAAACTTCACCCACATCCTTCCCTCTGTCTACTACCTCTGCCCTATTTCCACCCTGCCTGTTGCTTCACTGTCTACCCCAGCAATCCAAGATTTCCTTTTGGTCTTTCCCCCATAAGATGCTCTCCATGGTCCTGAACCATAGGCCTGGTACAGAATTACTTCCTGTTAAAATTGGGAGGCCTACTGACCCAGTAAGGAAAAAGATGGTAGTGGAAGGAAAAGCGGGGAGGGACATACAACAGAGACAGAGACAGTGTGAGACACAAAGGGACAGAGAGAAGGGGAGCAATGTGAGAATGCCAGGAGGAAGTGATTTCTTCCCTCTGGGGACTTGGGTGTGGGTCAAGGCTCCCTCCCTAGCGCTCTGCAAACGCCACCTCCTATTTGCCCTTGCAACCCTCTAGGTGCACCACCTTCCAATTCCTTCTATCATGCTGTTTCCAGATCCTCTTTGACTTGGGGTTACTGTGTGTTGGGGACCACCCAAAGTCTTGTCCTAAAGACTCAGCTATTACTTCCTCCTCCCTGAAGGCTGGGAAAGATGACCCCTCTCCAGACTTCTCCCAGCCATCAGTCCTCCAAGAGCAGGAGTGGGGCACAGAGAGCCTGTTGAGTCGCCCCCGGCCCCAGCTGCCTTCTGAGTTAGGAATGCCTGCCGCTGGAGGGAGGGAAAGAGTGGGGACGGATCTAGCCCCCGGGACCAGGACTGCGGCTGAAAGGAAGGAGCTGGGCAAACAGAAAAGAGTAGAAAGCGGTTTCCCACTCGGTTATGGCTGTTATTATTTATTTATTCATGTATTTTTTATTAAGGAGGCGATGTCTGCCTAATGAGCGAAGAGCCCGGCGGGCTCAGAGGGGCGGAGCTGGAGGTAATGGGGCGCTCTCGACACGCGCAGGACCCCTCTCCAGCGCCGGGACCCCCTCTAGGGCTGGTACTCTCCGCCGCCGCCTCCCAAGCCTTTCCTGGGCTCTCCTCCCTTTCGCGCTGCGCTGCGCCTCTGCGGGTGCCCGAGGGCCGCCGGCTCACACCCGCGCCCCTCTGCCGGCGGGCGGGGCGCTCCTCTCCCCTCACCCTATCGGGTTCTGCAGACGCGAGCCGAGCCCGAACCTGGCAAGGCGCCTCCGTCTCTCCGCAGAGCCCGCTGCCGCGCCCAGCCCCACAACCCCCTCGCCCACTGCCCCCTCCCAGGCTTCTCTGATTACGCAGCCAGCGCCCAGCCCTTGCCAGGAGGGAAATAGCCCAGACCATATCCCCTAGACGGGGGCGACCTGGCCTCAATCAGGACCGGATTTTTCCTGAGCTTTAGCTTTCAGCCAAGAGCAAGCTTGGGACCTAGGTGCGCCTGACGTCTTAAAGCCCAGCTCTCAGCACGGGGCTTGCCTCAGACCTAAACTAAATCCATGAGCTCTTCAAGTGGCCAGAGCTGCAGCCTGGCCCCAATTCCGAAGCTTTATCTGGGAAACTAGCCTCAGACCAGACCAAGAACAAGCTCCCTAGCTTTCTTTAATCCAGGAACGGCCCAGACCAACCTCCAGTCACTAGTCCAGGCCCAGAATAGTTAAGGAGGTGGAAGTTTTGGAAGCCAATAATGATGATGGTGATGATGATGATGATGATGATGATGATGATGATAATTAATAATAATAATAATAATAATAATAATAATAATAATAATAATAATAATTGGGGGAGTATGACCTGGGAATGGGGACTACTGGTTGTTCCCTGAGGAACAAATCCCTGCAGCTCTACTTCATGGCAGAGGGTCCATCTCCTGCTTGTTGTTAGGACCCAGATGAAGGCCCACACCCTGGGTGTTCATGGACAGGGGTCTCTGGGGACCTGCACTTATGTGAGTGTAAGACCACAGTTTCCATGGAGCTTCCACTGATGTCAACAAACACTGGATCAAGAGAAGTGATTTGTCCAGCAAACATCAGCAGAGCCGTGCTGTGTGCCAGGACCTCAAGACAGGGAGAGCATCTACAACAAGCCAGTTCTGTCTAATGGTGGCTGGGGTTGGAACAGCACAAACATCTTAGCGGCACCTAACTATTCAGCATGCGCGTGTGCCAAGTCCTTGCTTCACAGCATTATCTCATTGCATCACTACAGTCCTACAAGGTACACACCATTATTGTTTTCTTTATTTATTAAGTAATATTTTTACTATAGAAGCAATACCAGTGCTTTATGGAAAATTTAGAACTATAGAAACCAAAAATATAAAAACAAAAAACCTTGATATACCATAATGTATATCCCACCAATCTTTTGATACATATGAGCATCTTTTCACATTATACATACTACTTGTGAGCTCCTGTTTCTCAGCCAGAAATCTCCACTTTTTCCATTTCAGTTAATTTTCTTTTCTGTACATTTATAATTTTTCCATATTTTCGTTAGTGCATGGTAATTATACAAAATAGTGGGATTTATTCTTACAAATATTCACACATGCACACGATATATTAATATAAGTTGGTTGATATCATTACCCAGTATTTTTTCATCTCTTTTAATACAGACTTTGTACAAATTTACCCCACTAACTCCCCAAGTCTTTTGTAATCGGTTTGTCAGAGTCCAGTTCATGGATGGCACCTGATCATCATGTGTATTAAATTGTTTATTGTGGTATACTCCCCCAGTTTTGGCCATTAACCCTTTGGAATATCCAGATCAGTTTCTTCCAGCTATCTAGTTAATTCCTTATGTTGTTATTTAGCTTGTAACACTATCCTAGTGTTTCATGTAACTAGAAGTTCCATCTAAAGGCTAGAATGTCTAGATGCAGTGGCCAATGCCACAGTCTTAGCACTTTGGGAGGCTAAGGCAGGAGGATCACAAGTCTGAGGCCAATCTCAGCAACTTAGCAAGACCCTGTCTCGAAATAAAAAACAAAAAAGGCCGGAGATGTAACTCAGTAGTAGAGCACCCCTGGGTTCAATCTCCAGTACCAGCAAAATAAATAATGAAAATAAAGGCTAAGAGAACTTAATTTAACCGTTTGTGCCACATGAGGTGATGTGGTACACTTCACTGTGCATTGTATTGGAAGATGCAGAGGGTCTACATCATCCACCAGTAGAAATGTTCATATGGACACTCGCTGATAATAGTTATGATTTTCTCCCCATCTTCTTTTTAGGAAATAATGAGCTACAATTTTCTCCCCATCTTCCTTCTAGGAAATAATGTTCATGGGTTACTCAGGCACCAAACAAATGTTCACTTCCCCATCAGCCCATTTACCTAATGGTTATTAACACCAATCCATAATCCTTGCCTGATTACTCATATTTAAAAGAGCAGAAAACTGAGACTTGGATTGGGGAATGGTCACTCAGGCTCACACAATCAGTACACTGTTTTCTTTGACTTTCCCACCCTACTGAGCTGAGTGCATAGTAGGTGATTGGCACATATTTGCATGAAATATGCATAAAGGCTTCCTCTCTCAGGCTGATCAGAGGTGGGAAAGGTTCTTGGTAAGGCTCAACCTGCCTCCTGACAGTTTAGCACTTGTTATTGTGTGGCAGCCCATGCTTAGAGCTTTACAAACATTGACTTCTCTAATTTCCTCTCTTTTTTCTTCTTTTTTGGTTCATATTAATCACACAGAGTGGTGGGTTTCATATCATACAGAAGTGTGGCATATTTGTACAAACATAAAAACATAATTTGATCAATTTCACTCTCCAGTACCCCACCCTAGCTTCTCTAATTCTCTCAACAAATCTGCAAGGAATGCAGTATTGCTACCCGGATTTAGAGATGAAGAAAATGAGGCTCAGAGAGGTTAAGAACTTGCCTATAGCCACACAGCCAGTGATCAATGGAGCCAGGATTAATTCTTCTGACTCTGAAACCTAGATCTTTTACCGCTACCCTGACCTTGTCTCTCAGATTGGCCTCCTTTCCAGTCCTGAAACAGAAGAGTAAACTGGCTAATAGAACTCGGGGACTCCTCCTTGTGTGGGATAATTCTGATACTGCCTACAGCTCTGTGGCCATCTGTTAGCATCGGTGAGTTCCCTGGTTTCCCCTCTGTTGGCCTCTACCCACCAACTAGCTCTCCAATCTGTAAAATTACTCATTTTCTCCAGCCTCTGCACCCTGAGAATCCTTACACATTCCAACCCCACCCTTAGGGCCTAATGTCCCCACTGTTGTGCTCATACTTGGACAACAACTCACAGTTCATGAAACACTTCCCTTTTATTTTACCATTGTGTAATTGGGGTCCATATCTACACTTTGAAAGAAATTGTGGGCTCTATTTTACAGAGCCTTGGTGAGGAGAGCTCTGGCTCCAATCTGCCTCATGCTGGCCCCAGACAGGATTTTCAAAGTGGGACCAAGGCCCCAAAATGAGTTCAGCACTAAGCCAGTGCTAAGCTGGTGCTCTGATGCTGTTTGAAATGTGAGGTTTGTCCCTGGGTGGGGCCTGTGGTCTGAGTGGATCTGGGCCTGAACTGGGGCTTTGGGGTCAGCCTTGTAACCTCCAGCCCTGCCAGAGAGCAGGTCTCTGAAATGTCACCAGCACTGAGGGCATCCTGGGAAATGTCAACAAATGCTGATTTGAGTCCCTTGGCTAAGGGTGGAGTTTATCTGCAACCTCCCTCTACCATCTCCCTATTCCAACTACAGATGGAAGACAAGCCAAAGAGCCCTTAGGGGTTTCCTAGTAGATTTTATAGGAGGGGCAACTGAGATTCAAAACTCAAAATGTGGTCGCATTTTTTTCTCCAAAAACAGATTAGCAATGGATCTCCTCCTACCCATCCTATCCCCCACTTCCTACCATTTAAATTCCTCCAAACCCTGGAGTCTGACACACTTGAGATGAGACCTTGATTCCTAGCAGCCATGGGAGCAGAGACAGGGCCCAAGGAGCCAGCTCAGGACTGTGGGCCCAGCATTAGGAGCTGCAGTAAGGAGAACAGCGTGAGAAGCTGCCACACCAGCCTTTGCCCTCCTCACCTGCCCCCACACTGGGCTCACACCTGGACCACATTCTTCCTACCACCTCCAGAACAGAGAAGCAAAAGATTCCACTGAATAGCAGAGGCAGCAACACAACCAGCTCCATGTGCTCTGGGACCTGCCTGCCTTCTCCAGGCCCCTCTCTCACCATCTGGCTGTAGGGGCACCTTGCTCCACCACTGCCCCAGTCCCTAACCAGGAAGGCTGCTTCCTGCCTTGACCCAGTCAGTCCTGCCAAGGCTCTAGTCTTTCATGTTCACCTCTACTGGGTGCAAATGACCCTGCCTCCCTATCTCAAGGAATCCTCCCCAAGGCCCTGGGGAGCCTGGACTCCCTGTTTTCAGCTGCAGAGATTGACTCTTCCTCTCTTGGCCCTCTCACAGTATACAGCAGCTGTTCAGAGTCCTCTCTGTGCTGTATTGTGGGAGGGGGGAGCAAGTTGGTCCTGTTCTTATCTTCCATGCCTGCCATAGTACAGGTGCATAGTCAATATTCATTGAATAAAGAAAATATTGAAGCTGGGCCTGGTGATGCATGCCTGTAATCCCAGCAGCTCAGGAGGCTGAGGCAGGAGGATCATGTGGTGAGTTCCAAGCGAGCCTCAGCAATGTCGCAAGGCCTTGAGCAACTTAGCAAGACCCTGTCTCTAAATAAAATATAAGAGGGGGGGGAATGTGGCTCAGCGGTTGAACCACATCAGGTTCAGTCACCAGTACCAAAGGGAAAAAAAAAAAAAAAAAAAATAAGAAAAGAAAGAAAGAAAGAAAAAAGAAGGAAGGAAAGGAAGACAGAAAGAAAAGAAAATATTGACATCCCAGATCAGGCCATGCCTGCACTTAACAGTCTGCACTTCTGCCTCAAAGAACTTCAAGGGTGATCTTCCCTTGAGACTGTAAGCTTCCTAAGGACAGAAACCATGTCTCTGATTCACCTCTGCCTCTTTAGTGATTCATCCAGCACCTGGCCTTGTAGGCACCTTAAAAAGTCTTTGTAGAAGGCAATATATAAGTGAGTAAATGAATGTATATGTAAATGAATGAGTGATCCAGGCAGGCAAGGATTTTTTTTTTTTCATTCTCTTATTATGATGGGGAAATAAAATTTAGAGTCTGGAAAGGTGGAAAAGGCTCCAAAATGTTAATAAGATAAATCAGGATTTTAATGTAGGGAAACTGGTGCAGGAATCTTGGAACTACCAGCCAGGGCACAGGCAATAGGGGTGAGGTGGAAGGCTGAGTGAGAAAGCCTCAGGACTGAGGCCCAGACAGATAGATGGAGCCTCTGCCCAGGAGGAAGGACTTTCCTGGAATCCTTCTGCCTCCAGGTGGAGGACCTGGGAAGCATAATTGTTTTTTTCCGTTCCTGGAGTCAGGTTCATAAATCATGACTCCATTGAAGACACAGGCACCTCCTCTCTGGAGACCTGGGTGAGAGTTGATGCGAATTCCCAGTGACATGAAGAGGCTTGCAGCCTCCCTACGCAGGGGCTTGTGCCACCCTGCCCAGAATAGAATGTACCGCTCCATAGGGTCTACCAGTCATCTGCAATGCTTTGAGGTATACAGGGCCCCAAGGGAGGACAGGGGAAGGGAGGACAGGCCCAGGAACAGAAACAAAGCCCAGGGAAGGAGAGCCAGAGAGCGGCCAAGGCCGAGATAGCCTTCCGTTAGTGAGTTCAATTCCATTCGCTGTTTATCGAGTGGCTACCTTGTGCCAGATGTTGTGCTGGGCACTGGGGACCCCAGGATGGCTAAGATGCAGAGGAGAGAGGGAGAGGCGTCTACGGAGACAAAAATCAACATGGGTGATAAGTGCCTGCGAGGGAAGTACAAAGTGCTCTGGGAGCGCAGAGCCGCAAGCCAGTCAGTCTTCCCTGGGTGGAGGAGTTTGAAAGACTTCACTGAGCTTTTTCAGCTGGGTTTTGGTCAACTCCTAGGTGGGAAAGGGAGGGCAGAACACCTCCAGCAAAGGTGGGCAAGTGCAAAGGTGGGGGATGAGGGAAGAACCAGAAAACGTCTGTCTGGCTGCAGCAGCAGCAGGGGAGGCAGGAGGATCACCGGACAGGAAGCCTCAGGCCAGAATCTGAAAGGCCATGAATGGTCCTACTAGAGAGTTTGGACTTGATCCAGTCGTGGGCAAAGGGGAGCCATTGAAGAATTTTAAGCAGGGGTGCTACAGGACTAGATTTGTGTTTAGAAAGCCTTCTCAGGGGGAGATAGAATGAACTAGGACTGTGGCCAAGGGGCAGAGAGAAGGGAAGGGGTTCTAGGGACATTTCCGAGGAAAAATGGACGGGACTTTCCCTTCCCACGTAATTCTTTTGGACTTTCTTGCCTTTCCAGGCAGGTTCTGAATTCCCTGGGGAGGAGGGCTGTTTCCTCTTCTCTGTGTCGTGCAGGCTCTGCGTTCACAGAACTGAAACCACAGGGTCTGATTGACTGACATAAGCAGCGCCGCGGAGCTGACTCCCAGTGCTCCAGGAGTCCTGCCCTGAGGATGAGCTGGCGACTAGTCTCCGCTCAATCCACAAGCCCCAGAGCAGCATGAGGCTTAGCCCAGGCCTCTGGGGAAGGCCCAAAAGGTCCTCCCTCCTTCCTGTCCCTTCCCTCCCTCCTTCGCCTCCCTCTCCCTCCTCCCCAGAGCCCAAGCTTTCTTGCTGGGAGCTCTCAGAGCTAGCAGAGCTGTGGATGAAATGGTTCGGTGGCTCCAGCCCAGCTGCTGCCATGGCAACCAGGCTGCCTGCCAGACCCACAATCAGGAGCAGGCCTGGTGTTCCTACTCCAGAACTACAATTCCCAGCATGCAAAGCACCTATGGCACTGAGAGAAACCCATCCCTATGTGGGGACAGTATTAGAGCTTCCTGGGCACCCCCAGGAAACAACACAGAACATGGAGATGGGTGTGAAAGCTGAAGTGCTTTTGGAGGAGGCCTGGGAACCCTTCTTTATAGTGGCCAAGTGACATCCCAGAAAAAGGCCAGCAGTTACCAGCAGGTGCATAGGCTGGGGATGGGCACTGGTGCTGGTTTTGCTGCCCACCTGTGGTGTGGCTTGAGAACATTCTCTCAAAAGCGCTCCACTACTCTCAGTCTCTATCACCACTTCATGGGCCAACCATTGGTTGCCATCTTTGCTTCCCCTTGAGCGCCTCCCCTCCTCCTCACACAGAGACCTGAGTGACCTCTTCAAAATGCAATTCAGATGGTATCCCTACTACTGCTATTGCCCACCTCCAGGATGTTTAAACTCTTCATTGTTTAAAGCCTTTGCTCTTAGATAAAGAAATGAATCCCTTACCTCAGCTGATAAGCCCTGCATAGTGTGGCCTCTGCCTGCTTCCAACTTCCTCACTCAGCCCACACACTTCAACTTTTCTGGGCTATCATTTTCTCATAGAAGCCATGCCTCCTCTTGGCCACAGGACCTTTGCATGTGCTGCTCTCTCTCACCAAAACACTTTTTTCTTCCATTATTGCTCTATACAAATTTCTCTAACTCAGGAAAATATCATTTTCTAAGGAACCCTCCCTTGACCTCCCTTCCTTGGCCAAGCCTCCCTTTTACCTACTCTGTTGGCACCATGAACCTCTCCTTTATAGCATTTGTCATGATTGCACTGTTACATGAATTTATTTGATTATTTGAGAGCTATAGTCTCCCTACCAGATTACAACCTCTGTGAGTGCAGGGAGAGGGACTTTTTGCCTATGGCTACAACCTCAGAGTCTATAAAATGAATCTTAAGAATCATTTGTCAGGCCAGGTGCGGTGGCGCATGCCTGTAATCCCAGCACTTGGGAGGCTGAGGCAGGAGGATCGTGAGTTCAAAGCCAGCCTCAGCAATGGCGAGGCACTTAGCAACTCAGTGAGACCCTGTCTCCAAATAAAATACAAAAAAGGATTGGGGACGTGGCTCGGTGGTCAAGTGCCCCTGGGTTCAATCCCTGGAACAACAACAACAAAAAAGAATCATTTGTCAAAACAAAAGTATTAAGCCTTAGTCTTCCCATCTGAGTGTCCACCGTATGCCATGCACTGTGGTGCCAGGGGTACGACAGTGGACGAGACACACGATGTGCTCCTCCTGTTGTGGAGCTTACAGTCCAGTGGGGAAGACAAACACCAGATGTATAATGACAAGAATTCTGAGTGTTGCAAATAGTGAAGGACACAGAGCCAGGAGATCTGGAAAGGCCCAGCAAGGAAGAGAGGTGGGAGTAGCCAGGGAAAAGGGATGGAAAGACGTAGAAAAGCATTGCAGACAGAGGAACGGCATGTGCAAGGATGCTTCTGAGGCAGTCAGAGTGTGGATTATTGGAGGCCTGAAGTAAGGCCAGGGTTGCTGGAGCATAGGGTGAGTGGGAGGTGGTGGTAGCTCCATCTCTGTGCTTTGGGTTTACTGGGCAGAAGTGGGATGGGCAGCTATGTTTTTCAACTGGCTGGACCTTGATTTCCATACTCCTCCTGCTATTCTCAGGCTGAGGCTGAGGCCCAGCATGGACCTACCCAAGCTGTTCCACTGCTCAGCCTTCGGAGGTCCCTGAGCATGTCTGGCATGATGGGGCTATGATGCTTGAGGAATACGTGTGTCAGGTGGCGAAGGTGGGGAGGGGGTTGCAGGGGGAGCAGCCAATTAATTCTGGAACGTAGATTGCTGACAAGTCTAGGGGAGGCCCCTGAAGAAGTGGGGGAGCCTGGCCTGGGGCTTGGGGGGTGTGCAGCTTGCCTGGGAAATGAGGCATGGCTTACCAGCTGTGCAGGCTTCAGTGGGTGGGGGAACAGCGGCCCCTGGGCATGCAGTAGGGAGGGCTCATTCTCTCACATCTGTTGCTGTCCTCCTCTCCTTAAATGTCCTGGGTAGGATGAGGAACTGTCCCCAACTGGTTAGCTTCACCTTTCCCCACAATAGCTTGAAGTAGGTCTGTAGAATGGTGGCACCTGGCCATAAATGTTGGACTTCAGCTTTCTTATTCCACTGTAGATAGTCCAGCCACTACCACCACCACCCACATCCCCCACCCCACCCCCACACTGTGCACCCCAGATCCCTGGTTCTACTGAGATGTCCCTGGGGCAGTAGTCCCCAGCTCACCTGTTTTCCAGAAGTGTTTCTTCAAGTGTGAACTTCAGACCCATCACATGGAAGTCTGTGAAAGTGTAGGCTGCTAGGACACGGATGCAAGTGCTTCAGAGGTCGCATTTTGAGAAACTTTTTTTCCTGAGAGATGCCTGATTCTACCCAAAGAACCACTGAAGCATTCCCTCATCAGAAATACCTCCTCAAAGCTGGGTGTGGTGGTACACACCTGAAATCCCAGCAACTCAGGAGGCCAAGATGGGAGAATCCCAAGTTCAAGGGCAGTCTCAGCAACTTAGTGAGACCCTATCTCAAAATATAAAACGCTGGGGATTTAGATGGGTGGTAGAACATCCCTTCCAGTACATCACACACACATACCACCATCAGTACCAATAATAACAACCCCCACCACCACCACCACCTGAGAAAAGCTCCTCGGATCCAGCCGGTGATGATGACATTAGGGTTCCTGTCTGGACCCTGCAGCCTCCCATTCACTTCCAGGTCTCCACCAGGGCAAGCCAGCCCTGCCCCTGCTGACCCCCTTCCAAATCCCTGCCTCCTCACACACCCCATAAACATTTGCCTACCCTGTGCCAGTTGCTGGGATTCTGGGAAGAATATGGCAGCCGTGACCTCTGATTTCATGGGTCTTACAATTTAGGAATGAAGACAAATATAATAGAAGCAAATAAATAAACAAAATAATAGTGGTAAGTGCAATGAAGAAGAAAAAATAGATTTGTCTGATAGAAAATGCCTGTGGGGCCAGCTTAATTCAAGGATTCTAGAAAGGAGACTACTTTGGTTCTTGTGGTTCCAAGGAAGGTTCTGGAAATGAAAAACAAAATCTTTCCTCTGCTACTGTGTTTGCCTGTCTCTTCCTTATCTTGGCTCAGCTTGCTTCTCTGTTTCTGTTTCAACTCCCTCTTTGTCTCAGTTCTACTCTCCTCTGCTGCTGCCCTCCCCCCTCTTCTTCCCACCCTACCTCCCTCTCTTCTGCTCCCTCCAGGGGAACTGAAGGAACCAGATCCCTCTGCCTCTCAGGCTGGCCAGCAGTAATTGAGCTGTGGGCTCACTCAGCAGCAGAGAGCAGGGCTAGAGGAGGGGAGCAGGGAGGTCAGAAGGGAGCAGGAGGCGGCGGAAGGGCTGGAGGGATGGGAGCCAGGAGGGGCCTGGGGAGCGTGAGGGCACTCACAGGGGCTGAAGGTGGCTGCTGAGCCAGGTAATCTAATCAGGGTGTGAGTCATAAAAATCACTCACTCCCGTGCACAGGACCGGCCTAGGAAATCACATTAATTTGAAGAGGGTGTAAAATCCACGGAGAATTCCCCTCTCTCCACCACACACATGAAGATAAACTGTCTTCAGCTTCCAATATGATCTTACAACAGCTTGTCAGTGACAAAACAGCCTCAAATCCTCCCATTTATCAAACGGCCAATCCTGTTAGCAGCTTAAAAGAGACATAATTACCTGCGGCCTTTTGTGTGATTCTTTATACCAACGCCGCTTCCTTCCCAGTAGCATTCCAGAACGTGAGCTCAGAATTTATTCCTGGTGACAGGGAGGACTTCAGAGATGTTCAAGTTGGGGGCAGGAGTGAAGGGTTGAGGTGAGAAGGAAGGTCTGCACAAACCTTGGGCAGGGATGTGGGTTAGCACCATGGACAGGGCTGGTGGCTGTGGGCGCTGGAGGGCGGCCTTGCTAGTAGCCTGGTAAGTAGTAACTAGCTCAACTTATGTGAACAGACACCTGAGCGCTGACCAGGCCTCCTGCAGGCATCTGGAGAGCTAGGTCCCAACTGCCTTCAGACAAGACAATGGAGGCCTTGGCCCATGGTATGTTACATTAGCACTGACTGTGGGGCAGAGGACAGTCATGGTTGGGCCCATAAACAGCAGAGCTGGTAACCCCTTCTCTTGACTCCAGAATGGTAGACACGTTTTGAATTTTTATGGGCTTTAGAATATGTCATGCTACTGCCAGAAGAAACAATGTTTCTAGCTTACATTTACTGAATGCTTGCTATGGGCCAGGCCCAGGTTTATATTAATGAAGATCACATGTTATGTTACCTTAGTTAATATAAACCTCATGTGATTCTAGTCTCTTTCTCCCTTTTTATAGATAATGAACCAGGAGGTGAGTGGGGCTAAGTCACATGTCCAAGGTCACCCAGAGTGGATTCAAACTTGTGCTCTGTGGTTAGGGCTGCCTCCAAGGCAAAGCTCTGGCCATGGTGAGAGGTCAGATTCGCAGATCTCTCCCTCCCTATTTCTTGCTGTTTCTCAGGGAGGCAAATTGAGGCAGATCTCGTTATTCCTTATTGCTTTGCAGGAAGGACAGGAGAACTACATGGCATGACCATTTTCTCCATGAAGAATAACACAACCCAGACGCTGGCTTGTCTCTGGCAGGGGCTACCTTACAAACTCATCTGCCTTCCTCAGCCTCCGCCCTCTTTCTGCTGGTGCTGATTCCTGCTGCAGCCTCACCCCACACATTCCAGGAGACCACCTTGTGCCCCTCTCACTTCTCACGCCAAGCCCCTGCTTGCTACCTGCCTTCCCTTCACCACACTTTTTTCCATTTTCCAGGAAGCCCAAGAGAATCCTCTCTTGGGAGGAAACCATCAGAGTCCATTTGGAAGCCAGATAAAGAGGCAGACAGTGAGACAGACAGTAAGAGACAGACGAGAGACAGGCTGAAAATGAATTTTGAAGTGCTGTTGAGTTAATGAATGTGGTCAAATCTTGTTGAGAGACAGGGCATTGAGGGGATGTCAGAGAATTTCTAGGGCTAGCTTTGCCTGTTTCCCTTCGTCCACCAGCTCTCCAACCTCACCCCTTTCCTTCTCTGGGCTGCCTCCCAGACTAGCATCCTTCCCCCACCCCACTCAGCCTCAGGCATTCATCACTTGAGTTAGTGATTTATCAAAGGCTCCGACAGTCCCTGTTTGGCAAAAATCAATCTGTGAAGAATGGGACCAACCCAAGGCCCCCTGTTCTCCTGAGCCTCCACCATCAATCTGCCCCAAAGGAGCTCTATGGTCCCAGTGTCAGCCCTGCTCTCACACCCACCCCAGGCTTGGCTGGATCTCTGGATCATTTCCTGTTCTTAGGGAGAAGGGAAAGAAGGAAGGAGAAAGAGAGAGAGAGATGAGAGAGAAAGAAGTAAGTTAGTGCCTTCTCTTAGATGTTTATTTTGTTGTTTTTAAGTGAGAAAGTCCCAGCTCTATTAAATGCAATCAATACTTGGCCCAAGCGAAGCTTCCCTTCTCTGAGACATTTGAAATCTGGTCAAATCATTTTGCCCTGATACAAAGTAATTTATCAATTTCAAAACCCTTCTAATCAGCGGAGGCTGTGGAGTCCCCATTCCTGACTGCCATCTTTTGCTGCAGGACACACACACACACACACACACACACACACACACCACAGAGCTATGCACAAATTCCTCTTTCCTCCCTGCAAGCCTCCCTCTCCTTCTTCTACCTCCCAGGGACTGCAGAATATCTTTGCCTCAGTTCAGCCTCCAGGCCGAGTGTCATCCTCAGCATCTGCAGCCCAGTCTGTGTGCGCCTGGCCCAGCAAGGTCTGCAGGCTTTGTCCCTGGGGAACTGCAGGTACATACAAGTCCAGCCATAGGGCTAAAGAGTCTCCAGAGTGGGGGAGTCCTGTCTGTAAACAGAGCCAGAACTGGGGCCAGGAGGCCAGCAGGGGCCTTGGGACCACAAAGCTGTTTCTTAGCACCTTTGCCCAAGTCTCTCGGGCAAAGTGAGACCGGTTGGCTGGAGTGGAGTTTGCTAGCTGAACCTGGGGATGATGTCACAACAGTCTCCTGCCTCTGAAGCTGCTATTTTTGCCCTCGAGGACAGGCTGTGTCTAAAGGGAGATTGCGACAGCAGCAAAATCACCTTGCAACTCACCTTCCTGCTCCCGGGAAGAGTGGCCTGAGTCTTTGCCGCTCCATTAGATTGGTTTCTCGGCAGGTCTTTTGTGGCTGCCAGCTGCGGTGGCCAGATAGGCTACTGACATTTGGGGAGAGGCCACCTCTGAATGGCTGATTCAAATGCTCTCCTCACAATGGACTCCATACATTTGGCCCTCAGAGGTGACTGAAGGAAGGGACTCAGCAGCCAGAAGCTGGTCCTCAAGGGAACTCCAGAGCATAGATGATGGCATATGGGCTTTCCCACACCTCTCCCCCAGGACAGTCAATCCAGGGGGCTTACCTTGGCCTTCCAGTCTCCTCCATGAGACCTAATGCAAAATCCCCAATAGGTTGGCCTTTCCTGTCTCATGTTTGGAAGGCACTCTGTAAATATGGGTACAATCAGTGCATGTGTGGAGGTCTACGTGGAGTCCCCATTCCTGACTGCCATCTTTTGCTGCAGGACACACACACACACACACACACACACACACACACACACACCACACACACAGAGCCATGCAAAAATTCCTCTTTCCTCCCTCTATTTTGTGCCTTCTCCCTGAATCATTCACAGCTTCTCTAGGACTAGAATGAAGAATTTTAAATATCTTTGGAGCCCTCATAGCTCCTTGCACAGGGCTCTGCACAAAGTAATATTAAACTAGAGTGAACACAGTGCCCTGTGGTTTATGAGATCTTTTAATATTAACTATCTAATTTAATTCTACAATAATGCTGGAGGGTAAGTATAATCATCTTTCACACCAAGAAACCCAAGGTTCATAGGTGAAGTCACTTTTCCCAAATCAAACAAAAAGTAAATAATAAACCTAGTATATATCCATCCATGTTCTCTGAATCCAGATCCTAAAATCCTTCCACTTCATTCATTCATTAGATAAATATAGAGCATCTTCTTCATGCTGAATGTTAAGCAACAAAGTTTTGAGTTGAAATGATTGGGTTATAAGAGTTTTTTTTTTTTTTTTTTTGTACTGGGGATTGAACCCAGGGGTGCTTAACCACTGAATCACATACACAGTCCTTTACTGTATTTTATTAGAGACAGGGTCTCACTGAGTTTCTTAGGGTCTCACTAAATTGCTGAAGCTGGCTTTGAACTCGCAATCCTCCTGCCTCAGCCTCCTGAGCCACTGGGATTACAGGTATGTGCCACTGCACCCAGCTGGGTTATAAGAGCTTTAACCTAATCAGTGCATTAATACCCTGATAGGGATTCACTGGGTGGTAACTATAGGCAGGTAGGGTATGACTGGAGGAGGTGGGTCATTGGAGGCATGCCTTTAGGGGTATATATTTTGTCCCTGTGAGTGAAATAGTCTCTCTCTCTCTCTCTCTCTCTCTCTCTCTCTCTGCTTCTGGTGCCACATTCCCAGCTGCTTTCCTCCGCCACACAGTTTTGTCATAATGGTCTGCCTCATCTTAGGCACTGAGGAACGGAGTTGGCCATCTATGAACTGAGACCTCTGAAACCCTGAACCCTGAATAAACTTCTCCTCTATGTTGTTCTTTTCTGTCTTTTTGTCACGGCAGCAAAAAGCTGGTTAAAACAGAGATGGAGCTGGGTGCCGTGGCACACGCCTGTAATCCCAGTGGCTCGGGAGGCTGAGGCAGGAGGATCATGAGTTCAAAGCCAGCCTCAGCAAAAAAGCAAGGTGCTAAGCAACTCTGTGAGATCCTGTCTCTAAATAAAATACAAAATAGGTCTGGGGATGTGGCTCATTGATGGAGTGCTCCTGAGTTCAATCCCTGATACCCTCAGGGGGGGGAAAAACAGAGATGAAAGTAGATGAAACCCATACATTTTCTCTCCTACGCTGTTTCATCCCAAGGCCTGGTGCTTCCTAGGCAAGTGCTTTACCACTGAACTATATCATAGTCTGCACTATTTCACTTAATCTTCACAAAATCTAGCATGGGTTCTATTATCATTTCCTTCTCTGAGATGAAGAAACCAAAACTTTGAAAAGTCTAGTATCTGGTGGCCATGCCAGGATTTGAACTCTCTGTCTCAAATTTCAAAATCTGAGCTCTGGGCTATACCAAATTATTGATGAAAATAATAAACACTCATTGCATATTCCAACAACCAATGTTTATTGATTGAATGGCTGATTATCACAGCTGGGAAGATAAACTTTAAATTATGGGCTTCCAAGCCAGCATCTGGCTCCTGGTCCACGCTACCCCTCACAAGCCCTCTGTGGCTCATAATAACTGACCCTACTTCCTGAGCAGTCATTCACATCAAGGACTGTGCTAGGCCCCTTCACTTCACAACCCTATGTTACCCTCACATAACTCTGTGACACAAGTATTATCTTCCCCATTTGAAGGATGTGAAAACCAAAGCCCAGAGAGATTTAGTCATTTGTTCCTGGACACACAGCATTGTAAAGAGATATCAGTGTAAAAGCCGGGCGCGGTGGCGCACGCCTGTAATCCCAGCACTTTGGGAGGCTGAGGCAGGAGGATCGTTGAGTTCAAAGCCAGCCTCAGCAATGGCGAGGCACTTAGCAACTCAGTGAGACCCTGTCTCTAAATAAAATACAAAAAAGGGCTGGGGATGTGACCCAGTGGTCAAGGGCCCCTGAGTTCAATCCCCAGTACCAAAAAAAAAAAAAAAAAAAAAAAAAAAAAAGAGATATCAGTGTAAAGATGTCATCTCTCTCCTTGTCTCTGCAAACCATCTCGGGGCAGCTGTTCCAGTCCCAACCATCCACCATGATAACTAGTAGGGATGATGTTTCCTCTTTTTTTTTTTTTTTTAACCTTCCTTGTTTTTTTATTAGCACACTTAAATTATTCATAATGGTGGACTTAATTGTTACATATTCATATATGCACATGATATAACAATAGAACTTGGCCAATATCATTCCCCAGTGTTTCCCTTTTCTCTCCCCTCCTCCCTTTCCTCTGCTCTATTGATCTCCCTTTGATTTTCATGAGATTTGCCCTCCCACCTTTCTTTTCCTTTTTCCTCTCTAGTTTCCACATATAAGAGGGAATGTACGGCCCTTGACCTTCTGAGTTTAGCTTATTTCAGATAACATAATGTTCTCAAGATGAACATCATTTCCAAGGGAGTATGGGAGGAGAGTAGAAGTATGGCATCAAGGGACACTGCAGCTGCAAGCAGTCGTCAGTGCTCAGTAGGGACACAGATCCAGGGCTTCACTCTGCTGGGGGACAAGCGGGAACCAGGAGTCATTGAGGAAGTGGCTGGGGGAGCAGCTGACTTCTGGGAACTACAGTGTCCACTACTGGCTTGAGTCCTCCAACCCAACCCTCTAGAGCTGAAAGCTGTTCAAGCCTTCACTGGGAGGTGACATCCCTCCCTCCAAAGTGTGACTGCAGCACCGCTCGGCTCCAGACTTACTGCCATTGCTTCCCACATTGATGGATGAATGTGGTTCTGCAAATTGGAAAAATAACTAATGTGCGACTCCCAGACCCCGCTGCCTTCGGGTGGAGGGGGCTCTTCTGGGTTAACCCAGGAACTGGGAGGAATCAATCCCCTGCATAACAACCCAAGGCAGCAGCGGGGAGAGGCTCCCAGCCTGGTGGGGGTGGATTTACATTTCCTACAGGGTATTCTCTGTGTCACCTCTCATCACCATAATATTTACATCAAATGCAAAAGGCCTCCTCGGAATAGAACCCTGAGGTTGTAAATGCCAGATCCAAGAATGTCAGCAAATGCAAAAGATCAGGTTCTTTGAGCAGCAGTTTCCCCCTCCTCCTAGAAATGCCTGCCGCCACCCTGGAGGCAGGTGGAAAGAGCTCCATCGCCTCCCTGAACCTCACCCCAACTCCACACAGGCTAGAAATACACGGGGCCCAAGGGCACACATCTCTGGTTCTGGGACACAAGGAAGCCTATCTCTTTCACCTGGCTTTATGCAAAGTCTGAGGAAAGTGTCCACACATATTTCCTGTACAGCTTGGGAGGCCAGGCCACTTCATGGATGGACAGACAGGTGGACAGGTGGACTCTCTCTTATGATCCCCAGAGCCTCAGAGATCAGGCCAAAATGTGGTCTTGAGCCCACTGGCTGAGTTCTCTTCATAGCCTGTCCCTCATTCCCCTTGATGCCCACTTGGGGCCCAATGATGCTTTCCTGGAGACCATTCATTTATCAAAAATTTATTGAGCACTTATTAAGCACCAGGCCTTGAGAATACAACGGGGAACACAAGAGACAAG
Source organism: Tamias sibiricus (assembly GCA_025594165.1). Lineage (NCBI taxonomy): Eukaryota > Metazoa > Chordata > Mammalia > Rodentia > Sciuridae > Tamias > Tamias sibiricus. The sequence goes on from CM046662.1 coordinate 69,921,914, forward strand.
GTTTCTACCATGAAGGAGCTTATGTTCTAGTGGGCAAGACAGTCAGTGAACAAGGTAACAAATAAATAACTTCAAATTCTGTGAAGATAATAAATTGGAATGAAAGGATGAAAGAGAGAGAGAGAAGAGAGAGACACTGTTGTCAAGGCTGTCAGGGAAGACCACTCACATGTGACAGCATTTGACCTGAAAAAGCTACAACACTGAGATCTGAAGGAAAACTGTCCCAAGCAATAGGTACAGCAAGGGAAAGAGGTTGTTGTTGTTCTCATTATTTTGGTTTGATTAATTTTTGTTTGTTTGCTTGGTGCCAGGCGTTGAACCTAGGGACACTTAGCCACTGAGCCACATCCCCAGTCCCCCACCCTACCTGTTTTTAATTTATTTGCTTTAGTTGTACACAATGCCTTTTTATTTTTACGTGGTGCTAAGGATCAAACCCGGGCTAAACATGTGCTAGGCGAGTGCTCTACCACTGAGCCACAACCCCAGAACCCCTAGCCCTTTTTTATATTGTATTTTAAAACAGGGTCTCTCTGAGTTGCTTAGGGCCTCGCTTTTGCTGAGGCTGGCTTTGAACTCATGATCCTCCTGCTTCAGCCTCCCAAGCTGCTGAGATTACAGACATATTGAGAAGTGAAGGAGCAGGGGTACTAGAGCTGAAAGAGGGCCAGGCAGCCAGGCAGTGAGTGACGAGCATCCAGAAGAGAGGAGGTCACAGAGTTGCCCTGGCTTGCTGGCTGTGGAAGGGAGGAAGATTTTCTCGCTCTGCACAGTGAGGCCATGGGAGTGGCTGAGGCAGGGACGACACTATCTGATTTACATTTTAAAATTTTGCTCAGATAATAAAAATCTTCATGTAGTTCTGGCTTCAAAGTATACTCACTGTGTGATCTGGAGCCAGTTGCTGCCTTTCATCAAGCCTCAGTTTCCTTAATAATTTCTTGGGGTGTCAGAAGGATGACAGGACATAACTTGCATAGTGTGACTAGTTCAGGGCCTGGCATCCTCAGGTACATAATTAATGTCCCATTTTTTTTTTCTCTCCCCTATTCTTGTTTCCTCTGAGCCTCCACCTAGCTCCCTCTCTTCACAGCTGTCACACATTAAGGGCATCTCCTAATCCTAGCTAGGGTCCCAGAGCAGAGGGAGGGCCCTTATCCACCGACATCAGGACACACAGAGATGGGCCTAGGGTTCCCCTCACCCAGCGCCCTAGCATTGGAGGGCACCACCCCTTGGAAAACAAGAGATCAGACCCTGGGTTGAACTGCTCGGGGGCTGCATACTACCAATAAGTGGATAGAATGCCTGGCCACATTTGCATGCAGACACACTGCATTTCCATGCCATTTGCTGCACCAAAATAGCAGGCCCAGCATGCAGGGGGACACTTATCACTGCCACCTAAGGCTGTGCTTCTCTACGTTCATCTGCATTCCTTCCCAAATCCTTTGCCCATAATCTTTGATCCCATAAGTTGCATGGGGAAAGATGGCGGGGCGGGGGGCGGGGGATGTTGGAAGTCACTGGAGGAAGAAAATGATGAAGGCAGTTTGCAGACCAGGCCAGGGCTGAGATAGACAGGGTGACCCCTACTCCTCCTGGAGCTGGAGGCACTTTGCTGCCAGCTCCAAAGTGAGAAGAGGATGGCTGCTCTGGGAAAGACCCCCCCCCTCACCCCCCAGCAGCTTCCTGGGAGGCCACATATCCACTTGAACAGCCTCAGGGGACAAGGACCTTCTTCTGCTTCCCTCCCTGCACGGGCCCCACAGAAAGGATGTGATGTGGTTAATTAACTGCTCATAAAAAGTCATGTGGAAGGAAGAGAACCAGCACATCTGGGAGGCTCCTCCACACAGTGGCAGCAGTGAGGTCTTGCTGGCTGCCCCCTTTGCTGGGTGCAAAGGACAGAGCTGTAAAGGTGCAGGCAGGCAGAGGGATGGAATGGACAGCAGAAGGAAGGGACATGAGAGAGGCCTCAGGGATGCCACTGATCCTAGAATGCTTGGGGATCTCCCAGCAACAACAGTGTTTGGTTGGGCAGAGGTAGCAAGGCCCAGGTTGCTTGGCCAGGGCCTAAGAAGGAAGAGAAACAAGCCAAGCCACCGCAGGCACTTCCTCTCCCTGCCCTGGGCTGCTCTTCCTCTTCTCTCTCACTGGCTGAGTCTGAAGTTCTCCTATCATATCTCTACCCATCTTCAGCCTGAACCCTAAAAGATCCTCCTCCTTCATTCTTTTGGGCTTCAGCACCCCTAGTTACCCATGAAAGACTCTCCTCTTCTACATCCAGCTTCTCAAAACTTCCATAACCCCAAAGAAGCCCCCAATTATGCCCTGAACTGTACATGTGGGTTTGACTTACTCATCATCTCTACCATACTCAGAGGCTTGGACATGGACAGAGTTCACTGGAAGCTGGTGCTGGTGGAAACCAGGGCCACTGACCAAGGTCCTGAAATGGCCATCCCTCCTATGTGGGAATCTTCACCATTCATGTGCACACCCTCTTCCCATCCCTACCCCGCCTCTGGCTTGATCCTGAATGTAACCACATAGAACTAAGCATCTGTGGGGAAGCTGATCTGGAGGAGCTCCTCTGTTTTGCAAGCCAGCCCTCCCCGCAAAGCAGCAGCCTCTGCCCCTCCCTTCCTGTCCTTAACCCTGGCTCCATCTGTTCTCCCAGCCCCGTCAAGGACAGCCCCCTGCAATCTGACCATGTCGGCAGCTGGCAGGGCCTGAGGCTGCACTTGACATCCTGATCCAACCATATTCTCAGAGAGGAAGCAGGTTGGGAGTTCCGCATGCTTGCACACACCTGCACATGCCGTGTACACACTCACACTCTCAATGTCAGCCGAGACTCAAGAAATGCTTCTTAGATTTTCTGGGTCATAGACTTTCTGGTCATGTTCTTCCCAGGAAAATGCACACAAACACAACCTTGTGCATGTCCTTTCAGAAGGACCTGGGATAGGCATGGCCCTTCTCCTGATTCCTGCCCTCTGCTGAAATTCTTGTCCACAGAGTGGGGTTTCCCCAAGAAGATAGTCTCCAGATAGGTGGGGATTTGGCTAAATTATAGAGTGCCCTTTTATGATCTAAGTTGTGGAGGAATTAGGAGCAGTGTCAGTGGGGCTGGCCTGAGATGCAAGGAGAATCAGAATCATCTGCAAGACCACCTCCAGCTGTCAACCTCAAGACTCAGCAATTCTCCCACACATGCCTCCTGCCAACCAAAGCAGACCGGGCATTGTCCTATCTGCCTTGGACTTTCTTGATGAACTGAGCTTCTGATGTCTGCCTGAGTCATTGCATGCTCTGACCAGGCTTTTGTCATGCACAGTGATCACCAACAATGTAGACAAAGAAACAGAGCTCTGCCTTGTTTCTTTCTATGGCTAAGCATGGATCCACTACTTTGGGTTTAATGCACACACCTGTAGACTACGCACATCCGTGACTGACATGAAAAGCACACATGAGTCAAGACACACAAACCATGCAAGAGCACACATAAACACACAAACCATAAAACAGGGTGAAACTCCCAAAAGCACATTCCTGGACACACACATACATATAGTCACAGCCAAATGCCCAAACACACGTGCTCTAGTATATAAAACCCCATTCCCATCTCCTAGCCAGTGTTCCGGACCAAGTGGATTTTCCATGTCTCCCTGCTGAGCTCTCACTCCTCCCTCTTGCTCTCTCACGTGCCTCTATGTTGTATGTTCCCTCTGAGGGAAACTTCTTCCCTCCTTTTCTTCACCTGTCAGATTCCTAGTTAGCCTCTGTATTAGTTTCCTGGGGCTGCTATAACAAATTAACTCAAACAGGGTGGCTTTAAGCCACAGAAATTTATTCACTTGCAGTTCTAGAGGCCAGGACTCTACAATCAAAGTGTCAGCAGGGTTGATTTCTTCTCGGGGACTCAGAGAGAATCTGTTCTATGTCTCTGTCTCTGACTTCCAGAAAAATCCCAACCCTTGTCTAAGTGCGCTGGGAGAGGTAAGGAGGTAATTTACGATCTCCCACTCACATAGCTCTGGCACTTTCTATCCTTTGGCATTCCTTGGCTTGTAGATATACCACCCCAATCTTGCCTCTGAAGCTACATGACATTCTTCCCTCTCTGTCCAGATTTCCCTCTTCTTATGAGGACATCAGCCACTGGATTAGGGTGCACTCTAAGCAAGTGTGACTTCATCTTAACTTGATGATATCTCCAAAGACCCTATTTCCAAATAAGATCACATTCACAGGTATTGGGGGGGTAAAGATTTAAACATATTGTTTGGACAAAATTCAACTCCTGGGCTGGGATTGTAGCTCAGCGGTAGAGCGCTTGCCTAGCACGTGGGCGACCCGGGTTCGATCCTCAGCACCACGTACAAATAAAACGCATTGTGTACAACTAAAAGCAAGTAAATAAAAATATTTAAAAAAAAATTCAACTCCTAACAGATTCTTAGGTCTTAGCCAAAATTTTCCTTTTTCTGTGAGCCTTTCCTGACACGTCTCCCTAGATGGACTGAAGTCAGTTTCCCTGCCATCACTCCTTCACCATGGCATTTCACTCACACAGTTGTTACTGCTTCTTTAATGGTCTCTCTCCCAGCTCTGAGGGGGCAGGGCAGTCTATTTCTTACTCACCACTGTATCCCCAGCACCTGGCACCATGCCCAGCTGAGACAGGATCTCAATAAATGCTTGTTGAAGGAATCAAACCATTTATACATATGACAAAAGTATGTGAACCACATTGGCAGGCATGAATACAGGCCTTACATATGTGTACAAACATGTAAGTCAAGCATGCACATGGACATAGAAAAACTATATACACATGCACACGTCAGGCCCTGAACTCAGTCCAGAAAGTTCCAATTAGCCAACCAGTAATGGCTGAGTTCCAAGAAAGTCCAACCCTTCTCTAAGTGCAGTGGGAGAGGCAAAAAGGGGTCACCTGTGGTCTCCTGCCCTCAAGGGGCTGACAGGCTAACTGGAAAACAAGACTAATATATGATGAAAGATGCTATAAAATTTAGTTCTCTTCTGCAAGCTGTGAGGGCTCGGAGGACAGAGCTCTTGTAGGCTGCAGTAGTCAAGGGAATCTCCCGGGGGGCCTGAGAGCAGAGCTTCGCCTTGCTGTGTCTCAAGCTGCAGAAACATGGGAGCAACCCCTGACAGGGTTCTTCTCCTTCCTCAGAAGTCCTGGGTGGCAGTGGCACCCTCTAGGAGGACAGTCAAGTCCAATCAGTGGTCCCATGAGCAGGGCCCTGGGCCATGCTGGTATTCACTTTTTCCCTGGGAGAGGTAGGTGACAAACTGGCAAAAAAAAAAAAAAAAAAAATGTCCATGACACCTTTGTTGGCAGAGCAGCCCTTGCCAGCCACCATGACAGGATGGGAGAGTTGCCAAAGGAAGAAAAGTAAACACCAGGAAGTCCCTTGAGCAAGACTTAGAGGAACCTGGTCCCCCATGACCTAAGTTCTCAAGCCTCAGAACCCCAGACATGGCTGTGCCCACCTGAAGGACTTGGGATGGGTCAGGGGAGGTGAGCAGAGTCCTGCCCATGAAGCACTGCACAACACTGAAGCGCTGGCACTCTGGAGCAGACCAATTGGGTTTAAATCCCAGCTCCACTCTGCTGCGTATTCTTGGTCTAGTACTTCCACTCTGAGCCCCCATTTCCTCAGGTGTAAAACAGGATAATTGTAACTCTGTCCATCAAAATAAGGAGACTTCAATAAAGAAGAATGAAATTATGATATTTGACAGTAAAATGGATGAAACTAGAGACTATCGTGCTAAGTGAAATAAGTCAAGCCCAAAAAACCAAAGGCCCAATGTTCTCTCTGATATGTGGATGCTGAGTTACAATAAGGGAGGGGGAGGGAAGAACAGAAGACCATTGGATTAGACAAAGGAGAATGAAGGGAAGGGAATGGAGATGGGACTGGGAAAGACAGCAGAATGAATTGGACATAAATTTCCTATGTTCATATATGAATACATGACCAGTAAAATGCCACACTATATTTAACTACAAGAATGAGAAGTTAGGGGCTGGGGCTGTGGCTCAGCGGCAGAGCGCTCGCCTCGCATGTGCGCAGCCCGGGTTCGATCCTCAGCACCACGTAAACATAAATGCATTGCATTGTGTACAACTAAAGTTAAAAAAAAAAAAAAGAAGAATGAGAAGTTAGGGCTGGGGTTGTGGCTCAGTGGTAGAGTGCTCGCCTAGCACATGCGAGGCCCTGGGTTTGATCCTCAGCACCACATAAAAAATAAATAAATAAAATAAAGATATTGTTTCCAACTACAACTAAAAAAAAAATTTTTTAAAAAAGAATGTGAAGTTATACTCCATGTATGTACAATATGTCAAAATATATCCTATTGTCATGTATACCTAAAAAATTAATAAATAAAAATATTTTAAAAATTATGAGGCTTTGGGCTGAGGTTGTAGGTCAGTGGTAGAGTACTTGCCTAGCACAAGTGAGGCACTGGGTTAGATCCTCAGCACTACATAAAAACAAATAAATAAAATAAGAGTTAAATTCTTTTTTAAAAATTATGAGTTTTCAGTGACTAACTATTTAAGAAACGAGAGCTGTGTTTGCTGGTCTAAATGTGCTGATTCCATCTGCACAAATATTAGTAGCTGATATACAGCCAGAGCCCAAGACATCCACTCTTAACCCAAACAACACAGAGAAACCTCTTCTGCACATGAGTGCCTCAGTGCACAGGCAGCCTGATCTCTTTCAATTCCTACTACAAAGCATGCCCTCTCTCATGGTTCCACACAGTCCAGGAGACCCAGGTAGCCAATGCTGTGAAAGGTGATACTGTCTCAGTTTCCTGTCCATGGCAGGCCCTGCCCGCTGGGCTGGAGCTTCTCTTGGACACGGGGCCTGCTGAGACTTCAGCCTGAGCTCCAAGAAGGCCACACAATAGTGAGAGGAGGCTAAGCAAGAAGAAGGCCTGCTCCTCACAACAGAGTGGGGAGACAGTGAGTTTTTGTTTTGTTTTGTGCAGAGAGAAATGGTAGTTTGCTTTTCAGGCTGAAGTATTACCCTGTAATGACAGAGAAAGGCTATGTCTGGCTGGGGCTTGAGAGTCAGGGATAAGGTCTCTATCACACTTCAGACTTCCTCCCTGACCTTGGAATTGTCCATTTCCTGGTGATGTGAGGCCAGGACATAGCCATTGCCCTGGGGAAGCCCCTGAGAGTAGAGAGGCGTGGAAAGGACTAGGGGATGGGGATTCATGAAGGGGAAGTTTAGCCTGAGCCTGGGGCCTTCAAGCTACAGACACCACCTCCCTGTCCCTTCATGCACTCCTTAGGAAGGCCTCCCTGGGTGCTTGCCAGGTCAAGTGGTTTTCTTGAACCTGCAGTGATGGGGTTCTGGAAAACCATTCCCTGGGGCACCTGGGTGAGTCACTGAAGAACAACTAAGCAACCAGGTGGAGCTGGAGCCAGAGAGCAGATGAACACTGGCCAGATCCTGGGCGTCTCTGCAGGAAACACCAGGGACAGCCCCAAATGAAGCAGGGGCACAATGTGTGGTCCAGCAGAGTGAGGTCTGAAAATGTGAGAATAGATGCTCGTCTCTGCGGGAGGAGCTGCCAGCCAAGCTGGCTCAACAGAGAAAGAAGGGCAAGAGGACACCACAACTGGGCAAAAGGACAGGTGGAGGGGACAACACAAAGGGCATGGGACAGAAGAGGAGGGGAGCTCAGGAAACAGGCAGTCAGGAGAGAGCTGGGGCAAGCTGACCCAGGCCATCCCCTAGGCATGCAGGAGTCCCTCATGCTCCTCCCTCTGGGAGCCCAGTGTCAGCCTCATAAAGGGATGGGAAGGTTTTCTTGGCAGCCCCTGCCCAGCTCTTCATAAAGACTCAATCTGCTAACGTGATGCCATTTATTCAAGTTTTCCCTGGGTCCACCGCAAATCCTGATGCCTGGGGAATCTGAGGCCAATGTTCTGGGTTTGTTGAATGTGCACAGGGCTGAGCTCCTAGAACTCACACGTGCCCAGGAGTGTCAGAGCCCACCCTCCACCCACTTTCTCCTCCTCCCCCAGGAACCAGTTGGGCAGTTCACAGCCACGGCACAGTGAGACATGCGGGGGCGGCTGGAGGCAGGCCTGGGTGTTGCTTTCTCTCCTCCATCTCTTTGTCTGGCCCCAGAGAGCTCTGCCCTCGAGGCTGCAGGGCCCCATGGAGCCGCTGTGAAACCCCATTTCCTCTCAATTCAATGACAAAGTCCCTCCCCTTGGACTCTCTGACTTTCGTCCCACATCCTGAGCATTTCTAGGCCAGACCCCTAGCCACCAGGATCACAGAAGCCTGCTGGCCCCGCAGCTCCAAACAGGCAGAAACGCTAATTGGCATTAACAGACACCAGGCCTGCAGCTCACAAAAGATCCCCTCTTCCTGACCGGAGCCATGCCTGGGGCACAGCCAGCCTGCTGGCTTCTGGTGTCTGCTAGTGGGGGAAGGGGGACCTTGTGGGTGGAGGGGGACGAGAGCAGGGCGACCCACCGCGGCTCCCCTCACCTGAGGCTCTTCTACACTCAGCAAGAGGCTGACCTGCCTTCCTGCCCCTCATCACAACTCTTCAGGTCACACAGAGAACATTAAAGGCTGTCTTCTCAAAGCTTGCCCTATATGCTTATTTTAATCTAATCTCACTTGGAACAAAAAGCTCTGGAATCAGACTGCCCGCATGGATATCCCAGTATCACACCTTAATACGCGTGAACCTTGGACAAAGTATGGTGCCTCTGTTTTCCTGTCTGTGAAAAGGGAGGGAATCATATAATACCTACCAGCTGGGTTGTTGGGAAGATTAAATGCTATTCATGAAGAGCTCCTAGCACAGTCCCCAGCACGCAGCAAGCACTTACTGCATAAATGCTAATTGCAGTGAGATTACGATTATTATTTCTTGGACTCTAGGAAGTTCCTGTTCTGAGATTTTAGCACTGAACATACATAGAACATGGAATGTGGAGCAGGCACCCCAGAAAAGTCTGGTGAGCAGACGGAAGGAACGTAGGAAGAGGAGGGGAGAAAGTAGATGTTTTTGTCACAGGTAAAACTAGTCCTAAACTGGGCATGGTGGTGCATACCTGTGATCCCAGTGACAGAGGCTGAGGCAGGAGGATGGCAAGTTCAAGGCCAGCCTCAGTAACTTGGCAAGGCCCTAAGCAACTTAGTGAGATCCTATCTCAAAAATAAAAATAGCCTGTAATCCCAGCACTTGGGAGGCTGAGGCAGGAGGATCATGAGTTCAAAGCCAGCCTTAGCACTGGTGAGGCACTTAGCAACTCAGTAAGACCCTGTTTCTAATAAAATACAAAAAAGGGCTGGGGATGTGGCCCAGTGGTCGAGTGTCCCTGAGTTCAATCCCTGGTACCAAAAAAAAAAAAAGGGGGGGGCTTGGGGGCTCAGGGTATAGCTCAGTGGTAAAGCACCCCTGGGTTCAATCCCTAGTACCAAAACAAAACAAAATAAAACAAAACAAAACCAATCCTATGAGTAGACAAAAAAGACTTCCATTCAACACTGCATCTAATAGATTATCATTGCCTAGGATTTCACCAATGTTGATTATTGCCCAATTTTCTCTGGTTCCTTATAAGATGTAAACAATCACACTTTAGTTTGAATGAGTTGTAAGATTGATTGATGGGAAATGGTGATTTAAAAGCTCTAGAGCAAGCAGGGTACAGTGGCATATACCTGTAATCCCAGCAGCTTGAGAGGCTGAGACAGGAAGATTGAGAGTTCAAATCCAGCCTCAGCAACAGCGAGGGGCTAAGCAACTCAGTAAGACACTGTCTCTAAATAAAATACAAAATAGGGCTGGGGATGTGGCTCAGTGGTCAGGCGCTCCTGAGTTTAATCCCTGGTACTGAAAGAAGGAAGGAAGGAAAGAAGGAAGGAAGGAAGGAAGCTAGCTAGCTCAAGAGCCTCTTCTGGGAAGAAGGGAATTTTGATATGAAAAGTGCCAAAGGAATGGTCCAATTCTGCACAAGGCTGTCTCTAAGAAAACTGAGTGCAGGACACTGTAATTCCCTTAGTAATAGTTGAGATTTGACTGAACCTCATATTCAAGAATGTCTTTCCTTGTCTCTGCCTTAAATCCCTCATGCTGGGAATTATAGGACAAAATGATCGCCTATTTATCCACATTATGGGCCCAGCACAGAATATATGACTGTATTTGTTCCTGAAGATTTTCTTTTTCTCAAGGTAGGAACTATCCATAAGCAATCTCAATCCTAAAGTGATTTTCATTTACTGAGGAAATTTGAAGACTGTCTTTTGCCAGTCTGAGGTTAAACACAGAGGGAAATCTAAATGTAATTTTCCTGTTTGAGAAGTAGTTACAATATTTTTAAGTGATTGAAGTTCCAAAATTTCAAATGCAATGTACAGTTAGGCCTCAACCACAGGAACTACAGATTTTGCAAAGTTTACAAAACAGTGGAATACCTCAGTGGCTTTCCCACCGAGGACTGAATCTTCGAGTGCTTCGTAAGTAGAGATGTTCTGGGAGACTTGGTGCAGTTTTATTGGTGTTTGGCTCTTGGCTGGGGCCATTTAAAGTAAATGTTACATGGGGAAAAAGTAAGAGGAAAGATGTTATAGCAAAGTGTCAGAGCAATAATACATTTTTAATAGCATTATTTATCAACATTTATTGCCGTTTGGAGTTAACAAACACTCTGGTCCATCCCCAATGAGCGTTTGCCGTAAATTTAAAGGACTCATCTTGCCTCTGGCACAGAGAAGATGACCCAACCAGGATCCTTGTGTCATTGCTGAGATGATTGCCAGCAGAGACTGTTGGATATCTGGACATACAGATACCATTCCCAATTCCCAATTTTCCCTTAATCCATCCCCAGGGCTGGACACTGTGGTCTAAACGTGTGTTTCCAAAATTCACATGTTGAAAACCTAATCATCAATGTGATGATATTAGGAGGTGGGGATTCTTGGGGGGCAATTAGATCATAAAGTTGGAGCCTTGTGAATAAGATTAGTGCCCTTATAAAAGAGGCCCCAGAAAGCTACTTTGCCCCTTCCACCATGCGAGGGCAGTGAAAAGGAAGAGGACCCATGACAGAGAAGTAAATAAAGGAGACACCAAATCTACCAGCCCCTCCATCAGCCTCCAGAGTTGTGAGGAATAAAGTTCTGTTGTTTATAAGCCACCCAGTTTATGATGTTTTGTTATAGCAGCTCAAACAGACTAAGACATGGTTTCCTGCGTTCCCCCAAGCCTTGTCTTGAACCTCACCCACTGCAGCAAGTGGATAACAAGCTCTGAAGGATTACACTGCCCCTACTGTCCACCATGGCTACCAGAGGGGAAGCCACAGGTGACCCATCTTCATAGTCACAGTTGATTGGACCCTTCTGACCATGCATCTGACAGATGATGTGCAGGCCAGGAATCTCCTCTGTGGCCTGGTGGGAGGAAATAGCTGAGCTGGGCCAATCAGACTGTCTCCTCAGGGAATCTAATCAGGTAAACAAAAGGAGAATGAGGAGTTTGCAAAGTACGATGGACATGTGCTATTTTTGCCTGCCTGGCAATCGATTCACACTTTTTTTCTGGTGATAGCACTCCAATATTCCTTGGGGAATGTCTCCCCTACTTCTTTCAGAGTTTGGGTGAACTGGTCCTGCCTCTAAATTCTGGGTAAGGCCCCCAACCACAGGCCTGGCCAGTCGACCAATTTTATCCCTTGACCACAATTGAGGGTACAGGAAGAGGATGTGAATTAATTGAGGCACTAGTCTACTGTACCAAAGACCCATATAGCAATAGCTTAAACAAGATAAAAAGTTAATTTCTTTCTCATATAAAAACTCAAGTGGATATAGCAGCTCTGGTTCACAAAAGTCCTCACAAGCCCAGGAGCCCAGGTTCCTTCTGTCTTGCTGTTCTGCCTCCTCTGGGGGAGACCCTTATCCCCACAGCAAACATATTTCAGACAGCCAGAAGGCAGGAAAAGGAAAGCGGAAATACAAAAGTCACACACATCACTTTTTGCTCCTATCCCATTAGGAGAATGTCGTCCATACCTCATTGCCAGGGAGGCCAAAGTGCCAATTAAAATATCTACCTCACTGGAGGAAGAGATGGCTGTTGGGAGAAAACAGTGGACCCTGCTGTGGCGCCCTCTCATGCACCAATGGAAGAGTCTGCCCAAGGATGGATTAACACAGTGGCAAGAGGGAATGAGGGGTGGCAAGGGAATCATGGAGGCCCAGGAGACTCAGGCATGCTGAAAGCCAGCTCTACTTCTCATTATTTGTATATGTGCCAAAAAGAAGGGTTCATTTTCTTTCTTTCCTTCCTTCCCTCCTTTCTTCTTACACTAATTTGATTTGGGTGTCTGGTACCTGAACTTAAGGACTTCTGACTGATTCATAGAAAGACTGGAAGGTGACAGGTCATAAGGAAGAAAGAGGGCAAAAGGACAATGAAGGGGAAGCCAAAGTCATGAAGAAACAGGAACATCAAGACATAAAAGCAGAAGTCACAGATAGAAACGTCCAGAGTGTCAGTGAGTGGTGAGAGGGGAAGAGGCAGACACACAGAGCAACCCAGGTACCTGAGCTACCACCTCTTCCTGCAATATCCTTCCTCCAAGCTACTTTCAGGTTCAAAGACTGTCTAGTGCAGTTACAACCAATGGAAAGTTGTATTATTGTTCCTCCTTTGGATACCCACTCTGCAGGTGAAATATGTTTCTCATCACTGTCAGTCTTGGTCATGCAATAGGCTTTAGTCAATAAAATGTGAGGGGAAACATTAAGAACCAGTGTAGGGGCTGGGGTTGTGGCTCAGCGGTGGAGCACTTGCCTCGCACGTGCGCGGCCTGGGTTCGATTCTCAGCACCACGTAAACATAAATGCATTTGCATTGCACTGTGTACAACTAAAGCAAATAAATAAATATTAAAAAAAAAAAAAAAAGAATCAGTGTACTCTTCTGTTCACCTGGGCTCCAAAGTGAAGAAAACACAGAGCAGAGCTGCAGCTGACTCCTGAAAGACATGTAACATAAGGAAAACATAAACGTTTATCACAGGCCTCTGAGATATTTGGGTTTGTTTGTTACTACAGTATAGCTTAACCTAGGCTGACTGATACCCAGTGTCTGAAGCCTGATTGTTCATCTTTTTCTGGGTTTTCAGGCACATATTTCCATATAATATTTTCTCACTTCTCCTTATAACCAAGAGGGAATAGGCCTTGAATAACCACCCTAATATACAGTAAATTTGGAGAGAAGTCTATCCATTAAACTAAGAATGACAGGCTTGATATTTCATGATAGGCTACCCCCTTTTCACCAAGTTCTTTTCTGATTTTTTGTTCCCCGGTACTTTCTGTACCTGCAAGAGGACATGAAATAGATTCAATGATTATAAAACCGAATAATTGCATGATTTCAAGTACAGTAATTTCATCTTACCAAATTTCGATTGTAAAATTTAGAGAATTTCTGTATAACAAAATCAGAATGGCTCACTGACAGATGCTGATTTCCCAGACTTAAGGATGTTTCAGGTTCTAGTACATGCTGTACAAGAGATATGATGATGATCAGGGCGGTGGCAGCGGTGGTGGTGGTATGATGGGACATAAATGTGTGCAGCACTTTTATATTTCCAAAGCATGTTTCATATTTACTTACTTTAAATTCACAACATCATGCAAATGCAATCCCTGTTTTGCATATAGGGAGACTAGAGATGAGAAAGTTGAAGGGACTTTACAAATTATAGATCTAGTATTGTATCTTCTAGCTCTATGACCTCCATCTGCTTCTCTCCTATCTGCCACATTAGTCATTGCAGGCATCCATACCAGACTGTAGTGATAGGCACTGAGGAGGGGTAGTCAGAGACACCATTGATTTGAATACATAAGTGAATACATGAATATATGACTAAATGAAAGGATGCATGAATGGATGGGTGGATGATGGATAAATGGATGAGTAGATATATAGGCAGATAAATGGACAGAGAGGTGGGTGGATGATAAATGGATGAATCTCTTTTGTGTGGATGGATGGATGGGGAGATAGATGGATGAGATTCCTGTGGTCTGAGGGAAAAGGCTGTGGTGCTCTCCCAAAAGCTAGAAAGTATGTACAAGCACTCCCAGTGCTCTACCACACAGAATGCCCTACACTTAGCAAATGCTTTAACACTTCCTGCCCAGGTATTTTAGTACTCCCTCACACCCAAGAACACAGAATGTGTTTTACCCACAAGGCCTTCTATCCTTACTCTACAATTTACTGTGTTCATTTTGCCTCTTCAAACCTCAGTTTCTTCATCTGTAAAATGGAAATGAATGTAATACCTCCCTCACAGGTTTGTTGTGAGAACATATAACATAGACAGATGGATCATTTAGTCAAGTGTCTAGCATATCATAAATTCTCAACAAATAATAACTATCATTATTATTATTCTCTAAGTTCAGGATGGTTGCCTGTGGAAATAAAAGTCCCCACTAAGCATGCTGTATTGTGATTATGGTCTTTAGCCCTTTTCCATTAGTGGTGGAATCTGCGATAATACAATAACCTTTATTTTATTACACAGCCCTTGGAAATTGAGGGTTTCATCCATGTCAATTAATTCCTTCGCAGCCCACGTTGGCAGTGACAATCAGAATGTCAAAATGTCTCAGAGGATTCCTAGGAAATCTGAGGTACTTCGTGATGAGCCTGCCCTGGGTGAGAGACCAGCCAGAGTGAATCGTTAATACACTTCACAGGAAGAGGGATTCTTTGGAAATGCTAATACAATGAACCTGAAAGGCAAACTCCAAGCTTCCTGCTCAGTGATCAGAGAGGGGCTCCCAGAGCTGGGGAGCTCTTGGCTCTTCACTATGGAGTCTAGGGCCCTTGCTTCCTTACCCAGCCTGCCTTGGGAGGTGTGACCCTGTCCTCAGCCTGTTAGAGCTGCCCTGAAGGGCCCCTAGGTACTTCCAGTCACAGCCACCTGAACCCGTGTCCGCTCCAAGGAGATGGCACATTTTCGGAGAAGGCCTTGCCAAGAAACCCCTCTGGAGTGAGAAAGGAACTATCTGGAGAAGTGAGGGAGCCAGACTGGAGTGTCCTCTGGAGCCAGGCGACCTCAGTTCAAACCCAGGCTCCCCACTTCCTGTCTGCAACGCATCATGCCCATTAACCTTTCATGCATTTCTTTCCTCATTTGTAAAATGCATATAATGGTACCTACCTCCCAGGGTTGTGTGAGGATTTAATGATTAAATAAATATAAAGCACTTAGAATAATGCCTGGCACATGAAAATCACTATATAAAATGTTTGCTGTTATTATTCATTCTACCTTATTTTCCTTCATTCATGCATGTGTTAATCCTTCCACCCACCCACTGGTTCTTGCACTCATGCATGCATCCATCCAACACTCCTGTCTGAACCCTTATGAACAGATGACGCATGTTAAAAATGAATATTAAATATCAAGGTTAGGTTCAAAAGACAAAGATTTATGAAAGGAATGGCATCCTAAAATTTCCCTTTGTGCAGGCAACATGCTACGTAATCTCCAACTGCACGCCTCTGCATGTGGGGTTTTTTCTTCTGGGATGCTTCTCTCCCTGGAAAACTCTTACTCATCCTTCAAGGCCCAGTTCAAGGATCACTTCCCAGGTGAAAATTTTCCAATATTCAGGCATAAACTATCTCTCTGCTTAATGAGTAAATGATTGATGGGATGAACAAAGGCTCCCAACACTCTTTGTTCATGTTAACATTATATTTTTATGTTAATTTTTTTTTGGTATGAGGGATTGAACCCAGGGGCGTTTAACCTCTGAGCCACATTGCCAGCCCTTTTTAATATTTTATTTAGAGACAGGGTCTTGCTGAGTTGCTTAGGGCTTCCCTAAATTGCTGAGGCTGACCTTGAATTCATGATCCTCTTTGCCTCAGTCTGCTGAGTCACTGGAATTACAGGAGTGTGCCACCATGCCTGGCAATCAGTATCATCTTAATTACAATTAATCGTTCATGTTTTTCCTTCTGCCTGGAGCACTCTTGGCCATTTCTCTTTATACTTCAGGTCTTGGTTTAGAAGTCACTTCTTCCAGGAAGCCTTCTTTGATTACCAAGTATTGTTTGGGGATTTCTCCTGCAAGCTCCCACAGCCCCTGCTTCTCCCCCATCACCACCCCCGCTCATTCCTGCCTCACTTGACTGCTGCCCCAAGGGGCTGCATCTCCTGTGAGATCAGGGGCTGGTTCAATCTTGCTCACTGCTACATTCCCCGCACTCAGTTAAGTCAGCTACCTGTGTCTACAGTATGAATTGTGCCTCCAGAGGGTTGTGCAGTACACAAACTGTGTTTGGCAGCCCTGCCCTGGAATGGCATTGGATGCTGAGAAGATGCTCAGTAAATATCTGGTGTATTCATCAATAGTGGCTGGGCTCAGAAATCCTCAGGTATCTGTGCTTCATGACCCCCCACTGCTGCTTCAGGCCCTTCCAAGATGAGCAAAGGTGTTAAGGGCTCTCGCCCTCCTTCTCCTTTGGAAGATATTCTGTATTTGTGGGGCTCTCAGAGCACCTGGTAGAAGCCCAGGTGCTTATCATTTTTGGGGAGAGGGAGCATACCAGGGATTTAACTCAGGGGTACTCAACCACTGAGCCACATCCCCAGCCCTATTTTGTATTTTATTTACAGACAGGGTCCCACTGAATTGCTTAGGGCCTCATCGTTGCTGAGGCTGGCTTTGAACTCGCAATTCTCCTGTCTCAGACTCCTGAGCTACTGGGATTACAGGTGTGCGTCACCCGTCACCCCGTCATGGTGCCTGGCTCAAGGTGCTTATCTTGCTAACGGAAAATCCTGAGTGCTTCCTGGAGGGCAAGTGGGCCCCACTCCCATCTCTCTCCCGCTCTGACAAAGAGCACTTGAAGTTCTTACTCCTCCAAACATCCAGGCACCAAGAACCAGAAGGCAGACAGGGGAGCAGTTAAGAATGACCTTTCCAAGTACAGCCTCACTTCCTATTAGCTGTGTGGCTTTAGGCAGGTTGTTCCAGCATTCTGAGCTTCACTTCCTCATCTGTTTAAGAATAATACCTCACAGGGGAGGGATGAGGATTAAATGAAACAACACATGTAATCTGCCTGGCACAGATTAAATGTTCTAGAAATGTTCGCTGTTACTATTATTCATCGTCTTGTCAGAATCAAATGGGAGCTCAGAACAGATGTGTAACATGGCATTGATCCATCCCCACCTTTATCCAGGCCTTCACTGAGGCCCAGAGGAAAGTGGGGGTGTGTCAGAACCACAATCTGGCATCAGAGCCAGAAACTTCTGACACCTCACAAGGAGGTTCTTCCCATTGCATCATCTGTAAAAGGTCACTGTTGAGTGAGAACTTACCTCATTCCTTTTCTTGGCATCTGGAGGCTACATATGGCCTAGGTAAGCCAGGACTCTGGAAAGAAATTTTGCCTCTGATTGGCACTTTCTAGCTTTGTGACATGAGTGAGTTGTGTATCCTCTCTGAGCTTCACTTCCTCCATCTATACAATGAGAATAGTCATCCAGGCCGGGGGGCACCGCCTGTAATCCCAGCAGCTCTGGAGGCTGAGGCAGGAGGATCGAGAGTTCAAAGCCAGCCTCAGCAAAAGCAAGGTGCTAAGCAACTCAGTGAAACCTTGTCTCTAAATAAAATACAAAATAGGGCTGAGGATGTGGCTCGAGTGCCCCTGAGTTCAATCCCAGTACCCACCCCCCCCCCAAAAAAAATGAGAATAATTGTAATAGCTCCTGCCTTCTTGTGAAGAATCAATAAGACGATCAAGCCATGCAAGGAGAATACTTCATGTGCTAGGGGGTCTTAGAGTAAGAACTCTTTGGTTACTATTATTTTACTAGCAAGTCTTAGGGTTCGTGGCTATTGAAGGAGGAAGAAATGTAAACTATGTCCTTGACAGAGACTTAAAGGTGGGCACAGCCCCAGTCCTGTCTCAGGCCTGGCCCTCCCCCATTGTGGGATCCCTCCCTGCTCCCCTGCTGGCTGCACCTCTAACCCCTCCCGCAAGCCCGGGCCTGCCTCTTCTTTCCTAGCGTCTCTTACCAGGAACATTATTCTCAGAGTCTGTCGGCTGTAAACATGTCCTCTCTCCAGCATTCTGGGGCTTGTGAAATGCAGTTCTTACCTAATGCCAGAGGACCCAGGCTGCTCCGGGCTCCCCCAGGCTCCCCAAGGCAGGGCTGGCTGCTTGGGCTTGCTGGGTCTCCCGCAGGCAGACAGAGATCTGCTCTGTTATATGATAAACACGCTGCTAGGTGGCTTCTGTGTGCTTTGCTCTACCTGTCTGCAGCCAGAGATTGAGACTAATCCTTGGGGATGTCTGACAGACCTGGGTTCTGTGCCCAAGTTGGCATTACCTGCCCTCACTCAAGTATCTTCCAAAAAGCTATTAGTCCTCCTAGGTCCAAGAGAATCCTGAAAGGGTGGGGTTTTCTCTGTCATGCCTGGGAGGTGGTCCCAGGGGAATGGCCTGGGCGACTGTAAGAGAGGGGAGGACATAGGCTCATCCCTGTCTCACCTCCCACCAGCTTCTCTTCCAGGAGCAGAGCTGGGGGTCCCACCTCCAGCTGCCCAGAGGTCTGAGGAGTTGTCAAAACCACTGAACCTGATGTGTATAACTGCAGGAGATGCCAACCATCTCCTCCAGATGTGGGCTAAAAATATAGAGGAGCGAAGGCCCTCAGTAATGGAGACTTTAAGAGCCTGTGACATGAGGCAACAGCTTCGCGGCCGCTAATGAGCTCTGAGCAGATCGATGCTGGAGCCCCAAGTGAGCGCGTGGGCTAGGAGCAGGGACGGGAGTGTCACTCGGCATTTGTCCATCCTTGCTCAGAAATCGGGAATGTTGGTGTGGGCCAGGAGCTTGGGGACCAGTTCGAGTGACCCCTTGATGCTCAGATGGGGCCAAGTGACAGGAGAGGGACCTCCTAGAACCCTTTCTTCTGTGTCAGGCAGCATCAGAGGACTCAAGGGACTCCAACCAGACTTCTTCTTCTCTGGCTCCCTGCCCTGTCCCAGCTTTGTGTCCCAGAGCCCAGAACAGAACTTGCATAGAGAGACCTAGCAAATGGGTGGTAACTGACCAAATGAATGTACAATTAAATAAATGGATAAATAAAATAAATACCTGTTTCATTGAGTGTGGCTCCCTAGTGATAGAAACCATAACTCAGGCACTTTTTTTTTTTTTTTTTTTTTTTTTTTTTTTTTTTGGTACCAGGGATTGATCCCAGGGGCACTCAAACACTGAGCCACATCCCCAACCCTTTTTAATATTATATTTAGAGACAGAGTCTTGCTGAGTTTCTTAGGACCTCGCTGCTGAGGATGGCTTTGAACGCTCCATCCTCCTGTCTCAGCCTCCTGAGCCTCTGGGATTACAGGTGCACGCCACCACAGCAGACTTCAATCATCCTTATTGCTCCTGGAGTGCCTAGCACAGAAGAAGCATTCAAAAAGTGCTTGCTGAATGAATGAACCCTTCATCTGCTTCTGGAGACTAGGAAACCTGTGAGCATGGTGCCAGAGGTCTCTTTTCATTGGTCCTACCACTCAAAGTGTAGCCTACCTATCAGAATAAATAACACGCCAGAGCGGGCATTTCTTAAATACTTTGTAGGCATAGTACTAAGAACTTTGCACAAATTATCTCATTTAGTCCCTATATCAGCATTATGACTTTAGTTCAATTTTTTATACCCATTTTACTCAGGAAAGCTGAAAGAGCTCAGGAAGGTTGTTTGACTTGTTCTGCATCATGCCTGTTGGAAAAGGTGAAGCCAGGATTTAAACCCAGGCCAGCTTGCCCATGCCCGTCCACCCTAACCACTGCACAACCCTGCCTCCCCTAATGTACAGCAGGAGAGGAGAATCGTGGGCCAGAGAAAGCCATGTAGAATGGAGGCAAAAAATACCTCCAGGGCCCATAAAGTGTTTGATAAATTCCAGGAGAAGAATAGGAAGAAATAATGAGCATTTGTCAGAGCCTTTTATAGCATATAAGACGCTTTCCCCAGCATTCTCTCATTTGATCTTCACCACAGGCCTGGGAGGAAGGTATTATCATTATCTACATTTTATTGGTGAGGAAAGGAAGGCTCCCACACCTCCCAGCTTGGGCTGGGCAGGCTGCACACCTGGAGGGCAGCGGTGCAGTGATGGGGACTTGCTGCCCATCTCCAGGAGGTGGTCATAACCTCTCCCCAAATTGTCATTGGCTCAAAGGGTAAATTCAGGCTGAAGCTCATATGGCTTTTCTACACCCCATAACCACAGGGGGAAAGCCAGCAGGGGACCAAATACCACCTCCACCAGGGGGTCTGCTTACAGACCCACTTGCCCCCAGGAACCCCACCCTCCTCTGAGCTGTGCAGCTCCTCCATTCCCTCAGCAGTACCCCCCCCCCCCCAAGGCAGAGAAGAGCTTGTTATCTCTGCACATTGCAAAAGGCATTAGCCAACAATAGGTAAACTTGGCAGGGGTAAAGTAAACTCTGGCGCAAGAGTTTGCTTAAGCCACAGGTGTTATGATGGTTTAAAGACAGAAACTATGTGTGGAATGAGATCAGAGCCCCTCTTTTTTGGCTCTTCTGGCTCCCAGCTCCTCTGTCAGCTCCTTGACCTTTGAGCAAGTGGCCAATGTTGAGCAGAAAGCAGGTTTGGTGAGCCTTTCCTAACACTCCCCATGAGAAAAACAAATTCAGATGTGACAGGATGAAAGGCCAGCAATGGGCTCCTGTCTTACCCCACTCCCAGTTCTCAGAGGATTGGGAGTATCAAGAAGTGACTGTCCCGTGATTATTTGGAACTTCCTCAGTTTGACATAGGACCGACTGTGTTCAGTAAAAGTCTTACTATTTAATTTTTTATGCCAATCAAATGGATGAAAAAACATTGTTCTCACTGTGTAAATATGAGAACACAGATTTTATGGGCTTGAATTTGGGGGTGGGGTAATGGGATTGAACTCAGGGGCACTCAACCACTGAGCCACATCCCCAGCCCTATTTTGTATTTTGTTTAGAGACAGGGTCTCACTGAGTTGCTTAGGGTCTCATCTTTGCTGATGCTGGCTTTGAATTCATGATCTTCCTGCCTCAACCTCCTGAGCGGCTGGGATTACAGGTGTGCGTCACCATGCCTGGCTTGGGCTTGAATTTTTTTGACTCCAGTCAATACATAAGGTTAGTTTTTTACTCCTTGAGATTAAAAAGGGAGATTCAGAGAAGGCACTATACTAGGCTTTGAGCTTACAGCACTGAACCACGTGGACAGTCCATGCTTGTTAGAGATTCAGTCCAGGGGGATGGACAAGCAGACTTCACAGGGTGGTAAGTGGAAGCTCCTGACCCAATCAGGGAAAAGAGGAGGCTCCAGACTACACTTGGACTGAATCCTAAAGTGTGTATAGTCATGAACTTCAGTTCTGCAGTCAGGCAGCCTGAGCTGGAAGCTGTGCTGTGCTCCTTTGAGCTGGTGATCTTGGACAAGTTAGTTGGCCTCTTTATGCCTCAGTTTCCTCATCTGTAAAATAAGGATGATAATGGTAATCTATTCCAAAGGGTTGTGAGAACTAAATGAGTTGATGCAAAGCACATAGAACAGTGCCTGGCCCATGGTGGACTTCTACTACATATTAACTGTCATTATTTTTACCTTGAAGGTTGTTGTAAGGATTAAATAATGTAACTTAGCTCAGAGTAAGTACTCAAGAAACATAAGCTGCCATTATCTTTCTTATTAAGTAGGCAGTTGCCATTACCAGCCAGGTGGATGGGAGGAGGTCTAGGAGAGGAATCCAAGACAGAAAGAATAGCATATGCAAAGGCCTGGAGGCCAAAGACAGCCTGGTACATTTGGCAAAGTCAAGAGGTTCAATTAGACTGGCGCATAGCCTGGGTTTCAGGAACGATGCAGGATGGGGCTGGAGAGGTGGAGGCCCCGCTGGATCTGGAGGCTCTGGAGTAATGAGCCTCCCTCGCTCCATAGACAGCTCTGCTGAGAGTGCCCAGGCTGATGAAGGCTTGCCTGGGGCAGGGGGAGACCAGCAGTATAAGGGGGGATGCTCTGTCCCTATCCCCTCCCTGCCCGGTGCCACTCTGTATGGAGCCGCTGGCTGTCAATTAGGCAGCCTTAGTGCAAGAGGCTCTCTTTCCTCATGCGATACATGTCACATCCGGGAACGATCAAAACAGCTTTGCTTTGGCAAAACGTCTTGTGCTGCATGTTTGTTCTTTGGTGTCTGAGTGTAACTCCTGTTGTTCCTCAGACACCCGTGATTTGCTGGTCTCTGACAGCCATTACCTGCTCAAAGTCTTTGCCTGCCACACAACCCACCTGGTGGCACCCCATTCCTTCTCTGTCATCCCCAGAGCTGTAAATGCCTCTCTAGGCCACAGGGGTTGGGGCCAGGACCGAATCAGACACAGCTGGTGAGGATAGCAAATTTTAGTAATCACCTCTTACCATTTGGAAACAGATACTGTGTGCCAGGTGCTTTGAAGGCCTTGTTTTCAATCTTCCCAACAATCCCACAGTTAAGGCGTCTTATCTTTATTTGGTTGAGGCATGCAGAACTAGCCCACATCCACACGGCTGATAAATGTGAAGAATAGAATTTGAACCCAGATCTCTGCTACCATCGCCTGAATGCTTGCCACCAGGCCTGGCTGCCTCTCTGCAGCTCACTGTCTCCCAGCCAGCTGATCCTGAAGGATCAGGATCCTTGGGACAGCTGGGATTCGACATAGGCAGTGGGGGAAACCCATGGTGGTCAGCTCATTGGATCCTGCCCCTGTAGGAGGACAGACCCCTTCAGGAATGCCAGGCCCCCAGTGCTGGTCTCCACAACTTGGGCCCTGACCAGCCCCTCATGCAGGCAGCCCCTCACCTGTCTCTTAAGCTCTGACACCTCTAATCCCCTTCCTGGCATGATCCCTTGGCCTCCCCCACTCTCTTGCCAGATCTCCACTTTGAGTTGAGGCATGTCAAGCAGCCAATCAGAAGTCACCTGTTACCATCATAAGAAGTACAAGCACAGCTCTTCCCTGTCCCCTGTCCCTGCTTTCTCCATGTTCTGGGACCCCTGAGGGGGTGAGAGCCAAAAAAGATACAGGGCCTCCATTTTGTGCTAAGTCCCATGAGGGCAGAGTCCTCTCTCTCATTCCCTAGTGCCTCAGTGCCTCGAACCTCAAGTTGGTGCTCAGAAAATCTGGGTCGAATAAGAATACCCACAGGTGCTATTGTTGGCTGAGCTGCACTGAACATTTCATTTACAAGATTCCACTTAGTGAGCCGGGCGCAGTGGCTCACGCCTGTAATCCCAGCACTTTGGGAGGCTGAGGCAGGAGGATCACGAGTTCAAAGCCAGCCTCAGCAATGGCGAGGCACTTAGCAACTCAGTGAGACCCTGTCTCTAAATAAAATACAAAAAAGGGCTGGGGATGTGACCCAGTGGTCGAGTGCCCCTGAGTTCAATCCCCAGTACCACAAAAAAAAAAAAAAAAAAAAAAAAAAAAAAGATTCCACTTAGCTCTGACAGTAACTATTCAAAGGAGGGATTGTTTTCCCCACAGGTGAGGAAACTGAGGCTCTGGAAGAGGGAGCATGTGCCACAGACCACAAGGAGGAGTGGAGCCGGGATCGCAAACTCAGGGCAGCCTGACCCTAAGCCTGTGCTCCTTAACGCCCATCCCAGACAGCCTCCTTCACGCAGGCAGTGGATGAACGGAGTCTCATCCCCAGTGCATCCCCAGTCAGCTGACCCCCTCCCGCCATCTCCCAGGCAGCTGGGGTCCTCTGCCCACGCTGCCCTCTCCGTTGGCCCACAGGCTCAAAGCAAAGCCTCTCCCAAGAAGACTTATTATTTCTAATCTTAGGAGAGAGCCCTCAGTTCAAAGCCATTTCCAATTCCATTCAAGTCAAGGAACAGTTCTCACTTTGCCTCTCTGACCCCCCTTCCGCCCCCACCTCCTCCTTCAACTGGCGCCAATAATGCAAGATAAATCTTTCCTCAGAAATATAATAGTTGTTCTTCCTCTTCCCGTTGAAGCCTCTGCCAGGTAATTAGCATACGCTGACACCTTGATAGACGAAAAGAAAGGCATGAGATAATTCCCTTTTTCTTTAACCATTATAGTATGAAGCAGCCTTTCAATTTGCCAGTTACCCAATCCAGCATTCCTGAACGCAGCCCACCGTGTGACATGTTATTCTAGCTGATCCTACCATCTCTGGTATTCATGGCCAACCCTGGGTCACACTTGACAGAGAAAATTCTCCCTCTTCACACTGACACCCCTCTGGTAGGAGAAGCAGCCAGGGTTCATATGATCTGGAAATTGTGGGGATGATGCGGTCATCCTTGGTTGGTCAACCCCAGTTGTCAGACTGAGGGCTTGCCTAGCTCCAGGGGACATTTTTGGAATCCCCTTCTCCTTTCCCTCTCGTTGCTCCCCTTCTTTGCTCTTTTCCCTTTCTTTGCTCCCCCAAAGAAGTTAACTTTTGAACAGACTTGGGGAGTCCATTTGGTGTAGCAGAAACCTCAGTTTGCAATTGATGGTTTTCTCTTTTCTCACCCACACACACACACACACACACACACACACACACATACACACACACATACACACACAAGATTTTGAACCTGGGACCTTGGCACTGTGCCCAACCTCTTTGAAGGAACTGTCCCTCTGTGGCCATAAACATGCTTACAGCGTGATTTTTCTCCTCAACATTTTTGGGGATAACAGGGAGAAACAAGTAACTTAATAACTTCATTTTATAAACCATTTATTAAGTGCTGGGCACTATTCTAGGCATTGGAAATACAAAGATGAACAAGACAGACAAAGGTCCAGCCTCTCCAGTCCAAGAAAGGATGTAGGATATTTTTTTATATCCGGTACTGGAGATTGAACAACCCAGGAGTATTCTAAGTCTGAGCTGTATCCCCAGCCTTTTTTTTTTTTTTTTTTTTTTTTTTTTTTTTTATGTGGTACCGGGGATTGAACTCAGGGGCACTCGTCCACTGGGTCACATCCCCAGCCCTTTTTTGTATTTTATTAGAGACAGGGTCTCACTGAGTTGCTAAGTGCCTCGCCATTGCTGAGGCTGGCTTTGAACTCGCGATCCTCCTGCCTCAGCCTCCCAAAGTGCTGGGATTACAGGCGTGCGCCACCGCGCCTGGCTATCCCCAGCCTTTTATAAAATTTTACTTTGAGATAATCTTGCTAAATTGCCCAGGCTAACCTTGACCTTGTGACCCTCTTGCCTCAGCCTCCCAACTAGCTGGGATTACAAGTGTGTGCCACCATGCTGGGCTGAAGGAATTATTATTACCAAGCCAGTAGAAGACATAATTTCAGATGGTAATGTGTGCTTTTTAAGGAAACAAGTGCAGAGATAGTAAGGGAGAAGAAGGACTATCTTTGACAGGGTGGCCAAAGAGGACCTGAGATCTGAACTGTTTTCACGAATGAAGGCAATTGAGCCACCCACATAAAGGATGGAGAAAGATGTTTCTGGAAGTGGGAACAGGGGTGCAGAGTTCTCAAAACCCCCGGGGTCCTGCATCAGGCCCAGTTTCTTTCAAGGGTCTGTCCCACTCTACATAGCTTTGACCGTCCCTAGTATTACAAGGGTGGACAAGGTAGGACAGGACAGTTGCTCATCCATTTGGTGAGGTAGAGAAATAGCCGCCCATGTCTACCAGTCAGCCAGGACCTCTAAGACCAGGGGACAGGTGTCATTGGAAATCAGATGCACTCTGTTATACTTACTGCCCATGGCTGCCCAAGGACATTTCCAGGCCCCATCTTTCAACTGCCTTTCTGAAGGACAGGTTCACTGCAGGCAGGAGGCTCAGATGCCTCAGTCTCTCCCCTTCCTGGTTTGCCAGGGACCCCTTTTGCTGGCCTAGGGCTGGAGTGGGGCATGGAAGTGAGAGCCTGCAGGTAGCCTCTGCCCACACAGATGCACCTCCTCTCCTCTCCTCTCCTTCAGCTAAGATACTTTTGTTGTTGTTGTTGTTTATCAAGGACACTCAACAAGCAGAGGGAAGAACAGAAAGGGGATGAAAAAAGGGAAATGCAGAAGCTGGGAAAGGCGTGTTCTCAGAGCTGGGGTTCCTGACTCTGAAGAAACTGAACCTTCTGGGGACTTAAACCCACCCAACCCCCATCACCTCTGTGGTTCCAGTTGCAGGACAGACTTCAGACAGCGCTGATGTGCTCACTGGCACTGGAGGGAAGGATAGCTGTGCTAGCTATTTTCTTGGGGAGAAGAGGGGCAGGGAGGGGGGCATCACACACAGGCCAGAGCCCAACTGAGTCTCACCAAGCCTGCTTCTTATGCTTCCCAGAGGGTCCTACTGGGACTCTCAGATGCTCAGCCTCTGAGTTCCTCTCCCCACCTCCCCCTCCCCCCATATTTTCACACATGGAAATCAGAGTGATTTCTTAAAATTATATGTGAATCAAATTATACCACTTATGGTTAAAAACCTCCACAAATACTATGATGGGCAAAAGAAGGATGGTCTGAATACATGGGTGGACCAGATGAACTGCTGCCTAGACCTCCCTTCAGGGAAAGCTTGTTGCCCCAGATGCTGGGGTACTGTGGTCAGAAGGCTCCAGCACTCAGTCCTTCTAGGGTTTCCAGCAACTGCAGGGAACAGCCTCATCCAAGGTCATGCCCCTGGCAGATGTCTACACTGCACGTGGGATGTGAAGGGCCAGCCATCAGCCCAACTCCAGACAACCCTGAAGTTCTAAAGCTGAAGTTCTAGAGTTCTTGTTCTAGAATTAAAACCCTGAAGTTCTAGAGTTCTAGTTCTAGAGCTCCCCACGACTTGACTGAGGTTGGTGCTGTACCCCAGCTCTTCTCCCTCTGCCCATTCCTGCCTCCTTCCCTTCCTCCACAGGCATTTAGCACAGTGTCTGGCACACAGCAGGTGCTCAGTAGCTCCTACCTACATCTATCACAGTGATTGAACATAGAAAGCACAAATTAAGCCGGGCGCGGTGGCGCACGCCTGTAATCCCAGCACTTTGGGAGGCTGAGGCAGGAGGATCGTGAGTTCAAAGCCAGCCTCAGCAATGGCGAGGCACTTAGCAACTCATTGAGACCCTGTCTCTAATAAAATACAAAAAAAGGGCTGGGGATGTGGCCCAGTGGTCAAGTGCCGCTGAGTTCAATCCCCAGTACCAAAAAAAAAAAAAAAAAAAGAAAGCACAAATTAAATATTTGTAAAAGAAAGAATTGTGAGAAAGAATGAGGCAGTGTCCACCAGTAGGCTTCCCTCTTAGAGCCTCCCCCGCCAAAGGGGTTCCTTCAATTCTTCTGTTTCCCAGATCTCTCTGGTGACCTGTCCAGAGGTCTGATGACAGGACTGTTCCTGTCTGTCCACTCCTACCTGCAAGCCCTGGGATCACAGCCTCTCTGACCATGGGCAGGGGGTCAGTGGTTATGAGCCAGGGCTCCAGAGGTAAACTACCTGGGTTTGAGTGAGATAAACATCAGGGAGTGAATTTCTGTGGCTCCCACTATAGCTTCTACCCAGTGTGGGCACAAGCAAGACTGGTTGGATGCCACAGAGAAGGAGACATCCCTGGCCACACTCTAAGGGTTTCTGCCCAGTCACTCAGCATTTGCCTTCTCCTTTCCCAGCCTGAGAACTACCACTATTCTTTCATGTGGCAGGTGGAGGTGGGGAAGGAAGACCATGGTGGTTATCATCACTCTTCCTATGCCCAGGGCTCCCTACCCACTCCCAGGCCCCCCTACCCACTCCCAGGCCCTAAGCTACTCTGCAGCCTCTGTGCTTCTGAACTCTGACCAAGCCACGACCTTTCCTTTGCTGCTTGCTGCCTCCTCTCCTCACACCAGGATCCAGCAGAGTCCCCTCCTCTACACAGCCTGTGACAGCTCAGGCCACACTGTGCCCTCCCTTTCCTGATCACCCACTACATATATCAACCAAATCAAGCATCCCTGAATTTGCTTCCTTAGACTGCCACAGGTTGTCATCTACCTGCCAGATATCCCCAAATCAACAACAATAATAGTGCTCCTTCACATCCAAGAATCCAGTGGGCAACCATGCAGAGGGACTCCATTTCTTTGATTTCTCTCTGTCTCCAGACAGTGGGCAGGATGAGAGTCATCTTCCCCACTCCACAGATAAGGCAACCTAGGTTCAGAGATGCTTATGTCAGTAGCACTTACCCCAACACATTCCCCTTTACCATTTCAGTAACTGGCACCACTACCCACCAACATGCCTCCTCTCCTCACACCAGGGTCCAGCAGATTCCCTCCTTTACATAGCCCAAAACAAGCATCACCGCGGTCCTTCACCTCATCCTTTCTTTCACAGCCAAACAGTCCCCAACCATGCTAATTATATCTGAATGTCTCCTTAGACAACTCCTCTCCAGCTAGATCTCCTTGGCCCATGTGAGATGACCACACCCCTCTCCTGGAAGATTGCAAAGTTCTCTGGCCTGCCTCTGCAAGGCCCCGCCCATTCTGTACATTGCATCAGAATGGTCTTTCTCTCATGCATTCATACACTCATTCTTTTTTTTTAATATTTATTTATTTACTTTAGTTGTACACAATTCAATGCATTTATGTTTACATGGTGCTGAGGATCGAACCCGGGCCGCACACGTGCGAGGCGAGCGCTCTACCACTGAGCCACAACCCCAGCCCCACTCATTCTTTTATTCAACAAATAGTTATTGAGTCTACTCTGTGTCAAGTACTGTTCTAGAAGCAGGATGCACAGCAATGAACCAAGTAAAACCATTGTCCTCATTGAGCTTGTATTCCAGTACAGAGATGAGGGACCATGATAAGTAATCAAGTAAATGTACAGTATTTGATAGTGATAAGTTCTATGGAAATAAACAAAGCAGAGGAGGGATCTAGGGAGAGCAGAGGAGGGAAATAGGGAGTGCCTAGAAAGGAGACGTGCTTGTTATTATTCAGCAGGACTGGGAGGGATGAGCAGATGTCTGAAAGAGCTGAAAGAGTGAGCCCTGTGGATGCCCAGAGCTGTTCCAGGCAGATGGAACAGGAAGTGCAAAATCCTGAGGTGGGATCATGTTTGGTGAGTTTCCACTTGAGGAAATGCACAGAAACCAGCAAGACTAGAGGAGTAAGAAAAGAGGGAGGGGCTGGGGTTGTGGCTCAATGGTAGAGTGCTTGCCTAGCATCTGTGAGTCACTGGGTTCAATCCTCAGCACCACATAAAAATAAATAAATAAAATAAAGGTATTGTGTCCATCTACAACTAAAAGAAAAAATAAATTAAAAAAAAAAGAAAAGAAAAGAGGAAGAGATTGGTCACCACAACTTATAGGGGCTTTAGGCCATCATAACAACTTTGGATTTGACTGAATGAGATATGGAGGGTTTGAGCAGAGGAGTGACATATCTACCTTGCGTTTTAACAGGATCCCCCTACCTGCTCATGAAGAATAAACCATATGGAGACAAGGATAAAAGCAGGGAGACCAGTTAGCAGGCCATTGCAGTCAGGCAGGGGAGAGACCGTGATGGCTTGGACCAAGGTGGTAGCTGCAGAAGTGGTAAGAAGTGGTCAGACCCTGGATGAGTTATGAAGAAGAGCTGACATGCTTGCTGATGACCTGCCTGCAGGGTGTGAAAGAGAGGAGCAGGAATGACACCAAGAATGAGGCAGATTTGATCTTGTCACCCCACTATTCCCCAGTAGTTCTGTCCAATCTCCAATCTCTTCCCATAGATCGTAAAGTCCTTTATGATGGATGGGAACCTTCTTCTCTTACCTTCCCCACACCCATGGTCCAATCTCAAGTAACACTGAACAATAATACTATTTAACAGTCATTGAATGTTAACCTCAAGTCAGGCCTAGGCTTAGCATTTTGCCGATGCCTTCTCATTCATTCTCTACAATAATTGCCCAATGAAATGGATCCTATTATTAACCCCTTATTATTAACATACCTATTTAGCAGAAGAGGAAACTGAGGCACATACAAGCTAAAACACTTGACCCAGGTCACAGAGCAATTAAATAGCAGACCCAGGATTTGAACCCAAGCTTCTGACTGAAGCTGTTTCTCTAATCACCATGGGAGATTGGAATTTTAGTTTCATAATCATCCATGATATCATTCTCTTAATCTTTGTGCCCTGAAACATGCAATTCCACAGGTCTAGAACATTCTCCTTCCCATCCCTCATGCACCCTTCAGCCCCTTATCCATAGCTTTGGCTAAATTGCCTTTCCGTGGGAATCCAGGTGGGAGTGTGCCTACTCTGTGCTCCCATTGCTGCTGTGCTGGCTTTGTGCCAGTTCTACCCACCTGGGGAAAGTCTGTATGGACCTGGGTCTCCTCCAAGAGACAGGTGCTCTCTGTGCACAGAGACCAGGTCTACTTGCTTCATAACTGTATCCACAGAGTGAAAAACAGGCACATAGGCACTAAATGATCTGTTGACTGATGAATGGGACAGAAACACAAACATTCCACCTCTACGAGGGATGTAGCTTCTATCCTCCCCCCACTAAATTCCTAGGTCTGTGCTCCACCACTTGGCCTTCTTGTCACCCTACCCTACTCCTTGCATAGTAGACACTTGCAGCTAGCATTCACTGAGTGCTTACTTTATAGTTTAAGCACTTTACATATATGCATAATCTCATTTAATTCTCCCAACACATCCATGGCATGAATATAATTATCTCCATCTCACAGATGAGGAAACTGAGGCTTTCTGAAGTTCAGTAAGTTCCCAAGGGTCAGGATGTGGTCCTGGAGTGCTAAACAAATAGTTGATGAATTGAACCTGACATTGGTGTTAACCGGCGCCTGCTTTCTCAGCGGGCACCGCTCTCAGCTCAAAGTCTGGCACAGAATGGGTGCTCAACAAGTGAGCAAAGTCGCAGTCCAGCTTGCAGGCAGGAGAGGAAGAGCTCCTCTCTCCTCACTCCTCTCCCATCATCCCCAGAACTCCGTCTCCTCATTCACTTCCCCTTCACACTCTTAATAAAAGCCCTGAGATTGACCGATTGAAGGGTGTGATTTCCCCGGGAAATCAGCATCATTTACATGGGAACATTCAAACAGGAACAGAATTCTTGCGTGAGGGCATAGGCTTCAGAAGACAGCTGTGGATGAAGGGGAGAAGAAGGCGCGGAGGGATGGGGAACGAT
Organism: Tamias sibiricus; assembly: GCA_025594165.1. NCBI lineage: Eukaryota > Metazoa > Chordata > Mammalia > Rodentia > Sciuridae > Tamias > Tamias sibiricus. The sequence continues at coordinate 69,953,269 of CM046662.1, forward strand.
CCTTTATTTATTTATTTCTCTCTATGAGCAGTCACCTTTCATTAAAACAGCCTCCGGATGTAGGTGCAATCAAACATTCATTAGACAAGCAAGGTACATTTTTTAAAAAACTAACAACGCCCAAACACACAGACACGCACGCACACACTCACGCACACGCACACACACACATCATACATGCAGCAATAATCAATCTGCGAAATGAAACGGGTCCTTCAGGCGAGAAAAGCAGATTGTGTTCCTCCGCACCAGGCTCCCCAGGCCCTGCGTCCCCCGCCCCTCGTGACCGCGGCTCCCGCACTGGCTCGCGCTTGCCCGCCGGGTCCCTTAACTGACTGCCCCTGAGCTATGACCTCCTTATCTCGGGCACCTGCGTGTGGCTGGGCCTTCGGAACCGCAGGCGATGCCCGGCAGCCCGGCCTGACACCCGGGGGTCCTTCCAGGCCTTCCTACTCCCCGCCTCTGCAGGGTTTCCCCACCGATCTGAATCGCCCTGAGTTCTCGCATCTGTTCGAAAATCCTGGCTAGAGGCTGAGCTCGGTGCTGGGGGTCCTCTGCACAGGACAGTGGGCATTTCCCCTGAGCCCGCCGCTTGGAAAAGTGGGGTGGGGGACTGCTGTCCAGCAGTGTTGGCTCAACCCTCCCCTCAATCAGGACCGGCTTCCTGGAGGAGGGGACGGCAGCGGAGCCGGGAATGGGGGCAAGGAAGTGGCTTGACAGATGGGGAGTGGGAAGCTCTTCCCAGCATATGGGGCCGCGTGGGCGGAAGGAGTCTGGGCCGGGCGGGGGGGGGGGATGGGGGCACAGGGCTGCGGAGACAGTCCCTGGAGCGGGGACACGCGCTGGAGTGGGGGTAGGCGTGTGAACGGGATGAAGAGGGGAGGAGGTAACCCCTCAAAGGTGGGGGCGGGGGAGTGGGGGTGGCCCTGGATGCGCTCACCCGGGAGCCTGCGGAAGGCGCTGCACGCCCAGCGCCTTGCACAAGGGCGCCCCCTGATGGCGCCTCGTGTGCTAGACACGGCTTCCTTTTTCTTCTGAAATGAGTTTTAATAGAATCCCTAATAAGCGCTTCCTAGGAGCCAGGCGTTGGACTGAGATCGATCTCCTTTTGGGGAGGCTACCCTGCCCATTTTACAGCTAAGAGAACGGAGGTCCAGTGAGGTCATGCAGATAGACTTGGCAAGAGCCAGGATTCCAATCTATGCATCCATTCACTCAACAATTAAGAAGTCCCTACTGTATGCTGGGGACTGGTGATACTGCAGTACACGGATGGACAGGTCCCTGGCCTCGCGGGGATTATAGTCTAGGTGAGGATACAGCGTGCAAGTAAACAAATAAATGAGCAAAATAATTTCAGTGCTGCGGGAGAAATAAACCAGGGTGTGGAGCTAGGGAGCAACTGTGCTCTCTCGGCTTCCCCCAGTCTGCCTCCCCCTCACTGCTCCCTGGGGGACCAGGATTTGTCAGCCTTGGCTTCAAGGCAGGCAACAAAGGAAGGTGGCTCTGGGGGGTGGAACTAAAATGGGGGGTGCCCATTCCCAAAGCCAGAGCTGCTACCATCATTGACAGCCACTCATATGCACCTGCAGCACCGGGCTTACCCACTGTAGCCAACTGGTTGAATTATTTCCACATCTCAACTCGATGAGTTTTTAATCTGTCTTTATACAGCAGTCAAGCTGCCTGTGCTGGGATTATTACCGAGTTCTCTGTGCATTGATCCTGCCTCCCCTGGCCATTCTGACCAAGTGAGGCTCTGAGATGGAGGCGGGAGGGGTCCTTGCTCTGGAAAAATTTAGGGGAGCATCAGAGCTTTCTGCGGATAGGGGCCTGCAGCACTCAGGTGTCAGACGCTCAGGATTTCAGAGTCACTGCCCTTAAAGCTAGGCTGCAGTCAGCGGGTAGGGGCTTAGGTATGAAGGGCAAAGTCTACAATTTAAGCTCAGGAGATGGGCTGTTTCAGCAGAAACAGGTTACTGTCTGTCTGGGCAGCTTTGCATCTCCAAAGGGAGAGATGAAAGAAGGAAGGCAAAGCTGAGATGGCCTAGGATGAGGATAGGTGGTCAGGAGAGAAGGGACTGATCCCAGTTATTTATAAGCTGTGTGCCCCTTGGGTGATTACTGGTTCCCTTCTCATGTGTAAAATAGGGGTGACTGCCTGGTGTATTAAATGAAGTGGTCTATGCACAGAGCCCCCACACAGCAGGCGCTTGGTAATGTCAGCTGTTATTAATATCATTATCTGTAACATGGGAGTAGTAGGCCTGGATCTGCTTCCTGGAGAGATCTCTTGTGAAACTTGAATGGACAGAGGTGCCAGGCCCACGTGAGGGACTATTGTTGTTGATTCCTGGCCAGCTCAGTGACGCTAATAAAGGTCTGAGGAGGCGTCAGGTAGACACATAAAGCCAGTCCTTCCCCCATTTGGTCAGTGACAGATACACTCAGTCTCGGACAGCTGTTCAGACATGCAGCTTAGATACACCCTCCCCTGCCTTCGGACCAGCCCAATAGTGGAGAGTGTGGGACAGAGGCTTCCACGTGGGACTTTTCATCTGCCATGGAACCAGTGGATATTTGAGTGGCCTTTCAGGCATGCCAATCTGAACATCATTCATTGCCCTAGGGCAAACCCAAACGCCCTTGCAGGGCCTGGGACTATCTTATCTTCTAATCCTGCCTTGGCTACTCTCGCTGGTTTTTTTGAACCAGGAATTGAACCCAGGGGCACTTAACCACTGAGCCACATCCCTAGCCCTTTTTATTTTTTATATTTTTTATTTGAAGACAGGGTCTCGCTAAGTTGCTCAGGGCCTGGCTAAGTTGCTGAGGCTGGCTTTGAACATGAAATCCTCCTGCCTCAGCCTCCTGAGCTTCTGGGATTACAGGCATGTGCCTCTACCTTTGTATGTGCAATACAGTCTCTTTTATAAACTCTACCCCTTTGAGGACAGGAACTTTCTCTATTGTTTCATCAATAGGAGATGATCAATAAATATTGAATGGAATTGACTCCACACTAGTTGATTCCTTTCCTACTGCTGAGGCTGATAGAACCTCTTGTTTCCCCTTCTAAAGCATACTGAATTCCTCTTGAAATATACACATTTGTGTCTGTCTCCTTTTCCAGACTCTAAACTCCACAAAGGCAGAGGCATCTCCTTGTTTACTGCTTTTTCTTTTCTCTTTTCTCTCTCTCTCTCTCTTTTTTTTTTTTTTTTTTTTTTTTTTTTTTTTTTTTTTTGATACTGGAGATTGAAACCAGGGGTGCTTTACCAATGAGCTACATCCCCATCCCCAGCCCTTTTTATTTTTTTCCTTTGAAACAAGCTCTCACTAAGTTGCTTAGGGCCTCAATAATTTGCTGAAGCTGGCCTTGAACTTGGAATCCTCCAGCCTCAGCCTCCTTGGGTAGCCCAGATTATAGGCCTGTGCTACCATGCCCAGCTTTACAGCTCTATCTAAAGTACTCCTTATGTAGTAGGTGTTCCAGAAAGATCCTGAATGAATAAGTAACTGGATGGCAGCACCTGCCTCCTCTTTGAGCCCCTCCTACTGACCCTCCATCCCCATCTTCTAGTGAATGACTTCCAGTGTCTTAGGATCAGCTCTTCACTCTTCCACTACGCCTCTCTTTCCCATCCTTCCTTCATAATCATCCACTCCCAGGCCACACCCCAGGCACTTTCAGGAGTGGTTGCCCCTCCCTGATGAAGAGAAGAGCCCACATTGTCCCTGCTCCAGCTCAGAGGGAGGGCAAGCCTGGCCTTCTTTCCACCTCCCAAGAACATAGCTCCAGTCTGCAGACAGGGAGGCTGGGCACCCCTCTGCGTCTCAAGGCAGCCAGGCCTAGCAAATGCCGAGTCATTGCTGGCTGGTGCCTGTCTCCAGCTTCTCCAGCCTGAGGAACCGCCAGGAGCAAACCCAGAAGAGCTGCTCTGGCAACATCCGAAGTGCTTCAAACCTGAAGCTGAGGGTGTCTGCCTCCCTTCCTGCAAACGCCCATCTCTGTCCTGGTAGTTGGAGGTCCAAAACTGGGAACCAGGCCTGGGTGGAACCACCAGTACTGTACCACCTCAGTGCCGCCTTCCCACTCCACTCTCCAATGCCAAGGGCCCCTGGTAATCAAGCCTCAGTTTCTCCTTGGAGCCCTCCCAGCTAAGGAACTGCCAAGGGTACATTTGCAGAGCTGCGCCAAAGCTGCAGTGCCTGTGAATGCTAATCATTAAGCCCCTACAAACTGCCTGTAGATAACCATAATCCCTTGTATTTATACAGCCCTGAGCACATTTCAAGGCATTTTCATATATATTATCTCATATGATCTCCTACCATAATCCTATTGGGTAGTTCTGGGAAGGGAATTAATGTCCTTATTTTGAAGAGGAGAAAACCAAGACTTAGAGAGGAAAGAATCTTGTCTGAGGTCACACAGCCTGTGGGGGCCAGAGCTGGACCCAGGATGCAGGTTCCTGATAGTCCAGGGCTCTTAATTGTCCCCTTGCCCAGGATCCAGAGGCTGAGGCCTGGAGCAGCCTACACAGTGCAAACCCTCCTGGCTCTTCCGCCCATGCCATTTTCTCTACTATGACAAATAGTTATTAAGCATATTTATATGACCTGAATTATCTATTTAATTCCCCAACATAACCATATAACACTGGCAATATTATTAGCCTCATTTTACAGATGAGATATCCAAGATCAGAGAAGTGAAAAAACTCACTTGGAGTCACACAGTCTGTTCAAAATCAGGATACAATTCTAGTCTGTTTGAATGAACTCAGACTTTAATCCTTACTGCTAGGCTCTTCCTGGCTTAACTGAGGACCCTATTCCAGAACTTCTCCCTTGGAGTTCAGGATCATTGGACAAATCTCTTTCTGTAGCTCTCTGCACTCCCAGGTCACTGTGTGTTCACCCCCTCATTTGACAAGTATTTCTGAGGCCTTCCTCCGTGGCCTGGCAATAAGAATACTACAGTGCACTATGGCTTCATCTCCTGCTCTGGAGTAGCTAGCCCAGGCTGGGGAAATCTAGGATGTCTTCCTAGAAGGGGTGCCCAAGATGAATACTGAAGGGTGAGTAGGGCACAAATGGCAGAGAAGTAAGTGGGAAGAGGGTTCCAAGCTAAAGGAGCAGACAAGAGGGGACAGGCCTGTCCAGGGACCCTGTAAGTGAGGCAGTGCGGCTGGAGCTAGGCAGCAAGAAGGAGGAGAGAGGAGAGGTGAGGCTTGTCCAACATTGGGGGTGGGGGAGAATGTGCCAGGGGAGTGACCCGGTCAAAGGTGTGATTGGATGCTATGGAGGCTGGGGAGAGGGTATAGCCCTGAGGACACTGCCCATTCTAGTTCAGGATCTTTCTGGTCACTTCTGGTGCTAAACCCTTGGAGCCCAGCCCTGAAGGTGTGGGGATGCAGGGAGGACAACCTTCTGGGCACCCTTGGCAGGGTATGGGGGAGCCTCCTGAGGCTTGGGGGAGTGTGGATGAGGTGAGTCCAAGCCTGCCCTCGGCAGCCCCCTGCAAGATGGCCATTTGAGAGCAGACAGAAGGAAGGGCATTTCAAGCAGAGGAAATAGATCTAGATCTACAAAGGTCCAGAGAACAGAGAGCAAGACTAGCCAGGGAGCTAGCACTGTTTGAGAGGGCCGACACCAGGGTCTGGAATGGGTGGATTCACTACTGTGCACTAGGGTCGAATCCAGGCCTTAATGGGTAAGACCCAGGACTCTGCGGCTAGGACCCCTGAGTTCAAATCCCAACTTCAACTAGCAAGGCATTCACGGCAAATTACTTTTTCTCTCTGGTTCTTCATTTTCTCATCTGTAAAATAGGGTTGTTGTGAGGATTAACCAAGATATACAAAGCACGTAGCATATAACAATCACTTAATGAACAAAACCTGTATTATTATCACCATCATTAATGTCATGAACAGCCTCACAGTGGGAAATCTAAGGTGGAATACAACTTCATAAGGGAGGAATCTCATTTTAAAAAGTAAAAACAAGTTGCAACGTGTGCTTATCTGTAATCTCCACATTCACAGAGACGTGTGAAATTTCATCCGCAACTATTTTCTCAGAGTGTCATCTCATCCCAAATCAAATGACGGATGTTGGATGTCACAGGAATGATAGGAGTATTACAGCAAGCAGCAGCCGGCTCGAGCAGGTGCAAGGGAGTGGAAGGGGCCTCTCTCAACCTCTGGAGGGGTAGCAACTGGGAGGGGGGCAATCCAGGGCCCCAAAGCAGCTCTACCTGCCCTAGTTAAGATGAAAGAATCAGCCAAGTTTTTCTGGAGTGAAGGCTCTGAGTCTGGGAGAGAGCCCATGCCATAGAAATTTGTAGTTTTCTAGATTCTGAATTAAATCTCTCTGAATCTGAATTAAGTTTGGGAATTAAAATTTTCAAGGTGTTACTGGGAATGGTGGCACAAGCCTGTAATCCCAGCAATTTGGGAGGCTGAGGTTTAAGACTCACAAGTTCCAGGCCAGCTTCAGCAACTTAGCAAGACCCTGTCTCAAAACAAAAATAAAAAGTGCTGGGGGTGTAGCTCAGTGGTAAAGCACCCTGGATTCCATCCCCAGTACCAAAGAGAGAGAGAGAGATTTGCAGGTATTTAACCATGAGACACACACAGGTCATATAAGTGCACCAGGACCAGAATTCTATCAACAGGTTCAAATCCCACTTGCATCTATATCATATGGACCTTAAATATGCTACTTCTAGCCAGGCACAGTGGCGCATGCCTGTAATCCCAGCACTTGGGAGGCTGAGGCAGGAGGATCGTGAGTTCAAAGCCAGCCTCAGCAATGGTGAGGCACTTAGCAACTCAGTGAGACCCTGTCTCTAATAAAATACAAAAAAAGGGCTGGGAATGTGGCCCAGTGGTTGAGTGCCCCTAAGTTCAATCTCTGGTACCCAAAAAAAAAAAAAAAAAAAAAAAAAAGCTACTTCTCTGGGTTTTGGTTTTCTTACCTATACTGGATAATAATTAGATCCATTTCAAGGTTTGTGTGAAGATACAATGAAATAATGCATCTAGGGCGCTTGATACAGTGGTAGCCCATGACCCAGACTCAACAACTAGAAATACCTCGTGCTGATTGAATGTTCTCCTTCTGAAAAGTTTGGCCAGCTTTGCTGAGGGGTGAGAGACAGGGTCCTCTCGGTCAGGGATGACAGACATCCCAAGGAGACCACTGTCCCTATAGGCAATGGCAGGTGGGCCTCCAGATATTGAAGAATCAGTGTCCTTACCAGAAGTGGGAACAAGTTGGGACTTGGCCTCAGCTGAGACAATAGAGAAAGTGGTCAAATCAGCCACCAGGCTGACTGGATAAGGACCCAAGGGCCTCGTGTTGCTCCTGAGCACCATAGGAGCATGCAGAGCTTGGGGCAGGGTGAGGTCTGCACTGCACATGCTGGGGATCGGGTCTTGGTGGAGGCAGAGCAAGGCCAATCATTTTCCTGGCCTTTTGAAATTTGGAAGCATGAAATTTTAAAAACAGCACACACAAGGAAATTTTTTTTTTTTTTTTTTTTTTTTTTTTTTTTTTTTTGCAGCTATTTTGGCATTTGGGGAGTAATTTACCAACTTCAAGTTCAACTTAATGAAGTTGGGGGTAGGCAGCTTCCAGGGGAGTTCTGCTTTCCAGCAATCTGCGGTCGCCCAGCCTGCAAAGAGGGCTGTGCCGGTGGTCAGTGGGGAGCACTAACAGTAACACGTTTTGTATTTGTCATCAGAATGGAGCCCCCGGGCACAGGGGTAGTGCCCATGACCGCTCAATGGTGTATTTGTCATGTGGCCACTGACACAATCAATTGACCCCCTTACACACCGGTGTTTATTAGCCATTGTATAAATATTTCACCCCTCCCTGGCTGACACATAATCTCTTCTTTGCTGCCTCTGACAAATGAACATTTCTCTGTAGACTCTTAAATGAGTATGTGTCACAGCTATGTCACTGATTAATTTTTTTTTACCACCACGAACAACGATGCATAGAAATGTAACTTATATTCATTTCCCGGCTTGAGCCCAGCTGTCTAAAAAATTCCACCAGCAGCTACGACTGACAGACAGCTATCCCAGCGCTTGGGCGTGCTGACATGTGGTTGTGTGAGTGCCAGCTTGTTAATTACTGGCTTTCTCTTCCGGCCTGGCTGCCGAGTAACCAGCCACAAGGACCTTAATCACTGTTGGGGCCGGGAAGGGCCTGCTGCAGAAGGCTCCAGGGGCCAGGTCCTCAGCCCAGCCTAACCACACATTGTTTTCCTCCAAGCATGGGCCACCTTTCCTATGGGTCTTCGTTTGAGACTGTCCCTGAAGTCACCTCAGTAATACTCATTGCCACTTTAAACTCTTCACCCACTGATCTGTGAGATCATGAGGGTAGGGACTGGATCTTGTTTGCTTAGCACAGGGCGGATGCACTAGAAATATCTGCTGACAGGAAATCAGCTATGGTGCAATTATTGAACAATGTGCCAGCCATCTGACCTGCATTGTTCATCTTTTCAACAGATATTCTCAGAGTACCTACTATGTGCTAGGTGTTCAGCCCATGAGCAAGACAGACAGGCCAATAGATCTAGAGCCGGAGGAAAAGGTGGTCATTGCTTGGTGGTGTTGGTGGGGGTAACGTGTGGTTTGACTGGAGTGGGAACTGGCCCCCGGAGCCCTTTGCAGGTGTACCAGTGACTAGAGTGCTTGTGGCTGGTTACTTGGATGAGGTTTAGGTTTAGTAGAGGAAGACCAGAGGGTCTGGGAACATGCACTGATTGTTCTTTGTTTGCAGCTGAGGAATCTAAAGGACAGGTTTTGCCGTAAGCATGCCATCTGTCCCCAGAGCCTACACACCTCAGTCAACCACCCCAACCTTGCTGTCCTTTCCCTTGGCTACCTCAGTTTCTCCTCTACTGTAGCTCTCTCCCCCTTCCTGTTTTCCTTTATACTTTCCTCTTCTCCACAGGTTCTCGAGTCACCTTGGGCTGCTAAGCCAACTCAGCATCCCTGACCCCACCCTGCCCCTGTCCATCTGCTGCTTCCCCTCTCCACCCACCCACTGGCACTAGGCTGAGCATTAGCAGGTGTCTAGGCTGCCCCTACCCCACCCCTACCTCCATGCACCTGTGTCCCTTCCCTGATGTCACAGATCCTGGCTGAGAGCCAAGTACACACACCTGGGGTCACTTCTGGAAGACTGACCAGTTCACACCAGCTCTACCACTGCCTGTGGGCTGCAGGAGACTGACCTGAGGAAGGCACCCCTCTAAAGCCCGAGCAATCTTGGGCAGCGTTCAGGGCAGGGCCACATACTCAGGGGACTGATGCCGTATCCTGATGTCATATGCTGGCGCCACGTCCATGGAGCCCAAATGAATCAATCAGATCCACTGATGCATGTGGTGAGGTGAAGAGCATGCGGGAGGCTCCAGCAGAACCCCGTCTATTTACCGACCATGCACCCTGGGGCAAGTCACTCCATTGCTGGTCTCGTATGCTGGAGATGCTAGTTCCTATGCGTGTGGGGCAGCTCCCAGCAGAGCACCTGACACATGATAGGTGCACAGTAAACAGCAGTATCCTTGCTTCCCTCTTCAGTCATCTCCCAGTCAAAGAACAAAAGCCAGGCAATACTTGTGCCTGTTGATATCCCAGCCCACATCAACCCAGGAGGTGGCCACCAAACCCCAAGGGAGTAGCACTGTCCCTCTTCTTGCCCCAGGCTTTGCTGGTATGGGGGGAGGGGCAGATCAGGGCAGGTGAAAACTGCTGGGAGTTGGCTGCCCGAGGATGTGCTTTCACCTGTAATCAGATCACCCAAAACCCGCAGCACTGAACCAACTGCCAGTTTACAGTGTGTTAACTTACCGAGAAGTCACCAAACCCCAGAGTTAGGTAGACTGACTCCCTTCCATTGCCGAAGAAATCGAGGCCCAAAGAGGTTAAGGCAACTGCAAAAAGTACACGGGCAGTCAGGACTTGAACCTGGGTCTACCTCCTTCTCATTGCAGAGCTCTTAATCCTCACCCTCTGCTGTCTCCCTCACACCCTCTCCCGCAGCCACAGCAGACCCCCTGTCCTATGATGTTGTCCAGAGCCTGCTCTGACATCAAGGCCCCAGGCTGCCCTGCCCCACCTGCTGGGTCTCAGTGGAGGGGGGCTGGGGCAGAGGAAGAAGTCCAGATGACACAGAGCTGGATTGGGTCTGGGGGGCAGAAGGCCTAAGGAAGGGACCAATGCAAGAAAGGGGCCCCACACAACTGGCCCTTCAGCTGGCAGGTCAGTTGTGCCATCCTCTGTACATTTCCTTGTTCGAAATGGAGCGCTGAACCCCGGAAATCAGGACAAAAGCACCACCCACAGCTCTGGTCTTGATGACTCAGATTCCACCTCCCACAGCCTCCTCCTGTGTGTGTTTCTGAATGTGTGTACCCGCGCGTGCGCCCGCCAGCGCGCAAGGCTGTCAGCTGTGTGTGTGTGTGCCTGTGTGTGTGTGTGTGTGTGTGTGCACGCACACATATGCATGCCCAGGGATGAGCCCACATATGCACATGCCTGTCTTCAAGACCAAGCCCTCAGCACAAGATGACAAACAAAGGTCAATGATAATCATAGCAACAGCAGCCACTTGCTTCTTATGTTCAAAGGCCCTTCGCTAAGCACTTGACATGCATTATAGCAAGGAATTTTTACAATAGCCTTATGAGGTATTATCATTTAATCCCATGCTACTGATGATGAAACTGAGACTCAGAGAAGTTAAACTTCTTTTCCAAGGTCACACAGCCAGGAAATGGTGAAATTATCAAATGCCAAAGTCTGTGGGCAATAAGCTGTGCCTCCCTCCTTGCCCCCCTTTAAGGAGTTTAAAGAGAAAACCCCCTAGGGGTCATTTATAACCAGAAGTCAGTCAGGGTTCTGGAAGGAAAGGGTGCCAGAAGCCAGCGTCTTAGAGAAGTGGGGGGTGGGGGATGGCAAATAGACGTGTGAGCAAGAGGGGGCAGGGCAGCTGTCTCAGAACAGGTGTCAGAAGCTGTGACAGCCACTTAGAACCACAGTGGCAAGCCTCCTTTACATGGCGATTTGCATATATTTGCATGTATTTGCATCACCAAATCTGTGGAATCGGCCTTAATGGTCCCTGCCTCAGAAGACTGGCAGAAGCTGAGAGGGTGGGAGTGACAGGGAGGGCCTGGGGAATTCGGGAAGGGAATGAGGGGAGAGGCAGTACTGTCGTGGCCCTGGGTGGCACAGGGCACCGCTGATAGTGTCTAGGGAAGAGAAGGAAGAATCTCTCCTAAGTCCCCTGGAGATCCTCCTTGCCCCGTCCATTTACTGAAGACAGCAAGGAAAAGGACTGAGGATACAGAAATCTGGGAGAGCAGAGGAGATTTGGGGACCCAGGCCAGTGGGCAACGCTGAGAGCTTTGAACTGCTTCTAGCCGCTGGAGGGCCGCCTACTCGGCCCTCGGAGGTCAGTAGCTCGGTATTGGCGCGCCATCTCGTGGACATATGCGGAAACGCGTTCTCTTTCCACCCTCTCTGGCCGCAGCCCAATCCTGCAGCTGCCTGAGCAAAAACACGTGTCCGCTTTGCCTGCGCCCAGCAGGTACATGGTGGAACCTGAATCAACAGCCTGCAATCTGAGCTGGCATAGGGGCTTGCAATTTTCCATAAGATCATGGGTAGAAAGTTGCCCACGGGCCAGGGTATGGTGAATGGGCTAGTATAGCTTAATGGTGGAGAGTCAGAAAAAAAGGGCTGTGCCAGTCCCAAAAGTGTGACCTTGGCAAGTTTTCTCACCTATAAATGGGGGTGATAAGAAGGGGTGAGAATGAAAGGAGATAATACATGTTACAAGCTTACTGTCAGGGTCAGTAAGTTACTAAATAAAGTAAGTGAGATACCCAAAGCACAAAATTTAAGGACTTGGGATTTGTTTGACCTTGAGACCTCCTTGAAATGGGTGCCCTAGGCTTCTTACTCTTTTCATCCTAGTCCTGGCCCAGTCTAGTAGCCAGTGCCTAGCATGGGAGGAGCACTGGATCAGCAGGAGGTGTTGTTGTTGTCAGTACTGTGAGGATGATAAGGCCTTGGGAAGGCAGCACCCCAGTCCCACTCTCATCAGAGATGAGAAGCTAGAGGTGAAGGGCTGCTTTCCTGTGAGTCAGGAATAAAGAGGAAGAGTGCCAGGCATGGTGGTGCATGCCTGTAATCCCAGAAGCTCAGAAGGCTGAGGCAGGAGATTCGTGAGTCCAAAGGAATTTAGCAAGGTCCTGAGCATTTTATTATGACCCTGTGTCATAATAAAATATAAAAAAAAAGGGCCAAGGATGTGGCTCAGTGGTTAAGCACCGCTGTGTCAATCCCCGATACCAAAAAAGAAAAGAAAAAGAAAAAAAAAAAAAAGGAATAAAAAGGAAGTCACTGGCAAATAGGAGTAAAGGGCCACAGTAGATCACAAACCTTGTAGGACCTCTCCGATTTCCCCGTGAGCATCTGATATAAAAGGGATTCAGACCTGGCTCACAGAAGGTCAGTGTGATATTCTGGTGAGAGCTGGAAGTGGACTGCTACTACTTAGAGTAGTCCTAAAGGACTGTGGAGAAGAGGAGTCCCAGCTTGCAAAGCTGGAGCAGTACACTTGGGAATCAGTATTGTCTCAACATAAAGGTAACCTAATTGTGGTTATTCCTTGACTCCTGGGGAATAATGAATGGCTTGCTTGGCTAATCAGGACACTGAAGGACAGAAACCAAAGGTCAGTGACAAGGTAATCTAGAAAGAGGTAGATGGATGGATTGCTGGGAGTGGGCACTGAGTGGGCAAACCTCCGGGTCTCAAGTAGAGATCTTAAAGAGCGTCTGCTTCCAAGAGGTTCTCAACAAGGAGATGGAACGATGCCTCTGGTGAGTGAGTCTCTCTCCTTGTCCACCCAAATACCTGCACCATAGCCTTGCAGAGAGTGGTCATAGTGCCAGGCATGGAGGCTATGCATGTGCTCAACTGCCCTCTCCCCTGGCTCAGCTAGCTCTCCCAGTCCAAGTGCTCAACCTTCCAATAGCCAGGACCGATGCTGAGCCCTCAGTGTGGTTCCCTTCCTCCAAAAACCATCCAACTGGTGGCAGGTCAATTATACTGGGCCCCTTCCTTTCACCCTGAAGGGGACAGTGATTTGTCCTTAATGGAATCAGTGTCTTCTCCACACCTGGGCTCATCTACTTCATCCACAGTGCTTCTACCAAAGAAGGTCCAATAATAGTGTCATATAAGACCTTAATAGTTTCAACTCTTACATTTAGGTCTTTGATCCATTTGGACTTAATTTTCGTGTGTAAAGTGAGGTAATAATGGGGTGCTGATCATCAGACTCCTCGCTCTAACTTAGTTGTGCCTCATTGCCCAGAAGCTCCAGCCTGGAAGAACACGAGGGCAGCCTCTTGAGTACCATGAAGATGCTGGCACAGCATGGTACCTGGTATTTGTTTTGAACAATGCCCCCTATTCAGAGAAATTGCAGGTCCCAAAGTCAAATGTGGAAGTGGAGGTGACCCATGATTCCACACTTACATTTGTGGAATACTTGCCTCCTGTCCCCAACACTTCGGGCTCTGCCAATGAGAGATCCTAGTTTCCAGGAAGGTCGAACTTATACCAAGGGAACACTGAACTGGAAGCTGGAAGTGCCATCTGGCCACCATAAGCTCCTCATGCCAATGGACCAATAGGCAAAGAAGGGCATTACTGTACTGGCCAGGGTCCCTGCTCCCCTGCTCCTGATGGCCCTGCTGAGGGTGCAATGCATATTGATACAATGAAGACGGGAGGACTATGTCTGGACCCAGCCCGGGATTCACCGCAGCGTATCTTAGAACCTCCATCCAGTAGTAACCGAGGAGAGACTATCTCAACAATGACCACGCTGAAAGGGCAGGGCATCTAAGAGACCAGATGTCTCAGGAATAAAAGTATGGGTAACCTCATGGGACAAGCAGGCCATCTCTGAAGAGGGCTGGTTGAGGGTAAGGGAGAGAGGAGGATAATACCAATGAAGGACCCAGGACAAGCAAAAGCAATGGGGACTGGGCCTTGCTTCACCACCCTCTTGCTTTTGTCTTCCCTGAGATTACATCTGGCACAACCTTGAGGGGGACCTGTTGACGGTGGACGATACCTCCTCTCTTGAGGAAAAGGACATTCTTGTTCTCACAGAAAAATAGCAGGGGGTGGGGGCAAATTATGGTGTAGATGTCAGATACAGAAGGAAGACATGAGGGGGTCTCAGAGGGACATGAGAGGTGGGCTGCATCAACACAAACCTTTCTTCTCAACCCCTTGACTACTTCTTTGCTCTCTCTGAGGCTGCTCCTCCACTCTCAGACTTGGCTTAGGTATCACATGGTATAGGGGATCTGATTTCCAAGTGCCATGAAGGACCAGGCAACAGAACCCAGGAGCATGGGATATTCACTCTCTGGGGTGAATTTGACTCATTGGAGACTGTGAGGGCAGGAGCTGTGGACCACCTCAAGGTGTGTCTCCTCTGTGCCTCCTGGAAGAGTCCCACCCAGTGCTGAGCAACCCTCAGGGTCTCCCTGAGGCTCCTCTGAAGCTATGGTCAGGACAGTAGGGCATGGCACCACCTGTCTGGCATCTTCCTTCATCCTATTTTCTTCCTTCTCACCCTCAGCTCCCTATGCTTCCACCTGAACCTGCCCTGAGGAGCTGTCTCCCCGTCTGTGTCCCACACTGGTCACTGTGGGAACCTGAATTTGACCACTTCAGTACCTCCACTGAAGTCAAAAAAAGAAAGACCCCAGTGAGGAGGAAAGAACCAGCTACTTTCCAGGTGGAGGAGAAAGGGGTGCATATTGATAGATGAGGGAGGAAGGGGCAGGCAGGGGCAGAAAGTGAGGAGACCAGAGGGCAGGAAGTTAGGTCCAAGAGAAAGTTGTCCCCAGCACATGGGTCTGAGCGGGGAGTTTCCCGGGAGGGAGTGTTTGAGTCCTGGAGATGAGAATGGAGGACAACTTTCCCTCCTCCCCTTGAATGGACACCATCATCCAATCAAAGCTGGCAGTGGGTTCTGAGCCCCTTGGGTCTAGGCATTCCTGGTTGAGCTCTGGACAGTGACAACATCATGAGTGAGTGGATGGTGCTGGAGCAGAAGGCAGCACCAGGCAGAAGGTCCTGACAGCACAGCAGTGACCGCCCTTTTCTCTAGTTCAGGAAGATCAAGAGAGGCTTGAGCTGAGGGACCCTCTCTTAGCCTAGGTTTTTGCTATGGTCTGAATATTTGGGCTTCTCCAAACCTCATGTTGAAACTTAATTCCTAGTGCAATGGTATTAGGAAGTGGGGCCTTTAGGATGTGACTAGAAATGGACTAGTGCCTTGTAAAAAGGCTTAGGGTGTGAGTTTGCTCCTCACATCCCTTCCTTCACGAGGCCACAGTTTTTGTCCCTTCCAGAGGATGCAGCAACAAGACACCTTCTTAGAAGCAGAGAGAAGCCCTTCACTAGATATTCAACCTGACAGGGCCTTGATCTTGAACTTCCTAACATTCAAACTATACAAAATACATTTCTATAGTTTATAAATTAACTACTCTGAAGCATTTTGTTATAGCAGCACAAACAGACTAAGACAGTTTCCCACAACCTGGCTACTCCCAATGCCCAGGTTCATAAACACTGCAGGTGCACAGCACAATCCCATCTTCAGAGCACTGCCTCTTGCTCCAGTCAAGTTTTGTGCAGCAGTTTGGTGGTTTACAGGGAGGTAGGGCAGGAGACTGAGCAAAGAGACCAAATGTCCCTAGTATTGCTCCTGCATTCACCCCATCTTTCACTCCCCTTGTCTTTCTCTGGGTATGTGGGGGTGCACCAGTCTTTCAGGGGGTATACTGCTTCAAATTGTGGTCTGCTAGTTCCTGGGGTAATCCCTGTCGTTTCTCTACCTCCAGGAAGAGCCCCACCTCTGCATTTTTGAGGCAGAAAGAAGTAAGGGGAGATGAGGGACCTGAGCTCTGGGTAGTCTGCAGTGTGCCCTGCCTGCCTGGATACAAAAATGGGATTGGAGGGGACCGTCTTGGACAAAGTTGCATGCAGGGTATTTTTTTCTAGGGAGGGGTCTGTATCTGTCATCAGATTCTCAAAAAAGTTTAAGGCGTACCTGTGTTATCTAGCATGGGAGCCAGTAGCCACATGTGGCTGTTTAATTGCACTAAAATGAAAAATTCAGCTCTTGTGGCTCACCAGGCACATTTCTTTCTCTCTCTTTGTTTCTTCCTTCCTTCCCTCCCTTGATCATTCATTTGTTCTTTTTTTTTTTTTTCTTTTCTTTTTTAACTTGAACCCAGGAACACTTTACCACTGAGCTACGTTGCTAAATTGCTTGAGGATCTCTCTAAACCGAAGAGGCCAACCTCGAAATTGTAATCCTCCTGCCTCAGTCTCCCAAGTTGCTGGGATTATAGGCGTGTGCCACTATGCCTGGCTACCAGCCACATTTCAAGGTCTCCATGGCCACATGTGGCTAATGGCTACCACACTAGACAGCACAGACATGGAACATGCCAATTATTGTAGAAAATTCTATTGGACAGCACTGTCCATTAACTTTTTACCTAAAGAAACCGAGTCCCTAAGAGGGTATGACTTGCGCAAGGCCCAAGGAGTTTAGTGGTAGTTATAGTACTTGATAAAGTATTGTAAAATTGCATAAAAACTTGTCTTCTTATAAATACAGCTCACACCAACAGGGTGGCAGGAGGCTGGGTCCAGTTGTGGGGGGTGAGGATGGGGGGAAGGGAGGTATTCTACATTTGTTCCTCCCTTTCCCCCTCCCCAGGCCTGCCCCAGCCTACTGGATAAAGAAGGCTTAGAGGCCTGGAACTTTCTCCCCTCCCCCATGATGACCTCATCCTCACAAATATGTGAGGGCAATGGGAGGGCCTGGGTGGAGGGTAGCTCTGGAACCTGGGGGAAATGGCAGGGGACTGTGCTGAAGTTGCTAGTCTCTATTCCCTCAAAATTCCAACCTGAATCTATCACCCCATGCTTAAACTCCTCCCTGCCTCCCCATGGCTCATGAAATGGTGATCAAATCCCAACCAAGAACCACAGGAGCCTGTATGGCCTGGCTCCTGAGGTCCCTTCATTCTCAGCTGATCCCACTCTCTCTGTCTCTTTGCCCTCTCTCACTCATCAGACTTGCTCCTGCCTTAGGGCCTTTGCACTTGGGGCTCCTCTGCCCAGACCGCTCTCCTACCCATATCCACTTCTACCCATCTCTCTGACCTCAATTCAAGCAGAGATTTTTGGAGAAACCTTCCTAGATCCCCAGATCAGGTCAGTTGCCTCTGTTATATGTTCTTATAGAATGTCCTTTGTAATCATACATTTATTTAGGGGTTCTTTTGGTAAATGTCTCCCTTACCTAGCAGATCATTCTCTTCATAATCTGTTGTGCACTTTTTTTGTGTCTCTTTCTTGAGCCATGGTTGATCCCAAATATTATGCTCAATAAAAATATGAGAAAAATGAGTCGGGCACTCAGGCACATGCCTGTAACTCTGGAGGCTGCGGCAGGAGGATCACAAGTTCAAAGCCAGACTCAGTAACTTATTGAGGCCTTAAGTAACTTAGCAAGCACTCAAATTGTCTCAAAATTTTAAAAAAAGGCTGGGGATGTGGCTTAGTGTTTAAGTGCCCCTGGGTTCAATTCCTGGTACAAAAAAAAAAAAAGAGGGTGGGGTGTAGGGAGAGAGAAACGAAATGACTGACTAGGAGTGCTCCCTCCTTCAAGAAACAAACATACTTAGAGACCTCTCCTCCCAGCTGGCCCATCTCATCAGGACCAAATGTGGGTGATGACTGTACCCTCTACCATCCAGAAGGGGAAGGCAGGGGAAAGAGTGAAACCTGGAGGCCACTGGCAACAATGGAGGTGATCAGGAGTTGTAGGAGTGATAGGATATTGGATAAGAACTAACAAAAGAGGTGGAACTAACAAGATGACAACCAGGAATCTTGGGAGATGGTAGAAATACAATAAGGT
Source organism: Tamias sibiricus (assembly GCA_025594165.1). NCBI lineage: Eukaryota > Metazoa > Chordata > Mammalia > Rodentia > Sciuridae > Tamias > Tamias sibiricus. The sequence continues at coordinate 69,971,350 of CM046662.1, forward strand.
ATAGAGTGTGGTCTAATTGGGAATAAGATGCCACAGACTGATTGATTAAAACAGATAATAGGAAGCCAGTAGCAGTGGTGCACACTTGTAATCCCAGTGACTCTGGAGGCTGAGGCAGGAGGATGGTGAGTTTGAGGGCAGCCTCTGCAACTTAGCAAGAGCCTATCCCAAAATAAAAAAGAATGGCTGGGGATATAGCTTGGTGGTAGAGTACCCCTGGATTCAATCCCCAGTGCTACAATAAAAAATTAATAAAACAGGTAATAGAATATGCCAGGGTGAGGGGGTAGCCAGCAAGCTGGATATATTGCAGAGATACTTTGGAAGTCACTGGTAAAAATACAAGGAACGGGAAACTGTTATGGAGCATTTACTGTGTGTCAGGTGCCTTCCACATATTACCCATATATTTCTGTGGATTAATCTTCACAACAATCCTGTCAGCATTTCTATTTTGCAGAATAGGAAACTGAGGCACAAAGGGCTAAGTGACCTGCTCAGGTCACAGCCAGTTAAGGTGGAGTTAAGGTTTTACTGTAGAGACTTTGCTATTAATTACTACACACCATCCCCTTTTTGTGAACAAAGTGGCTTCCACGGTGATTTTGGCTACCATAGTCTACTGTTTGGGCAGGAGCAAAGAGAGAAATGAAAGGAGGTATTCAAGAATTCTCTTGCACCAGTTCTGCCCTGTTCTCTACTCATGGGTATTTCTTTTGTTCTATGTGTTAAGATTTAAGATTTAAGCAAAGGTTGTGGCTCAGTGGTAGAGTGCTCACCTGACACGTGTGAGGTACTGGGTTCGATCCTCAGCACCGCATAAAAATAAAATAAAGAGCTGGGTGCGGTGGTGCATGCCTGTAATCCCAGTACTTGGGAGGCTGAGGCAGGAGGATTGAGAGTTCAAAGCCAGCCTCAGCAATGGCGAGGCACTTAGCAACTCAGTGAGACCCTGTCTCTAATAAAATACAAAAAAGGGCTGGGGATGTGGCCCAGTGGTAGAGTGCCCCTGAGTTCAATCCCCAGCACCAAAAAAAAAAAAAAAAAAAAAAAAAAAAAAAAAAAAAAACAAATAAATAAAATTTTAAAAAATTAAATTAAACAAAGATATTGTGTCCACCTTTAAAAAAAAAAAAAAAACCTTAAAAAAAGATATAAGATTTACTAATATCATATTCCTTTCTCCCTGCCTACAAAATGCCCAAGAGGTTAAATCAACTGCATAAAAAGCATGGGAGAAAGACTGGGCAGAACTTTAGGGAAATAAAGTTTTGGAGGATGAGAAGTGCCAGATAGCTGATGTTTGTGAGCAACACAGAAGTGTTGTTATAGGTTGTAAGATCTTTGGAGAGATGAAACTTTGGAGAACCTGTTCGTTCTTTCTGGTTTCTGCACTGCATCTTTTTCGTTTTGTTTTGTTTTGTTTTTTTGGTGGGGAGGTGGGTACTGGGGATTGAACTCATCAGCACTCAGCCACGAGCCACATCCCTAGCCCTGTTTTGTATTTTGTTTAAGACAGGGTCTCACTGAGTTGCTTAGCACCTTACTTTTGCTGAGCCTTGTGCCTTTTTTTTTTTTTTTTTTTTAATTTTTTTAGTTGTAGAGGGACACACAATCTTTGTTTATTAGTTTATTTTTTATGTGGTGCTGAGGATTGAACCAGTGCCTCACACATGCTAGACAAGTGCTCTGCCACTGAGCTACATAGCCCCAGCCCTTGTGCCTTGTTTTAAAGTTATGACTCCATGCCGGGCGCGGTGGTGCACGCCTGTAATCCCAGCACTTGAGAGGCTGAGGCAGGAGGATCCAGTGTTCAAAGCCAGCCTCAGCAATGGCGAGGCACTTGGCAACTCAGTGAGACCCTGTCTCTAAATAAAATATTAAAAAAAAGGGCTGGGGATATGGCCCAGTGGTCGAGTGCCCCTGAGTTCAATCCCCAGTACCAAAAAAAAAAAAAGTTATGACTCCATGCATATTTTGGCTCATGTGGGCCCTGTGCCTTATGTTTGGTTTTTGTTTTTTTGACTTGTGGTTCTAGGGTTTGAACCCAGGGCCTTAAACATGCTGGGCAAGTATATTTGGGTTACACAGAGTAGGCAGATCGAATGGTGATGGTGGGTAATGCAGTCTTTCCAGCTATGATAAACTAGGTCTATAGGCTTCTAGGGTTACAGTTTGCAGTGACTCCTTCCTCATACCCTTTGTCTAATAGTTTCTGAGGGACCCACAGAAGGTACCCCAAAAGGAAAAGCAGCTCAGCCCAGATTATCAGCTGCAGCTATCTCTGGATTATTCCCTTGCCCAATCTGGCATTACTGATCTTGCTGCAAGGATAACATTGGTTATCTTGGACAGTGAGGATAAGAGGATCTGACTAAGGCACGGGGACCCAAGATCACTTCCCAGGGAAGATGTTCCTCCAAGGGATTATCCACCCACCCACCCAGTCTCACTTTTCTTCCTGTGACCTTGTTCACCTCTCATATTACCATTCCCTCTGCTTCTCCTCTAGGATGACTTCAGCTCTCCCAGGACATTCTGTGACCACTCCCCTGTTCAATTTCTCAGACCAACAGCCCTTGCCCACCCTGATCATCTTGGAGACTTACACCCCTGCAAAGAGGGACTCTCCATTGCTGAGTATTTAGGGACAACATCAAGCCCCAGAATCCACACTCCCTTCCCTGAGCCCACTGACCTGCTTTCTGCCCATCTAGGGGCAGAAAGGGCCAAGGCTGACATCTCCAGAAGGCCTGCTCTGTGTGAGGCTGAAGTCCTTATGCCTCTCATGGAACCTGGGCTATACTCACTCAGAGGAGTAGAGGAGGGCAGGGAGCACCTGCTGCTCTGCAGGAGGATGGAGAAAGACTCCACTGCACCCACATTTAGATGCACAGGGGCTTTAGTTGTTGCCTCTGGAATCTGGGATGCTCCTACCTGCTGACTTTGCTTTCATTTATTTCTATCTTGACCACTTCTGCATTTACAAAGACTGAATTTTTAAAAAAAAAATGGAAATGGGGAAGAAAAGACCTGCACCTCCTCCACTGGAGCCTGAAGCCTAAGGACATTCCCTCTTCAGCTCCCAATGGCCCTAGAATCAAAGTGTTCTCTTTGCCCAGCTGTGCACAGCCTACAGGATTCCTCTTGAATCTGCCCTATGCCCTCAGCGATGGATTATGGGGACATAGAGAGGAAACACAGGGGGAAGCAGAGGGAAACACAGAGAGACAGAAGACAGACACACAGAGAATACCACAAAAAGATTTAGATTAAAGAGAGATAGAAATGCATTCACCAGAGGACAGGAGAAAAGAGAGGAGGGGAGAGAAAGACAGAGAAAGAGAAAGAAGTAGAGATACAGAGAAAGAAAAGAAAGGATGAAAAAGGGAGCCAGGGAGAAAGAGAAGGAAGGTAGAATGCAAGAATCAGAAGCCTCCACCCACTCCACATCATTGAACCAAAGAAGGGAAGTGGGGTCTGAGGGAGGAAGCCTGACCTCCCTGTCTGTGGCTTTGCCATGACCCTCTGGCCCTGGTGTCCTTAACTTTGAGTCGGTGAACTTTGATGGGAAAAAAGATATTATTTTCACCAATCTCTAGCTGAAGCTTAGTATTTCCTTCAATTATGACAACAGTCATGTTAGCCATAACTATATACGCATGTTTTCATATCCTAGTACAGTATTATAGATCTTTTGAAATATCATTTATGCTCTTCACTTCTTGAAAATTATGTGAGGCATCAACCTAACACTAGATCTTATTTAGAGCATTAGTAGGGGGCTAGGGTCATGTCTCAGTGGTAGAGCACTTGCCTAGCACGTGTGAGGCACTGGGTTTGATTCTCAGCACCACATGTAAATGAATGAATGAAATAAAGGTCCATCAACATCTAAAAAAATTTTTAAAAAGCATTACTATATCACATTGAAACTTTACTGAAATATAATTGGCTTCCTTTATGTTTCCTGTATGTTTCATTTTATGCATTTGATTAGTTGATTAATTAATTAATTTTGGTACCAGGGATGAACCCAGGAGCATTTAACCACTGAGACACATCCCCAGCCCTTTTTATTTATTTATTCTTTTTTTTTTTTTTTTTTTTTTTATCAGGGCTTGAATCCAGGGGCACTTAACGACTAAGCCACATCCCCAGACCTTTTTATATTTCACTTAGAGAAAGGTTCTCAGTAAGTTGCTTAGGGCCTCTCTAAGTTGCTAAGTCTGGCTTTGAACTTTTGATCCTCCTGCTTCAGCCTCCAGAGCCGCTGAGATGATAGGAGTGTGCCACCACACGTGCATTTTAAACCTTTATCATGAGACAGGATCCATATGTTTTACACAATTGCCAAAGGAGAACATAGAACAAAAAGGTTTAGAACTCCCTACATCTGACCAGGACTCCCAAGACCCCATTTCTGCTAGCCCTGTGCATTCTTTTTTTACTCTCTTCTTTTGGGGAGTTAGTCCAAATCCTCTAATAAGAAGCTACCAAAGCATGATGAAACATGCTAGGATTTGATTAGGGGTAATGCCTAAGAGAGACGATGGGGATTTGGGGTTAGGACAATTGGTTTTTGTTTTTGTGGTACTGGGGGTCAAACCCAGGGATTGGTCCATGCCAGGCAAGCGTTCTACCACTGAGCTGATCCCAGCCTGGAGTTGAGAGAGCTATGAGGAAGAGAGGGAAGGAAGGAAGGTTGGGAGGAAGCATCCTAGACCACCATGCCTTCAAGGAAATGTTTTGTAAGGCCATCAGGAAATTCTTGAACCAAAGTTAGCAGTCAGAGGAGTCCCCTATTTTCCAGGAATGGTCCTGCCTTAAGATCTCTGCTGAGCTCTATCATTGGCTTAGTGTAGCCCATTTGGAAGCTGGTCTAGCAGAAGCTGATATCAAAGAGAAGCAGTTGGGCCTTGCTTGATTAATTTCACTTCTTATAGTCAAAAGTCTGAGAGAAGCATTCTCACCACCACTACCGTTACTCATTTGGAAAAAAGGACAGTGATCCTCCCTAGGCACTTGCTGCAGGAGTTCTGTCTAGTACTGTAGGTGATTTGAAGACCCGGCCAGATTCTAGATGCAGGGCCCTGAGTAAGTTATTTAATATTCCCTGTCTCCTTATCTGTAAAATGGAGGTGATAAAAGTCTCTCTTATAGGAGTGTTGTGATGATTAATTGAAGTTTGCAGAGCAATGTTTGCACAGGCCCTGGGACAAAGGCAGCTCTCAATAATTGGTAGCTATTATTATGGCTATTTTAATTATTAATTATTACTATTATTCTCTTTCTCAAAGGCTCTGGGGAAGTGGGGCTGGAGGAGGCTGAAGATGACAGTTCTCCTCTGGGCTGGGGCAGTCAGGATAGGTGGGACCCATTTCCCCCACACTCCCTTGGTCTTCTCCTGAGGCAGGGGTCTCCCCCAGCTACTAACAGTTCCTGTGTCTGCTGACTCACAGCCAACTTCCTCTCATACAAACAGGAAAACACAGCCGGTCAGCACACCACCACCCCCAACACCACACACAGCTCAACACTGGCCCTACTCTGAGAGGGAAGTGCCTCAGGCTCTGGGGGACATGCTGCAGGGTTGAAGCTCCCACAAAAGGAAAGGAAATGAGAGAGGGGAGAAGAAGCATTCTCCTCAGCTCCCGACCCCTGCAAGCAAGGGAGAGTCGGGCTGATTGCTTGGTCTCTGTTGAAGGAAGCCAGCCTTATCCACAAAGGCAACCCCAAACTTTGGTTTAGAAGTGGGGATATTGCCTTTTTGACCTTTATCCTTCGGGGGGAAAAAAAAAATCTTAGGCTGGGTTCTGGGGACAACGAAGCCCTTGAGACTCCTCTTCTGGGCCTCCGCTCCAGTTTGCCCAAGCCAAATTGCTGGGCTCCAGAGGAAGGCTATGCCTATCCGTGACTTTGGGATATCCAGTCTTCGCCCCCATTTAATTGGGTGCTAGGCTCCAGCCACCCTGGTGGGTGCGAGAGAGGTGCCCCGAAGGCTAGCAGCGAGACCTCCTCTTCCCTTTGGTAGGGCTGAAGAAGCAAAGAGGCCCTTCGCAGCGCTCTTTCTTTCTCTGTCCCTCTCCCTAAGGCTTTCTCGGTCCCCCAACCGTGTTCTGGTTCCTTTCTTGTTCTGCGAGAGGGCAGCGCGGGTCAGATCCGGAGATATCTGCGGCGGTTGGGTAAGGAGCCCAAACCACCTGAAGGCCCGCGCTTGCACAAGGAGTGGCAGGGGCCCGGCAAAGGGAACCGGCGGGGCGGGGCGGGGCCGGCCCGTCGGGGGAGGGCTGCGGGAGGCGGGGCCGGCGCGGAGGGACCCGGAGCCTCGGACGGCGCGGCGGGTACCGGGGAGCGGACGGCGGCCGCGCAGTGAGGTGAGGTCCCCCGCGACCCCGGGTCCCTACTTCCCAGACTCCACCCCATCACCTCCTCCAGGACCGTCGTGGGCTCCCAGGGCCCCTCCGCGCCTCCCAGCGGCCTCCCCCTCCTCATCCCCCCTCCCTCTCCCCTTCCCCGCCAAGACCTGCCCCTCCCTCTAGTTGCTAGGTCTCTGCCCCCTCCCTTCTTGCCCCCTCCCTCGGCGTAGCCAGCGCTGCCTGGCGCTGCCCGGTCCGCCCCCACCACCTCTGTCCAGTCTGCACCTCCTGGCTCCCAGACCCGTGCCTTCGCCCGGCTTGAGTCACCGGGAAACTGGGCCCTGACTCAGGGCCAGAAGTTCAGCAACCTAGCCCTGGCATGGGGATAGGGCCCAGCCGGCTGGAGAGAGGCAGAGGGAGGCCAGAACTGATGCTGGATGGAAGAGGGAGTCATAGTTAGGGACTGAATAGAAGAGGGACTGGGAGAAAGCTCTGCAGGCAAAGGCGGAGACAGAAACCCAGGGTCAGAGGCCAGAGATGCTTAAATAAGACCTAGTTAGAATTGAAGAGTGAGGCAAGGACAAGCTTGAGGACAGAGAGCAAAATGAAGTGGGATAAGGGGAGTGACGAAGATAGATTTAGAGGCAGAGATGGAGATGGAGTGATTTGGGACAGGGACAAGGCAGAGGTAAAATTTAGGGGAGACGGAATGAGAGATTCAGGGAATAGAACAGGGTTAGGTTTGGGCTGCCCCAGTGGGACAGAGCTTTAAAGATCTGAGCCTAGTGATATGGGAAGAGGAAAGTGAGGCTCAGAAAAAGAGGCTTGGAGAAAGGGTGTGGAGGGGGTCATTTCACACTGCTGAGTTCCTGCAGGCAGGGTGTGTGCACAGATACATGTGAGCATGCTGGGGTGGGTGGAGAATGAAGAAGGCCCTGGACTACCCCCTGGCCTTTGGTCTCTCATCTCTAGCCTGTTTCTCCACCCAACCCTATTCCCTAAGTGGCCTCTGCCCAGGCTGGGACCACACACACTGGGACTGGTTAGGGCCCTCTGGGCAGCCTAACCAAGGCAGTCAGGATGTGGAGTGGGCCAGGCTAGAGGGACAGGAAGGAAGTCTGAGAAGAGACAATAGGTGGAAGGGGAGGAGGAACTGGGAACCACCAGGATTAGGATGTCCAGCCTGAACCTCAGCTCTGGAAACCAGTGGAAGTGGGGACTGCACCTCCTTTCCTTTACCTAGCCTGCTGCTCTCCCCACATTATGCCACAGCTGGAATCTGGCTACATTAATTTCCCTGCCCCCCTGCCCAACAGGATTCTGGCATCTTGTCCTTTGCTTACTCAGCTCAGTCTATGGGAGCAGGGGCAGAGGTTTGACCCAGGCCTGGGGTCAGGGGCAGGCACTTGGGGGGCTACACACACACTGCTTGCTGTGAACCTGGGGCAAGTCCTTTTCCCTTGCTGGGCCTCAGGTTCCTCCACTATATGCAGAGGGACTCTAATGTTCTGGGGTGGCTCTGCCTCCAGATTGCAGGCCTTTGGGCATTTTTCTTTTGAGGAAAACTAGAAGCTGGTACCCCCTGTCTAGGCCTCAGGCTTTGGGGGAGGGGTGGGGGGAATCTCAGCCTGAGCCCTCCCTTCACCCTGCCCCTTCCCCCAGCAATGGCCTGAGCCCCCATGGCTGCCCCTCAGGACCTGGACATCGCTGTGTGGCTGGCCACGGTGCATCTGGAGCAGTATGCAGACACGTTCCGGCAGCATGGCCTTGCTACAGTGGGTGCAGCCCAAGGCCTGGGCCACGAGGAGCTGAGGCAGTTGGGCATCAGCGCCACAGGGCACCGGAAACGCATCCTGCGCCTGCTGCAGGCAGGCACTGCAGAGGGCTCCTTGGATCCCAAATTGGATAGTACCATGGAGCCATCCTCCAGCCCAGCCCCCCAAGCCCAACCTGCAAAGCCCGTGCCCAAGCCCAGGACAGTGTTTAGTGGGCTCAGTGGCCCTGCTACCACCCAGAGGCCTGGGCTGAGCCCACCTTTTTGGGGACCAGAAAAGTCTAGGATCTCAGAGTCCAACCCAAGTTCTCCTCCTCTCCCTACCTGCTCGTCTGAGCAGCCTTCAACCCTGAATACCATGGAGATGATGCCTAATGCCATCTACTTTGGCCTGGATTTAAGAAGCGGTGCACAGACTACTCAGGACATGTAAGTGGAGTTGGCTACCTAGGAATCTGATGCCGGGAGAAGGGGGAGCAGGGCATGAAGGTGGTCCTTCCTCCTCAGTCCCTTGATAGCCAACAGGCCTTTCTCCTCAGGACTTCAGACAGCTCTCAGACTGCTGCCCCCATCCCTGCACTCAGACCCACGACAGGCACAGGTAGGTGGGTTTTCCTGGGCTAAGGAGAGAGAGGTAATGCCCCTCTGGACCTCAGATACTCCCACCTGATTCTTCTTCCCTCTCTCTACCCTTCTCCTCACCCCACCAGTGCACATTATGGATCCTGGTTGTCTGTACTATGGTGTCCAGCCTGTGGGGGTCCCAGGTGCTTCTGACAGAAGAGAGGGCAGAGGTGTCTGTCAGGACAGGGCTGAACACAGGTGAGTACTCAGAAGAATGGGAGGATAGGGGAAACTTGAGGAGCAGTTGAACTAGCAGTGGCCATGTGTCCATTTATTCATCAAATGTGTATTGAGTGTCCACCATGAGCCAGGCAGGTATTCAAGGTATAGGATGAACATAACAGACCCAGTGCTGCCCTTAGGCAGCTTGTGAATCAGTGGGGTGAACAGGAAACAAAAGAAGTAGGCAAGAGATACATAATTAAAAATTAGAAGAAGCACTTTTTTTCATTCATTCAGAAAATGTTTATTTTACACTATTATTACATGCCAGTGTCTACACACTTGTGATAGATCAGTGTACACAGAAATCCCTGCCTTTGTCCTGGAAATAGTCAATTAATAAATGTAAGTTATGTAGTATATTAAATGGTGTAAGAGCCGAGAAAAAACAAATAGAGCATGATAAGAGGATTGAGGAGCAATGTGAGGGACTTCAGTGTTTCATTAAGAGTCACTGAAGCCAGGCGTGGTGGCGCACGCCTGTAATCCCAGCACTTTGGGAGGCTGAGGCAGGAGGATCGCGAGTTCAAAGCCAGCCTCAGCAATGGCGAGGCACTTAGTAACTCAGTGAGACCCTGTCTCTAAATAAAATACAAAAAAGGGCTGGGGATGTGACCCAGTGGTCGAGTGCCCCTGAGTTCAATCCCCAGTACCAAAAAAAAAAAAAGTCATTGAAGAAGGGGCTAGGGTTGTGGCTCAGTGGCAGAATGCCCACCTAGCATGTGTGAGGCTCTGGATTCGAACCTCAGCACCACATATAAATAAATAAATAATTAAAATAAAGGTTCATCAACAACTAAAAAAAATTTTTTTAAAAAAATAGTCATTGAAGGTGGGTATGGTGACACATGACTGTAATCTCAGTGACTCAGGAGGTTGAGGCAGGAAGATCGAAGGTCTAAGGCCAGCCTCAACAATTTAACATGACCCTAAGCAACTTAGCAAGATGCTGTCTCAAAATAAAAAATAAAAGGGTTGGGGATGTGGCTCAGGAGTAAAGTGTTCCTGAGTTCAATCCCCAGTACAAAAAAAATAAAATAAAACATAAAAATAGGGCTGGGGTTGTGGCTCAGTGGCAGAGCGCTCGCCTCCCACGTGCGCGGCCCGGGTTCGATCCTCAGTACCACGTAAACATAAATGCATTGCATTGTGTACAACTAAAGTAAATAAATAAATATATTTAAAAAAAAACATAAAAATAAAAAAAATTGGAGCATCAAGAGGATATAAACTGGGCCTATCATCACAGTAACTCTGGAAGCTGAGGCAGGAGGATCACAAATTCTAGTTCCACCTGGGCAACTCAGTGAGAGACTCTCAAATAAAAAATAAAAAGGGGCTGGGGTTGTAGCACAGTGGTAACACATCCCTGGTTCAATCCCTAGTTCTGGGGTGGTGTCAGGGAGAGGAAGACATTTGAGCAAAAGCTTGAAGGAGCTGAGGAGTTAGCCATCAAGATTTCTAGGGGAAGAATGTCCCAAGCAGGACAGAGGATTCGAGCAGTGTATGTGCCTGGGGGAGACATGCCTGGGGCAGACGGGCCAGGCTAGGAAGAGTGAGAAGAGATGATGTTAGAGAGGTAAAGGGGCCCCACAGGGTAGGACCTTGTAGGGACTTTCACTTTTACTCTAAGTGAAATGGGAAGCTATTGGAGAAGTTTTGACTTACATTTTATTTTTTTTATTTATTTGTTTTGTGTCACTGGGGATCGAACCCAGGTACTCCAGCATGCTAGGCAAGGACTCTACCGCTGAGCTACAACCTCAGCATTTTGGCTTACACTTTAAAAGGATCTCTCTGGGCGATGTGTTGGGAATGGTGTGTAGGAGGCAAAGGCAGCAGAGAGGCTGGCCAGTTAGGGGGTTATTGCAATTAGGTAGGTGAGAGGTCTCAGAGTAGCAATGGTAATAGAGATGATAAGATGTGGCTGTATTTTCAGGGCAAACTGTCAAATTTACTTGTGCTCTGAAAGGGAAATAGTAGTCAAGAATGACTTTGAGGGCTTCTCTGAGCCTGCGCTGTCCTGTTGGTGACCACTAACCACATATGACCACTGAGCATATGAAATGTGGCTAGTCTGTATTGAGAGGTGTTTTAAGTGTAAAACACCCACCAGATTTCAAAGACTTAGAACAAAAAGGAAAAGAAAAGAAAAATACAATAAATATAACAGATAAAGAGATAAATGATCTTAGTCATTTTTATTTTGATTACATTCTAAAATGTTAATGTTTTGGATATGTTGGATTAAATAAAATATACTACTAAAACTATACCTGTTTCTTTAAATTTCTTTTTAATGTTGCTACTAGACATTTTAAAATTAGATATTAGGTCATATTCTGTTGGATAGCATTGTTCTGAGCAAATAAAAGTTCATGGAGTTGCCATGGTCTGAGATAAGAAAAAATGTACTTAAAGCAGGTGGGAGGTGGGGAGTAAAACAGGAGTTCCATTATGGACATGTTAAATTTGAGGTGTGTGTTATACATCAAAGAAGAGATGACAAATAGAGCATTGGGTACACAAATCTAAAGTTTGGGAGAGAGGTCTGAGCTGGGGTTTTCAATTTGGGAGTTCTCAGCATTTGGATGGGTGTGTATGAGTGAGTATGCACAGAGGCAGCCCAAGATTAGAGCCCGGGTGTCCTCCCATATCAAGAATCAGCAAAGCAGAAAAGAAATGGCTAGTGAAGGAGAAAGAAAACCAGGAGAATGTGATGTCATAGGAGCCCAGTGAAGAAAGCGCCTGAGGAGGAAGGAGAGGCCAACTGTGTCATACACTGCTGAGAGGTCTGCTGCTAAGATGTTATGGAGGACTGACCTCTAGAGTTGGCCATGTGGTGGTCATTGCAGACCTCCTCAAGGGCAGTCTTGGAATGGTGGAGGTGAAAGCCTGATCAGAGTGGGTTTAAAAGAGAATGGAAGGATGGCCTGGGGTTGTAGCTCAGTGTAGAGCACTTGCCTCAAATGTGTGAGGCACAGGGTTCGATCCTCAACACCACTTAAAATAAATGAATAAAATAAAGGTATTGTGCCCGTCTACAACTAAAAATAGTTTTAAAAAGAAAGAGAGAATGGAAGGAGAAGGGTTAAAAACATGTAGACAACCTTGTTGAGTTTTTCTGCAAAGAAGAGCAGTGAGCTGGAACAACTGTTGGTAGTGGAAGAGGCGTTAGGCAAAGGGTTTTTGGTAGGCTGCAATGTTATGTATAAGTGAATAAGAATGATCTGGTAGAGGAGAAACAAGCCCTGTGGAGAGGGAGTCTGGAGCTACGTCTGTGTAGGTGGGAGGAGTAGGATCATGTGCACAGAGGAGGGTCTGGCTCTAGATGGGGCACTTGTGATAGTCACAAAAGGAATATGTGCATGACATTGGGTAAGTGTGGCTCTGGGAGTCTGTAGGGATTCTCATATGATTGCTTCAGTTTCTCAGAATAGGAAACAAATAGGGTAGAATAGTGGTTCTTGACCTTAGCTATTTCATAGCCTGGGGAACTTTTAAAACTACAGATGCCAGGGCCCCACTCCAGGGATTCAAATTTAAGTGTCTGTTATGAAGCCCATGTACAGATATTTTTTTTTGGTACTGGGGATTGAACTCAGGGGCACTCGACCACTGGGCCAAGTCCCCAGCCCATTTTTTTTGTATTTTATTAGAGACAGGGTCTCACTGAGTTGCTAAGTGCCTCGCCACAGCTGAGGCTGGCTTTGAACTCGCGATCCTCCTGCCTCAGCCTCCCAAAGTGCTGGGATTATAGGCGTGCGCCACCGCGCCCGGCTCCATGTACAGATATTTTTAAGATTACCAAGGGACTTTGTGCTGTTGAGGTTGAGAACCACTGAAATAATAGTGGACTCCTCTTGGGGTGGTTAAGGAAGGCCCCTCTGAGCAGATGAGATAAACAAAGACCTGAAGGATGAAAAAAAGCAGCTCAGGGAAGCATGGAAGGAAGTATGTTCTAGGCAAAGGGAGCAGCACATGCAAAGCCTCTGAAGAAGAGGAGAATGTGGCTGGGCTGTAGTAAGCCAGGGCGAGGGCAGTGCAAGATGAGGTCAGGGAGCAGGCCTGTGAAAGTCCTTGCTGCCTATGGCAAAGAATTTGGGTTTAGCCGAAGTGCAAATGGGACATTATTGAAGGGTTTAATGCAGAGAGTGAAATGATCTCATTTGTAATTTGTAAAAGAGAACTAGTGGCTGTAGGAGAATGGATTGTGGGAATGAAGGTAAGAATGAAAGCAGGTGACCAAATAGGCAATTTACATCACCCCAGTGAGAGCTGGTGGATACTTTGTCTAGGAAGAGAAAGTCAAGAACATTTTAGAGAAAGAACCAATAGGACATGTGCATTAGCTATGGACAACCATGGTAGGAAGCCACCTACACAGTCTCTCCCCAGTGTTTCACCCCAGTAATACTAATGCGGAGGAGAAGGACTAAAACTTTCTCAGTAAAAATTCCAAATGTGTTCAGGGAAGAAACTCCATGCTAATTTTTTTAGGTTCCCAACCTCCCTATCCCCTATTTGAAAAATAGCTCTAGTACCTACAAGGTATTCTACTAGGTGCTAGGGGTGGGGGTGGAGAAGTTAGGAGGAGGGTATCCATGGTCCTGGGTCTAATGTGTGTCCTTCCCTCTTCTGGCCCACAAGGCTCAGCAGACAGGATCTGGAGGCACGGGAAGATGCTGGCTATGCCAGCCTTGAGCTACCTGGGGATTCTGCCCCCTCGCTACCCACCCTGGACACAGAGGAGACCAGTGATGACCTCATTTCACCCTATGCCAGCTTCTCCTCCACTTCAGACCGCCCCACACCCCTGCTCAGTGGCTGGCTAGACAAGCTCTCGCCTCAGGGGTGGGGCTGCTGGGAAGGGAAGGAGGAGGAGGGACAACGGGAGGTGGGGGGGCAAGTCCCAAGTACTCCCAAACTCTGTGGTCCCCCCACCCCATGTAGCCCCAAACACTCACTGATCTTGGCCTCTTATTCCTTTCTTAGAAACTATGTCTTCCAGAGACGCTTTGTGCAGTTCAACGGGAGGAGTCTGATGTACTTTGGCAGTGACAAGGTGGGGGACTGGAGGTGCTATTAAGGAGACTAGAGAGAGGGAGAGAGGGGCTGAGAGGTTCAGGATTCAAAGCTCGTTGTGGGGAGATGGCCACCATCTGCCTGATGTCAGCCATTAAGGTAGCTGGCTTAGCTGCTGGAACCATTGCTTATGGATCGAGTAGTCAGCACTGGACCTAGGGGTCAGTGTACATGGTTCAGTTCCTGTCCCCATGAATCATTGGCTTTCTCTCCAGGATCCTTTTCCCAAGGGAGTGATCCCTCTGACTGCCATTGAGATGACCCGCAGCAGCAAGGACAACAAGTTCCAGGTCATCACAGGCCAGAGGGTGTTTGTGTTCCGCACAGAGAGTGAGGGTGAGGGCCAGAGCCTGCTGGGCCAGGATGGGAAGAGGGAGGCTATATGAGCACACCGCCCATTGACCTGCTTCCCTGTGCCCACACCAGCTCAGCGGGACACGTGGTGCTCCACACTGCAATCCTGCCTGAAGGAGCAGCGCCTCTTGGGCCACCCCAGGCCCCCTCACCCACCCCGACCCCTCCGCACTGGTATGCTAGAGCTGCGTGGACACAAGGCCAAGGTGTTTGCTGCCTTGAGCCCTGGAGAGCTGGCACTGTACAAGAGTGAGCAGGTAAAGAGGGCTGCGTGGGTGCTCAGGAGCCTGGCCCGACCTGGTCTGGCCACTTACAGTGCCCACCCTCCGGCTCTGCCAGGCCTTCTCTCTGGGCATCGGGATCTGCTTTATTGAACTACAAGGCTGCAGTGTCCGGGAAACCAAGAGTCGAAGCTTTGATCTGCTCACACCCCACCGCTGCTTCAGGTGGGGCCTGAACTGGTGGGAGGCAGGCTAGGGGACTTTTGTGGGGAGGCACAAGGGTACAGAAGACTGGGGGCCTCTGTAGGACACTAGTGGATTTGTACTGATGGGAGTCAAGTGGGCAAGATCAAGACATCAGGAGGGTCTGGGCTGGCCCAGATGTGGCTGGTGGCAGCTCCTACAGGAATGGCCATTGGGATGGGACATGGGGGGAGGTCCATGCCCACGGACTGGCTGTCCACCCCTCAGCTTCACAGCCGAGTCTGGGGGGGCTCGGCAGAGCTGGGCGGCCGCTCTGCAGGAAGCAGTAACCGAGACCCTGTCTGACTACGAGGTGGCTGAGAAGATCTGGTCAAATCGGGCGAACCGGCATTGTGCAGACTGCAGGGCCTCCCGCCCAGACTGGGCTGCTGTCAACCTGGGGGTGGTCATCTGCAAGCAGTGTGCAGGTGAGGGCTGCCGCCTCCAGCCCAAATGGGGAGAGGGAGGAGAGCTGGGTCTGGGCTCAGATACCCATGCCACATGCTCCCCACACCTTAACAGGCCAGCACCGGGCCCTGGGGTCCGGGATCTCCAAGGTACAGAGCCTGAAGCTGGACACAAGTGTGTGGAGTAATGAGATTGTACAGGTGAGGGATCCGTAAAGGGGAAGGCATGGAAGGGGAGCATCCAAAAGGAAACCTTAGGCCCAGTTTGGAGACAGAAATGGGACATCTGAGAACTCTTGAGTTCTGGTCACTTGCCTTTGCCCCTTGTCATCCTACAGTTGTTCATTGTCCTGGGCAATGATCGTGCCAACCGCTTCTGGGCAGGGACACTACCCCCAGGTGAGAGACTGCATCCAGACTCGGCCCCTGGCCCTCGGGAGAGTTCATTTCCCGAAAGTACCGGCTGGGTCTCTTCCGAAAGCCTCACCCTCAGTATCCAGACCATAGCCAGCTTCTGCAGGTAGGAGGGACAGGTTGGGGATGATGGAAGGCGGAGGAAGTAGTGTCTGAGTTGGATTGTCCTGACTTGGGTGGTGGAGGCTGTTTTTGGTGATCAGAGGACTGTCCCTGGGGCTCTCAGGTTGGTTTGGGACTGGCAGGGGTGTTTCCCTCCCTGTAGGCACTGTGTTCAGCCGTGGCAGGACCCAATCTGCTGAAGAACATGACCCAGCTTCTCTGCGTTGAGACCTCTGAGGGGGAGGAGCCCTGGTCCCCCTCAGCCCTTGATGGCAGCTTGTCTGGCCTTCTACCCCCAGGTGATTACCCTACCCCTAGCACCTCCTTTCTCTCTCCCTAGGAGTTTTCAGCCCCAACCTGTGGTATGGTTCTTCCAGGAGACCCCAATTACCCCATCATCCAGTCAGTCACAAGGCTCACCCTGGGCAGTTTCCCACCCTCTCAGACCCTACAGGGCCTGTTTCCTGGGCTCTTGAGATGTCTGATGAGACCTGAGGTCATGCTTCCAGGTGGGTTGGGTTGTGCCGGGTACTAGTTCCAGTCCCCTCCTGACAGGGTCAACCCATAGATTAGGTCTCATCTCCTTGGGGACAGTGATCACTCAAAGGAATAGTCAGCTTAGTGATGCTGATCTCCATTGGTCAGGCCAAATGGGTCATGATACAGAATGGCCCATGCTCTGAGGTCCCCACCCAGAGCTGACTGCCTGATTGACTGGCTGGTGGGAAGAGGCAGTGGACATGCACTGGGCTAGAGGCCTCCCTGTCTCCTTACTCTCTGCCACCTTCTTCAATCTGGGTAGTGAGGAATCCAGCATTATTTGGCTGCACTTGGCCATGCTGCCAGTGGAGTTGGGTTCTGTGGTCTTCCCCCATTGGATCCTTTCACCAAGGAGGATCAGGCCTTCCCACTGCACTGACCTGACCTGGTCACCTTTTCCTCTTGCAGACCCCTGCCCTGGTGTATACAATGAGGTGGTGGTGCCTGCCACTTATAGCAGCTTCCTGTACTGTGGCCCCATCAGCAACAAGCCTGGACCTCCTCCCTCTCGCAGGGGCCGGGATGGTGAGATGAGGATGGGAGATGACAGGCACAGAAAGTGGGATAGGCATGAATGTACCTGAGAAGGGTAGGGAAGACAGAGCTGGGATGGGGAGGTGGAGTGGGCTGGGGTGCTGAAACTGAAAGAGGGACCATGCCAGGTGGTAGCTCTGGGTGATAGTTAAGAGCCTCTGCTCTGAAGTCTGACTATCTGGGTCAAATCCCAGCCCTGCTACTTCCTACCTATGTGACTTGGATAAGCAATTCAAACTGAACCTTAGTTACCCCATCTGCAAAACAGGACTAAATAAAACACCTTATAGGGTTTTTTTGTGACGTTTCTGTAGGATCATACTTAGGCAGAAGGCTTGGCAGAGTATAAATATCTGGTAAATGGAAACTATGACAGTGGGGGCAGAAGTCTGCTGCCCCTTGACCATCTCTCTCCCACTTAGCTCCTTCCCGCCTGTGGTGTGTGCTGGGAGCAGCTTTGGAAATGTTTGCATCTGAAAGCAGTCCTGAACCCCTCAGCCTCATCCAGCCCCAGGATGTTATATGTCTGGGTGTCAGCCCCCCACCTACTGATCCCGGTGACCTTGACAGGTAATAGCTCCCTGTGCTCTTCCCAGTCTCCAGCCTGACAGCCACTCCTTGATCCCCATTCTCAGCCCTGACCTCATCATCTCTGCAGGTTCCCCTTTTCCTTTGAGCTTATCCTCACTGGGGGGAGGATCCAGCATTTTGGTACAGATGGAGCTGACAGTCTGGAGGCCTGGACCAGTGCAGTGGGCAAGGTGAGGTAACAAGAGACCCCTCCCACACTCATCATTTCCCCATCCCTGCCCTTCCCCCATCCTGTCCTCTTGTTTTCCTATAGCCACTCTAACCACGCCCACTAATAAACAGCTGAAGTTGACTGAGCACTTATACTGTGCCAGGCCCTGTGTTAAGCACTGTCCATTTGATATCTCATTTAATTTCTACAACAACCCTCAGAGGTAAGCACTATTAATATTTTACACATAAGGAAACTACATCTTAGAGGTTATGAAGTCACTTGGTCAAAATTACAGAGCTAGGAAGCAGCCGAGCACAGAACTAAACTTCAAGCCTCTGTCTCCAGAGTTCATGCCCCAGACTTCACTGTGCCACAGCCTCTGCTCACGGAGAAGCTGACTCCTGCTGCCCACCCTTTGTTCCTCTTCTCCAGGTTCTCCAACAGCCCAGTGGCAAAGCTACTTTCACATGTTTCAGCTTCTCTGCGGGAATTGGACCCAGGGACACTTAACCACTGAGCCACATCCCCAGCACTTTTTATGTTTTATTTAGAGACAGGGTCTCACTAAGTTGCTTAGGGCCTCACTAAATTGATGAGGCTGGCTTTGAACTCATGATCCTCCAGCCTCAGTCTCCCGAGCTGCTGGGATTACAGCACAGTGTGCCACCGTGCCAGGCTCAGCTTCTCCATTTCTAGACAAGCCAGTATCTCCATCCCAGACCCTGTTCCTGGAAATAAAAATTCAGGCCCTGGAGTCAGAGTCAGACATCCTGGGATTTGAGTTCTACAACTCTCAGCCTTGGGAGCTTTTCCTCGTCTGCAGAGTGGGTGTAAAAGACTCACCCCCTGGGGATGAGGATTAAGTGACATGTGAGGCCCACACATAGCAAGCCCTCCATATGTGGGTGTTGAAATAATAATGGTGGTGGTGGTGATGATGATGATGATGACGACAATCTCTCCCATCCTAAAACAGCTTTTCCTTAAGCTCTGCTCCACCTTCAACTTTTCACCCCGGCGCCCTCCTTCCCTTCCTGACAACTTCTCAGAAAGTTGTGTGCAGCCTGCAATTCCTCCTTAACCCCTCACAGCTGTGTTCCTTCGCTCAGACACTCCCAAGCTGCTACCCTGAAGGTCACCAGTGATGCCTCGTGTCCAGAGTCCAGGGGCCACCTTTTGGCCTTCTTAGGTCACCTCTGCAGTGGTTGATACTTCTCAGTAGGAACTGCTCACCTCTAGCTTCTGACCCCCATTCTCCCTGTCCTTTAATTCACACTAACAAACTGTCTCCACATCCTTTCAGGGCTCTGCTATGACCTCCTAGCCAGGTTGCACCTCTTATATTATCTGTATTTACCAAGAGTCTTTCTTTTTTTTTTCTTTTCTTTTCTTTCTTTCTTTCTTTTTTTTTTTTTTTTTTTTTTTTTTTGTGGTTGGGGATGGAACCCAGTGCCAGACCCACTGACCCATGTTCTAGCCCAAGCTCATCCTTTAAGACAGTGGTATGAGGACTATGTCACATGCTAGTCCCCAGACTATTTGTTCCAGTTCATGACAGGATACACACAGAACTTGAGAGGAAGCATTTCAAATCTCTTATAGCAGTTTGGCAGAGTAATTTTGTGTGTTAAATCTGATTATACAGGTTAAGGGCTTGTATGTCCTTGTTTTTTTTTTTTTTTTTTAATTTCAGCTTTCTTAAAATGTTTTTTTAGTTGGAGATGGATATAATCCCTTTATTTTATTTTTATGTGGTGCTGAGGATCGAACCCAGTGCCTCCCATGTGCAAGGTGAGCACTCTACCACTGAGCTAGAACCCCAGCCCAAATTACAGCTCTTTGTCAATTCATTTTGGTGGTTTTTAACAAAGGTATTGATTAGTGACAAATTGAACTTTAAAAAAAGAAAGGAAGGAAGGAAAGGAAAACCCCCTGGTTCTTTACCAAAGGTAGTACGAGAAGCATTGCTTTGAGGTGGACCTCAAACTTCCTCTATGAAGTCTCTCCCTACCATGCTAGGGTGGTGGGATTTCCCAGGGTATCATGACCCTTCACTCAAAACATTTTGGCTACCCATTCTTTCTTACCCT
The DNA here is from genome assembly GCA_025594165.1 of Tamias sibiricus. Classification (NCBI taxonomy): domain Eukaryota; kingdom Metazoa; phylum Chordata; class Mammalia; order Rodentia; family Sciuridae; genus Tamias; species Tamias sibiricus. The sequence continues at coordinate 69,991,064 of CM046662.1, forward strand.
CACACCCTAGTTAAGGGCACAGGCTGCCATATAGGCATCTTCTCTCTGTTGGCTGCAGCAAGTTATTGAATTTCTTTCCTGTCTTTCTCTGTCCATCTCTTGTCTCCTCCTTGGCTCTCTCCTTTACTCTCTCCCCACCATGTTTCCTTCTGCTTTCTCTTCATTCTTTCTCTGCGTTTCTCACCTGCTCACTCTGTTTCCCTCCCCCACCCTCCTCTCTCCTGTCTTCCTGCCTCTGCAGTGGTTCTCCCCGCTGAGCTGCCACCAGCTGCTGGGCCCAGGGTTGCTGCGGTTGGGCCGCCTGTGGCTGCGGTCCCCCTCCCATACAGCCCTGGCCTCTGGCCTCTGGCTGTCAGGGTTTGGCCTCCTTCGTGGTGACCACCTCTTCCTGTGTCCAGCACCGGGCCCTGGTCCCCCAGCCCCTGAGGACATGGTGCATTTACGGCGGCTGCAGGAGATCAGTGAGCAGGGGTGGGAACAGGGCTGAAGGGTGGCTTTGGAGGTGGGTGGGAGTGGACCTTTTTTATTTGGGGATCCTATGGGAAACAGTAGAATGTCATAACTTTAGGCATAAGCTCTGAGGTGAAACTGCCCAGATTTAGACCCTACCTTTACCACTATACACCTGAGGACAAATACTTAACTTCTCTCTGGCTTTATTTTCTCATTTTTAAAACGGGCACAATAATAAGGCCTTCCTCATAGGGTTCCAATGAGATTCAAAAAGGCAATGTATGTAAGCACTTATCACAGAGCCAGGTAGGAGGCAATTTATAAGTACTCAAGAAGTGTTATCACTATTATTTACTATTTGGAATCACTTGCTGGTTGGGAACTGGGAGAGGGAACTGAGTACCCTCACTGCTATACTTCCTTCTAAAGGAGGAACAGAGTAGGACAATATTTTAGGCGTTGGAGACAAGAGACCTGGGTTTGAGCTCAGCTTTGCCATTTTATAGCAAGTAATTTGAGGCAAGTTGCTTAACCTCTCTGAGCTGTAATATATCACCTGTAACATGACAATATAGTATGTAACTCATAGGATTTAGTGGAGTATAGTTTGTAAGGTTCCTAGCCTGGTGCCTACATATATCTGCAGTAGTTAATAATTATCATCACTATGCTGAAAACTATGATGATAATAATGTCCGATTCTCCTTATAGGTGTGGTCTCTGCAGCGGACACCCCAGACAAAAAGGAGCATTTGGTCCTGGTGGAGACAGGGAGGTAAACATTCTTCCTGCTTTTGATTGTTCCCCCTGCATGGCTTTCTGGAGCCCAGCCCACTGTCTCCACGGAGGCCTGCTGGACCACTGCCTGCTTCTTCAAAGTTGCTTCCCCAGTTCAGGGACCACCTGGGTTGAGTGTTGCTGCCCTCTGCTGATAGCTCTGGGAAGTCAGGTCGCTGTGCTCCTGAGCCTCTAGGTCAGGGGACTCTAGAGCTGGCTTTAACTCAGACTTCTTGGGTCTCAGGACCCTCTATCTGCAGGGGGAGGGCCGGCTGGACTTCTCAGCATGGAATGCAGCCATTGGGGGTGCTGCTGGCGGGGGCGGCACAGGGCTGCAGGAGCAGCAGATGAGCCGGGGTGACATTCCCATCATTGTGGACGCCTGCATCAGTTTTGTCACTCAGCATGGTGAGTGGGCACTGATTGAATCTGAGCCAGTGAGGGGTGGGCAGAGAACAGCCACAGGGTTGGGGATCACCTGAAAGAGCTTTGCTTTCAGATACTGCAACCTGGCACCAATGGGCCACATGACTGCTGGCTGGCAGCTTTGCTTTTCTGAGCCTTAGTTCTCTCATCTGTAAGATGGAACTAGCAGTCCCCCACACACTCTAGCTAGACCATATCCTTTTCTCAGCCTCCTTGTGTTCAAAGAAGGAATTCAGTCTGAGGCACAGTGAGAAGACCTTAGAGAAGGTGTGGGGTCACACCCTCCCCTTCAAGGTTCCTGCACCACTGTGTTCATTCCATAGACATTTGTTGAGCTGTAGTGTGCCACACAATGCGGATATGTCAGTGGACAGGAAAGGCACTAGAAAGTTCACAGACTGGTAAGATAGACAAGTAATAAGAAAACAAATATATCTGGGTGTGGTGGAGCATGCCTATAACCACAGCAACTCAGGAGGCTGCAGTGGGAGGAGTCTAAATTCAAGGCCACCCTCAGCAACTTAGCAAGAGCTTCAGCAACTCAGTGAGACCCTGTCTCAAAATAAAAAATAAAAGTACTGGGGATGGGGCTCAGTGGTAAAGCACCCCTGGGTTCAATCCCCATTACCAAAAGGAAAGAAAACAAATATGAAATCAGTTCTCATTTGCAGTTATGTTCTATAAAGCAAACACTTAATTAGAGTAGTACTGAATTATTTCCCCAAGGGAGGTACAGGTTTAGGTTCCTCTGAATTTCTGGTTGCAGCATTTTCATCAACCAATCAATTGAAACCTTGTTTTATGTGTATTTTGTTTAAAGACACCTTATTTAATATATCTGTTTGATTTATTAACACTGAACGTGAGGCCGACAGTAGCATAACTCATACCTGTATGAAGTTTATCTAATACACATGAAGGCCATGTCACGGCATTCTTTTTCTGTAAGGCACATCACAGCATTCTTTCTTTGAAATACTAAACAGTATTTCAGCATTATCCTTGGGGCCATGTTAAACAATGAAATCACCAACTAAAAGCACAAAAAAATGTGAAAAATGTGACTCTGAATATACCATGAAAAGAACATTTGTTTATAGTCTGGGACCTTAGCTAGAAACATGTGCATGGACAGGGCTCAAATTTCTACTGGGTACACGTTCATAAATGACCATGAATACACCAGAAGTATGGTCGATCCTCTGTATCTGGGTTTTGCATCTTTGTACACAACCAACTAAAGACAAAATAATTGGGGAAAACAAAACTGTATCTGTACTGAATGTGTAGACTTTTTTCTTGTCATTATTCTGTAAGAAAGATAGCATAACAATTATTTACACAGCATTTTCATATTAGGTGTTATAAGTAATCTAGAGATGATTTCATGTATACAAGTCAATGTGTATAAGTTATATGAAAATACTACACCATTTTATATAGAAGATCTGAGCATCCATGGACTTTTTTTTTTTTTTTTTTTTTTTTTTTATGTGCTAGGGATTGAACTCAGGGCCTTGTTCTTGCATGGCAAGCACTTGACCAACTGAGCCTATATCCCCAGCCTGAGCATCTGTGGATTTTGCAGGGAATTCTGGAATCAATCCTCCATGGATACAGAGGGACAACTTACTGATTTTAGGGTTACAAATGAATTTTAGTGAGGAGAGAAATGCTCAAATACAGAATCTGAGGATAATGCAGATTAACTACAATGTGATTTCAGAGTACTATTTAAAAATAAAAGTGGTGAGAGAAAGAGAGTGATGGGGATGAGTGTGATTGCCAAGGTCAGGGAAGGATTTTCTGAGGATAAAGACTCCAGTAGGGAGCTGAGAATCCAGACCACAGATGCACAGATTTCCTCCTCCTTGACTAACCCCAACCCCAACAATCTCATAACATGTGGGGGGGGGGCACAGATGGGCTGCTGGGTGGGTGGTGGTATGTCTTTGCACAGACCCTGTCTCTAAATAAAATACAAAAAAGGGCTGGGGATGTGACCCAGTGGTCAAGTGCCTCTGAGTGTTCAATCCCCAGTACCAAAAAAAAAAAAACTGCTGACTGTTTTCAGGGCTCAGGCTGGAAGGTGTATATCGGAAAGGGGGTGCTCGGGCCCGCAGCCTGCGGCTCCTGGCTGAGTTCCGGCGGGATGCCCGGTCGGTGAAGCTCCGACCAGGGGAACACTTTGTGGAGGATGTCACTGACACACTCAAACGCTTCTTTCGCGAGCTCGATGATCCTGTGACCTCTGCTCGTTTGCTGCCTCGCTGGAGGGAAGCTGCCGGTACTACCACGATCCCTAAGAACCAAGACTCATCCAGAATCTCCAGCCTCCCCCACCAGAATCCATGAGACTCTCTGGAGGGATGAGGCAGCTGGCCCCACAACACTCCCCCCACCCCCAGGGTCATCCAGAAGACTTGGCTCAGGGGAGGTCATTTGGGTTTGTCTCCATAAAATCTCCCTGCACTCCAGCCTCTATTCTCTCTTCCTGAATCGTCTCCAACCCTCCTCCATTCCATCCCCAGAACTGCCTCAGAAGAATCAGCGCTTGGAGAAATACAAAGAAGTGATTGGCTGTCTGCCTCGGGTCAACCGCCGCACACTGGCCACCCTCATTGGGCATCTCTATCGGTCAGTATGGCCTGGCCTCCTGCAGGATCCCTCCCTGACCCTTTGTCACCTCAACCCAACTCCACAATTTCATTTGTTCACTCATTTCACAAATAGTTGTTAAGGGAAGGTGTTGGAGCATTAAGGTTCAGAGAATGAATTTGGGGTCAGGCAGACTTAGGCTTTATCTGGCTCCCATCATTCTAGCTGTGTGACTTTGGGTGAGTTATTTATTCTCTCTGAGCTTCAGTTTCCTCATTTCTATAAGAAAGATGATTTAATGAATAGTGTCCATCTCATAGGCTATGTGAGAGTTAAATGAGATTGTTTACGTGAAATTCTTAGTATGGTATCTGGCATCTGGTAAGCTTTCAGAAATGGTTAGCAATTAATATTATTTTGTTAATCAAAATCAGGTAGATATAAGAATTACAGAGATGAATAAGATATAGATCTACCTTTACCAATCTGTTGTGGGGGAAAGTCTCTGACTGGTTCTGGGGTGAATCCCTGGCTGTGTTGTACTGAGGGTTATACAATATTGAGTAGAGGGACTGGGGTTGTGGCTCAGTGTTAGAGCACTTACCTGGCATGCATGAGGCACTGGCTTCGATCCTCAGCACCACATAAAAATAAAATAAAGATATGGTGTCCATCTAAAACTAAAAAGTAAATATAAAAAATATTGAATAGATTGGCCAACTATAGGTCCATTGCCAAATCCAGCCCATTGCCTGCTTTTCTAAATGAAAAGAATCTGATGTAGCCGAGCTCATCGATGGCTACATCTCTGTCTTTTCTGATTCTTCTGAGGCAGTTCTGGGGATGGAATGGAGGAGGGTTGGAGACGATTCAGGAAGAGAGAATAGAGGCTGGAGTGCAGGGAGATTTTATGGAGACAAACCCAAATGACCTCCCCTGAGCCAAGTCTTCTGGATGACCCTGGGGGCGGGGGGAGTGTTGTGGGGCCAACTGCCTCATCCCTCCAGAGAGTCTCATGGATTCTGGTGGGGGAGGCTTTTCTTTATATGTAAAGCATAAAATCACACCCGTTCATTTATATGTTTTCTATGGCTCTCTTTGCACTACAACAGCAGAGTTGAGGAGTTACAACAGAGACTGTATGACCGGAGAGCCTAAAATATGTACTATCTGTCCTTTACCTAAAGTGTTTGTTGCCAGGTACAGTGGCACACTTCTGTAATCCCAGCAATTCAGGAGGCTGATGCAGGAGGATCTCACATTTGAGGTCAGCCTTGGCAGCTTAGCAAGACCCTGTCTCAAAATGTAAAGGACTATGGATGTAACTCAGTAGTAAAGTGCCCTGGGTTCAATCATCCATGCCTTAACTGTCTTTCCCCAGACTGTGAGCTCCTTGAGACCAGTAACTGCTGTATCTCAAGAGCTTAGGCCAAGGTCTAGCATAGAGTAGGGCTCAATGTTTGCCAAATGAATAGATGGATTGGTGAAGGGGGTGCACCAGCTGCGTTCTTCATGACCCTGGCACCCCTCTGCAGGGTGCAGAAGTGTGCAGCTCTAAACCAGATGTGCACGCGGAACCTGGCCCTGCTGTTTGCACCTAGTGTGTTCCAGACAGATGGGCGGGGTGAACACGAGGTGCGGGTGCTGCAGGAGCTCATCGACGGCTACATCTCTGTCTTTGATGTAAGGCTTCCTGATCCCTGTCCTACAAGCTCTCTTCCTTACCTCTGCAGGACCCAGAGACTCCATCCTGCCCACCTCAACAAACCCTATCCCAGCCCTCTGGTGCCCCTCCACATTGTGAATCACCTCCCAGAGCTCTGAGCCTTTTTCTTCCATAATTCAACATCCCATCCCATTGGTTCTTGGTTCTTTAGGCCTTCAACCCTCTTATTCAGGTCCCCCTTGGCCTTGGGATTAGCCTTGCTTTCCTCCTTTCCCAGCACCCCCCACACTAAAGTTTTGGCTCTTTCACAGATTGATTCTGACCAGGTAGCTCAGATTGACTTGGAGGTCAGTCTTATCACCACCTGGAAGGATGTGCAGGTAACTTTCCCTGACCTTAGACTCTTAAGTGGGGCAGAAGGGGTCATCAAGATAGGAAGGTGACCTGCCCAGTGGAGGAAGTTTCCTTTCAGCCTTAGTTCTTTGTGAGACAAGGAAAACCCAAAAAGGGAAGTACTTTGGGCAGTAGGTTTACTTAGGGTTTGCTGTACTCATCATACCATGAGGATTCTTGGTGGAATGGTAGCAGCAGTACCTTACTTCTAAATGTAGATCCAAGGAAGAGTTAGTAAATCATAAATTCAGACTAAGCAGTGAGAATAATAAATACACAGTAAACATCAGTCAAGAACTTTTTATATTCCAACTACCTTTAATTTCATTGTAGCCTCATACAACTCTATGAAGTAGATAGTCTCATTTTTTCCAAATAAACAACTGATGCTCAACAATGGGTGTGGTGGCACATGCCTGTTGTCGCCTGAAGCGATGGCCGCTTGGAGCAACGAAGCCGCGGGAAGAAGTTCAGAGGCGAACTGGAAACAAACAGCTTTTTATTCTGATAACTTTTCTCTCTGGCTCTAACAACGACTAACACGCGCCACACACACCACCAAAATGGCGCTGACCCGATCAGCAATCTCGGCCAAGTCACTCGAGATCCCAGGCCAAGTCCCGTGAGACTACGGAAGGCAGCAATCCCCAAAACTCCATGGCCCATAGTCAACTGCAATTTAAGCCATCTCCCCAAACAGGGCTCCTGTACATGCCTGTAATCCCAGTGTCTCAGAAGGCTGAGCAGGAGGGTCACCAGCTTCAGGAACTTAGTGAGACCCTGTCTCAAAACAAAAAAATAAAAGGGCTGGGATGTAGTTCAGTGCCCTGGGTTCAATCCCCAGGACTGCAAATAGCTAGCTAGGTAGATAGATATATAGATAGATTAAAAAAAAAAAAAAGAACTGAGTCTCAGAGAGGCACTTGTTCAAGGTCACACTGTAGTGGGAGGCAGAGCTGGAATCCAAGTAGTCTTGACTCCCCTCAACCACTGTGCAGCATTGCCTTGGGTAGCACTGTATACAGCTAAAATTGTGGTTTCCCTACTCCTTTTTTGGGAGGGTTGGGGGATCTGGGATTGAATCCAGGTACTCTTAACCACTAAGCCACATCCCCAGCCCTTTTTTTTTTTTTTTTTTTTTTTTGTATTTTATTTAGAGACATGGTCTCACTGAGTTACTTAGGGCCTCCCTAAGTTGCGGAGGCTGGCTTTGGACTTGTGATCTTCCTACCTCAGCCTCCAAAGCCACTAGGATTGCAGGTGTGGGCCACCGTTCCCAGCTTCCCCACTTCTTTTAAGGGCCTGAGCGACATTGGGGGTTAGGGTTGAAAGACCTCTGCAGGAGGAGGTGCATATGAAGCAACACGAGGAATCTTCTGACTTTGGTACTTTTGCATCCTCTTGCCTCCTGCTGACCTATTATGTTTTCCTTTACCCCCTCCCCTTAGCTATCCCAGGCAGGAGACCTCATCATGGAGGTTTATATAGAGCAGCAGCTCCCAGACAACTGTGTCACCCTGAAGGTCAGTCCTGAAGGGAATGGGTGGGAAATGAGAGAGGATGGTGGTGGGCAAGGGCAACAGCTTGATTGGCATGGTTTCTCTGCTCTTGTCTGGATCCTAGGTGTCCCCAACACTGACTGCTGAGGAGCTGACTAATCAGGTACTGGAGATGCGAGGGACAGCAGCAGGGACAGACTTGTGGGTGACATTTGAGATTCTCGAGCATGGAGAGCTTGGTGAGTATGACTGCGTGTGTGTGTGTGTGTGTGTGTGTGTGTGTGTGTGTGTGTGCATGCGTGCGTGCACGCACACGCACATGCAAGGTCAATGACACTTCTGTGTTACCAAATACAACAGACACTGTACTCATCCGCTCACTCTGTGAGAAGGCATTTAACACAGTTGACCTACTCCCTCTTTCTCAGTACTCTTGTCTCTTGCTTTAGTGAATCCCACAAGCTCTTGGTTTCCCTTCTATCTTAAAGGAGGCTTCTCTTCCCCCTTTTGCCTAGACTCCAAGTGTTAGAAGGACACAAATCTGGACCCTGGGCTCTTTCTTCTTTTCTATCTACATCTCTCTTTGGATGAACTCCCATGGCTTTACTTGCCATTAATAAGCTGATACCCCAATTTTTATCTCTGGCCCAGACCTCTCCTCTGACCCCAAACTCACATATCCAATGGCCTACTTGACACTTCCACTTCTTGCAAGATGTCAAATTTAAATTGCCTAATACTGAACTAGATTCGTCACCCCCTCCCCTAACAAAAAGTCCAAGCTATTTTCTGTTGTTTCCCAGCTCAGTAATTAGCTCCATAGTTCACTCAGTTATTAAGGCCAGAAATCCAGGAATCCTCTGAGATTCTTCCCTTTCCTTTATCTTCACACACAGCCCACCAAATAGTCCTGTAGATTCCATTTGAATCAGTCGCTTCTCTCCATCTCCACCATCCTAGTTGCAGTCACCATTATTTTTCTGTCTCCCAATATTAATCACTAAAATGTATGGCCCCAGAAAGGGAGTAGCCAGACAGGGTTTCATTCTTACCTCCCTACAATCCATTTTCTGCACAGCAGCCAAATGAGCAATTCAAGCATAAATCAGATTGTGTTATTCTCCTGGTTGAAACCCTCCAATGGTTTCCCACTGAACTTAAATAAAATTCAAAGTCCTTGTCATGGCCCACAGATCCTGAATGTCTGCCCCCTGCTTATTTCCCAGACTGCATCTCACATCACCATCTTCTTATCTGTCCTCTTTGCTGTTTAGTTCCCAAATACATATTTCCTGACTTAGGGCCCTTGTTCTTATGACATGGTCTTAGCATGGCTTGTTCTTCCTAATCCTTCAGCTCGCTGAGTCTCATCTTGAAATGCAACTTCTGAAAGTCCTTGCCTGACTACCCTATCTCCATTGCTGCTCTGTTAACTCTCTCTTAGCTTATTGTTTCTTTCAAAGCATTTATTGGTCTGCAATTATTTGGCTTGCCTACCTGTTTGTTACTAGGCTGTGGCTTTGTGAAGGCAGGCATGTGTATCATGCCCACTACTGTATCCCAGGGCCAGCACAGTGCCTGGCATAGTATTGATGCTAAAGCAATGTCTGTGGCTGAATAGTTGAATAGGTGAGTGAATGAATGACTGGCAGGAGATGAGTTGGGGGATACAGGCTTTAGATGGATATTCTGATTGATAACTTCCCACTATGCTCTTTCAGAGAGGCCATTGCACCCCAAGGAAAAGGTCCTAGAGCAGGCCCTGCAATGGTGTCAGCTCCCCGAACCCTGCTCAGCCTCCCTGCTCCTGAGAAAAGTCCCGCTGGCCCAGGCTGGCTGCCTCTTCACAGGTGAGCCTCCTTCCTCAGCCCAGCATTCCTTGGGCCTCTTCCCCAGGACTGTCCACTCAGCATAGCCCATCTGTGCCCAGGTGTCCGGCGTGAGAGCCCCCGGGTGGGGCTGTTGCGGTGTCGTGAGGAGCCACCCCGCTTACTGGGAAGTCGCTTCCAGGAAAGGTTCTTTCTGCTTCGTGACCGATACCTGCTACTGCTCAAGGAGAAGAAGGTGAGGCCTGGGACTAGAGGGGTGGGATGCTGAGTGGCCGTGGAGCCGTAATTATACTAACTCTCTAACTCTTCCGCCCATATTCTCACCAGTCTCTTTTGCTTCCCCAGTGACTTCTCTGACCTTTGATCACATGCCCCAATGCTTCCATGACCTCTTGACCTCACTAACCATGACCTTCTCCTTATGTCTCAACTTTACTTACTCTGTTCATATTCTCAGAGCTCTAAACCAGAACGGGAGTGGCCTCTGGAAGGTGCCAAGGTCTACCTGGGAATCCGTAAGAAGTTAAAGCCTCCAACACCGTGAGTCTTCTTCCCCAGCCCACACTTCTAAGGCCTTACTGCCATCACCCCGCTGGCTTTAATGGTCACCCAATCACTGGTCTCCTTTGCTTCTCAGGTGGGGCTTCACATTGATACTGGAGAAGATGCACCTGTGAGTACCTCCTGGCCTGGCTTCTCCTCTGGCCCAGCCCTGCATCCAGTCCCCTTTCCTCCTCCTTTCCACCCACCATTCCTCCATACCTACAGCTATGAATCCTTCTCTCCTCTAATCACCCACAGCTATTTGGCCTGCACTGATGAGGATGAGATGTGGGATTGGACCACAAGCATCCTTAAAGCCCAGGTGAGGGGAAGGACAAGGCTGAGGGCTGGTTCTCTGTCCCCTGGACCTCCTGATACCTCACAGTACCTCCAAAGTCCACCAGTGCCAATTGCTTATCCTCTCACCAGCATGATGACCAGCAGCCAGTGGTCTTACGACGCCGTTCCTCCTCTGACCTTGCCCGTCAGAAGTTCGGCACTATGCCCTTGCTGCCCATCCGTGGGGATGACAGTGGAGCCACCCTCCTTTCTGCCAATCAGACCCTGGTGAGACAACCTCCCCATCCTGCCCTAACCCCCACCTGATCCCTGCCTTTACCCTTGTCACACTGCAGGAGAAATGGTGTGCCTGCCAGCCTGGTGCTCCTCTCTGCTCACTGTGACCATCCACTCTACCTTCTCTGTGCCCCTACTCCCCACTTCCACTTTCTGTTGCCAGGCCTCACTGTGTCTCTGTGTCTCTCCCTCCCCTCATCCCCACCTCACCTGTGCCCAGAGGCGACTACACAACCGGAGGACCCTGTCCATGTTCTTTGTGAGTACTGTGCCTGCTCCAGCTATGTGCCTGCCAACCCTGTGTTTTTCTGCTTTGCTGGATCCCTGGGTGTTCTATGTGTCTGATCTGATGCAGGTTATCAGGGTGTGTATGTGTGACAGAGATCCAACAAGCTAGCATAAATGAGGTAAATGAGGGATGGTAAGATGTCATGAGGAAAGGACAAAGTGGTCATAGAATCTGAGAATTAGAAGGAGAATGGTTAAGTGAATGCATTTTGGAGACAGAGAGACCTGAATTCAAGCCCCACCATTAGCATTTCCTCACTGTGTGATTCTGGGCAACTTAACCCCTCTACACCTCAGTTCACTCTTGTGCTGTGTAAGCTATTGCACAAGGTTGTTCTGAAATCATAAATATCAAGTATTTAGCAACATCTGGCCCCAGCAGCTCAATAATGTTACTGATTAATAATCCTGCAACACAGCTGAGTGTGGTGGCTCATGCCTGTGATCACAACCACTCAGGAGGCTGAGGCAGGAGGATCACAAGTTCGAGGCCAGCCTGGGCAACTTAGGAAGACCATTATCAAAATCAAAATTAAAAGGTTTGGGGTGTGGCTCAGTGGTAGAACACTCGTCTAGTATGCTCAAGGCCCTGGGTTCAACCCCTAGTAATACACACACATACATCCAGTAACTCTAACTCTATGCCTTCCCCTTGCTGCTCCATTCCTGTACAGCCAATGAAGTCATCCCAAGGGTCTGTGGAAGAGCAAGAAGAGCTAGAGGAGCCTGTGTATGAGGAGCCAGTGTACGAGGAGGTAGGAGCCTTCCCTGAGCTCACTAAGGATAACTCTACTTCTTTCTCTACCACACGGGAGTGGACAGCCAAGCCAGAAACCCCCTTCACCAGCCAGAAGTCCTTTGATCAACCCCTTCTTTCCAAGACAAGCACCCTGGGCCAAGAGGAGAGGCCACCGGATCCCCCTCCAGGGCCCCCTTCCAAGAGCAGTACCCAGGCACGGGGGTCCCTGGAGGAGCAGCTGCTTCAGGAGCTCAGCAGCCTCATCCTGAGGAAGGGAGAGACCACTGCATGCCCAGGAAGCACTTCCCAATCATCCAGCCCCACCAGCCCTGCAATACAGATACCCAGTTTCCCTACCCAGTCCTCCTGCACTTCCAGTCCACCCTCCAGCCAGCCCCTCACATGATCCTCAGAACAGCATCTGAGGGGGTAGGTACCCAGAGGAAGACCTAGGCTCTTACCATGGTAGATACTGCTGGAAGCTTCCTCTACCTTGGCGGGAAAGACTCTAGAACCCAGTGCACTGGAAGAGGCACTGGATTGAGGGGCCTGGAGACCGTGTGTCTCAGGGAAGATCAAGGCCCGATCCTGGGCCTCAGCCTGTTTATCTGTACCATGAAGACACTGAAATAAGGACAGCAGTGAACAACAAACTGTTTTTCAGAGCTAAAAGCTCCATATATTTTCCCTCAACAAGGGCAGCTCCTGCTTTATATATTTGATAGGTAGGGGTTCTGTGAGAGATTTGGGATAGAAGAATGGTTTTACTGCATTAAAGAAAAACCAGGTTTTGAAGCCAGAGGCCTGGATGATGTCCAAGTCTATTCTATCTCACTTCCTATATTCTGGGACTACGTTGAAGCCCTGGAGTGGGGAAATTGATTGGGGTTGGGAGCCGGGGCAAAGGGGAGCCAAGAAAGGATGGTTCACTATTAATAAATCTTGGAACCAAATGGCTAGAAGAATGATCTTTTATTCATTCATTCAACAACTATGTATTGAGCACCTAGTTGGTTCCAGGTCTGGGAATATAGTATGAACAAAACAAATAGGATCACTGCTCTTATGGAGCCTCTACTGTAGAATAAAAACAGAAAATAGAAAATGCATAAACAAATATGTGGACAAGTGAGTTTAGTGCTGTGAAGAAAATAAACCAAATGAAGACCTTGAGAGTGAGTGTGGAGGTAACTGGGTGGATGGGGAAGGAAGGCCTCTGTGAGGAGCTAAAACAATGGTAAGAGGCCAGATAAGTAGAGTGCTGCAAGAAGGAGCTTTGGAGAGGGCAAGCTGCACTTTCAGTGGGCAGAAACATGACCTGGTGTGAAGGACAGCAAGGAGGCTGGAGGACAGTGAATGGGTAGCAGGAGGAGAGCACCAGCTGAAGTGGGAAAAATCAGCAGGGGCCCAATCATCATAGCCTTGTAGGCCATAGATTCTATTTGGATTTTGTTTTGAAGCAATTGTATTTTAAGCAAGCAAAGGATGAGATTTTATCTCCCCCTGAATAAAATAAGTCAATCACTGGCTATTGTATGAACAGTGGATTATGCAAGGAAACTTATAATCAAGGAGTACAGATATTAGACCAGAAAATGGAGTAGGATGGTGGTCTTGGAAACTGAAGGAAGTGGATCAATAGGACTGTGGGATTTTTTTTAGATAGAAATTATAGGACTTGCTGATGGATGTGGGGGTAGGAGAAAGGGCACACTGACTTACCTAACTGGAAGGAGTGTGGCACCATTGAATACAATTACGTGGGGAAGGATCAGGTTGAAGGGGCATTTAAAAATTTTTGTGGTACCTTTTTGATACTAATCAAAGTGTGTCAGTGATAGGTGGATATGTGAGTCTGGAGTTTTCAGCCATGTCAGGGGTGTGGGGACCAGGACGTGGGCCAAGGGGGCTTAGGTGAGGAAAATGAAGAAAGAGGATAAGGATCCTCAAAAAGCAGTGCTAGGGCTGGTAGTTCTTGGGCAGAGCCTGGAGGGAAGACCCTAAAGGTGACAGGGGCTTTCTGGATCATAAGGCCCCACGTGCAGCTTTCAAACTCACGTCCCTTCGCTAGTATCTGTGTCCAGTGGGGCCCAGGATGTACCTGCCTTTTCTTTTGGGTCTGTTTCCTTCTTGGCTCCAGGCATCTTTCTCACCCTGCTCTCGCTGGCTTTTCCAGTTTAGCGGGAATTAGGAAAAGGTCTGGGACCAGCCCTATCTCCCTTGTCAGACACATCTTCGCTCAGGTGTCCAATGACTCAGTTTCCCTGGTCATCTATTGAGTTCCTCGCCATTCCTCATCCTTACCGCGGGAACTGGTGATATGCGTATGTAAATGAATGACTAGAAATAATTACAGGCTGAATCAGTGGCTACACTAGAAATAAAACCCAGGCGTCTTGACTCAGAAACCCAGGGTTGTCCCTACAGCTCAGCGGACGCAGCGTCAGCCCCGCGGCCCGGACCCTTCCGGAGTATTCGCAGCAATAACAGAGGTTCAGCGGCTCCGCGGCCCCCACGAGCTTCCGCGCCCTGCGCGCAGCCGGACAAGGCGTAGGCGGAGCGAGGGCGGAGCCGGGCCAGGTCTGGGGCGGGGCCTCGCCGTGGGCGGGTCTTTGTCGAGTTCCGGAGTCGCTGGCTGCCTTGGCCAGAGTGGAGATGCAGCCACCGCCCCGAAAAGTGAGATTGGCCCGGGAATGGGGACTCCTGGCGGTCTGGGGGAGCGGAGGGAGTCCCGGGGATAACCGACCCCGGGTAGAAGATCGGGAGCGGGAAGGGGTGGGAGCCCTGTCCAGAAGTAACCGAGGAAACAGCTCAGCCCCTCCCCGGCCCCGCCCCCTCGCCGCTCCCTGTGCGAGGTGTTTTTTAGGTCCCCACGCCTGGGGTCTTCAGCCTCCCCTCAATTCTACAGGTTAAGCCCGCCCAGGAGGTGAAGCTTCGCTTTCTGGAGCAACTGAGCATCCTTCAGACCCGGCAGCAGAAGGAGGCCGATCTGCTGGAGGACATCAGGTAGCCCCTGACCCCTCATTTTCACTTACCCCTACCTTTGCTATAGCACATACATCTCCTCCCCACCGTACTTTTGCCGGGTGCGGGAGATGGGCAGGGGCTAAGAGCTCTCCAACCTACCCATTCAGGGCCCTCACCCTGGGCCTGCCTCTCCAGATACAGGAGATAAACAGGGACCCTCCTTCAAACCCTTTGACACCACATCACTCTCCCCATGGCCTACAATCAAGTTTGGGGCAGAATCCCCTCCCTCTTCCAGACCTGTTGGAAAGCTGGCAAACACCATACCCAGGCCTTCATCAGCCCTCACCTCCAAGCCCACAGATGGTTCTCCAGGGGTGGGAGGATCCTGGGGCTCTGAGCAATGAGACTGTCCTGTGTTGCAGCTGCCCGAGGTGATCTCAAGGACTCTGCCTCTTCTGTCCCATTCCCTCTGGGTCTAGCCACACTAAAGGATGGTTCCCCTTTTTCTCCTGCTCAGGCAGAGGAGAGGATTGAGGGTGGTAAAACAGGACCAAACAGTCACCCTTACCCCACCCCCAATCTCCACAGATCTTACAGCAAGCAGAGGGCAGCCATTGAACGGGAGTATGGGCAGGTATGGGATTCTTCTATGGACTTTTCCTCTTGTTTTAGCCTTCTTTATACCACCAGCAATGTCCCTCCCTTACTGTGGTCAAGAACAAATGCCTAGAGTCAGGAAGACTTGTATCAAATCTCTAATGTGCTACTTACTAGTTGTGTGACTGTGGACAAGTTACTTTACATTTCTTGGCCTCAGTTTTCTTCTCTGTAAAGTGGGAATAACAATAATACCTTACCCTTGGGTAGGGTTGTTGTAAGGATTAAATAAGGTAATAAATGTAAAGCATTTGGCAAAGCAAGTGACACATATTGTGTATCCAAGAATGGTATTATTATACTCTGGTTCTGTATTCTCCCAGTTGGGGTGGGTCTTCGAAAAAACTGGGCCTGTGATGGCTTTCTCACCAGGCACTCCAGAAACTGGCTGGGCCATTCCTGAAGAGGGAAGGGCAACGCAGTGGGGAGATGGACAGCAGGTGGGTCTAACGGAGGGGGAAGGCCACAGGGGCCAAAAAGTGATGGGGAGCTTAGCCTTAAAGACCTGTGGGGATGAAGACCTAGTGAGGGGGGAGGGCACGTGAGCTGCAGGTAGAGCTGACACAGCAGCAGGAGAGGAGCTGACCCAGCAAGGACACTGTGGGTGGGGGTGGAGGGCAGGAGTGATCCTGTGGCTAAGCTAATGGGCTGATCGATTGATGGGCTCCCAGACAAGTGGGGGAAGGAAAGCATTCTGTCTCGCATGGTGTTGGTGGGGGGTCTGATGAAGCTGTGGAGTGCTCCCCCCTTCAACACAGACCTTCTCTGGGGAGGGGCAGGACAGTGTTTGGTGCCTGGCGCTGCTTGCTGGATGCCACCGTGGCTGGGGGCCAAACCCGGCTCCAGGCGTCTGATCGATACCGTGACCTAGCGGGGGGCACAGGGCGGAGTGCCAAGGAGCAGGTGCTTAGGAAGGTATGGCTCAGTGGATGGGGTGAAGGAAGAGCTGGCTCGGCACTGGAGGTAGTCTGGGTCAAGATTTTCTGTGTCCATGCCACTAGGGAACAGAGAGTCTGCAGAGGGCGCAGGCAGAAGTGCTGCAGTCTGTCCGGGAACTGAGCCGAAGTCGGAAGCTATATGGGCAACGGGAGCGTGTATGGGCCTTGGCACAGGAGAAAGCAGCTGATGTCCAGGCCAGGTGGGCTTATGAATAGTAGGCCCAAGGTTGGGGAGGTATTGGGTGGAGTCAAGGCATCAAAGCTGGGTCTGATACCTATTCCTCTTCCATACTTGCGCAGGCTGAACCGAAGTGACCATGGGATCTTCCACTCTCGGACCAGTCTTCAGAAACTAAGTGCTAAGGTCTGGGGGATGAGGGCCTGAGTGGGGGCATAGGGACCTAGTGGTTTGGAATCTAGTGTCATGGTTGGATCCAGGCTCCTCTGCATCTTAGATGGTTAACCATGATTAACTTACTTATTTCTCTGAGCCTTGTTTTCTTCATCTGCAAAATGGAAATAATACCTTTCTTTTTGACTCCTTTAATATGTATTTATTGAGGACCTCTGTGCACTAGGCATGTTCTATCCAGTAGGGATACAGTGAGGAATATGACCAGTGGAGTTCCTGCCCTCACAGCCTGGTTGAGGGAGACACAATATATAAACAAATAATCAGATGAAGATGGAAATAAAACAGGGTGCGATGATGAAAGGTAACAAAGGGGTGATATTTAGAGAGAAGGCCTCTTTGAACAAGTGGCCTGAGTATCAAGAAGGGTCCAGCCATGAAAGATCTAGAGGGAGGAGAACATTCCAGAGAGAGGGAATGGTGAATGGAAAGGTCCTAAGGCGGGCTCAAGGAACTAAGAGGAGACCAGTGTGCCTAGAGCCCTATAAGCGGACAGCACTTAAAAAGAGGTCAGAGAGGTTGCAGGGCCAACTCATGTTGGTCTACTACCCTGTAGTAGAGCGCCATAGGGAAGCTTGGATTTTATTTTAGATATATATGGAAACCATTTGGGATTATGAACAGGAGTTGAATGTGAAATTTTTAATATAGTACCAGGCACACAGAAAATCTTCAGTGATGTAAGAATTCATTCTGGATCTGGGTTCTAGGTTGGCCTTGGATCCAGGGCTCTCTGTTGACACCACTTTTCCCCTCCTAGCTATCTGCCCAATCAGTCCAGTACTCCCAGCAACTGAGAGCAGCCCGCAATGAGTATCTGCTCAACTTGGTAGCCACCAACGCCCACCTTGACCACTACTACCAGGAGGAACTGCCATCTCTGCTCAAGGTTAGTCCTTACCCAGATCACCCCTACCCCTCAGCAAGTGGGGAGGATCCCTATGCTTCCATTCCCCATGAAGCTGGCTGGTGCCAGGGACCTAGCCTGCTTAGAGTGGGTAGGAGATACATACCTGGGTTCTGGCTGCATATCATATAGGACACTTAACTCCTTTGAACCTCATATTTCTCATCAAGGTTAACCCCAGTTCTGCCCACCTTGTAACACTGATGAAGTTCAAGGAAGACAATGGATATGAAAGTGGTTTTTAAACTGTTAAGTGGAGCTGTGGGCATAGCTGAGTGGTAGAGTACTGGCCTAGTATAGCTACTGACATCCTGTCTTCTTGGACAATATCTACTCCTCTTTTTGATGGGGAGGAGGAAGTGAGGAGGCAGAGGGTGGATATAATTGTTCAGGGTTTAATACCTAACACCACAGAAAAAATTGGTAAGTGGTATACATACATGATAGCCTATAATTAGAAGCAGTAATAATGTCTTACTCCTCTCTTTCCCATCCCTCATGTTCATCCCCTACCCAAACCTGGACAGTGAGCTTTTGCTCTGTAGTAGAGGGCTGAGGGAAAGTTTTCTTGGGGTCCTTTCTAGGCCCTGGTCAGCGAGTTGTCAGAACACTTGAGGGACCCTCTGAACTTACTGAGCCGTACTGAGCTGGAAGCTGCAGAGATGGTCTTGGAGCATGCCCGCCTTGCGGGGAAGGCAACCTCCCAGGTGAGGGTTAGGAGCTGTGAGAGCTCCTTAGAGGTCCTTTTAACTCTTCTCTCTCAGTACAGACCTCCCTATTGCATATCTGCCCCTTTTCTTCTCACCTTGCCCTTCTCCTTCTAAGAAGTCTGGGGAGAGAATTGGAGAGGGGGCCAGTGAGTGGGCCACCATGTCTTTTCCCACCCCTAGGTAAACTGGGAGCAGGATGTGAAGCTGTTTCTTCAGGAGCCTGGAGTCTTTTCCCCAACCCCACCTCAGCAATTTCAGCCAGCAGGGGCGGATCAGGTGAGACTTCCCATCTGGTTGAAACCAAGCCAAATATAAATGAGACTGTGGTTTAGGCCTCCTGTCCCATTATTCTTGTCCTGGTACTAACTCTTTAACTCAGAATACCAGTTCACCTCCCTTTCACCCAGGACATAAAAACACACCCCATTCCACCATTCAGTCACTTCACTTCCTTTTTCTTCCACCTATCCCTCAACTTGGATCCTGTTCCTGGGACTTGGTGTGTTTGTGTCTATACAAATGCATACCAGTGTCCATAGACACAGACATGTGCCCCCACCTTTGTCCTGGTCCTTGGAGTTCAAGATAAAGGGAGGTAAAGGGAAGAAACTGGAGAGAAGGATGACCTCAGGTATTCCTCACATCATCCCTGTCCCACTTAGGTGTGTGCCCTGGAGAGGGGACCAGGAGGTATGGCTGGGGAGAGTGGCCTAGAGAAAGAGATCCAGCGCTGGACAAGCCGAGCTGCCCGAGACTACAAGATCCAGCACCATGGGCATTGGGTGAGGTGGGGGTTGCAGGTCTGGGTGGGCAAGAATTGCTAAAGATAGGGATCCTGGCGACATTGGGGGTGTCATGGAACTGCAGGCAGGATGGGAAGGAAGGGCACTTTAACAACAATATGACTCAGTAATTAAGAGCAGTTTTTAGGGCAAGGCTGATCTGGGTTCAAATTCTCTTCTGTTGCTTCTGAGTTTTGTAATCCTGGGTAAGAGAATGACTTCACCTCTCTGGATTTCAGTTGCCTCATCACTACAGTGGGGCCAATACTAGCACCCACCTCCAGGGAAGATTAAATGACATAATGCAAGTAATTCGACTAGCAAGGTACCAGGCCCAGAGTAAGTTATGGCCCACAGTATTGCCACCCACCCTTGTCTTTCCCACTAGGTCCTGCAGCGACTAGAGCAGAGGCGGCAGCAGGCTCCAGAGCGCGAGGCCCCAGGCATAGAACAGCGACTACAGGAAGTGAGGGAGAGCATTCGTAGGGCACAGGTGAGGCACAGCCCTAGGTTAGAGCCACTAAGATTCTGTCTCCTCAGCAATACTTCCTCATTCCTCTTTCTGATGAGGAATGAGGGGTAGGTAAGGTGGCAGAATGTAGACATAATTGTCCAGGCTCTACTAACTCCCTTCCACCTTGTGCCAGGTGAGCCAGGTGAAGGGGGCTGCTCGGCTGGCCCTGCTGCAGGGGGCTGGCCTGGATGTGCAGAACTGGCTGAAGCCAGCCATGACCCAGGCCCAGGATGAGGTGGAGCAGGAGCGACGGCTCAGTGAGGCTCGGCTGTCCCAGAGGGACCTCTCCCCAATGGTGAGCTCCTCCCCAATCCTAGCCACACATACCCAGGAGGATAAAGCTCCCCAGTGGAAGGCAGGTCCTCTAAAATGGGATGACAATGGTACTTAACTCAGAGAGTCATTGTATGGCTTAAATGAGACCATTTATGTAAATCTTTGCATGATTTTTGGCATAGAGAATCCTCAATAAACTTTTATTATGAGTATAAAATGATGGTTAAGAACTCAGGTTCAGTTGGGCGCGGTGGCGCACGCCTGTAATCCCAGCATTTGGGAGGCTGAGGCAGGAGGATCATGAGTTCAAAGCCAGCCTCAGCCATGGCGAGGCACTTAGCAACTCAGTGAGACCCTGTCTCTAATAAAATACAAAAAAGGGCTGGGGATGTGGCCCAGTGGTCGAGTGCCCCTGAGTTCAATCCCTGGTACCAAAAGAAAAAAAAAAAAAAAAAAAAAACAAAAACTAAAACAAAAAAACAACTCAGGTTCTAGCCAGGCACAGTGACACACACCTGTAATCCCAGCTACTCAGTGGTAGAGCACTTGCCTAGCTTGTGTGAGGCACTGGGTTTAATTCTTAGCACCACATATAAATAAAATAAAGGTATTCTGTAAATGGTTTGAGTATCATCCACTCCACTTCCTAGCTGTATAATCTTAGAAAGTGACTTGACTTTTCTGAGCCTCATTTTCTTTAAAAATAAAGAGGTTAATAGTTATGCAAATTATGAAGATTAAGTGAAACAATATACATGAGATAGTTAACATGTACTGGGTATACTTTTAAGCACTCAGTTGCTGTAGCTCTGCTATTATTTAGTATCATCCTGCTCTGTGGTGGTTTTGGTTGTGAGGTGTGATGATTGGTTCAGGGGTACTACCTTGGAGGAGGATCCCTGGTGTCCTTTAGAGGTAGGATGGAGAAGGGGGCCCCATAATGATGTCTGTCCTCTGCCCCTCTCCAGGCTGAGGATGCTGAGCTTTCTGACTTTGATGAATGTGAGGAGGCGGGGGAGCTCTTTGAGGAGCCTGCCCCACCAGCCCTAGCCACCAGGCCCTTCCCCTGCCCTGCACATGTGGTATTTGGCTATCAGGTATGAATGGGAATGGGGACTTCATATGGGTAACCATAAAGGACAGCCAAATCCTGAATCCTTCCTTGTGGGGCTTAGGCAGGGCATGAGGATGAGCTGACCATCACAGAGGGTGAGTGGCTGGAGGTCATAGAGGAAGGAGATGCTGATGAATGGGTCAAGGTACGTATGGGACCCTGGGTTCTGATCGGGGGTTGGGGACAGTGGGAGGACTTCTCTTTGGCTCACAAGTATCTACCCAGGAAAGTTAGTAGAGGAGAGCTAGGGCCATGGACTGCTGAAGCAAATCTGATACCTGTTCACATTGCTGGGTGAGCAGGCTCGGAACCAGCATGGTGAGGTAGGCTTTGTCCCTGAGCGGTATCTCAACTTCCCGGATCTCTCCCTTCCTGAGAGTGGCTGTGACAGTGACAATCCCTCGGGTGTAGAGCCCACAGGTAAGAAAGGCAAAATCTGGGCCTAAGGGTCCTGGGTATGGATATGAATTATTGGGTGTTATGGTCCTGGGATGGCATGGTCCTAAGGTACTGCCACCCATTTTCTTCTCTCACCATCTCTCCTGGGCTCCTACAGCATTCCTCGCCCGCGCACTATATAGCTACACGGGACAGAGTGAAGAGGAGCTGAGCTTCCCAGAAGGGGCACTCATCCGCCTGCTACCCCCGGGCCCAAGATGGAGTGGATGATGGCTTCTGGAGGGGAGAATTTGGGGGCCATGTTGGGGTCTTCCCCTCCCTGCTGGTGGAGGAGCTGCTTGGCCCTCCAGGGCCACCTGAACTCTGTGACCCTGACCAGGTGAGGATTCAGTCTCCTTGGATCCCAGCTACCTCTGGGTTGATCCTCACTCCAAGAAGGCCCCATATTCACATTAATGCCTCAGCTTCTCCCCAGTTTTACCTCCTATGATGGTTTGGGCCTTCCCATCTGCTTTGGCTGAGCAGAGAGAGAAAAGGGAAATCAAAGCAGACTTCATAGGAGTTTGGAGGACTTTAGTGGTGGATAGAACTGGGTTCAAATTTTCTATTGCATGACCTTGGACAGTGACTTAACCTCTCTGAGCTAGTTTCAGCATGTGTAAAATGGAGATAATAATACCTGCTTTAGCAGGCTCACTATCATGGCTAGAGATAATAAATGTAAAGCCCTTAGCACTATGGCACACTGGAGATGCTTAAATTGTGATGCTTATTGCTACAAGACAGCATGAAGAACCCGATTGGGAGTAAAGAGACCTGGGTTCTAGGGAGTAAAGAGACCTGGGTTCTAGCCAGCACTATGCCACTAACTCTGAACTTTGACAGATGGCCCAATCTGAATTTCACTTCTAACATGAGTCATAAAAATGCCTATCTCGTGGGATGGTGAGGATAGAATGAATTAAGGTATGTGCAGTGCTAGCAGAACCCCTAGACATAGTAAGCATTCTGTACATATTGACTATTGAAATAGACATCAGTTATAATGTCTACCTAAATACAAGCATTTGGCCATTTCCTATATTGGGAAGTGAGAGGATAGGAATTGAAAGCGGGATGAGAGGAATAACTGGTGAAGCCTTCTCACATGCCAAGAATAACTCATGCCCACCCTACCTCCAGACACTGCCATCCCCTTCTCCTCCCAGTTTCTCCCCACCTGCACCTACCTGTGCCTTGGATGGACCCCCTGCACCTGTCCTGCCTGGAGGTAAGTAGAGGAAATTGAGGGCTCTTGGAGAATAAGAAATGACAAGGAAGAATCTTGGACTCTTTGTTCATACTCTATCCTGTGTGCCCTTAGTGCACCTTGGAGTAAAGTCCACTTGGGTTTGATGGGGAGAAGAGCATGGGCTTTGGAACCAGGCTGGCCTAGTTCAAACCTTGCTGTCACTTCCTAGTGTATAATTGAGGTGGGATGTTTTAACTTGTATGGTACTTGGTTTATGTTTTAAAAAACGAAGAGACAGGTACTACTTTATTAAATTGTTTAAGATGTCTATGGAGTATATAGCATTGTGCTTGGCATATAACATGTAAATAGTAGCTATTTTATCACTATTATTATTTTAAAAAATAAGCCATATTCTCTGTGTTCTTCCAAAATGCCTTGTTCTTAGTCGTCTTGAACCCTGAAAATACCTAACTTTGCTGTCATCTTTTTCCTCTTAACATTCTTTTTTATATTTTGTGGTATTGGGGATTAATCCCAGGTACTTGTGCATGCTAGGCAAGCACTCTACCACTGAGTTACACACCTCCAGCCTCCGCTCCAACCCCTTCCTTTTCCCTCTTGGAATGCTCACCTTTTCTAAAAACCTTCTGGAATGTAACACTTCCTTCATAGTCACCATCCCTGATCCCCTGAAATCACTGCCATCTCTAAATACCTCTAGTTTACCTTGAATGACTTAACACTCAGACATTCATTGTGTTTGTTCGTGTTTCATTACTGGGTTCCTAAGAGCCACTGGGAGGTGGGCAGAGCTGTGTATCTCACCTTCCATTCTTTGGTTCCTTGACCAGAGATGATTATATAGCAGCTGCTGAATAAGTATTTGTTGAGGATAAATGAATTGATGGATTTTACAGCTAAGGTTGGTAACTCTTCATTAATTTAGCAAATACTTATAGAGTGCTATTGTCCTTAGTGCTAGAGACGTAGCATTGAACAAAACCTAAAGACTGACTGTGGTTCTTGTTTCCAGATAAAGCCCTGGACAGCACTGGACCCTTAGATTTGATGGCACCTCGACTCAGGCCGGTAAGGGGCCCTGGTCTTGGAGGAGATTGTGTGCACAGGGATCATTGCACCTGGTCCTGTGTTGCCCACTAGGCTGAGGGAATACACAGGGATACCTCCAAGAAAGGACTCTGGAGAAGAGCTAACTGTGTATTCTCCACAGATGCGTCCACCACCTCCCCCGCCGGCTAAGGCCCCAGATCCTGGCCACCCAGATTCCCTCACCTGAAGCCAGGGTATCACTGCCCCCAAGTGATGCTGCTGCCCTATCTCCATGCTGTCAGAGACCACCCCTCAATGATCCACAGCCACACAGCCAAAAGCTGAAGTCTTTTCCACGTCTACTTTTATCTCCAGGGTTAGAAACTTGCCCTCTCCCCATTTTGGGGGCAAGAATCCATTTTTCCAATTGTCTTCCTGCCATCTTTAGGGCTGTAACTACCCCTTTGTCTGCCATCGCCCCATCTCTAAGGTAGTGAAATACCCTGAAATCTCTGGGGCTGAATCTCATCCTCAGAGTCTTGACTGGCTCTGATCCATCTCGTCTCCACCCTGGCTCTGTAGCCCACCCCACTTTAGATGCCAGGGTCACTGGGGTTGGAGCCGGGAGAGGAGCTAGCCTTGGGAGTCAGAAGGAGCCAGTATGCAAAGCAGCTGTAATGGTCTGAGCGGATTTATTGACAGTGAATAAAGGGCACTAAGGCCAAGCCAGGGCCTGGACCTCTTGTGCCAAGAGGGCAGGGAGCCTAAGGTGCTATTGCTTTCGGGCCCCACCAAAGGCAGGGACCTGGTCCCAGCTGCCACGCTCTATCATATGGAGCGAGGTATTGGGGAAGGCAGGTCAGGCAGCCTGTTGGCAGGTAGGGGAAGGGGAGGAAACTGAGGGTCAGGAGTGGAGGGACTTTTCCCAAGGTCCCTCAGCCTGAGACCGTGCAACTCCAGGTGAAAGTACAGCTGGTCCCTCAACTGGGAGCAGTGCTGTCCAGTGAAGGGGAGGGCCTTCATGCTCACACCACCCCCTGGCCCTGCCAGCTGGTAGTCCATCAGCACAATGAAGAATGAGGCTTGGAGAAAAGGAAGGGGAACAGAGTTGCTTCCTGTTTAAGCTCTGTCCCAGCTTTTCCCCAGGGGCTGCAGAACCTTCCCTGTTCTCTGGAGCACACACCCACTCCCCACCACCAGCCAAGGAATTTGTAGCACAGGCTTAGCCTAGAGTTCACCCTGGGGTTTCAGGAGCTAATGGGCTAAGTAGGGGGTGGGAGAACAAGATTATCTGATTTGGGGTTTAAACTCACCTCATATACCCCCTGCTCCCTGTGGTGGAGACACCTGAGAGAAAGGGGAGACATCAACAATGGGAACAGGAGGTGGTTCATATCACTGCTCTCCAGAGTAAGGGGCAATAAAACTGAGCCCAGTGCAGCCCTGGCCATGTCTTCATACCTGGTGATCTGGTTTGCTTTGCTGTCCATTTGCCTCTTGACTGGGCAGCCTTGGGCTTGGGCTCAGGATCCTCCCTCTGGCCCCCAGTGTTGGTTCTGTAGAGGCCCCGGGGTTCCCCTCGAGCACACAAGGGACTAGGCTGCTGTCCTTGAGTCCTCCATTCTGCACTGGGGGGCCTGGCTAATGACTGGGGCTGTGGCTCTTCAGGGGGCAGCCTTTCAATGACAGGCATCCCTGTCCTGGGTAGCCTTCCGCCAGACCCCTGACCACCCCCTGGATCTTGCCCCCCACCAGAGCCCCAGCTTCTGTCTGTGGGGGAACCATCACGATGCTCATGCAGCCCATAACGCTTCTCAATGTGTGTCACCCGGAACCTGGGAGGGGAGAGAACACTGAGGCTTAGGACCACAACTCAGAGACTGTCTGGCATTCTCCTCTGACCACAGACATTCTAGGTTTTTTTTTTTTTTTTTTTGTACCAGGGATTGAACTCAGGGGCTCTCGACCCCTGGGCCACATCCCCAGCCCTTTTTTGTATTTTTATTAGAGACAGGGTCTCACTGAGTTGCTAAGTGCCTCGCCATTGCTAAGGCTGGCTTTGAACTCATGATCCTCCTGCCTCAGCCTCCCAAGTACTGGGATTACAGGCATGCGCCACCACGCCCAGCTGACATTCTAGGTTTTATGGCCACTTCCCTCTGGCCTAGGGTAGAAGAGGTCTTCTCAGATTGTGGGATACACCATGCAGCCTAAACCCTGCTGGAGCTCCCAGTCCAGCAGGAGAGAACTAGGGCAACTTTGGGGTCAGGTACCTGATCATTGGGGCCCCCACTTCAACCTCCCTTTCCCTGGGGCACTTTGTCCCCACCTGCCCACAGAGAACACGGTGGTCTCTCCAGGTCGGGGGCGGCTTTTTCCTTCCTTGGACCTTCCCTGACGAACAAGTGGGGGCCTCTTGTTGCGGCTGCAGTGGATGCAAGGGGCTGCAGAGCCCAGATGCACTGTGTGGTGATGGGAGGGAGCTCCGTCCTGTATGCTGGAGGTGGCATCCACGCTGGACAGTAGGGAGGAGGAGAGCAAAATGATATTGCTATTCCCCTTCTTGTTCCATTTCCTCTGGTTCTTTCAGCATGCTTTTCACACTCCCCAAACCCCACTTTTTCCAGGTCCTAACATTATTTTGTCTAATAAATTTAATATTAAGTTGTGAGTGACTATATGTTTTTCTTTCTGCCCCTGTTTGCTAAAAAGAGGGCAGTACTTAAATCAAAAGAGTGGCACTAGAGGTGAATGTTGTTAGGTTTGATGATATCTAGATGGGAGACATGGTTTGAAGGACTTGGAATTTCTATAAAATTTTTTTTCCTCTATAAGTAAGCCAGCTTTCCCGCCCCCAACCCCAAACACATGATGATACTGGGAGAGGACTGTGCTGGAGGAGAGGGTACTCTCCAAGGCAAGCTAAGTCATGCTGGCCCTTGTTTCCAGCTCACCTGGAGAGCTGCACTGTCCCTTCTCCTTCACTGTCCCCCAGCATCTCCTTCAAGGCCTCAGCATTGGCTGAGGGGAGAAGGAAAAGAGGGAGTCAGTGGAGGGGGAGGTCAGGGCAAAAGTCGGGGTGTGAGGGAGCAATGGGTCAGCCTACACCCACCTTCATTTTGGATGATGCAGCGAACAATCCTCTCTACTGTGTCTTCATTCATGTCATCATCCTCAGCTGAAGGATGAAAGAGGTTGGCAAGGAAATGGAAAATGAGTCAGCTTTGGGGGAACATGACCTGATGGCCCCCATGGCTGATTCTCAAGACATCCATTTACCTATTTGCCATTATGCTGGACTATATTATTTCAGGGACCAGAAAAGATGGGGGAAGGAAATAGGAGGCTAATACTAACATTAGTGAGCCCTTCCTGCCCATGCTGCTTTCTCTAGCATTCTTTTCAGGGTGGTGTCACCCTACTTGCTGATTCAAGAATGTATCTCTAGGCTTCCTGTAGGCTTGATCAGGATTTGGTCTGGGTCTTTCAGCCAGAAAGGCAGAAAGAGGTGTAGGGAGAAGGGTAAAGGAGAAAGGTGACTGAGCCAGGTTTCCAGGCTCCTCACTCACGCGGCTGGAGCTGGGCATCATCAGGCTCCGAGCCCCTAGACGTGCGGCAGCGGTAGCCTTTCTTCTTGAGCACGTGGCAGATCATGAAGCCTACTAGGCCCATGAGGAAGAAGACCAGCACAAGCAGGAAGAGCATGTACAGCCCATGTTGGGGCGGCTCCAGGTCAGGCTGTGGTTCCGACATGAGGCCCTGGGGGGCGAGCGCGGGCCAGGGCGCCTCCTAGGTTTAGGGGGCTGCAGCTGGGGATGGGGGAGGGTTACAAATGGGGTCCTCAGGATCTGAAATAGACAGCCTCGAGGCCCGGCCCCACCCCTTACCCAACCACAGGGAGCTGTCCAGGCCAGGGGTGCTGGTTGGCCAAGACCGCCTGAGGTTGCAGGCCAGACCGTGGCTCTGCAAGCCCTCTGCCACAACCGGGATCCCACTTCCCCGACGCCCAGACCGTTCCCCTTTTCAGCTGGTCCCGCGGTTCCGTCCCTCCCAAGGACACTGCAGATCGAGATGGGACGAAATTCTTAGGCGGCGGGCCGTAGATAACGCGCCTGAGTCAGCGTCCGCACCTCCTCCGCCTTGGCCTGAGCCAGGCCTTAAGCAGCCCCCTCCTGTCCCTGGTTTCTCGAATCCCTCCTCCCCCTTTAGGTTCCTCCCACCCAGACCATCTGGCCCACCCGGTACCGGTGGTTTGGTTCTGGCTCCGGCTCCGGCTCCGGCTCGGGTTCCCGCTCCAGGAGCGTCCTAGTCTGGCTCAGGGCCCCCGTCGCCCTCCCGGCGTTCATCCCTTGATTCCTCCCCCTCCCCCCTACGCCGCCTCACCGGCTCCGGGCTGTGGCTGCGGATACCGGTGCCGCGGCAGGCGGGGGGAGGGAGGGATGGAGGGGGGATGCGGACTGGTTGGGAGCCGCGGCAGGCTCCGGACCACTCCAGCCCTGGGGAATGGAGAAGGGAGGCGCCTCCGCCGCCACCCTGGGTTCCCAAGTCCTTCTCTCCTCGCCCGCCCGGGACCAAGGGGCGGAGCGCAGGTGTGCGGGGCGCTGAGCGTGAGCCTTGCGCGCTTGTGAGCGCGAGTGAGATGCGCGCGTGACTGCGCCGTCCGCCCCCCCACCATCGGGGGGGAATGTGCGGCGCCGAGTCTGGGTCCGAGTAGGGGACAGGAGGTCAGGCGGGGTGCTCTCCACTGCTCTATCCGGCACGTCGGCGTAGCTCCTGTCCTCAGATACCCCAGACGAGTGGATAGCCAGGAATCTTTCCAGTCGGCTGGGGAAAATTGTCTTTCTGAGAGGGGACACCGTGGCCGGATCTTCGGAGCTTCCTAGGCAGGTGACCACGGCCTGTTCCCCGTTTGGGGCAAATGGTTGGACGGGATGGTTCGGCTTCCTGAGGATATCACCCCCCGCCCGGAAAGAAATGGCTTTCGCATCCTAGGACAGAAGCCACGGGTGCCCAGCCCAAGCCGGGTAGCTCACGCCCCAGAACCTAGAACTGAGAAGCTAATCCGGGGGCGGAACTCCCGCAGGGGCGTGATCAGGGCACAGTCTCAGAGAGGCGGGGCCTAACCTTCCCCGTTCCGCAGAGGCAGGCTACGTGCTTGCGCAGTACGCACGACCCGGGGGCGGGGCTGGCGTCTGGCGGGCGGCGGAGGCGCGGGGCCTGGTCCCGCTGGCGCTATGGCCAAGACCGTGGCCTATTTCTACGACCCCCGACGTGGGCAACTTCCACTACGGTGAGGGAACAAAGTTGTGCGCCAGGGGTTGGATGCAGAGGTTTTGAGGCAAGAGGTGCGGCTTCAGGGATGGGAACTGACCAACTCTCTTCTCCCCACCCCCAGGAGCTGGGCACCCTATGAAGCCCCATCGCCTGGCATTGACTCATAGCCTGGTCCTGCACTATGGTCTCTATAAGAAGATGATCGTGAGTCTGGCTGGCGGGTTGGGAGCGAGCTGTGGCCTTAGGGCTAAGTGGATTGGACTGAATGCACCAGGTGCACCCACCCCTAGAGTAGGGGACAGTTCGAAGTCTCCTGTAGCTCTCCCTGTTTGCAGAGTTTGGGGGTGGGCGTTCTCTGAGTTGATGGGAGTTACATTTTCACCTTAGGCCAGTCACCCTTTGACATTAGGCACACCAGCCCTTAGCGTAGGGTTAGGGTGGTGTGAAGCTCTCTTGAGGACAGATGCATTTCTCTCTGCATTTACTTTATTTTATGTAGTAGGTATTTATTTCTTTTGCATTCCTGGGAGATCAAATCAGGGCCTTAGGCATACTAAACAAGCTTTCTACCTAAGAGCTACACTCCCTCCCCACCTCCTGCATTTTAGGGTGTGGTTAGTGTTGTGGCCTCAGGGATGGGCGTGACTGGGTTATTGTCTGTCTCTTCTTGCACCTCTCACTACCTTCAAGGAGCTAGAACTCTGGGGACAGCCTTGCAGCCCTGTGGGTAAATGTGTGTATACGTGTGGAGAACAGGAAATGCCCTAGGTATTCTTTTTTCAACCTAAAATTCCTATACATAGTTAGTCTTAATCACACCCAATCCTCCATCTCCCACATATATGCATGCTGTCCATCTCCAACTCGGAATTTATAGCTGTGAAATGGGATAACAGATCTAACCCTTATGTACTTTGAGGGGAATGAGTCAACAATGTGAGCGATCTCTGCTTTTTCTGAGGCACAAATGGATTGGTTGTAGAAAAGATTGAGGTATTGTTAGTGCAGTGATCTCTGAATCCCTTGAGATTGTGTGCCTCTGTGTCCCTGCATGCATTTTTTAGGAGAAAAAAAGCTCTTTCTTTTTGCCCAAATTTCAAAGAGGTTCATGAAACCTCCCCCCACTCTCAAGGATGATAAATCTTTGGTTTAGCACCTTGGATTTTAACTAGAAGATTGTCATATATCCCATATATCTGATTTCAGAATGAAGAACCCAAAGGAGAGAGGGCAGAATCAGAGTCCAGGGGAGATGAGTATGGAGAGAACCAGGAATAGGAGATCCAGGGATCAGGGCAGGTGAATCAGGGTTCAAGTTTGAGAAGGTAGGAGAGGCTGGGCTGGAGGTGGAAAGGAGAAGTGGTTTACATGGGTTGTGATCAAGACTACTAACAGGAGCTTCTCTTCTTCACTGACCTTTGTCTTGTAGAATAAACAAGGATTGGGCTTGTTGTATGTGGTTTTGGGCAATCTCTAGGGGTGGGTTCAGTGTGGGGGGTCCTAGCCTCTTCAGTGGGGCTGATCCTGCCTAGGTTCATCTTGTTTCTCCATCCCAAGGTCTTCAAGCCATACCAGGCCTCCCAGCATGACATGTGCCGCTTCCACTCTGAGGACTACATCGATTTCCTGCAGAGAGTCAGCCCCACCAATATGCAGGGCTTCACCAAGAGCCTTAATGCCTTCAACGTGGGCGATGACTGGTGAGGGAGCACTGGGATTTAGGGATGTCAAGCACTTTGGTGTGAGGCCCTCCAATGAGGTCTTGTGACAGCAGTGGGAAGATATGAGGGGGGACCTTCTTATCAGTGAATCATCATTCGCTCATTTTTTTATTCAGTAAATATTTATTGGTGATTTACTTTAGGCCAGGCCCTGTACTAAGTGTGAGGGATGTAATGATGAACTATAACAAAAAAATTTTCATATTCACCTGTGCTAAGTCCTGTGAAGGAAAAGTACATGACAGACTATGAGAGTATATACTAGCAGAATTATTCAGCTGGGTGGCTGTTTGGTGGAGGCTTTCTAGAGGAAGTAAAGATTGAGCCAAGATCTGAAAAAAAGAGAGGAATTAGGGGAAAGGTGTTTGGTGTCTGAGGGAATATTGGGCAATAGAGACAACATGTCTGTGGTAGAACAGAGTATTACTCATTTGAGGAACAGAAAAAGCCCAAGTGCAGCTGGACATGGTTGCTCACACCTGTAATCCCAGTGACTTGGGAGGCTGAGGCAGGAGGATCCCAAGTTTGAGGCCAGCCTCAGCAACTTAGGGAGGCACTGATTAACTTAGACCCTGGCTGGGGATGTAGCTCAGTGGTAAAGTGCCTCTGGGTTCAATCCCCAGTATTAAAAAGAAGAAAAAAAAAAAGAAGAAGGAAGAAAGAAAAAAGCCTACAGACTGAATATGAAGAGGAAAATTATCTGATTAAAGGCTAAAGAGATAGATGGGGCCTATTGAACAACCCTGTTACAAATTGAGGTTTTTGCTCTTAGAATAGAGGAGAGTCATTAAAATGTCTTAAAAGGCAAGGGAGTGATTTGACATGACCGTGTCTATATTAAGCTCGTATAGCAGGTAGATGACTCAAGAGTTACGTGCTGTAGGGAAAGGGGTGGACAACAAGCAAGCCATGATCCTTGCTCACACTCTCATATACACCCATGAAAAACAATAACCATAACAGCTACCATGTATTCAATTCTATTTAAACTTTTGTTAGGGAAAATTTCAAACATTTCTTAAAGTAGAATAGAACATGTATCTATCACATCATGTATCCATACCCCTCTTCAACTCTTTTTTCTTTTTTGGAACTGGGAATTGAATCCAGGGGCACTCGACCACTGAGCCACATTCCCAACCCTTTTTTTTTTTTTTTTTTTTTTTTTTTTGAGACAGGGTCTTACTAAATTATTTAGGGCCTTGCTAAATTGCCAAGGTTAGCTTTGAACTTGGAATCCTCCTGCCTCAGCCTCCTGAGCCTCTTGGATTATAGGTGTGCATCATCATGCCTGGCATACCCAGCTTCAGCTCTTACAAGCCAGTGGCCAGTGTTATTTCATCTGTACCCCTTTGTATTAGATTATTTATCTCTAAATAAAACTTTAAAAAATTCTAGGGCCTGGGGTTGTGGCTCAGCGGTAGCACGCTCGCCTAGCACATGCACAACCTGGGTTCGATCCTCAGCACCATGTAAAAATAAATGCATTTTGTACAACTAAAGCAAATAAATATTTTTTAAAAATTCTAAATCATACCTGAAGATTAACAGTAATTTCTCAGTATAGTCAAATATACAATCAGTATTCAAATATCCTGTCTTGTCTCATATATATTTTTATATAGTTTATTAATATCAGGATCTAAACCAGGCCCATGCATTGTGTTTGATTGATGTGTCTTGAGACTTTTAGTCTGTGGCTTTTCCTTCTCCCTCTTGAATTTATTTCTTGATAAATAGGTTTTATAGATTGTTGATCCTGTAGAGCTTCCTACAATGGCTACCATTTATTAAGTACTTATTTTGCTAGTGTTATGCTGAGGTTCCTAGTGTATCCAATTAATTCTCTGCCAACCTGGAGATGTAATAGTCCTTTTCCTGATGTTATACATAGGTAAATGGAGATTTGGGGAAATTTAGGTAACTTAACCCAATTCATGTAATTGGTTAGTGGAGGTGGCAGGATTCAGATCTAGAGCCCAGATTTGTTTTTGTTTTTGTTTTGTGGTGCTGCATCCACAGGCCCAGAGTCCAGGTTTTTGAACCACTAGTCTATTTCTATGAAAGATCCTTTGATAGATGCAGTCCAGGCTGCTGGATAGAGGCCAGTTCCTTCTGCTGGCATTGAGCACCTTCCCAATCTTATTCCCACACTCAGCTGCATGGGATCCCTTCTTGGAATGTCCTTGTCTGTCCATTCAACTTCTTCAAGGCCTCTCAGCCTTCACAACATCTCCATGAAGACTTTCTTGACCATACCAGCCCACAAAGATCTGTCCTGAACACACTACCTACTTAATTGGTGTTGTCACATGCTGTCTTGGGAAGTTTTTTGTTTTTTTTTTTGTACTATGGTATTTTGGTACTCCACTACTGAGCTGCATCCCTAGGCCCCCCCCCCCCCCCCCCCCACGCCTGTTTTTGGTGGCGGCAATTATTTTATTAAACAGTTTTAAATGATTTTCCTTTCCATCTAGAGAACAGTAATATTTCTACCCAGCCCTTTTTTGTGTGTGTGTGTGGCACTGGGGATTGAACTCAGGGGCACTTAACCACTAGGCCACATCCCCAGCCCTTTTTTGTATTTTTTATTTAGAGACAGGGTCTCACTGAGTTGCTAAGTGCCTTGCCATTGCTGAGGCTGGCTTTGAACTCGCGATCCTCCTGTCTCAGCCTCCCAAAGTGCTGGGATTACAGGCATGCGCCACCACGCCCGGCTTACCCAGCCCTTTTTAACTTTTTGTTTTGAGACAGGGTTTCACTAAGTTACTTAATGCCTTGGTAAATTGTTGAGGCTGGCCTTGAACTTGTGATCCTCGTGCATCAGCCTCCTACGTCACTGGGATTATAGGTGTGTGCCATCATACCTGGCTCTTTTCTGTTGTTGTTGTTGTTCCTGCTGCTATTCCTGAGTTCATTTTCTAGATCTGGGCATGTGGAGTCAGACTTAGGCCACAGCAGGAGCCCTGTATATGCTCTTTGCATAGTTAGGGAATCTACCTCTGGGTCATTTGGCTGTTAGGAGTTATTCTGTCAAATTTAAACTACAGCTGTATTTTTCTGTTTCAGAGGAGAATCAGGAATTTTCCTTTCTTTTTTTGTGGTTCTGGAAATTGAACCCAGGGGCCCTCTACCACCAATCTAAGCTCCCAGCCCTTTATATTTTTTTTTTTGAGATTGGGTCTTGCTAAATTGCCCAAGCTGACCTTGAATTGGTGATCCTGCTATCTCATCCTCCCAAGTCACTGGAATTATAAACGCACACCACCATGCCCTGCTCCTTTTTCTTTTCTTTTAATTTGTGATAGTTTAAAAAGTAATCTAATATAAATAGCCAAATTGTACTACAAGGCTTTTCGTGTGTTTTTTGTTTTGTTTTGTTTTTTTTTGTACTGGGGCTTAAGCCCAGGGATGCTTTACCACTGAGCTACATACCCAATTATTTATTTATTTACTGAAACAGGGTCTTGCTAAGTTGCTGAGAGTCTTGCTAAATGGCCAAGGTTGGCCTCGAGTTTGCAATCTTCCTGCCTTAGCCTACTGAGTCACAGATTACAGGTGCACACCACCATACCCAGCCAGTACAGGAGGTTTTTTGTTGTTGTTGTTGTTGTTGTTGTTGTTGATGATGTTGTTTTGGTGGTGGTTGTTCTTTTGTTTGGTCCCAGGAATTAAACCTAGGGGTGTTTAATCACTGAGCTACTGAGCCACATCCCAAGTCTTTTTTTATATTTTATTTAGAGACAGGGTCTCGCTGAGTTGCTGAGGGACTTGCTAAGTTGCTAAGTCTGGCTTTGAATTTGTGATCCTCCTGCCTTGGCCTCCCGAGCCTCTGGGATTACAGGTTTGCACCACCACACCCAGCTTTCACCAGGTGTTTTTTGCTTTTTTTTGTTGTTGTTCTGGTTGGACACAATATCTTTCTTGTATTTATTTATTTTTATGTAGTGCTAAGGATTAAACCCAGCGCCTCGTGCATGTTAGGTGAGCGCTGTACCATTGAGCCACAGCCTCAGCCCTTTACTAGGTTTTTTTTTTTTTTTTTTTTTTGGTACCGGGGATTGAACTCAGGGGCACTTAACCACTAGGCCACATCCCAGCCCTTTTTTGTATTTTTTATTTAGAGACAGGGTCTCACTGAGTTGCTAAGTGCCTTGCCATTGCTGAGGCTGGCTTTGAACTCGCGATCCTCCTGTCTCAGCCTCCCAAAGTGCTGGGATTACAGGCATGCGCCACCACGCCCGGCTTACCCAGCCCTTTTTAACTTTTTGTTTTGAGACAGGGTTTCACTAAGTTACTTAATGCCTTGGTAAATTGTTGAGGCTGGCCTTGAACTTGTGATCCTCGTGCATCAGCCTCCTACGTCACTGGGATTATAGGTGTGTGCCATCATACCTGGCTCTTTTCTGTTGTTGTTGTTGTTCCTGCTGCTATTCCTGAGTTCATTTTCTAGATCTGGGCATGTGGAGTCAGACTTAGGCCACAGCAGGAGCCCTGTATATGCTCTTTGCATAGTTAGGGAATCTACCTCTGGGTCATTTGGCTGTTAGGAGTTATTCTGTCAAATTTAAACTACAGCTGTATTTTTCTGTTTCAGAGGAGAATCAGGAATTTTCCTTTCTTTTTTTGTGGTTCTGGAAATTGAACCCAGGGGCCCTCTACCACCAATCTAAGCTCCCAGCCCTTATATATTTTTTATTTTGAGATTGGGTCTTGCTAAATTGCCCAAGCTGACCTTGAATTGGTGATCCTGCTATCTCATCCTCCCAAGTCACTGGAATTATAAACGCACACCACCATGCCCTGCTCCTTTTTCTTTTCTTTTAATTTGTGATAGTTTAAAAAGTAATCTAATATAAATAGCCAAATTGTACTACAAGGCTTTTCGTGTGTTTTTGTTTTGTTTTGTTTTTTTTTTGTACTGGGGCTTAAGCCCAGGGATGCTTTACCACTGAGCTACATACCCAATTATTTATTTATTTACTGAAACAGGGTCTTGCTAAGTTGCTGAGAGTCTTGCTAAATGGCCAAGGTTGGCCTCGAGTTTGCAATCTTCCTGCCTTAGCCTACTGAGTCACAGATTACAGGTGCACACCACCATACCCAGCCAGTACAGGAGGTTTTTTGTTGTTGTTGTTGTTGTTGTTGTTGATGATGTTGTTTTGGTGGTGGTTGTTCTTTTGTTTGGTCCCAGGAATTAAACCTAGGGGTGTTTAATCACTGAGCTACTGAGCCACATCCCCAAGTCTTTTTTTATATTTTATTTAGAGACAGGGTCTCGCTGAGTTGCTGAGGGACTTGCTAAGTTGCTAAGTCTGGCTTTGAATTTGTGATCCTCCTGCCTTGGCCTCCCGAGCCTCTGGGATTACAGGTTTGCACCACCACACCCAGCTTTCACCAGGTGTTTTTTGCTTTTTTTTGTTGTTGTTCTGGTTGGACACAATATCTTTCTTGTATTTATTTATTTTTATGTAGTGCTAAGGATTAAACCCAGCGCCTCGTGCATGTTAGGTGAGCGCTGTACCATTGAGCCACAGCCTCAGCCCTTTACTAGGTTTTTTTTTTTTTTTTTTTTTTGGTACCGGGGATTGAACTCAGGGGCACTTGACCACTGGGCCATATCCTCAGCCCTTTTTTGTATTTTATTTAGAGACAGGGTCTCACTGAGTTACTAAGTGCCTCGCCATTGCTGAGGCTGGCTTTGAACTCGCGATCCTCCTGCCTCAGCCTCCCAAAGTGCTGGGATTACAGGCGTGCGCCACCGCGCCCGGCTCCTTTACTAGGTTTTTAATGGGATTAAAAAAAGGGCAATCCCAGCCCTATTCCTCCTGTGCATAAATCCCTATCCCCATTGGCAGCCACTTTTAGCTAGCTCCCTTATGTATTTTTTCTGGTGCTTATCTTTGGACTTCAAAATGATATAATAAATTTACTGCTACTAATCTGTAATATTTAGGAAATATGTAATGCATTAGGTACTATTTTAAATGTTTTGTAGTCATTTAGTCTCAACAACTATATGAAGCAGGGTTTATTATTATCTCCTTTTTATGGATAAGAACACTGAGACACAGAAAAGCTAAACAGTTTGCCCAATATTACTAGCTGTCTGGCTCCTAAATCTGGGCTTATAATCATATTACCCTACTATACCCAATATATAGCTTCTTGCCAATATTTCTTCATTTATCAATTTTTAGACATCATCTATAAGCTGTTGGTATGGATATGAGCATTTTGTCTTATACCATCACGCTGACTTCTCCCAGGTTCATAATGTAGTTATATCATAATTTTAATCAATCACTATTCTGTTTACATTATCATAACTAAAATTCATTTGTTTTAGAACCAAATAGTAATAGTTTATTTTTGTATACAACTTTGTTTTTCCTGAAGCTAATAATTTCATTGCTTTTTTTATTTGCTAGTTTTTTAGGTATCAAACACTAATTATTTCCAAACCCTTGAGAAACTATAAAACTCCCTACAATTCTGTTTTTCACATTGTTAAATGTGGCAGTTGTTCTATTTTCTTGGATACCTAAAACTAGGGATTTTTTTTTTTTTTTTTTTTTTTTTTTGGTGCTGGGCCTCAAACATTGGGCCTTGTACATGCTAGGCTCAGTCTCTACCACTGACCTTAAAAAATCCAAACTAGGGATTTTTTTTTATATCTTTATTTTTATTTATTTGTTTATTAATTTTGAGAAAAAGGAAAAGGGTTTTATTGCCTTGCCAGCGAAGGAGAAACACAGGGGGCTCCTGTCCCAAGGGCTGTGATTCTCCAAACTAGGGATTTTTTTTTTTTTTTTTTTTGGTGGTACTGAGGATTGAACTCAGGGGCACTCGTCTACTGGGTCACATCCCCAGCCCTTTTTTTTTTTTTGTATTTTATTTAGAGACAGGGTCTCACTGAGTTGCTAAGTGCCTCGCCATTGCTGAGGCTGGCTTTGAACTCGCGATCCTCCTGTCTCAGCCTCCCAAAGTGCTGGGATTACAGGTGTGCGCCACAGTGCCTGGCTCAAACTAGGGATTTTTTAAAAGCATTTCTTTCTTTATTTTATTTTTTTATGTGGTGGTTCATGAAGGTATAATTTATTTTATTTTTATTTTTATTTTTATTTGTACTGGGGATTGAACTCAGGGGCACTTGACCACTGGGCTACATCCCCAGCCCTTTTTTTTTTGGTATTTTATTAGAGACAGGGTCTCACTGAGTTGCTAAGTGCCTTGCCACTGCTGAGGCTGGCTATGAACTTGCGATCCTCCCGTCTTAGCCTCCCAAGTGCTGGGATTACAAGCGTGCGCCACCTGCCCGGCTCATGAAGGTATAATTTATATACAGTAAAATTCACCTTTTTTGTGTGTCACATTTTGAGAGTCTAGAATATTTCAAGATTCAGGATATTTCACTTACTCCACAAAGGTCCCTCATACCCTTTTATCATCAATGCCTTCTCTCTACCTCAGCTCCAGGCAACTACTGATCTGATGTCTATCCTATTTTGCCTTTTCCAGAATGTTATATAAATGCAGTCATACAGTATGTAGCTTTTGTGTTTGGTTTCAATCCTTTTCTTTATATAAAGAATGAAGATGGCAATCATTTTAGCTAACGTGTCTTATAGTGCCATACAACGTGCTAAAAACTTTCCATGGGTTATCTTATTGTTAGCGTTTTGTATATATAGGAATATAATTCTTTCTTTAAAATGTGTGACTATCAAGACTACTATTGAATATTATGTTGGAGTGTGGTACATATAGAAAACTTGTTTTGTTTTGTATTGGGCACCGGGGATTGAACTCGGGCACTAGACCACTGGGCCACATCCCCAGACCTTTTTTGTATTTTATTAGAGACAGGGTCTCACTGAGTTGCTAAGTGCCTCGCCATTGTTGAGGTTGGCTTTGAACTCGCGATCCTCCTGCCTCAGCCTCCCAAGGGCTGGGATTACAGGCGTATGCCACTGTGCCCAGCTTAGTAAACTTGTAAGAAAAAATAGAACTCACATTTTATCTCAACTTATTTCCTCTTTTTTTTGGAGTACTGGGCATTGAACTCAGGAGCACTCAACCACTGAGCCATATCCACAGCCTTATTCTGTATTTTATTTAGAGATGGTCTCACTCAGTTGCTTAGTGCCTCATCATTGCTGAGGCTGGCTTGGAATTTGCCATCCTCCTGAGCCACTGTGATTGTAGGCATGTGCCACTGCACCCAGCAACTTATTTCCTTTTTCCTTTACACTCAAGAACCTAGAAGCTGAGCTGGGCATGGTGATGCATGCCTATAATCCCAGGGATCAGGGAGGCCAAGGCAGGAGGATCACAAGTTTGAAGTCAGCCTCAGCAACTTAGTGAGGCCCTCAACAACTTAGCAAGACCCTGTCTCAAAATAAAAGATAAAAAAGGGCTGGGGATGTGGTTCAGTGGTTAAGCACCCTTGGGTTCAATTCCTGGCACACACACACACAAAAACCAACCTAGAAGCTCTTTGCTTCTCTTCCAGCTAGGGTACAAACTCCCTAACATTTAGAAGCTTCTTTCTTTTCCATCTTGTGCTTTACACAGGGCTTGGCATTTGTTGAATACATTTGCAGATAGATCAGTTGTTTAGGAAGGGGAGAGAGGGCTATCGGAAATGGTGTTTGGGGTGGGGAGGGAGGTATAACAAGGGGCAGGGCAGGACAGAGGCACAAGGGTTCTAACTGACTCCTCTTCCCCGCAGCCCAGTGTTTCCGGGCTCTTTGAGTTCTGCTCCCGTTACACAGGCGCATCTCTCCAAGGAGCAACCCAGCTGAACAACAAGGTGATGTATTCCCAGGTCTTGTTCCTTTCCTATAGGTCTGTAGACTCAGAGCTTTACCCTGACCGTGGGCTCCCAGCTTCAGGGGTGGGCGGGAGGAAGACTGTGAGTTGGGTGTTTGTCTTTCAGATCTGCGATATTGCCATTAACTGGGCTGGTGGTCTGCACCATGCCAAGAAGTTTGAGGTGAGTGAGGACATGATGGGGAAGACAGTGGCTACCCTAGGGTAGGTAGTCAGGGTGACAGTGGGGGGCAAACGGGTGGAGGAGTTGTTCCTCTATTTAAAAGACCACTGTCTTGCTATAGGCCTCTGGCTTTTGCTATGTCAACGACATTGTAATCGGCATCCTGGAGCTGCTCAAGTAAGTAGCCCAGGAGGAGATGGGAGCACTTAAGAGGATCTCAGCCGAGGAGGTCCCTCAGACAGCCCTGACCCTGACCCTGACCTCTGTCCTCCACCACTAGCTTCTCCCAAGTTCTTGATGCTTTTCTTAGGCTGCGTCTTCCTCTGCTCTGCTGCAGATTGCCTGCTGCCTGCTCATGTTTCAGCCTTTTCTGCACACCCCTCTCCTGTCCCTGCCTCCAGTCTCCAGGCTGGATCCCCAGGGTTACCCTTAGAAAACTGGTGGTATTATGTTTCAGGTGACTTGGCAGACTTTAAATAATTCCAGACCCTGTGTTTGGGAGGAATGGATTGGGGGTTCACCTCTACCTGAGACCCTGGCTTTGCCCTTACCTCAGGTACCACCCTCGCGTGCTCTATATTGATATTGACATCCACCATGGAGATGGCGTTCAGGAAGCCTTCTACCTCACTGACAGGGTCATGACGGTGTCCTTCCACAAATATGGAAATTACTTCTTCCCTGGTACAGGTATAAGAATATGAATTACTGTCCCCTTTACATCTGTCAGTTTTTTAGCATGACTGGTTCCTTAGCCTTTTGGTCTCAACTCAGCTGTCCCTTCCTGGAAGCCTTTCCTACCGCTCCATTTACAGTAATCTCCGTCTTCCCCATTATTCCATCATCTTACCCTGTCTTTTTCTTTTAGAGTGTTCACTGCTATTTATATTTAATGTGGTTTTTTAAAAAAATATTTGTTTATTGTCTCCTTTCTCATTGTGAGGAAGAGTATAAACTTGGTAGGATTTCATTAATTTTATTAGTTCTACTTGTTGCTGTATCCCCTGTGCCTAGTATGCAGCTTGTCTCGTGATAGTTGGTTAAAAAAAAAAAAAAAAAAAAAAAATCATTGAATAAATGCAAGCTGCAAGAAACTTAGTGGATCTCAGGAGTCTGTGGTGGAGGTCCATTGACAGAGCAACTGAGTTGCAGGTGCTTCCCATGCATGGCTCCCACTACCCACTTCCCTGTAGGTGACATGTATGAAGTTGGAGCAGAGAGTGGCCGCTACTACTGTCTAAATGTGCCCTTGCGGGATGGCATTGATGATCAGAGTAAGTGCTGGTGTCTTCTCCCTGTGCACTCTGCCCCTTCTGTCTCTTTTAATTAATCTCTTCTGCCTGGTGTTGTCTACTATTGGGCCAGGTATCCTTAAGGATGAATGGCTTTCAGAGGGACCAAGAACCCCTGGAAATTGTATGCAAAATATCATATGTATGGACATTTAATGACAAGGGTCATTAGCTTTCGTCAGTCACTCATAGCAGTCTGGTACTCCCTCCTGAGTTTAGAACCAGTGGTTTGGTTCTTTGGGTTGCCCCTTTCCTGGGCTACATGCTCTCTCAACCCCCTTTTTCCTTTTGTTCCCTGTCTCCCCATCCCCTTGGGGTGCCAGGTGCCCATCTTTGGCCCTCTCCCAGGTTACAAGCACCTTTTCCAGCCGGTCATCAACCAGGTGGTGGACTTCTACCAACCCACCTGCATTGTGCTCCAGGTAATACTGTCAATGCCTCCTAGGAGGGCTCACCTGGGTTTGGGGGAAAGAGAGCAGGAAAGAAGAGGTTCCCTAGGTTGGTGAGGGAAGGGATGTGGAAGACATCTGTGATGTTCTGATCAGTTGTGTCACTGCAGCTGCCTGGCATTTTGCTTTTTGCAGTGTGGAGCTGACTCTCTGGGCTGTGATCGATTGGGCTGCTTCAACCTCAGCATCCGAGGGCATGGGTGAGACTTGCCCTTCTCCCCCAGGTTTTACAAGTGGCTTTGGGCTTTACTAAATGAAGTGGGAGTAGTTAAAGATGGGCCTAATTTCTTCTGGGAATCAAAAGTAAGCTATAAGTTGTATTTGAACTAGAAATGTCACCTTAAACAGGATTTTCTAGATGGTCATTCACTCACAGTAGGTTTTTATTAAGCACTGATTGTGTTCTTGGCATTGTATTAGATGATGGGGATGGAATGGAGAAATGCCCATGGAGTTTACAGTTTAGAGTAGGAAGCAAACAAAAAATAAGCAAGAGAAATAAGTAGAGCCGGGCGCGGTGGCACACGCCTGTAATCCCAGCACTTGGGAAGCTGAGGCAGGAGGATCACGAGTTCAAAACCAGCCTCACAATGGCGAG
Source organism: Tamias sibiricus (assembly GCA_025594165.1). Taxonomy (NCBI): domain Eukaryota; kingdom Metazoa; phylum Chordata; class Mammalia; order Rodentia; family Sciuridae; genus Tamias; species Tamias sibiricus. The sequence goes on from CM046662.1 coordinate 70,033,146, forward strand.
GCACTTAGCAACTCAGTGAGACCCTGTCTCTAATAAAATACAAAAAAGGTCTGGGGATGTGGCCCAGTGGTCGAGTGCCCCTGAGTTCAATCCTCGGTACCAAAAAAACCAGAGAAATAAGTAGATTGCTATAAATCCTATGGAGGAAAAAAATAGAAAGCTGGTACAGAGGGTAACACTTTGGCATGATTTGGAAAGGGTTTTCTGCAGAGGTAAAATGGGAGCTGAGAGCTGGAGGCTAAGATGGAGTGAGCCATAAGAGAAGCAGAGAGAAGCCTGTCCCAGGTAGTGAGATAAGCCCACAAAAGTCTCTGGGAAGAACTGATGTAGTGAAGGAGATAAAATAAAACCAGTGAGGCCAGAACACAGGGACCATGCTGGAGGTATATTTGAGTTGAGGTCCTAAAAATTGGCCATAGTGAGATTGTACAGGGCCTCTAGACTCTGGTAAGGAGTTTGAATTGTGGTCCAGTGAAGGTGGGCAACTGTTGAAGGATATTTAAGCAGGGAAGTTACATAAGCCAATGTATTTTAAAGTGACTGTGCTGAGTTTTGGGGTGGAGTGATGGGACAGGATTGGTAGTGGAAAGACCAGTTAGGAAGTTACTGGCATTGTCTAGGCAGGAGATTTGGTGCCCAGACTGAAGTGGAGGAGGTGGTAAGAAAGGTGTAGGGGGTTTGAGTTATATTTTGAAGGCCAGAACTGACATACTGGCTAGTGCATTGATGAGTATAGCTGATTAACAGGTAGGATGCCAAGGAGAGTGTCGAGCAGGACAGAAGTGAAGATGTATTTTTATTTATTTATTTTTGAGGGTATACTTTATTTTAAAATTTTTAAGATACAAAATATAGTACAGAAATTGTAAGGGTACAACTTAATGAATTCCACTACGCAAACCAAAATATAGAACATTTACAACTCTCTGATGCCCTTTCGAAGTAATATCTATAGGTGTAGACTTTGGCTCCACCCATTCTTCTGGTTCCTTTCAACAGGGAATGTGTCGAATATGTCAAGAGCTTTAATATCCCTCTACTGGTGCTGGGTGGTGGAGGCTATACTGTCCGAAATGTTGCCCGCTGCTGGTGAGTACCCTCCCTGACTTTCCTGTTCTTGCATTGTGGGGTAAGCTAGGGGCTCCCTGAGATATGGCCAGGTGGGCCCATCAGCCCACTTAGTCAGCCTACCCCACTCTACTGGTTGGTTTCAGGACATATGAGACATCGCTGCTGGTAGAAGAGGCCATTAGTGAGGAGCTTCCATATAGTGGTAAGGATCACCCACAACACCTCCATAACAGAAAAGCCATTCTCACCAGCCCCCAGAATGATCTGATTTGAAGGCAGACAGGAAATTTTATACTTTCAGAGCTCTGCAGATGAAACCTCTGGGCTGAGAATAAGGAAAAGACTGGACAGCTATTTTGTAGGGGGTCTGGATGGGAAGGGAGGAGACTGGAAAGTCTTGGAACCTGCATGTCTTGGTCTGAACCATGTTTTCTGGCTAATCCCCTCTCCTCATCCCCTCTCCTCCCCTACCCTCCTCCCTAAGAATACTTCGAGTACTTTGCCCCTGACTTCACACTCCATCCAGACGTCAGCACCCGCATTGAGAATCAGAACTCACGCCAGGTCAGCCACCCGGAGAAGCCATGCACAAGGATGGGGGAGCTCAGGAGAGATCTAGGATGTGGGAAGTGGGAGAAATCAAAGAGAGGGGAGTTCTAAGCTGTCACTGTCCCTGCTATCAGCTAGGAGACAGCCTAGGATAAAGTAGAGGCAGTCAGGGTTGGTGGGAAGGGACAGGTATCAGTTGGGAGATCTGAAAGAGAAATATTACTGAGATGAAAACCAAGACATTAGGGGTAGAAGGTAGCTAGAAGGGTGGATGCCCTGGGAGTCACTAGGAGCCACTCATTTTCTTTTCCTCCTCTTCAACCAGTATCTGGACCAGATTCGCCAGACAATCTTTGAAAACCTGAAGATGCTGAACCATGCACCTAGTGTCCAGATTCATGATGTGCCTGCTGATCTCCTGACATATGACAGGACTGATGAGGCTGATGCAGAGGAGAGGGGTCCTGAGGAGAACTACAGCAGGTCTGGGGCAGGGACTTGAGAGTGGGACATTCCAGCAGGCTTGCTGGGGAGGCTTACAAGAGAAAAGTAAATTAGAAGGCACTAGCTTTCTTGTCCCTGGTTTACTGCCTAAAGCCAGTACAATTCCCCTACTCTTTTTTATTTTTTTTCTTCGCAGTTTTCAATGACAAAGTAACATATATTTATTGTAAAAATTATAAAAAGAATCAAGCTGGGCACTGTGGTGCACAACTATAATCTCAGTGGCTCAGGAGGCTGAGGCAGGAGGATTGTGTGTTCAAAGCCGGCGTTAGCAAAAGTGAGGTGCTAAGCAATTCAGTGAGACCCTGTCTCTAAATAAAATACAAAATAGGGCTGGGGATGTGGCCCAGTGGTCTCAAGTGCCCCTGAGTTCAATCCCCGGTCCCCCCCCCACCAATTATAAACAGCATAAAAGTAGGTTAAATTTACATTCACACAATCCCAGACCATCCCACAGAAGTAACCACCATTAATAGTTTGATTTATATCTTTTCAGACAGACCTTTTTTCTGTAGATTACAAGTATACTTCTACATGCATATATACTATGAATATATATTCATTCATAGAGTTTGCTATTTGTGGAGGTTTTGATTTTTGTTAGTCTAAATGAAACATTCTGTACATGTTGCTCTACAACTTATATCTTTTTTTTTTTTTTTAATAAGATATCGTAACTTTATGTCAGTGTGTACGGATCTGTTCCTGTATTTTATAGCTGTATAATATTCCATTGTGTGGATATAGCATAATTTAACCAACTACCATTGATGATGTACATTAATTTACATAATCCTTCTCCCCCATCTTTTTTTTTTTTTTTTTTTTTTTTTTTTTTTTTTTGCTTCTACAGTAATAAAGAGGGTGGCAAAGAGTCCCCTCATTTTTACATATTTGAATGCTTGTTTAAATGAGTTAGATTCCTAGAATTGTTGCTATTAGGTCAAAGGTTGAATGGAGAAAAATTGTTTGTATTTGCTGTCACATTGCCTTCCAAAAAGTCTTTAGCAATTTACATTCTTGCTGGCATTTTAGCCTTTCCTTCTGGGTTGGGCCAAGCACGGTGGTGCACGCCTGTAATCCTAGCACTTAGGAGGCTGAGGCAGGAGGTCGCGAGTTCAAAGCCAGCCTCAGCAATGGCGAGGCACTTAGCAACTCAGTGAGACCCTGTCTCTAATAAAATACAAAAAAGGGCTGGGAATGTGGCCCAGTGGCCCAGTGGCCGAGTGTCTCTGAGTTCAGTCCCTGGTAACAAACAAAAAAAACAATTCCTCCTTCTGGGTTGGCTGGACAGGTCACTGCCTGCACATTGCTCTTTAATGTTCTTTGATTTCTTTGCTCTGTTTATTTTTTCAGGTTTGAGAATAGTGGTTTGTTTTGTTTTTCAAAAAAAGTTTGTCTTCCTGAGATATATACTGAAATATTTGTAAATAAAATGAATGGGGGGTGGCGAGAATAGAATTTGTTTTTAAAATATCAAAACAAACTTTTCTGAAAAATGAAGGGGGAAAAAAAAGAGAACCCAGAAGTGCAAAACCAGATGCGCTTAGTGGAGAATAGATTTCCTTACAAGACTAAGGAATAACCACAGCTGGACACTTGCAGGATACCCAGTCCTGCTCCAGTTCAGTGTTAGAAGTGGAAGCTTGCTCTGCTGTAGTCTGATGGGCTTCTCAGACCCTTCTAGAATCTGCTTCTCACATTCACAACTCATATTCAGTGTTCAGGCCAGCGTCTCTGTCCTTTGGACCTGGACTTTACTACTGTGACCCTTAGGACCTTTCCATCTTCCCTCCTCCATGAAAACTCCCTTATTGCCTGGCCTGGGTTGAGAAATATCTAAACATCTGGCCTCAGGGCTTCCTTTTGAGTCATCTCCTTCTCAGTTTTTCTAGGTTTCTAAATCTTGACTTCTGGAAATTGATTTTCATTGTCTGATTTGTTTTGGCAAAACCTATTTTTAAGTTCTTTCTTTTGTCAAAGTTTGGCTTTTTCATCGATAGTACCAGACTGACATCTGGGTCTAGTCTGCACATTATACCACACCCTTTTCAACAGTTGGCAGAAGCTTTAGGCCTTTCTTCCTGTTCCTAAGCCCGGCCTCTCTGTCAGAACACCCACTGAGTTCCGGTTCTTCTTTGATGCCTATAGCTCCAACTTACGAATGACTTGCAGAGTAGTAATAATAAGAGTTGCCACTCTGTGGGTTTGCCAAGCACCAGACTCAATACTAAGTGCTTTATAGTACAACATACATATCATGTCATCATTCTGGTGCCATCAGACAATGCTAAGAGTGGGTCTTATCCTCAGATTACCTGAGGAGGAATCTAAGCCTCAGAGAGGTTAAATAACATTCCTGGGGTCATAAAGCTAGTTAAGATACAAACCTGAGCTTGTGACCCCATATCTTTAACCCTTGTGCATGCAGAGATAACTAACCTGTGGCTTAAGTAAATAGGGCCTTACCTGGCTTAGTCCCTCAGCTATTCTTTGATGACTCAAAGAGTTTTCTCTCAGAGAGTAGTTTTTCCAAAAGAAAGAAATCAGTATTGAGTACTTACTGGGCCCTGTGTTGCTTTCACATCCCTTTTCTCGGTGTAGGTTTTAACAGGTCAGTCCTCTGCTTCTGGCTTTAAAAGGCCCTGTGTGCTGATCCTTACTTCTATCCCTGATCTTATCTGTAATTACTGTCCTTCACGTACACAACTCCCAGCCATCATGGCCTCCTTGTTATATTAAAAATACCAATTTTGGGCTGGGGTTGTGGCTAAGCAGTAGAGTGCTTGCCTAGCACATGTGCGGCCCGGATTCGATCCTGAACACCATGTAAAAATAAAGGCATTGTGTTAAACTAAAACAAATAAATATATAAAAAAATACCAATTTTATTCTACATTATGAGGCTGGGAATAGTTTTCCTGAGATCTTTGCCTAGCTTCTCAGACTTCAGGTCTTTCATTCTTAAAACAATTTTTCCTAAAAATCCTGTCTGAAATTTACCCTTTTCTTCCTATCACAGTCATGTTACTTTCTTTCTTTCTTTCTTTCTTTCTTTTTTTTTCTTTTCATAGTGCTGTCTACCACCTGAAATTATATTATTTATTTGTCTTTGGTCTCATTTATTAGGTAAGCTTTTTCAGGATAGATGAAAGCCTGTTCTGGCTAATTGTCTGCTATAAGCCTCTGATACATGCCTGGCACAGAGTATTCTCTATAAATGTTTATTGAATATGTGTGTGGGATGAATATATAACAATCATTCTCTACCGAAAGGAGGAGAGGAATGGTTCCCTGCAGAGACCCTGAGGAATGGCTCTGGAGAGGGTGCTGGGAAAGTTATAGAGCAGGATACTGATCTGTCTCCCCTTGCTTTCCAGGCCAGAGGCACCCAATGAATTCTATGATGGAGACCACGACAATGACAAGGAAAGCGATGTGGAAATTTAAGAGCAGCTTGGGATGCTATGTCTCAAGGAATTCTTTTCATGCCTTGGCTGGGTGGGAGGGGAAAGGTGTACTCCTCTAGTCTGGACTGGTCACCCCCAGGGCTTTTACTAACTCTGAGGAAGGGTTTGGAGATCCCATGTGGTTCTAGAACCATCTATCCCCTTTTCCTTTCTCTCCCACAGCCTGACGATGGTACCTATTAGGGGTGAGATAGGGACAAGCATAGTTGGCTTTGGGACATCCTCGGCAGTGGACCCTAGCAGCTAGTCCCCAATCCTTCCAGCCCCTTATTCCTTCCCTGACTCCCTCTAACCCAGAGACTTAGGGATGAAGAGGTAGACAGGACTGAGGTTGTCTCTAATATCCTTCTCCTCTGGGTTCTACTGCAGGCCTTACTGCAGGACAGGCAGAGAGTGCGGATTTTGGGCGGTGGGGGCTCTGGCTCCCTAACATCTTAACTCTAGACAATGGGAAGTATGGTTGTGTGTAGGGGGAGGATGTGAACACGTCCTGTTCTAACTTTTGGTTTTATGTCCATTTTACCATTGTTTTTATCCAATAAACCAAGTTGGTATTTTTTGTACCTTTCTGGGAATATTAATTCTTGCTAACTATGTATGAAGGGAAAGGGAAGTGGGGTGATGATGCATATAATAAAAATCATAGTTAACATTTATTCAGCACCCTATGTTAGGTCCTGTGTATATATTCTACATGGATTATTTTACTCATATGTAGGGAGTTAATAGAACATTTTGGTTGAGAGTTAGATAAACGTGGGCAGACAACTAGTTTGAGATGGAATAGAAGATGACTTCAGGTTTTTTAACATGGGTGATTGGCCTGCTCATGCTTGATGGTAAGATAAACTGAGATGAAACATGGTAAGTCTTAACACAGTGCTGAATGTTAAAAAGTTGCTCATTAACTGTCTTTGTGAAAAACAGTGCTGGATACTATAAAATGCTGCAGACAGACCCTTCTCTGGACGAGTTTACAGTCAGTAAAAACTGTGGTAAATTTAGCACACACATTCACAGTGGTACAAGAAAGAGGAGTGGTAGATGGGTCACTCCCTCAGTCCTTTCACTCTGTTGCCCACCATGTTAGCTTAGAAAGTAGCTTTTAAACTGTTTTGGACAAATTGAGTTTGAAGTGTGGGCTGGACAGCTCTGTGCAACTTTCTACCAGGCAATTAAATCTAGAGCACAAGGAAGATGAAGGCTAGATTTAGGAGCAGTCAGCTTAGCAGAGTCTCTGGTATTACCAGACCCTACTCTAAGCATTGGGGACCATAGTAAGTAGCCCTCCAGGAATGTGCACTTAAAATCTTTTGCCCACTGTGGTCAAGATTATTCACTCCATGCTTTGAGGGCCCACAGGGTGCCATGTACTTTTCACACATAGGACAGATATAGCTGGAGAATGGATGAAATTGCTGAGGGAGAAAATCATGCTAAGGGCAAACTGTTGGAGAACACCAAAGGACATACTGTTGGAGAACACCATTCTTTCAATCATGTTTGATTTATGCCAGTGGGGAATCCTGGTTAAACACAGGGCTTGACAGATCAATCTGGGTTTAAATTTTTTGTCAATTATATGTGCTTAGTCAAGTCATCTTAACTCCCCCAATGCAAATTTCTTATCTGTAAAACAGTGAAACCAGTGGAACTTATCACATGAGGTTGTGAGGGTTCAGTAAGAAAAGGCATGTAATGTTTTGCATAGTGCCTGGCATGGAACATGTGCATTTAGCTAAGTGGTAACCACTATTACTGCTTAGGTTATTGGTAATCATTAGTTTGTCCACATTAGAAACATAACTAGAAAGCCCACCTGGGATTTATAAATGGGCAATTCTAACTCCAGAACTAGGCTGTTTAGGGAGTCCAGAATTGAGCGGACCACGCCTTGTTTTGGGAACATATCCTTCAATAAATGGTAGCTCTTGGTTAAAAAAATTTTTTTTTCACATGCTTGCTCCATATTTACTGCACACATTAAAAACTGCGTTATCCTAGAGCGCCCAGCACTAAATTTTCTGCCAGCCTAAAGGTTACGTGATTTTTCGTTCAGATAATATTCTGGTCAGGAGTGTGTGAAGGGTCTAGGTTTTTACAGCCACGTGGGCGCTGCGTGGGAGCAAAGAGGCCGGAGCCGCTCCAACCGCCAGAGGGCGGTGCTCCCTGTTGTGGGCGCCAGAGCTGCACCGCCCACTAGCTAACACCCCGCCCCCCCCAACGTGGGTCCAAATGGTTAGGCCCGCCGGGCAGGTAGCGCGCTTCCGCGGCTTCCCTCACCCCCCTTCCCTGCCCCCATTGGTAGGGGCTGCGGGTCCGGGCGGAAGTGGGGCAGGGGGGCGGGAGCGAGGCGTCACCGTTGTATATTCATGAGGCGCGCGCAGCTCGGCATGCTAATGAGGCGGGGCGCGGCGGCGGCCGGCTGAGGAGCTGCTGGGCGGCGGCGGGGAGTGGCGTGGAGCAGCCGGGCGGGAGCGGCGTAGGCACAGGGTCACTGGTGAGCGCGAACCAGGACATGGAGCCGTCCGGCGGGGCCTTGGGGCCCGGCCGCGGGACCCGGGACAAGAAGAAGGGCCGGAGCCCGGATGAGCTCCCTGCGACGGGCGGCGACGGCGGCAAATCCAAGAAATTCGTGAGTGTCCCTCCCACCCAGGTCCCTCAGCCTGGCCTGATAGCCGTCCTCTGGACTCCAGAGACCCCAGGGGCTCCGGTCGGTCGCCAGGGATCCGCCCCCGCGCCTCCTTTCCTCGTTGTGCTTGGTCCTTGGCTCCACAGCCTGGCATCCTCCCCCTCCGGGACTTCGGGAGCTCCTGCGTCCCACCTGGCTCTTGCCCCGACAACCTCGGGGCTTCCCTTACTCCTCGGCCCTCACGCTCTCAGCCCTCCTGGCCCCACTTTCTTTCGTCTGCCCCTAGAACCCAAACATACTCTTTTAGCCCCTGTACTCTTCTGGGTCCATTTTCTCTTCTCGCCCTTACTCCCTTTTTGGTGTTATCTTATTTCCTTCTCCTAAAGGTCACTTCCTTTACCATGATTGATCCCGTTCACCTGCTAACTTTCTTCCCATCTTGTCCTCCTCGGGGCCTTCAGCCCGGTGTCACCTGATAATCCTTCCCCTCAAGAATGTTACCTGACTTGGGCCCTACCTCTCCTCCTCCTCTGGACATTTGTCCTTGCGATTACAGGAATGGGTTCCTGCCCAGGTCCTATGGTCATTGGGGCATGACGATAATTCCCAGTATTTCTCTATTCAGAGAACCTGTCTCTGCCCTGTTGCTTATCACTTTTCAGGGGGTTAGAACTTCTCTCAGGATTATGCCCTTCTTAACCCAGAATGGTGATAAACCTCCCCCGCGGGAAGGAAATTAGATTTCAAGTCCAAAAGTTTGTGAGTAATCCAATTACTTTTTATACATTTCCTATGATAACCATCTCCTCAACTCCTCTTCTGTCACGTTTTGTGTTCCAAGGCTACTGCCATCCCATTTCCTAACTGTACAAGAGTAACTTTCCTCAGGTGTCAATTACTTCCAATCTGGGTCTGAGAGACTATTGCTATTAATGTAGCCCTATCATTATTTTATTACCTTTTGTCCACCCTAAATTCTAATTTCTTACTGCCTCCTCCAGGGAGCTATTTGTCTGCTTTTTACTATGAAAGCTTTGAAAGATACTGAACATTGTCCAAGAGAGGGAAAGAGTCTAGATATTAATCATTTGCTAGTGATTTACTTAGTCTTCTCTTCCAGGTACTTAATGCCCCAATCCTATTGTCTTTTTCTACCAGCCAAATGACCTATCATTTTTACCTCTTGCTTTCTCTAAGTGGTCACGTCCCCCATCCCCACCCCCACCCCCAGTATTCTGGTCCAACTTCACAAGTTTGGAAAGAAAACTAATAAAGTGACAGAAACGGGAAGAAAATGTTTTGTGACCTAGAGGGTTGGGATGCTGAGTGTACTAAACAAAATTAAAATAATGACTCATCTCTTCCCACCTATTTCTAGCACGACCAGGTGCTCCTATACTATCCTTTACAGTGACATACAGACTGTCAGTAACTGCTTGTTTTTATCTGATGAATACCTTTCTTTCCAGAAATACAGGGTTAATAGTAGTGACACCTCCTTTCCCCTTTGGTGACTAAAGCAACTTTTCCCTGTATTTTTTTAAGACAAGAATTGACCCTCTAATTGGGGAGCTTTTTTCCCCCAGAACTTAAGTTCTAGGGCCTATATTCCTTCTATTTTTGTATCTTTTTGTTTTTGTTTTGTTTCCATGGGTACTATTTGACCTTCTTCATTCAAATTCTAGCTATTCCTGTTGATTTGTAGTGACTTCCATGACTTGTTAGTTTTTCAAGTCTTGTAGAATTTCGTATGTGCTTTTTATTTTATCTAATACAAATGTGTTTTACAAATTTTTGAAATCTTAAAGTGGTGTTGTAAGGTGAGAAACCTGAGGAAACTCAGCTTTTCACCTGTTTTTTTGGCATGTCCATGGAGTGTGGTATATGCTGAGTGGATTTGGCTCAGAGTTGTTGATATTTGCTTTAGAGAGGGTGGAGCTGAACCAAGTTCTCTTTTTCCTTCTGAAGTGTTGGTCTTAACCCTTATCCTGCTGAATTTTAAAAGCTAGGAATTACAGTAGTGAGGAGAATTGCATTAGTAGATAGGGAATTGGAAGGTTTCCAGAAAAGTAGTGTTGCTTAACCCCTTACTTTCCAAGTATAATGTATCTGATGGCATCAGTATATTCTGTCTTTCTTGGTTGCTCTTTTTATGAGAACTCTGTGGAAATGAGAGATGAGGAGGAACATTGCAATCTACTTCTCCTTGTGTCTGTGTATGTATATGTGGGTGGGTGGAGTGGGTGAGATTGCCGGTGTGCTTTTGTTACCCAGGGCTTAGTTTTCTTGAACCTACAGGCTAAAACCAAACTCAAAGCTCTTTCGCCTACTTCACCTTTTCTAAAGTGTTTGTCCTCTGGAACTCTATTAAGAATGTACTTTAAAGACTGGGGGTGTAGCTCAGTGGCAGAGCACTTGACTAAAATGTGCAAGGCTCTGGGTTTGATTCCTAATACTCCCCCCCCCCCCAAAAAAAAAGAAGTACTTCATAAAAGTGCATTGGTTTGAACCAAGTGTGCTTGAATGTTGTTTGCATTTGAGGGGTAGCAATCCCTTCAGTCTCTGCTAGATACCTTTCTGGGCTGTAGGTTCTAAATAAAGATCAATTGATGAGAACACAGAGCTTACATATTGCCTAAGATTGTTAGAGATGTTGGTGCAAGTGGCTTAAACCAGACTGTTCCCTACTCCTCTTTTCCTCTTTTGGTTCTTTCTGAGTCTCTTTTCTCCTGGACCATGAGCATATCCTTTTTTTTTTTTTTTTCCGTACTGGAGATTGAACCCAGGGTGCTTAATCACTGAGCCATATCCCCAGCACCCCCCCCCCCCCCCTTTTTTTTTTTTTTTAAATATTTTAGATGTAGGATCTCGCTGAGTTGCTTAGGGCCTCACTAAGTTGCTGAGGCTGGCTTTGAACTTGTGATCCTCCTACCTCACCTCCCAAGCTGCTGGGATTACAGGCTTGTGCACCACCATTCCTGGCAGCATATCCCTTCTTTAGTATTATATCAGTTCATTTCAGAATTTGTTCAGGCAAAGGAAAATAAAAATTCTAAGTAAAGAGTGTTTTTGACTTTTTAGCACTGATGAATGGGTGTCAAATAGACTGATTTCTGAATATATTTAAGAAAAGTAAGTACAACCAAAATGTTAGGAGGATGCAGAGTATTCCTGCATTTAATAGAGTTCATCCTTCTCATATAATTGAGAAATTGAAGCAGTGTCGCACACCTGTATATCCCAGCACTTGGGAGGCTGAAGCAGGAGGATCGCGAGTTCAAAGTCAGCCTCAGCAATGGTGAGGCACTTAGCAACTCAGTGAGACCCTGTCTCTAAATAAAATACAAAAAAAGTGCTGGGGATGTGGCCCAGTGGTTGAGTGCCCCTGAGTTCAATCCCCAGTACAAAAAAAAAAAAAAAAAAAAAAAAGAGAAATTGAATGATGCTTTTTGTTTTTGGTACTGGGAATTAAACCCAGGGACTGCATCTCCAGCCCTTTTTATTTTTTATTTTGAGACAGGATCTGGATAAGTTGCTGAAGGTCTTGCTAAATTGCTGAGGCTGGCCTCAAACTTGTGATTCTCCTCCCTTAGCCTCTTGAGTTGCTGGGATTAAATCAGGCATGTGCTACTGTGCCCAGCAAGAAATTGATAGATTCTAAGAGATAATATTGCTTCTTGATTCAACTACGAGTATAACTGTGTAAAACATGACTTTAAGAGTGGGAATTAGAATAGATAATAAAAAAATCTTGTTTAATTTTGGATGCTTGTGTTGAATTATTACATGCCAGTTTCACACTCTTCTGATAGCAGAATGATAGAGTGTATTGAGTATAGATCCTCTGGCCAAAATGAGAGCAGTTAAAGGTGAAGGATGCTGAGCAGAATTTTAACAAGATAATAGAAAATGCAGAGAATGATAAAGAAGTGGAATTGTGCACGCAGGTTCCTGTTCCTAAAACCTTTTATCCAAAAAGTGACAGAAACCTGAGAATAATGCAGAGAGTTTTGTACAATTCATATGTTTTTTGAAAGATGATGAACACAGGGTTTATTTAGTTTGGAAAGAGGGAGGGGAGCCTATGGGAATGTTATTGAGATGTTTGAGATGATAAAATGATAACCTTAAAAATTTCTGCTGTTCCTCCTGCCTTGTCTTTTTTTTTTTTTTTTTTTTTTTTTTTTTTTTTTTTTTTTGTGGATACTGGAGCTTGAACTCAGGGGCACTCAAACACTGAGCCACATCCCTAGCCCTGTTCCCTGTTTTGTATTTTATTTAGAGAGTTGCTTAGCACCTCGCCATTGCTGAGGCTGACTTTGAACTCCTGTTCCTCCTGCCTTGTCTTTAAAGACAGCCCACAGGTCCACCTAGTATTGTTATATGTACTTTTCACAAAAGAAATGCTCCATCACAGGATGTAAAACTGTGTCTTAGAATTGAGAGAGTAGGTAAATGTTGGAGTATTAAAAAAAAACAACAACTGAAAGTTTGGTGTGGTAATACATGTCTATAATCCTAATGACTTGGGAGACTGAGACAGGATTGCAAATTTGAGGCAAATCTGGGCAAATTAGGTAGACCATGTCTCAAACTAAAATAAAATGGGATGGGATGTAGCTCAGTGGTAGACCACTTGCCTAGCATATGTAAGACCCTTAGTTTAAATCCCCAGTACCACAAATACCAAACAAAATAGCTGAAAATTTTATGACCTGTAAATTGTATCTGTTATAAAAGCTAAGAAAATAGTAATAAATAAGAAATGATTTAACTTTGATGAGTATCTGGATCAGAATAGACAAATTTTGTGTCCTATATGATAAAATAACCTTTTGTTATCCCTGAGGGCCCTCAGTGTCTTTTGTAAATGGATTGTGAAGTTATTCTTAGGAAATATTATATTTTTATTGGAATGTAGTAGAGGCTTAGAAGGTAAGGTTTTATGCCACATATGAATTAGAGGAAAAGGTTGAAATCATTTAAACAAGAACTATAAGGCGTTATATTAACAAGAAATACAAGACATTATAAAGAGACAAGGTTTTTATGTGCATTTTATGTTTCAATAGCGGAAATCATTAATGACTACAAAAATCATTCCAATTTTAAATTGTACTTTGTATTACTTGTTTCTTTTTCTTTTCTTTGTGTGTGTGTGTGTGTGTTGAGCCTTCTATTTTCGACAAATTATGTTTGCTATCAGCAAAGTGGCATTGGGTATTTGCCCTTAGTTGGGGTTAGTTGAACCAAAGCCATACTGTCTCTCCTCTTCCCAGATGCCTGGAATCAGGGACAGTCAGAAGCTGTTGACACTAAAATTTCTGAAGCTAAAATTGAAAAGTAAAGAATACACACACACACACATTGTAGGGGAGGGGGTACTGGGGATTAAACCCAAGGGTGCTTTATCTCTGAACTATATTTCCAGACCTTTTTATTTTATTTTCAGGTAGGGTCTCACTAAGTTCCCCAGGCTGGTCTTGAACTTGTGATCCTCCTGCCTCAACCTCCTAAGTTTCAGGTATGGGCTACTGTGTGTGGCAAAAAGAATATATGTATTTTTTAGTTTTAGATGAATACAATACCTTTAGTTCACTTATTTATTTTTATGTGGTGCTAAGGATCAAACCCAGTGCCTCATACGTGCCAGGCAAGCGCTCTGCCACTGAGCCACAATCATAGCCCACAAAAAGAATATTTTAATCATTGAACGTATTGAACTATATTTTCTTCTTGTCTTTTTTTTTTTTAAACACAGTTGTTAGAATTAGTGAACCATTTTTAAGAAAGAAATTATTGAAGGAAAAGATGAATATTTAGGCTGATATTTTAATGAATTTTACCACCGATTGCAGGATAACTAGGTGAATCATTGTTCTCTCAACTTTGAGATTCTTTCTTCCGCTTAGTTTACAGTTGCTATGAGTGGAACCTTAAACTGTAGAATTGGAAGGTGACCTTCATGTCATCAAGCCCAAACAAACACCATTGTATCTTGCATTTGTAGGTTGGAAACATCAAGGGGCTAAGAGGTAGAAATCAGATGAATACATGGAAGTAGAGAAGCAGAAAGGTTGGATTCTACATTTCTTTTAGTAAATTTTAGGATTGAGGAATAGCTGGAGTAGTAGAAAAGGATTTTTATAAGAGAAACAGGTACACTAAAAGCTTTGAAACTGAGAGGGAGAAGATTGAAGGAACCGGTTCTTTATTGCTTGGCTCTGTAACAATTAGGGAGCATCAATTTTCCCTTTCAATATTGTGTAAATTCCTTTCCTTCAAAAGGCACAGACGCCAGGCACAGTGGTGCATACCTGTAATCCTAGCAACTCTTGAGGCTGAGGCAGGAGGATTGCAGTTTCGAGGCCAGCCCCACCAACTTAATGAGACCCTGTTTCAGAACTTAAAAATACAAAGGGCTGAGGATGTAGCTCAGTGATAAAGCACCCCTGGGTTCAATCCCTAGTACTAGGGGAGGGGGAGACTTAAGAGGGACAGAACAAACAGAAACAAAAGAAGATAAGCAAATGGAATTGAATTACAATAAACACATGGGGGGGCTGGCACTTGCTTAAGCATATGGAGGCCTTGATTTTGAGCCCCTTCTTCCCCCAAATAAGACATTCTTAGATGGAAAATTGAAAAATTCCATCCTTGGTAGTTATATAACTAGTATAGTAGCCATTTGGGCATTTTATTAGGGTAGCAAATACAGATTAGAGTTTATGGTGTCCTGGATTATAAATATTCTCATTTCTTTTTATTTCTGAGTAGCATTACTTTGTTGTATGGATTTATCATAATTTGTTTATCTATTGATGAACATTTGGGTTTTTCGTGGGTTTTTTGTACCTTTTGTAGTGAACATGGACAAGTTTTTGTTTGGACATATGTCTTCATTTGGGTAAATATCAATGATTGAAATGACTGGGTCATATGTTAGATCTATGTTTAATTTTTTAAGAAATTGCCAAATTGTTTTTCAGAGCAGTTGTTCCAGTGGCAATGTATAAGAGTTTTTGTTCCTTGCCAACTCTTGCATGATCAATCTTAAGTTTTAGTTATTCTAGTGGGTATGTGTTGATATCTCAGTGTGACTTTAACTTGAAAGTCCATAATGTTATTGAACATCTTTTAAAGTCCTTATTTGTTCTTTGTATGTCTTTGTTGAAGAAGCTTTTCAAGATTTGTACTCTAAATTTTTTTTATTAAAGCCTAAATACAGGCCTTTGGTGGATATGTATGTTTTGCAAATATATTTTATGGCTCCTGTGGTCTTCCACTTCATTTGCTTAACAGTATATTTTGAAAGAAACAAAATATTTCATTTTGTTGATGTCTGATTTTTTCATTTTTACTTTTTATTTATTTCATATTCCAAAAAATCTTTGCTAAAATCACAGTCACTGAGATTTTTCTGTTTTCTTCTAGAGATTTTATAATTTATTTCTTAAATTTACCTCTTTTCCACTATTGACTTGTGAGTTATATTTCCCATGTTCGCTTTGGGGTGTAAAGTTTTCACCTATAGGTAAAACAACATTTCTGATACACTTAGGATCTGGGACCTTTGGGATTCCATTTATCCTGGCTTTTTTTTTCAATGTTACATAATGATAAAATCTTTTATTTTCCTGTATTCATTGTGCTATAGGTTGTATAATATCAGTCTTCCTATGTATAAATAACTGAATGTTCAGCATCTTTATATATAAAGAAAATTAATTCTGTGCTGGGGTTGTGGCTTAGTGGTAGAATGCTTGCATAGCATGTGTGAGCCACTGGGTTCAATTCTCAGTACTGAATATAAATAAATAAAAATAAAGGTCCATCAACAACTAAAAAGAAGAAAATGATTCTTTCCAGTCTGGATAAGGAGTAATAATAACAATAGCAGTAATAAGAGCAGTTGTTAAAAGCACGTTTATTGCATGCTTACTATATCCCTAGCATTGTGCTAAAGAGCTTTAGGTTTTTTTTTTTTTTTTTTTTTTAATATCATTTGCTTTAGTTGTACACAATGCAATGCATTTATGTTTTCGTGGTGCTGAGAATCGAACCCGGGCTGCGCACGTGCTAGGCAAGCGCTCTACCGCTGAGCCACAACCCCAGCCCAAGATTTGGTATCTTATAAATCTCTATATTGACCTTGTAAAATAGATATTATCATTTTCATTTCATAAGTGGTTAAGCTAGAATTAAATGAGATCAAGCCATCTGCTTGAGGACGTAGAATTAGTAAGTGGCAAAGCTAGAATTCAAACCTAGGTCTAGCTGATTAAAAAACCCATATAAGGCGGGCGCGGTGGCACACACCTGTAATCCCAGCACTTGGGAGGCTGAGGCAGGAGGATCAAGAGTTCAAAGCCAACCTCAGCAATGGCGAGGCACTTAGCAATTCAGTGTGACCCTGTCTCTAATAAAATACAAAAAAAGGGCTGGGGATGTGGCCCAGTGGTCAAGTGCCCCTGAGTTCAATCCCTGGTACCAAAAAAAACCCCCATATATTTCTGGGTACAGTGTTGTATGCATGTAATCCCAGCAGCTCAGGAGGCTGAAGCAGGAGGATTGCAAGTTCAAAGCCAGCCTCAGCAATTTAGCAAGGCCATAACCAACTTAGCAAGACCCTGTCTCTAAATAAAATATAAAGAAGGGCTGGGGATGTGGTTCAGTGGTTGAGTGCCCCTGGGTTTAATCCCCAGTACCCAAAACTATATTGTGCCAGGCTTGGTGGCACATGCCTGTAACCCCAGCAACTCAGAAAGCTGGTGCAGGATTGTAAGTTGGAGGCCAGCCTGGGCAATTTAGCAAGACCCTGTCTCAAACTATAAGATTAAAAGGGCGGGGATGTAGCTCAGTGGTAAAGTACCCTGGGTTCAATCCCCACTACAGAAAATGAACAAAATCCCGTGTTTGGGCTGGAGTTGTGGCTTTAGTTGTATAGAGCTCGCCTAGCACAAGCGATGCCCTGGTTTTGATCTTCAGCACCACATGAAAATGAATAAATAAAATAAAGGTATTGTCCAACTACAACTAACTAAATAAATATTAAAAAAAAAGAAAAAAATCCCCCCAAATCCCATGTTTATTCACTGCATTGTAATGACAGTTTACATGTGTCCTCTTTTTGTGCCTGCAATATAAAAAAGAATATTCACTGCTAGAAATTTCTTAGAAAAATTTGGTGCTGTCCCTTTTAGAGTTCAGTTGGTGGGAAAGGAGTACTAGGTTTAAATGTACAAAGTGCATTGGCTAAAAGCCTAAGTGCTTTCTATATTTAGTAATTTAGACTTTGAAGCTAGTGGAAGAATCTTAATTAAACCTTTCTTAAGCATTAAAAAGTACCTGTTACAGTACATGCAAAACCTATCTTAACCCTAGTTCATGAATTATGAGGCAGTTACATAAATTATTATTTTTAAAAATGTAGTCTTATCTCCTTTGCAAGTAGAACAGCTTCAACAGCATCACTTTTTAGGAGTTTAAGTTGCTGAGAACAGAAAGTAGTGGTGACAAACAAGGAGAAGGAAGCTATTGCTAAGGTTGTCACTATAGTTAGTCTCTTTATATTTTTCTATTTGGCATTTGGTATACTTAAAGATCTCTCTCTCTCTCTCTCTCTCTTTTAATTTATTTTATTAGTTGTAGGTGGACACAATACCCTTACTTTATTTATTTATTTTCATGTGGTGCTAAGAATCGAAGCCAGTGCCTCACACATGCTAAGCAAATGCTCTACCACTGAGATACAATGCCAGCCCTTAAAGATCTCTCTTTAAGAAGCCCTGAAACTTGACTGTAAGGATTACAAATGATTAGTAACTCCAGGGTGTCTTCTGAGTCTGGAAATTGCTGAAGTTTGTTCCTTAGACCTGGCAGTTACTTTCCTCTGGTTAATAATTAAGACACTGCCACAGAAATCTAAGTACCTGAAACTAGAATTTTCTGTATGACTTGTAGTGAAGAAGAAAGAAGAGAGGTTTTGGTTTGTTTGTTTACCTGCCTGATCTACCCTGGATCCAAAGGCTGATCAAGAAGTCATGTGGTTATTGCATCAGGTTCTTTTTAAGAAATTGTAATCTCAGCCCTGTCTATAGCATAGAGTTCTAAGAGAACTGGGTGTGGTGGTATGCTCTGTAATCCCAGCTACTGAGGAGGTTGAGAGAGGAAGATCATTTGAGCCCCATGAGTTCTTAAACCAGTCTGGGCAACAGAGGCCCTGTTTAAAAAAAAAAAAAAAAAAAAAAAAAAAAATCCAAAAAGCTGTGAGCATAGACTTGAAGTACTGAAGAAATTCAGAGAAGTGAGGAAATTATTTGGAAATATTATTGAGTTAAAAGAATACCTAGCCGGGCGCGGTGGCGCACTCCTGTAATCCCAGCACTTTGGGAGGCTGAGTCAGGAGGATCGCGAGTTCAAAGCCAGCCTCAGCAATGGCGAGGCACTTAGCAACTCAGTGAGACCCTGTCTCTACTAAAATACAAAAAAGGGCTGGGGATGTGGCCCAGTGGTCTAGTGCTGCTGAGTTCAATCCCCAGTACCAAAAAAAAAAAAAAAAAAAAAAAAGAATACCTAAAATTCAGAATCTTAGAATGCTAGAAGTATAAAGAATCCTAAAATTATTTTTTTTCTTTCCTTCTCTCTCTGGCTTTTTTTTTTTTTTTTTGGTGGTACTGGGGATTGAATGCTCAGGTGCAGTCTACTACTGAGTTACACCTCCAGCCCTTTTATATTTTTTATTTTGAGACAGGTTCTTGCTAAGGTGCCAAGACTGGCCTCAAATTTACAACTCTTTTGCCTCAGCCTCCCTGGTTGATGCATACACCACCATACCTGGCAAGAAACCTAAAATTATTTAATCTGTTGATTTCGTAGATTAAGAAATGTTAGGGCTGGGGTTGTAGCTCAGTGGCAGAGCACTTGCCTCACACATGTGAGGCAATGGGTTCAATCGCCAGCACCAGATGAAAATAAATAAACAAAATAAAGATATTGTGTCCATGTATAACCAAAAAAGTATTAAAAAAAAAAAAAAAAAAAAAGAAAAGTTAGCCTCCAGAAGTGATCTGTTCAAATTTACAGCTACACCTAGAACTAAACCCTTTATCTCCCACTTCCTGTGCAATATTCTTTCCACATATGCTGCTTAGTTGTGACTTTAATACTAATTAACCATATGAACTCTGGGCAAGTCACTTTGCTTTCCTTGGTCTTTTCCTCTTTTGTAAAATTAGAGATTATCATGAATCTTCTCCAAGGCCTTTGCTAATGCCCCAACTTCTATAAATGACCCAAATATAATTGTTTGAAGTTTCAGATAGCTTCATAGAAGATGGGGGATAAGATCTGCAGAGTAGAGAGAGAAGGGTTTTGTGAGGTGAGGTAGGGAGGAGTGTGAACTGAGACTAAGTTATGAATGTGTGGTGGTACTGAAGAGGAATGGCCTGATTACAGCAATCATAAGGATTAGTGGGACCTCAAGAGATTATTATATGCCTGGCAAGGACTTTTGGGTTCCCTTTCTATAAAATCCTATAGAAAGCAGGACTGAAAACTAGCACTTTGTAACTTGTAATGCATGTTGATATCAGTGTTGGGACATGTGATGTGTGGTGGTGACAGTAAGTAAACTAGGATTATCTAAAACATGAATAGATTAGTGTTAAAGTCAGTGTTCTAGCAAATCATTTCTGCTACCAAGATGGACTTAAGCTTGTTTGATTTTCAGTCTTTATCAATTTTATACATTTATCTTTTCAGATTTTTAGAGATCTAGATGGTAAAAATGTCAAAGATATAAAACCAAATTGTGGTCACAGGTGGGTAAGTGGTAGGAGCAATCTGGGCCTTTCTTTGGTCCTTCTTTTTTCTTCTAAACATTTCTCCAATACAGTATAGTTTAGCTTTTGGTTGCATGCTTATTTAAGAATCCTTCTTTAGACTTTTTTTGTGGGGAGGAGGCTAGTGGGAATGGAACACAGGGATGTTCTACCACTGAGCTACATCCCCAGACTTTTTAGAAAATTTTTATTTCATTTTTTTAATTTTAAGGTAAGGTTTTGCTAAATTGCCTAGGCTGTCCTCAAATTTATAATCCTTATGCCTTAGCCTCCTCAGTAGCTGTGATTACAGGTGTGTGCTATCATGCTTGGCTTCTTTGGACTTTTTTGAATGCAAAAGTGTATATTTAATCTTGTTTGGGGGTTTTACCTCCTTCTAGCTTATGAGGTTCTTGAGATCAATGGTAGTGTTTAGCTTATGTCAGCAATATTCATTTATGTACTTTAGTTTCACTGTCAGCCGTAGGAATCTTGAGATTATTTTCAAGGCTCTTCATTTATGCAGTCTAATTTAGGGGATTGACAGTTTTTAAAATATCAGTCCTCTCTAACCAAGGTAATTATGGGGCAGAGAGAATTAGTATTATTACTACCCTGACCATAAAAGATCTTTGTTGAGAAAAGACTATTATTCATCTCTGGAAATAGTGTCTTATAGTTTTGACTCGTATTTAATGAAGGAACAAGTCTGTAGGATTAAAAATCTCTGCATTATTTTACATAGTGCAAGGCTGCCAACTTTTACTATTATAAATAAGACAGTATTTGGCCTAGTGCTCTAGAGATTATTAACATACATTTAAAGTGAGTAATCACTAAATCCCCATGTTATTTGAGTATATTAGTATCATAGTCTTTCATGGACATGGAAAGGTTTACATAAAATATTAAATAAAGAAGACAAGGATGAATCTTCAAGTCCTCAGGATATGTATGGGTCTCCACAAAAAATGGTGGTAGTAGCTGCTGCACTTTTTTTTTTTTTGGTGCCAGGGATTGAACTCAGGGGTACTCGACCACTGGGCCACATCCCCAGCCCTTTTTTGTATTTTTATTTAGAGACAGGGTCTCACTGAGTTGCTAAGTGCCTCACCATTGCTGAGGCTGGCTTTGAACTTGTGATCCTTCTGCCTCAGCCTCCCAAGTACTGGGATTACAAGTGCGTGCCACAAAGCCTAGCAGGTGCACCATTTTTTTCCCTTAAATCTATACACCCTCTACTCTAAGCTATAGCATTTCCTCAACAATTGTATTTGGCCATAGAGGCAAATGGTTTTAGACTATTCTACAATTATTTTATCTTCATGTAGCTTACAGAAATATTTTAAATTTTGTTAGTGTTTTTGAAAGATGTGTGTCAAGATTGCCCAGGCATAGAGGTCTCTAGTGATTTCTTGATTCTTGTATTTTAAAAAGATGGGAGTTGGTCTTAGTTGGCAGCTCATTGCATCCGCCAGGGCTTGTTCGTTACTTACTTGTAGGCCCGTGGGTGACGTCTGTTTCCTGTGATTGAAACCACAAGAAGAAGTGGTGAGAAGCCACTGTAGGATATGTATTATCAGGCAAGCAGCAGGCACTGGTCTACCCTCAAAAAGAGCAGCAGTAACTAAGTACAGTCTTTAAGGGGTCTGAAGAGACCCTAGAAATGATCTGACCCAGCTTCCTTTTCAAGTGAGGAAGAAACAGAGGCCTAGTGTTATTAAGAGGTATTACGTTGCTCAGAGTTGAGCTAGGTTTTAGATTCCACCGTTAATATTCTTCCCTACATTGCATTGTTACTCCAAAATTTTGTAACTCTGTCCTGTCAAGAGTATTTCTTAAAAGAAGTACTACCTGAGAAGAGTAAATACTGGTGGGCATTTGAGTATAGGAATTAGATGAAGTTTTGCTTTTAGATTTTTTTGTGTGTGTGTTTTTATTTCATATGAAAAGATGAACTACATTTCCTTTTTACTTCCTTTTTTGTGGTATTGAACTTGGGGTGCTTTACCACTGAGTTACATAGCCAGCCCTTTATTATTATTATTATTATTATTGTGATTGTTATTTTTGATACTAGGATTTGAACTCAGGGGCACTTAACTGCTGAGCTACATCCCTGGCCTTATTTATTTATTTATTTATTTATTTATTTATTTATTTATTTATATTTTGAGACAGGGTTTTCACTAAATTGCTTAGGGCCTTGCCAAATTGCTTAGGCTAGTTTTGAACTTGTGATCCTCCTGCCTCAGTCTCCTGAGCTGCTGGGATTTCAGGCATGCACCACTGCATCTAGCCCATTTTATTTTATTTATTTATTTTCTTGTTTTGTTTTCCTGTATAAAAAAGGGACCCCGATATCAAGGTAGGGAAGGGGAGGAAAGATAGACCCCTTAGTGTATAGAAATAGGGGGGCAGGGAAAGGATAAGCCTCAAAAGGGAGGGTGGGTAGAAAATATTAAGGCAGCAAAATATTCTTTCTAAAAAGTTGGAGGAGTCTTCACAAAGAGAAAGGCAGAGGTCGCCTTCTCAATGGGGTTTTCTCCACTCAAGTGTCCAGAAGGAAAATGGCAGCATCTCTTCCTTCTGTGGCAGCCCCTCCAATGCTCACTCTGGATCATCTTCCTTATGTAGATAAGAGTGCTGCAGGGCTCGGAAGGCAGAAATTCGCTTGTGTGGGTTAAAAGTCAGCATTTCCAGCAGCAACTGAGCTCCAGACTCCTCCATCTTAGGCACCACTGACTGCACCGGGCGAGGTCCTCTTGGGGAAAAGGCTCCTGGGGGTAGAGATACATCTCGGGGCCAGTCATTCTGTGGAGGCAGCCCGATCAGGTCAAAGATTTTGCCCAACTGGTCAGCTCCAGAGTTTCCACAGAAGAGAGGCTTCGACCAAACATCTCTGCAAAGATACAGCCAACGCTCCACATGTCCACAGGGGTTGCATATGTAGACTGCAGAAGAACTTCAGGAGCACGATACCAGAGTGTAACAACCACAGGTATAAGGGCCATCTGGTAGCTGTAAATTCTGGCCAGGCCAAAGTCAGCCAGCTTGACTGTCCCACCACTCCTCACCAGAATATTTTCTGGCTTCACGTCCAGATGCAATTGGAATGAAGAAAACCTAGGCCTCTTAGAAACTGGCCCATCAGATCCTTGATGGTCTCAGCTGGCAAGCCTGGTGGTGGTACCTTGTCTAGATAGGTCCTTAGGTCTTGGTCAGCATGCTCAAACAGTTTGACTAGGGTCACCTTGATTTCCCAGTCGGTCCGGGAAGTGGCACAGACATCCATCAGCTGGACAACATTGGAATGTTCAAAAGCCTCCAGGCACCTCAATAAGGCCACCTCCAGCTCCTCCTCCATTGGGGACTCTCATACTCTTGAGGGCCACAAAGTGGCCACTGTGGGGACCACGGGCTTTGTACACAGTCCCATAGGCACCGACACCAGTTTCAGCCACTGGCTCATATTGTGAGGTAGCCATTCTCAGATAGGGGGATACCCTCACGCCAGGCCAATAGCTACGGGGGCAGGCCCTTTATCGGAGCCCGGTGCCGGTTCCTTCCGCGCCATACACTCTAGCTCCTTCCGGGGCAGCTGGACGTTACAGGCGGGACCATAGACATAGGCCGCAGGCTAGAGAGGCCCCCTCACCCCCACCCTCACCTTGTGACCAGCTGCCAAATAGCACCTTTTATTTTTTTGTGAGATAGGGCCTTGCTAAGTTTCTGAGGCTGGCCTTGAACTTGTGATCTTCTTGTTTCAACCTCCCAGGTCATTGGGATTACAGGAGTGTGCCATTGTGCCCAGTCATACGTATATTTTCAGAACAATATATAAGAACTCCAGGGGCTGGGGTTGTGGCTCAGCGGCAGAGCGCTGGCCTCTCACGTGCGCGGCCCAGGTTCGATCCTCAGCACCACGTAAACATTGCATTGCATTGTGTACAACTAAAGTAAATAAATAAATATTAAAAAAAATATATACTGTGGACATGGGGAAAGTGACATATCTATTAAAAAAAAAAAAAACTCCAAATTTCTGTTTCTCATTTTTTAAAAATATTTAGTTTTTAGTTGTAGATGGACACAATACCTTTATTTTTTTTATTTATTTTTATGTGGTGCTGAGGATCGAACCCAGGGCCTCATCCGTGCTAGGCCAGCGCTCTACCACTGAACCACAACCCCAGCCCCCTGTTTCTCATTTTTCTACCACACAGTATTTGAATATTCTGGTCATTATCTGTGTACAAATTTTTTACAACATTGCAATTATAGGTTACACTTGTTTTCTGCTTTTAAAATAGTGTCATAAACATTTTCTCACTTTCTAAACTTTGAAAATTGCTATTTTATTTGAAATGGAAATGTATATTGTATCATAAAAATGATATCTTTTTTTAAAAGAAAATGTTGATATATATAAAAATAAAAACAACTCCCCCCCCACCATTTTATTTTCCAGAAATTGGAGTTACTTTAAATAGAATCCAAAAAAAACAAACTCCATACATGGAGCCTAAGTACTGTGGTATGAAATTCTATGTGTGCTAGTGTTAGAATCTTACACTTCAACGCAGTATGATTACTGGAAGCATTAGAAGGATGTTAACTGTGGCTTATATTTCTGATGAAGAGGAGTAATGAAATTTTCATCCCTCTACTCTACCTCCTCTCTCCCCACTAAGATTTTCTCAGAATAGAATTTTCCTGGGTTTGTACAAGGCCAGAAAATATTTACTGTAATTTCATAAGATCAAATCTGGCTTTTTGAGTAGCAGTATACTTTTTGGATTAGTTAAGCTGTTATCAGTAGACTATGATTATTTCTAGGTATTCAGGAATGGTGTGTGGATAGGAAATAAAAAGGCGTAACCATCATTCAGAAATGAAAGGAGTTTGGAAATGGGATTTAAGACAGGGTACCTTTATACTTGGTGCCCACTTGTAGAAGTGATAGCAACTACAGAAACTTCCTGTCTGGTAGGCTTTGGGTGTGTCACACACGTGCCCACCCATGAGGAAGAGTAGATGTCCTGCTACTCACATCATAACATGGGAGGAGAAGAGAGTTGCTACGGTGATTGGGAAACAGCATTCCTGAGTCACTGACTGTTTCTAAATGAATGGACAACACCCATTTTTTAAAGGAGCAATCACAATCTCCTCCAAGCTCAGACAGTGAACAAGCACAGAATTCAGAGTTGAAGAAATATGTTGAAAGTCTGGAAAAATAGAAAACAAAATAATGTTAACCTATGTAAGTACTCAAAAGTTTTTATCAGAAACTTAGGATATTTGAAAGGAAGTTTTGCTTTACTTACTGTCCTCTCACCAAATGACAGAATACATGTACAGGCTTTCACCTCCTTCCTAGAAGCAAAGAAGATGGGCATGTCTGCTTGACATTTGATAGGAAATTAGGATTTCTGAGACTCTGAGCACTTTCTCTGTTGACAACTTGTTTTCTTAACCCATTAGTGCCTTATAGTATGAAGGGCAGGCACTGTAGACCTGTAGGAGAAATGCAGTGTCCCCAGTATGGTTTCCACCTGTTCTCCTGTGCTGGAATAGTGAAACTGGAGTGTCCTTTCCTTTTTTTTTTTTTTTTTTTAACTGGGGATTAAACTCAGGGGTGCTTAATCACTGAGCTACATCCCCAGCTCTTTTTTATATTTTATTTAGAGACAGGGTCTCATTGAGTTGCTTAGGGCCTCAGCCTCCCCAGCCGCTGGGATTATAGGCGTGTACCACCTTTCCTTTTTGTGTGTTGGCTATCGACTTTCCAGAATACAGTCAAGCCAGTCTAGGACTTTAAGATGAGTTGAGCTGTAGGCAAGAAGTTACTTTTTCCTTCTCCTCAGAGACTTTGCTTTCTTGGACCACTAGAGGAGTAATAATTTGGGCCCGTTAAGAGAATCAAATGCTAATACTGAGATAGTTTCCCCCTCATTTTAATTATGATTGGAAAATGAGGTTTATTGTAAACCAACAGTTTTTGACAGTTGTAAAGGAAATTGAGTTTGTTACTTTGAATTTATAAGCAAATTACTTCAGTTTGTGATTGACATGGGCTACTGCCTAGAATCTTTTAGTGCTCATAGATAGAAAGAAGTCATAATGAGGAATGAAAGATCTTGTTAAGTCTGATTATGTTCCCTTTGTTGCTTCTTGTATGAATTCTAATTAATTTATTATCTATTCATCCTTCCCAGCTTTATCAAAGTATAACTGACGTAAAAATTACACGTTTATGGTATACATGTAGGTTTTGTGGATTTTACTCTCCAGTGCTGAGTTTAGCTGTTTGGCTGCTGAGGCGGTGTGGGAACCTAGTGAGTGAGCTGCTTGAGCCTTACCTACTCCTTTAGCACTTTTTCCTCAGTGGTCATGGAGAACATGAGTCTAGGTTCTTTCCAGTTCTGGTGACTGCTAGGTAATTTTTTTACTTTTTCCCCTTAAACACATTTTGTTTTCTGATTTTTCCTGAGGTTTTTTTTTTTTTTTAACTGGGGATTAAACTCAGGGGTGCTTAATCACTGAGCTACATCCCCAGCTCTTTTTTATATTTTATTTAGAGACAGGGTCTCATTGAGTTGCTTAGGGCCTCAGCCTCCCCAGCCGCTGGGATTATAGGCGTGTACCACCTTTCCTTTTTGTGTGTTGGCTATCGACTTTCCAGAATACAGTCAAGCCAGTCTAGGACTTTAAGATGAGTTGAGCTGTAGGCAAGAAGTTACTTTTTCCTTCTCCTCAGAGACTTTGCTTTCTTGGACCACTAGAGGAGTAATAATTTGGGCCCGTTAAGAGAATCAAATGCTAATACTGAGATAGTTTCCCCCTCATTTTAATTATGATTGGAAAATGAGGTTTATTGTAAACCAACAGTTTTTGACAGTTGTAAAGGAAATTGAGTTTGTTACTTTGAATTTATAAGCAAATTACTTCAGTTTGTGATTGACATGGGCTACTGCCTAGAATCTTTTAGTGCTCATAGATAGAAAGAAGTCATAATGAGGAATGAAAGATCTTGTTAAGTCTGATTATGTTCCCTTTGTTGCTTCTTGTATGAATTCTAATTAATTTATTATCTATTCATCCTTCCCAGCTTTATCAAAGTATAACTGACGTAAAAATTACACGTTTATGGTATACATGTAGGTTTTGTGGATTTTACTCTCCAGTGCTGAGTTTAGCTGTTTGGCTGCTGAGGCGGTGTGGAACCTAGTGAGTGAGCTGCTTGAGCCTTACCTACTCCTTTAGCACTTTTTCCTCAGTGGTCATGGAGAACATGAGTCTAGGTTCTTTCCAGTTCTGGTGACTGCTAGGTAATTTTTTTACTTTTTCCCCTTAAACACATTTTGTTTTCTGATTCACATTTTTCAGTTTCTGGTCATTTTTTGCTTTTGTTTTTCCTGAGGTGCTTTTTTTTTTTTTTTTTTTTTCCTTTTCTTTTGAGGTGAGTGCTCCAACTCTATACAACCTCTGTTAGACTGTAGGCACCAATAAGTAGTGATATCAGAACCTGCTTTCTCTGTAAATGATAGATGAGATAAGATATTGATTCATTTACCATCCTCCTTGGGCCATTCCAAGAAAATGGAAGGGAAAGCTTTTCTCTGAATTAAAGTTATCCATTATTTCCTTCTCTCCGGTTTTAATTGACTTTTGTGTAAGGAGTGGGAATTGAAGAAGGTAGATGAGCCAGTTTTAGTGGTTCCACCATATATTATTTAACTTTTACAAAACGCTTTGAAAAACAAGTGCTTTATATCCTTTTTATTATTTATTCTTCACACTAGTCCTATGAGACAGTGTAGTCTTAAAGGAAGGAAGACTGAAAATGTGGTAGACTAAAAACAGCTTACCTTGTTCTTCAGTGGAAATGTGGTCCATTTTGTGGCAAACTAGATTAGGACTCATTGGTAATTGAATACAAGTCCATGTTGTAACCCCAGTTGCTTCATTATCTTAAGGAACTGAACATCAGTTCTATGATAGAATAAATGAATCAAAGCTGGACCCTGATCTCTGTTCTGTATGATTCTCGATGACAGATGCTTTACCTGTCTTTCCTGGGTAGGTGTATTAGGATTTGAAAGGAATTTGTTGTTGACCGCGGTGACACTTCCTATTTTATTCATCAGTAGCTTTTGTTCTTTCTTGAGGGCTTATTAATTTTCAAAGGAGGTGGAGACTCCCTATAAGTGACATACTGTCCCATAATTGAATTTTTTCTTCAAGAACTCTTAAGTATGCTATATGGGCTGAGACCAGGGTGGTCTCATTCCTAGGAAAAGGCATTAGTCCCCTGCCCCTCTACCCCCACCCCCGATTTTAAGTGTATTTATTTAATTAAGAATTTTTTTCCCACTTTATTTTTTGTTTGGTGTTTGTTTTGTGTGTTTGTTTGTTTGTTTTGGTACCAGGGATTGAACCCAAAGGTGCTTTACCGGTGAGCTACATCCCCCAGTCTTTTTTAATTTTTTTATTTTGAGACAGGATCTTGTTAAGTTGCTCAAGACTTTACTAAATTGCTCAAGCTGGATTTGAACTTGCAATCTTCCTGCCTCAGCCTCCCCAGTCACTGGGATTACAGGCATGCTCCACCACTCCTGGCTTCCCACATTTTTTTTTTTATTGGTGCATTATAGTTGTACATACTGATGGGGTTTGTTGTTAAACATTCGCACGTGTACAAAACACTCAATATAACAATATAATCTGGCCATTATTACTTCCCCAAGTGGTATTCAGCTGTGCTGTTTTGGTAGTCCATTTAGCCAAGAACTCAGCTATAATTGTAATGTTCTGATATGTTAGCCTGAACTAAATATTTATAAAGTACTGAGATGTAGGCTTGCAATTGTGGGTTTATATTTCCCCTTTGCTAGCCACATGGTTTATGGAATTACTAGCCATGATTACCTTTACCTCTGATGCTCAGTGATAAAGTTGGAAACACTTTTTGCTACGTAATATACTCTGTTCAGAGTAATATTTAGTCATAATCTCTCCTACTAACCTCCCTGCTGGTAAGAACACTGCATAATTACCTTTTGCTTGGCTACAGTGAACATCCTGTGCCAAGCGACCACTTTTTTCTGTTCCTGCCCTTCCCCCACCAGTGCTGGGCATCAAAACCTAAGGCTTAAATATGCTAGGGAGGTGCTATACCACTGAGCCACATCTCCAGCCCTGTGCCTTTTAAGAAATTATTTATTTATTTATTTATTTATTTGTTTATTTTTAGAGTGAAAAGTTAGACTTGGAGATTCAAGTAGAGGTGAATCAGTTCCTTAGAGGAAATTTCTTATAGCCTTATAGAGTTTATAGTAGGTGCACTTCAGTTACTAGGCACACTGAGAACCTCTGTTCAGAAGACTGCCAAGTTTTGTTCCATTGGCCCACTTTTTTTTTTTTTTTTTAATTTGTGGGGTTTTTTAAAAATATTTGTTTGTTTTAGTTGTACACAATGCCTTTATTTTTATGTGGTGCTGAGGATCGAACCTGGGCCGAGCACATGCTAGTTGAGCCCTCTGCCACTGAGCCACAATCCCAGTCCCTATTGGCCCACTTTTTAAAAACCAAAGTTTTAATACATAACTGGATATTACCACCACCAAAATAAATCCAGTTATGCAAAAGAACCATTGAAGTTCATTTACATTTGTTATGGTAATAATTGATCAGGATGTGTTTCAGACTCATTAAGTTTAATTAGTTCGCACATACCTTGGGGTCCTTTGACTTGTTGTTGTTTCTATTTCTTACAAACTGTAAATTGTCTAGAAAGTTTTAAATTTCCTATAGATGGTAACCAAAAGATTTATCTTACCACATATTGCATTAGGATGTGGTAATTGAATCAGAACCTGAATTATTGTCTGGAAGGGGAGTGAAGGGATAGCTTTTCATTTTTATGTTGATTGAATGTTAGTGCAGAGCAGTATCCTGCCAAGTGTATTTATATTACAAGTGTATTTATATGCAAACTATTACTTTTGTGGCTGAGTACCTTTGAGTAGTTTGTGTTGATTTAAATAAGATTTGATACAACTTGTGAATCTTAAAGGAGATGAAACTCTTTTAATAAATGCAATCTGTTAAGCTCTTTACTTATACCACCTAGTCACCTTTAAACATTTATCTACTAATCTAATTCTATTAAATAAAAAAAATGTAGAAAAATACTATGCTTTTACTAATTATTGCACATAAGTGAAAGATTATTTTAAAAATTCAGTTATGACGGGTTGTGGCTGTGGCTCTGGGGCAGAGTGCTTGCCTAGCATACGTGAGGCACTGGGTTCTATCCTCAGCACCACATAAAAATAAAATAAGAGGTATTGTATCTACCTACAACTTAAAAAAGTTTTAAAAAATTCAGTTACAAGCAAAAATCTGGACTGATGTGGAAAGGGCAATGTTGTTACTGTTGGGTGGAGGCCTCCAGGAGAAGAAAAACTGAATACTCTCTTGGGAGTCATAGACTGACTTTAGGTTGAGTCTAAAGATGAGAACCCCTTCTGAGGAAGGACATCAGTGGACTAGGTCATGAGTGAGACTGGGGAAACAGGGCTCTCCAAAGTCAAACATCTGGCAAGGCCACAGAGAGGAGCAACTACTATGGCTCTTTAACTATAGAGCAGGAATGTGATTGGGGAGTATACTGCTCTGTATTTTATGCTTATAAGTTCACCATGGCTACCCTTTAACTTTCCTTAATAAGTCAAAGCAGAAAAATTCTGTGGGGGTAATGAGTATCTTTGACAGTCTAGGTAATAAAGCAAAGACCAAAAAAAAAGAAGCTACTAACATATGGTCCCAGACAAAACAAGAGTTTGGGTCAGGTTCACCTAGGCATTGTCAGTTTAAATAGCCAGAACAAAAGCAAATGTTGAGGGGATGGGGTTGTGACTCAGTGGTAGAGCGCTTGCCTAGCATGTGTGAGGCACTGGGTTTGATTCTCAGCACCACATATAAGTAAATAAATAAAGGTTCATCAACAACTTTATATATATATAGAAATAGCCCGGTGTGGTGGCACAAGCCTATAATCTCAGTGGCTTGGGAGGCTGAAGCTGGAGGATCGGATTTCAAAGCCAGCCTCAGCAATTGCGAGGCACTAAGCAACTCAGTGAGACCCTGTCTCTAAATAAAATATAAAATAGGTCTGGGGATGCTGCTCAGTGGTTGAGTGCCCCTGAATTCAATCCCCGGTACCCGCCCCCACATAATGTTGGTGATGAGAGTCTTCAAGAGTCTTGCCCAAGTATCATTGCTTCATTTTATTTATTTTAGTTAAGGTGCTAGAGATTGAACCCAGGGCCTCCTTTGCCCTAAGCACATCTTCTAGTATGAAACTACCACAGAGCCCCTTCATTACTCCATTTTAGCAGGTTGCTCTCCGCTTGGCATAGTGCAGTCATCTTGGAATCCTTATGCTGGGGATTTATTTTACCCCTCTTCATGTGTTAGGTGTCCTGTTTTCTGTATTTTAAGTCTTCTACTTTTGTGGTTTGTACCTTCACTGGGCCACATCCCCAGCCCATTTTTTGTATTTTATTAGAGACAGAGTCTCACTGACTTACTAAGTGCCTTGCTGTTGCTGAGGCTGGCTTTGAACTCATGATCCTCCTGCCTTAGCCTCCCAAGTGCTGGGATTACCGGTGTGAGCCACCGCGTCCGGCTGGGGATAAGCCTTTTTAAAGCTTATGTGTCTGAAAATGTCTATTCTAAAATCACATTTGATTGATAGTTTTGATTGGGTATAGAATTATAGGTTGGAAAAATTTTTTGGTGGTGGTGGTACTGGAGATTAAACCCAGAGGCCCTCTATCCCTGAGTCACATCATGGACCTTTTATTTTATTTTATTTATTTACTTATTTACTTTTTGAGACAGGGTCTTCCTAAATTACTGAGACTGGCCTCAAACTTGCAATTCTGTCTCAGCCTCCTGCTTCAGCCTCCTGAGTTCCTGGGGTTAGAGTTATGTGCTATCATAGCCATTTTTTTTCCTTCTGCAAAGGCTTTGTTCCATTGTCATCGAGCCATTGGTGGTATTGTTAAGAAATCCAGAACTGCTCTGACTCCTTTGAGAATGACCTGTTTTCATCCTTTTGTGTTTTTTTTAATATGTATTTTTTAGTTGTAGATGGACAAGATACCTTTATTTAATTTATTTATTTTTATGTGGTGCTGAGGATTGAACTAGGGCTTTACACAAGTGAGGCGAGCACTCTACCACTGAGCCACAACCCCAGCCCCTTTTGTGGGTTTTTGAATGATTTTCTTCGCATTTCCAGTCACCCCTGTAGGCTTTTGTGTAATCTACTCTTGTCCTTATTCTTCAGAACTGGGAAATATACTTTATTTCCTTGATAACTTTTATTTTCTCCTATGATTTGGATATTGGGCTTCCCAAACTGGACTTTCAGTTTTCTTTCCTCTAATTTTTTCATCTCTTCTTTTTTGTTGTACTTTTTGGGGGATTTCATCAATTATCTTCCTATCCTGTAATTTGAATTTTAATTTGTTTTCATGTTTTCAATGTCTAGAGATTCTTTATCCTCTGAATGTTTCTCTTGTGGAATTAATGATTTTTTTAAAACTTTATTTCTCCTTGCATAGTCTTTATATGGCAAATTGCTCCCCCGACATACTCTTTCTTATGTTAGGAGATTTCCTCAGATGTCTAATAATCTTGGGTTACTTGTTAAAGCAGAATGAGGGCCTGAACAGCAGATTGGAAACTCTGGATTCATGGGTAGGATTTGTTAGCTATGTACTTTACTGTAGGACAACATTCTTTAATCTTTACAGAGATTTCCCATATGGCCCCTGCTCCTACATATGATAGCCTCCCGCATTATCCACATCCCCTATTAGAGTACTACGTTTATTAAAATTGATGAGCATATATTACAATATCATGGCCATACAAAAGTCCATAGTTTATACTAGGTTTCACTCTTGGTATTATACATTCTGTGGGTTTTAATAAATATATCTGTTATTTTATTATACAGAGTGTTTTCACTGCCTTAAAAGTTCTCTGTACTCTTCGCATTCATCCTTCTTCCCCTACCCTTGCAACCACTGATCTTTGTACTGTCTCCGTAGTTTTGCTTTTCCCAGAATGTCATACAGTTGGGGTCGTACAGTTTGTAGTTTTTTCGGGTTGGCTGCTTTTACTTAATAATTTGCATTTAAAATTCCTTAAATGTCATTTTTATGGCTTAATAGCACATTTCTATTTAGTACTAAATAATACTCCACTGTCAAAAGACAATGTACCACAGTTTATTTATTGATTCACCTTCTAAGGAAGTCTTGGTTACTTCCAAGTTTGGGCAATTACAAATACATAAAACTACTATCATAAATATTTGTGCAGTTTTTCTGTGTGGACATGTTTTCAACTCTTTTGGATAAATAAATACCAAGGAGCTTGATTGCTGGGTGGTATAGTAAGAGTATGTTTAGTTTTATAAGAAGTTGCCAAACTGTCTTCCAAAGTGCTTCTACAATTTTGCATTTTCTCTAGCAATAAGTGAGAATTCTTTTCCACATCCTAACCAGCTTTTGGTGTTATAAGTGTCCTGAATTTTGGCCATTGTAACAGATTTGTAGTGGTATCTAATTGTTTTGATTTGAATTTCCCTTATGGCATATGAAGTGAAACATCTTTCATGCTCATTTTTTGTTCTTTGTATATCTTTGGTGAGATGTCTGTAAGGTAGTTGACCCTCTTTTCTAATTGAGTGGTTCTCTTATTGTTGAGTTTTATATTCTTTGTATAGTTTGGATAATAGTTCTTTATCAGATGTGTATTTTGTGAATATTTCCCCCCAGTTTAATGGCTTGTCTTCTCATTCTATTAACATTGTCTTTTGCAGAACAGTAGTTTTTAATTTTTCCCCTCAAAAGAGGCAGATATTCCAGTAGCTTTAGCGAAAACCAACTTAACATCAGCTTGTCAGTCTCAGCAACTTAGACAAGACCCTGTTTCAAAATTAAAAAGGACTGGGGATATAGCTCACTGGTAAAGTATCCCCTGGGGTTGAACTTCTGGGATCCAAGCCCAGTACCAGAAAAAGAGAAACGAAAGAAAAAACTACCTTTGCTTCTTTATATTGACTTTGCTTCTTTGTCAAAGGTTAGTTGATTATGTGTGGGTCTATTTCTGGACTCTTTATTCTGTTCCTTTGATCTGCTAGTTGTTGAGTTTTGTTTTTGCCAGTCATACTTTTTTTTGCGGGGTGGGTACTGGGGATTGAACTCAGGGGCACTGGAGACCACTGAGCCACATCCCCAACCCTATTTTGTATTTTTTATTTAAACACAGGATCTTACTGAGTTGCTTGTGCCTGTCATTACTGTGGCTGGCTTTGAACTCGGGATCCTCCTGCCTCTGCCTCCTGAGTTACTGGGATTACAGGCGTGTGTGCTTTATACTAAGCCTTAAAGTCACATAGTTTCAGTGTTCCAATTTTGTTCTTCTCCTTCCATATCGTATTGACTATTCTGGATCTTCTACCTCTCTAAACTTTATAATCAGTTTGTTGGTATCCACAAAAAACTTGCTGTGGTTGGGACTACATTTAATCTGTATATCAAGTTGGGAAAAATCAACATCGTGACACATGTGATGTTTCTGTCCATGAATATGGAATCTCTCTTCATTTATTCATTGACTTTATTCATCAGAGTTTTGTAGTTTTGCATCTTGTACATACTTTGTTAGATTATACCTGTAGTTTTCATTTTAGGAGATGCCAGTGTAAATGGTGTTGTGTTTTTAATTTCATAGTCCATTTGTTTGTTGCTAGTATGTAAGACAGGGATTGACTTTTGTATATTAACCTTGCATACTTGATATTATTTCTTTTATAAATATCTTTTTAGTTGTAGATGAACACAATAACTTTATTTTATCCATTTATTTTTATGTGATGCTGAAGATCGAACCCAGTGCCTCACATATGCTAGGCAAGTGCTCTACCACTGAGCTACAACCTCAGCCCCTGATATTATTTTTTATTAGTTCCAGGAATATTTTTTGTTGGATCTTTCAGATTTTCTATATAGATGATCAGATCACCTACAAACAAATACAGTTTTACATTCTTCTCAATCTGTATACCTTTTATTTCCTTTTCTTCATCTATTAGCAAGGATAGTTGAAAAGAAGTGATGAGATGGGATATCCAAAGTGTTCTAATCATACATAAGTTTAACAATAGAGATAAAATATTCATTTTTAAATTTAAATATGTTAAAAATATAATTTGTTTTTCATTTGCACTAGCCACATTAGAAGGGCTCCTAAGATTCATGTGCCTAGTGACTGCTATATTGGACAGTGGAGGTCTGCAAAAGTCTACTTAGACTACATCAGTAGCTTTAGGTTGTTTTTTGATTCCCTAGAGAAGACTCAGTATTCTGTCTGCAGGGTTCTGAGAGACCAGAGGTGGGAAGTGCTGAATGTCAGTATATAGTAGATGTAGGCCTATTTGGTCTTTTTTGTGTGTGTAGAATCCTTGCCCATACTGTGCCTGCCATCCCCCAATCCAAAGACCCTTTGTTTCACCCTTTTCTAAGGATAACCTTCCATACTTCTGCTGGAAGATACAGTAGTTTCCCAGTGGCATGGCGGAGCTGGGTAGGGGAATTGGGGTGGGGGGTGGATCTAGGGACCAGTTTTTTTTTTTGAGGGGGGTTATTGTGAATTGAACCCAGGGGCACTTTACCACTGAGCTACATCCCCAGTCCTTATTATTTTTTATTTTGAAGCAGGGCCTCACTAAGTTGCTGAAGCTGTCCTTAAACTTGGGATCCTCCTGCCTTGGTCTACTGAGTGGTAAAGGATCTAATTGCTTCTTCAGAAACTTTTTCTTTTCTTTCTTTTTCTTTTTTTTTTTTTTTTTTTTTTTTTTTTTTTTTTTGGTGGTGCTGGGGATTGATTGAACCCAGGGCCTTGTGTATGCGAGGCAAGCATTCTACCAACTGAGCTATATCTCTAGCCCCTTCAGCAACTTTCTTAATCTTATTATTACCCTTCCTTTCTCTCCATCTGCCCCCCATTTCCATAGGTATTTGGTACCACTAATTCCTGCACTTTGGAGGTCCTTAAATGTAATTTGGGCTGGCTATTTCCCTTTCCTATTTCTGGTTCAGGACTTCTTTCTGTGTCTTTGGGTAGAATACTGCCCGTTCTTTTAATGCCCCAGCTTCAAAATTGGCTGAAGTTGCTCTTCTTCTTCTTCTTTTTAATATTTATTTATTTGCTTTAGTTGAACACAATGCGTTTATTTTTACATGGTGCTGAGGATCGAACCAGGCCATGCACATGCTAGGCGAGCGCTCTACCCCTGAGCCATAAACCCAGCCCCGCTCTTATTCTTTCCAACCTTGTAGGCTCTTTCCTCCCATTATTTCTTTCTTTCTAAAAATCCCTTTCCTGTAGATTTAGTGGGGTCTTAAGAAGAGGAGAAATTAGATGCTTTGGTTTATGCCGTCTTTTACCTAGAGGTTCTTATTAATCTGTAGTGATGAGCTATATTTTGATGTATTAAAAAAATTAATTCAGGGCTGGGGATATAGCTCAGTTGATAGAGTGCTTGTGTTGCATGCACAAGGCCCTGGGTTCAATCCCCAGCATCACCAAAAAAAAAAAAAAAAAAAAAAAATTCAGTATTTATGCTTCCTTCAAAGACCGTATTTGTAGTTAAAGGTTTTAGTGGTAGTTAGTGGAGGACTCCATAGGAGGGACGGGAAGTGAGGCATTACATTAAGACTTTGGTTTTGGCAGCAGAAAAAAATTGACAGTCAACAAGGAGAGTGGTGAAAGTAGAAGCATTTAGAGGTAGGATGATTAGAGACTGTAAAAAAGTTTGGATGTCTGAAGCACAGGGCATAAATACAGCCTCAGTAGTATTTTCTTCCTGGAGTACACTGCTTTTAATTTCTTTACTTTTCATGACCTAGGAACTTCTGCCAAACAAAAAATGATACAATTAAAAAAAAAACTAAACAAAACTGTTTGCAAACACAGTATATATAAAATATTTAAGAAAAGCACATAGTATTAAACAAGTAAACCATGTGCCTTCAGTATACTTCAGCAGCAGGTTTTCTTTTCAAATAAGTGGGCTTGTTGCTGGGGCTTTTTATTGGGTTCTGAAACAGAATTTTGCCTATATAGTAATTCACTTTGTTGGTTGTTGCTGCCCTCTGTTGGACTAGTTCAGAAAATGCAGCTTTTATTCTGAGTCAATCACTTTTATGTTCCTTACTCCAAAATGGAGCACTAAAATATGGATAATTTTTTTTAAGGATCAAATTTTTCTAATAATGCCCCTGGAAATCAAGATAAATGGTGTATCTTTTTATGAAAATTAGTGTTTATTTTTCTTATATAAAGGCAAGAGTTAGTGGTCATGAAATAGAAATAGAAGAATTTGGGGAATGCAAAGATTTTGGGGGGACTGGGATTGTGGCTCAGCGGTAGAGCGCTCGCCTAGCACATGGGCAGCCCGGGTTCGATCCTCAGCACCACGTAAAAATAAACGCATTGTGTTACAACTAAAGCAAATAAATAAATATTTTTTTAAAAAAAAGATTTTTGGGGCTTTGGAATCTGGAGACCTAAGTTCATTACCCAGCTCAGCCTCTAATCATGTGACTTTAATGATTTATTCCACCTGTCTGAGTATCTGTTTCTTCATTGATACAATTAATAGGTAGAATAGACTTTGAGGACTTCTCTAGGGATTGACAATTTAGGGAAGCAGCTTTAGCTTACAGTATTTATTTATAGGCAATAATAATGACCAGATCTCAGGCTCTGCCCTCAA
This sequence comes from Tamias sibiricus, assembly GCA_025594165.1. NCBI lineage: Eukaryota > Metazoa > Chordata > Mammalia > Rodentia > Sciuridae > Tamias > Tamias sibiricus. Next base: position 70,071,063 of record CM046662.1, read on the forward strand.
GGAACTTAATCTATAAGGGTATAAAGGAGGCAACCAATAAAAAAATTGACAATTATAATCCACGTCTAGTGCTGCAAGACAGGCAAGTATCTATGACTGTGGAAACCTAAGGAAAAATACCTATTCAATTAGAAGAGAAAACATACTGCAGGGCCTATAGGAAGCACAGTGTAGGCTGAGGAAGGCAGCAGCCTTGTGAAAGTCTGGGATAGTGAGATCACATAACTTGTTTGAACCCGCATCTGCTTCAGTCAGCCAGAAGACAAGAGTTTGAGGTGGAAGATTTGTTCACAGATGAGAGAAGCCAAGAGAGGCATAGGCCATGCTAAGGAATTTGGATTTTAAATTGAGGGTAGTTGGGGGTGGCTATTGAAGTGTCTTAAGTGGGGAAATAACATTGGCATTTTAGAAAGCTTATTCTTGGATATAGTATGGAGAATGGATAGGGTGTGGGGCAGAAAGAGCCGAAGGCAGGGAGATCAGTTAGGAGGCTGTAGGAGTAAATCAGGAGGTGGGTAGAGGAGAGATGAATCCAGAGTCTGTAAACAGAAAGAACAGGTTGCTGGTTTTCCTGTCTTTAACTTAAGCTGTGCTATGAACAATCAGCTGCCACTAATTTCTTGAGACACAGGTTTTGTTGCCACTATTACATCCATCCCAGAGTTCTTTGATTGGTTTTGAGGTAATATTTTGAGTTTGGGGGACAGTGTTTTGTAAACAGTTACTCTAGGAGCAAATAAGTTTAAACTTTTCTGTGACAACCTAAATTTCATTTATCCCCTTTGTGGTTTGTTTTAGCTCTGTGCCAGGTGACTTAGGTTAGTGACAGAAGGAACTGTTGTTTGTCTCCTTGGGTGGTACTGTCTTTGTCTCATCATCCTCTGCATTCAATCCCAATAAGCAGCACACATGAAGTAACTAAAGTCCATGAACAATGAGGATCTTAGGGTTTCAGATGAGTGATGAGCAGTCAGTAGGAGTTGACCTCTAGAGTATGGAGGAGAAGTAAAGATTCATAGTTTACATTGGGTTTTACTGAATTGTGATATAGGAAACATGAGTGTAATGATGTAGATTTTTCTGGTCCACAAAAAAGCTAGAAAAATAGCTTTATAGAAGGTTCAGAACTAGGTTTTCATTAGTTGAGGAAGGATGGTCTAGAAGTATTTGCTATTCTCTTTTGTATGGTCAGACATTAACAAAATAGAAATATGATTTAAAATTGAGTAGGGTAAAAAAATAATTCTTCTTTCCTGGACCAGCTCATTCAGACTTTTAAAGTTTTATCTTTCTATCTAATATATATGTAGTATACAGAAGAGACTATAAAACATACAAAGTAATTATAAATACTCATTGTGTTAGTTTTTCATTGCTATGACTAAAATACCTGATAAGAAAAACATAGAGGAAGAAAAGTTTATTTTGGGCTCACAGTTTGGAGATGTTCAGTCCACGGTTGGCTGGTTAGTTGACTTCATTGCTCTGGGCCCAAGATGAGGCCATTGCATCATGGTGGAAGGATGTGGCTGAGGAAAGTTGTCTACTCTTGGAAGCAGAGAAGGGGGAGGGCCAGGGCCAGATATAGCTCGAGGCTATACTACCAGTGACCTAGTTCCTCCAGTCATGTCCCATTTGTCTTACAATTACCCAGTAGTTCAAATTATTAATCCATCAAATGGATTAATCCATTGATGAGGCTACAGCTCTCATAATCCAATCCTTTCACCTCTGAACATTGTTACATTGCCTAACATATGAGCTCTTTAGGGGACATTTATAGATTCAGACTATAACATGTACTCACCCATGTTATTTCCTGTGAAGAAATAGAACATTGTAAGTACTCAGAAGCCACTTTGTCCTTTCCCCAGTCACAGCTCTTCTACTCACCCTAAGTAACCACTGTTTTGACATTTGTGGTAGTCATTCCTTTTATAATTTTATGTCTTATATAATGTAGTTTTACTTGTTTGTAGCCTCAAGTAAATAAATGACTCAATAGTATATGTGAGTAGTTACAAGTTCATTCACTTTACATAATTGTTTTCATTGTATTAATATACTAGTTTATTTGTCCATTCTACCCTTGATGGCCATTTGTAGTGTGTTTTAGACATTTTATAGTATGACTGTGAACACATATCCTCCTACTTTTACATGCACTTTTCAGCATAGTACATATGTAGAAATTGATATGTTGAATTGTAATTTATGTGCACATTTCACCTTACGAGATAGCACTATTTGGTTTTCCTAAGTGACCCCAGAAGTTTACACTAACACCCACAATATGTGAGAGCCCCTGTTGCTCTATAGCAAGATAGACATGAAAGTTTTTGGCAGTCTTGAGAGGGTAAAATGATACCTCGTTGTGATTATAAGTTGCATTTCCTTGTTAACGAATGACATTGGGCACATTTCATAATTATTAGTCATCAAATTTAGAGTATATTCAGTTCTCCATCTTTCTTTTTTTAAAGAGTCATGTGTTAGTGTTCTTCAAATTCTTTCTTCCACTGACCCAAGGAACTGTGCTAAATAATACATTGGCAGAAATTTTTTAGGTTGTGGAAAGTAGCTGAGAGTTTTTCAGTTTATTTTTCTTCCCTTTTCCCCTCAACCCATCTGCTGTTTGGGAAGTGTCTTGGCATTTCACTGATTCCTTTTCTCTTATTCCTCCTCTTTCCTATTTCCTAGACTTTGAAGCGGCTCATGGCAGATGAGGTAAGGAAATTTTGTTTGGCATGTGCATGTTCTTACACTATAATATTTACCGATTTCCATAAATTTGACTTTCTTTAACTTAAAATGGTGATGTGGGAGCTAGTTTCACAGCACCCTAAGGCTTTTTCCTAACTCTTTGCTCTGTGTTTGGCCTGTTGCATGCATTTTCTTGGCACATTGATTAACTTCCAAAGTTAGGCACAGTCTTTAAACTCTTAAGCTGATTTGTACTTTAGATACCATTGGTATTACTTGAAGTCCCACAATGCTTGCAGATAGTTACTGTTATTTCCAAATGTGTTGAGCTGATAAGTTGTAGCTTATTGGTTACTCTTCTAAATTTGAACATCTGTACATGAGGTCTGAGGAATGATTTGTTAGCATTTGTGTGGCAGAGAGATGGCATATATGCCTTGGAAGGACAGTGTATTTTTTGCTGACTAGATGTCATGCAGAGGGGATTTTGAAGAATATACATTGAACTTCAGCTGCCTTTAAACCCAAGTTCCTTGGAATGTGAAAAAGAAGAAAGATTCCTGCCTTTAAGGCATTTACTTATTTTTCCTGTGTGACTTAATATCTTAAAATCTATGGTCATACTTACCTCTTATTTTTTTTGGTGCTGTTGGGTATCAAACCTAGGGCTTTGAGCACGCTAAGCAAATGCTAACCAGAGCCATATCTCCAGCCCATCATACTCACCTCTCACAGGGAGGAATCCTTTGGAGACCTGGCCACATTTATTATTTAAGAAACAAAGGGCACTTTATTGAGGTACATGGGGTACTTTTCAGTTCTTTGCTGCTAGAGGTCTTACAAATGGCATAAGAACAATATGAATTATGATTTTGAGTATGCGACAAATGAAAAAGTAGTGGATGAACATGTTTAAACTCTAGAAATATGAGAACTTTTTGTTGTGGCAGTTTTGTTTTTTTTTTTTTTTTTTTTTTGGTTTGTTTTTTGTCAATTCCCCTTATTAAATTTGAGATGCCTAAGGTGGGGGTGAAAGTAATAACTGGGGAAATCAAGATCAAAGCCTGCCTTTTAGAGAGAAGCTTGAAATCTTTATACTTCGGTCCTCTTATCTTTGGATATAGAAGAGAGTAGAGTCATTATGCTAAATTAGATAGGAGGAAGACTGATATTTTCAAGTTAGAAGAGTATTGAATTGTTCATGAACCAAAGGAACCATGGAAAGGATTGGTTATTTGGTGTGTAGTTTGTTATGTAAATGAAAATGACCACTACTAATACTTTTTCTCTTTCTCAGTTGGAGAGATTTACCAGCATGAGAATTAAGAAGGAGAAGGAAAAACCCAATTCTGCTCATAGAAATTCCTCTGCCTCATATGGGGATGACCCAACAGCACAGTCCTTGCAAGATGTTTCTGATGAGCAAGTTCTAGTTCTCTTTGAACAGATGCTGGTAAGTTTCCCACCCCAAAATATTATTTTTTCTGAAAATGTATGTATGAGCATGGAGGGGTTTTTGTTTGTTTGTTTTTGCTTTTTTTAAATGGATGGTCCCCTTTAATCAACCTTTTATTACAGAGAATTTTAGGCTTTAGTACAAAGAATAACCACATTTATACCTGAGGAATTTTTATCAGTTATAATAGCTTAAGTCTCTAGGAATCAAGAAAGCATATTTATTCAATAATCATTTATTGTACTCAACTCATCACTAAGTGTAAGTTTAAAACACTTAAAAATTTAAGGCAATTATATTTTTGTCTTTTTTTCTTCCTCTACTAGCTGGATATGAACCTGAATGAGGAAAAACAGCAACCTTTGAGAGAAAAGGACATTGTCATCAAAAGGGAGATGGTGTCCCAGTACTTGCACACTTCCAAGGCTGTGTGAGTCTTGGGGCAGGTACCCATAACATGGGAGACTGCCCTTATTTTGGACCTGTTTATTTTGTTAATTTTTATAACATTTTATATCTGTGTCGATTGTGTTTCATTCCATTACATAAGCCTACTCATTTTTTTTTTACTCTCTCATTTGAGTTATCACCTTTTTTGCCCCTTCAGTAGTAGGGATTGAAAGCTACGTTCTCCCAGCCCTTTATCAAAATTTTATTTTAAGCCAGGGTCTTGCCAAATTGTTCTGGCTGGCCTTGAACTTGAAATCCTCCTGCTTCAGCCTCCTGAGAAATTGAATTTATAGGTTTGTGCCACCACATCCAGACTGAGTACCATTCTTACATACTTTTTGCATGATATAAACTTTCATAAAGTAGATATGAGGAATGGGATGAGCAATTCTGAGTCTCACCTAATTTGTGGTCTGTCCAATGGATATCTGCCCCTCATGTTATTTAAACCTTATTGACTAATATTAACCCCCAGTTTATGACTGTGTCCAGTGTTTAATCTCTCTCTATGCCTCCTGTCCAGGGCATGAGCCAGAAGGAGAGTTCTAGATCTGCCATGATGTACATTCAGGAGTTGAGATCAGGCTTGCGGGATATGCCTCTGCTTAGCTGCCTGGAGTCCCTTCGTGTCTCTCTCAACAACAACCCTGTCAGGTGAGGGTTCTGAGTAGTTAACAGGAGTAGGAACCCAACAATAGAGTTTACTGGTGGTGATTGAAGATCAGAGGAGTCAGGGAAGTATGAGGATGATCTGAATTGGGAATAAAGAGTTGATCATAAATAATAAGTAATATTTATTGATTTGATATTGCATTGCCTCTGTCTTTTCCTTATAGTTGGGTACAAACATTTGGTGCTGAAGGTCTGACTTCTTTATTAGACATCCTCAAACGACTTCATGATGAGAAAGAGGAGACTGCTGGGTAAGAAATTCCAGGTCTTTGCATCTTCAAGGTGGAGAGTCATAGGGGCCTTGACTTTTACTCTAAAGGAGATAATAACAGTTAAATGTGAAGTATGGACTAGGAGCATGTACTGTTAGCTGAGAATGGTTTTTGTTGTGGGGTGACCAGTGGATGCGTGATGATTATAATTATAGGCAAAGGAGGAGGAACTTGAATTTCATGATGAATAATATGGGATATATACACTTAAGATTACTCACCTCCCTGGGTTCTTTTTCAGTCTGGAAGTAGGATCTGATTTTCTACAGAGTGATCTGGTCTGGGTCATATCCCATATGATGTCTTAAAATATACTTGATCAGTTTGGGGACTACCTTTATAATAGTTCGTGATTGGAATAATTCTGGGAATAACTTGGACGCTGTTAGGCTACCTTAAAACCAGAATGAGCCAAAGTGATCTCTTTACCTCCTAGACTTTATGAGACAAAAATAATATAGGGCCAGGACCTCCTGCATGTACCTTCTCAGATCTGAAATCTTTTAAGTAGTAGGGCAAGCAGTGGGATGTTATCCTGATAGAATTTAACACTTAAGGGCTGGGGTTGTGGCTCAGCGGCAGAGCGCTCGCCCCGCACGTGCGCGGGCCCGGGTTCGATCCTCAGCACCACGTAAACGTAAATGCATTGCATTGTGTACAACTAAAGTAAATAAATAAATATTTAAAAAAAAAAAAAAAGAATTTAACACTTAAAAGCCTAGAAAGAGTTAAAGGGTAAGTTTTAATGTAATAATAAATTCTTGGATTAAAGCCAACAGTCTTTCATGGTGGGGATCCCTCTTCATCTACTTACTTTTGTCAGTGTTTCTGGGCCAAGTGCTATGTGCTGGACTTTACTTGGCTATTAATTGGAGATATTCCTAAGATCCTTGTTTACAAGATGGAAAAGTCAATTGGAAAAGGATGTAGAATAAAAAGACTTCACTGATTATGTCTTCTACATACAGGAGCTACGATAGCAGGAACCAACATGAGATCATTCGCTGCTTGAAAGCTTTTATGAACAACAAGGTAAGATTTTTTCCCATTCACATTCCAGTTCTTATCTGGACCTCCATTTGTTCTCTTCTCTTGGCAAACCCCAAAGTGGAAGTAGAAATGTGAGGTTCAAGACCTTTAGTTGTCCCTTTTAGTACTGTGTCTGTTCTTCATTGCCATATGTACATACTTCCATGGACCTTTTCTCCCAGCTCTAACTTGTTTCAGAATGTAATCTATAATTATTCTCTTGAATTGGGGGTATTATAAGGAATGGTGGCACACCATTATAAAAGCATGGTGGCATATACCTGTAATCCCAGCATCTCCAGAAGCTGAGGCCAGAGGATCACAAGTTCAAAGCCAGCCTCAGTAACTTAGCAAGGCCCTAAGCAACTTAGCGAGATCCTGTCTCAAAATAAAATATAAAAAGGGCTGGTTAAGGGCTGGGTTGTGGCTCAGTGGTAAAGCACTTGCCTAGCCTAGCACACGTTGGGCCCTGGGTTCAATCCCCAGTACCACATATAAATAAATAAAATAAAGGTATTGTATCTACCTACAACAACAACAACAACAAAAAAAAAAAGTAGCATAAAAATCAAAGATATTTATTCCTAAAAGACAGGGAATTCTTTTTTTGTCTCTTGGAAAATTATTTTGCTATGTTCATCTATGTTTAAAAATATTGGGGAAAGTATTCTACTTCGGTGATAGTTTACCAGAGTATGATAAACTAGGTGTCTTTGAGTGGGGGCAGTTAGTGGGGATTGAAACCAGGGCTACTTTACCACTGAGCTATATCCCCATTCCTGGTTATCTTAAACAACAGAAATTTATTGTCTCACAGTTCTGGCTAGAAGTCCAAGATCGGGTTGGTTTTTCTTTGAAGACTGATGGAGAATGTTTCATGCCTTCTCTCCTAGTTTCTGGTAGCTTGTTGGAATCTGACTTTCTTTTGCTTGTACAAGCACCGTCCTAATCTCACTTTATGATCACATGATGTGCCACCTACATGTGTCTATATCCAGCTTTCCTCTTTTCATAAGAACTAGTCATATTGGATTAGAGGCCCACCCTACTTAAGTGTGACTTCATCATAACTAATTACATGTACAATGACTCTATTTCCAAATAAGGCCATATTCTGAGGTGGGGGCTAGGAGTCTAAAATGAATTTGAGGAGAGCACCATTTAACCCATAACAACCCCTAAACTTTTCCCTGGTTAGATGCTGGTTTGTTTTGTTTTTTTTTTTTTAGTACCAGGGATTGAGTTCAGTCACTAAGTCACATCTCCAGTCCTATTTTTTTTTTTATTTTGAGTTGGGGTCTCACTAAGGTGCTTAGGGCCTTACTAAGTTGATAAGGCTATCTCAGCCTCCTGAGTTCCTGGGATTACAGGTAGTATTTCAGGCATATGATATCTTACCTAACCGTTGCTATTATCTTTAAATCTCCCTTCTCTGTTTTTGTCCTACCAGTTTGGAATCAAGACCATGTTGGAGACAGAAGAAGGAATTCTACTGCTGGTCAGAGCTATGGATCCTGCTGTTCCCAACATGATGATTGATGCAGCTAAACTGCTTTCTGCTCTTTGTATTCTACCACAACCAGAGGACATGTATGTGATTAGAGTTACTTCTTTTGTCCATTCTCATTTTTATCATCTGTTTTTAGTGTAGAGGAAAATTGAGTTGTTTAGATATCCTCTTGATCTTAAATACTAGCTAAGACCATATTTCTTTTGTTTATTTATTTATTTTGATATCAGGGATTGAACCCAGGGGTGCTCAACCACTGAGCCACATACCTAGCCCTTTTTTTATTTTTTATTTTGAGACAGTCTTACTAAGTTGCTTAGGACCTCACTGAGTTGCTGAAGCTGGCTTTGAACTTACATTCCTCCTGCCTCAGCCTCCTGAGCCACTGGGATTACAGGTGTGCACCACTGCACTCAGCAAGACCATATTTCTTTTTTTTTTTTTTTTTTTTTTTTTGGTACCGGGGATTGAACTCAGGGGCACTCGTCCACTGGGTCACATCCCCAGCCCTTTTTTGTATTTTATTTAGAGACAGGGTCTCACTGAGTTGCTAAGTGCCTCGCCACTGCTGAGGCTGGCTTTGAACTCGCGATCCTCCTGCCTCAGCCTCCCAAAGTGCTGGGATTACAGGCGTGAGCCACCGCGCCCGGCTTAAGACCATATTTCTTATCAGAATTGAACACTGAGAATCTTTTTATGCAGTACCGGAGATTAAATCCAGCAGTGCTGTATCACTCAGTTACATCCCAGCTCTTTTAATTTTTATTTTGAGAAAAGGCCTCACTAAAATTGCTCTGCTTGGCCTTGAACTTGTAATCCTCCTGCCTCAGCCTCCTAAGTAGCTGGGATTATGGGCGTACACCACTGTGCTTGGCTAAGAATTTTAATATAGATTGCACATTTCTAATCTGAATACTCAAAATGCTCCAAACTAAAACTTTTTGAGTACCATCATGACATCCCCAAGTAGAAAATTTCATACCATAAAACTACTTTGTGCACGAAATTATTAAAAGTACTATATAAAATTAACTTCAGCTATGTATATAAGGTATATATGGAGCATAAATAAATTTTGTGTTTAGACTTGGATCTCATTCCCAAGATAACTCTCATATATACATAAATATTCCAGAGTCTGAAAAAATCTGAAATCTGAAACATGGTCAAGCATTTCAGTCCATCTGTATTTAAGAAAAATTCCTATCATGAGTATGCCACTGGTCATCAGGGTGTCTGTTGCCTCTGCATTAATGTCAGTTTTGTCCAGGACATTTTTGTTTTGTTCTGTTTTATTTACTATTTTGTTAATTCAGAGGTAACACAACATTATCTTAAAAATTCAAATATAGAAATATACAAAGTAAATTTAACAGCCTCATTCAACCACCAAATCCTATTCTACAAAAATTACACTGTTAATGGCTTTTTGAAGCACAAGCATATTACATTTCCTTAATTTTGAATCATCTTCTACCACCCCAAAAGAGGAGTGATGCCTTATGCCCATAAAACCAACTGCATATATAGAATAGATTTTTTTTTTTTTTTTGTGGATAGGTTTAGTTTAACAAAAGCTAAATCATTCTTTTCAGCTTGTTTCTTTTTATTTATTTAACAGGAAATTTTGGACATCCTTCTTTGTCAGTATTTATAGATTTACCTTATTATCTTTAGTGGCCATTTAGCATTTCACGTATGTCCCATAATTTATTCAATAACACTCCCATTTTTAGACTTTTAGGTGGACTTCAACAGATTCTGGCCCTTGGTCTAGGAGATAAGAATTTTGCTATTAAAAATTTTGCTATAAGAAATACCCTTATACATATTTTCTTTCATATTTTTATGTTTATATCCAATAGGTTGTAACTTATTTCTAGAAGTAGGCTAAACATTGTGTGCATTAGACATTGAGTGGTACTATTAAATGCCTCTCAAAAAGTTGAACCAATTTGTAACTCGTAACACAGAGGTCTTTAATTTGGTATTCATGGATAGGAGTCTTGGATTGGATTTTAGGAAATAGATTTTTCTGAAGAAATGGCCTATAGTCTTTAGCAGATTCTGACTCCTGTCCTAGGGGTGGCAAGAGATTAATTGGAGAAATCTAAAGCATTGATGATGTCCTGTTTTCTAACTGGTCTGTGCCCTGTGTAATTTGCCCATTATACATGTCTCTGTCAGAGCACCTGGGCAGGACCCTCCCTTTCCTTTTTCTTGGGCAGGAATGAAAGGGTTTTGGAGGCAATGACAGAAAGAGCTGAGATGGATGAGGTGGAACGTTTCCAGCCACTGTTGGATGGATTAAAAAGTGGGACCTCCATTGCACTCAAGGCACGTATAACTCTTGAAACTAGGCCCAAGATTAGAATTCAAGATGGAATGACCTTAGCTTGTGTGGAGTATTTTCCAACAATATATTTCAGAATTTGTTCTGAAGGGAAAATGATATAATCTTTTCTCTAAGAAGTCAAAAAAAGAATTTTTCTTCTTTGTGAGATGAAAAAAGGCATGGTATCTATTTATACGTTAGTAAAATCAAGGTTCTATGATAACATATACTGTCAGATCCTTGCAATCATTTATACTTCTGAGGTCTCCAGACCTGTGTTCAAACCAGGTTTCTGCTCTAGTAGAAAGGTTGTTCCCATAGTTTTTGTACAGCATTTTCTGGGTTTTATTTGGGAGTCCTGGGGTACATGTAAAGAGGATGGAATCTTGAGCTGTAGGAGTTAGCATTGACATAGCTACTGAATTTTTTTTTTTTTTTTTAATTTTAGGTGGGATGCCTACAGCTGATCAATGCTCTCATCACTCCAGCTGAAGAACTTGACTTCCGAGTTCATATCAGAAGTGAACTGATGCGATTAGGGCTGCATCAGGTGTTGCAGGTAAGAGACAACACGTCATTAGAAAGTTTGGGCTGGTTCCTTCCTGTTCATACGGCCTCCATCATTCCCAAGATAACTCTGGTTTTAAACTTAAAAACCAAGTTGAAAGGTATTGGTTTCTAGCCACATGAGACACTTTTGGATTCCCTCACTCTTCTACTTTTGTCATTGATAGGACCTTCGAGAGATTGAAAATGATGATATGAAAGTGCAACTAACTGTGTTTGATGAACAAGGGGAAGAAGATTCCTATGATCTGAAGGGACGGCTAGATGACATTCGTATGGAGATGGAATATCCTTTTGTTCACCGGACAGAGTCTTGGGATAGATGAAACATTGATTGCATTCAGTTACAGACCCTGGGCATGTGTCTTTTTATTGTTGTTGGGTTTATTTAGTTCAGCATAGACTCGGGAAGTCAATTAAGGTGGTCTGAGCATTATTCAACATGGACAGCCATCAAAATCACTGTAAACTTCCTAGAACATGATAGCTTAGCCCACTGAGATGTAGAGCTGATTTTAGAGATGTTTGGACTGAAGGATTAATTTAGTTAACTATTAGTATGTGCCACAAGGGACTTTGAGGTGGTTGTATTTTTAGTTTCTGTCTACTGCTTGATCTTTAAGCCAAGTACTAGGAATCCTCAGTCTTTTTAAAGTACTACCCTTAACCAGTGGAACTTAAAGTTTCTGATAATGTTAATAGGAGGAACAGCCTTTATTAGAGTAGAAGTGGCATCTTGCTGCTTTTCCTTAGTTTCTCCCCAAATTGAGCAAGCCACCTGTCAAATATAGTTTCTAAATTTTTGCTTTCCTTAGCCTGTTCCTCTTTCCACTGACTTTAACGAAGTCTTCCAGATTCTCTTAAACACAGTGAAGGACTCAAAGGCAGAGCCACACTTCCTGTCCATTCTTCAGCACCTGTTGTTGGTCCGAAATGATTATGAGGCCAGGTAAGATGGTGTACCTATGGGAAGTTTTGAATATGAGCTTAAATGGAAAGAGCAGAATCCTAGAATTCAAAGACTGGTACTGTAAAAGGAAAAAGAAGAGAAAGACTGTGGATTACAGTTTTATTAGTCACAGATATAAAAGAAGTCATCAGTGATCCCTTTAACCCAACTGAAAGGCATCCCTGTGGAAAAGGGGAGTATGTAAATTGAAATACCTTTCCCACCAAAGAAGAAAAGTAAACAACAAAAAATAAATAAATAAAATACCCTTTCTTTTGGAAGGGAGTAAATAGGGTGAGGATAACAAAGGGAGTTAGTAATTTAAAATCTTTCTTGTTACCTGGAAGTAGAAAGGGATCATGCCTAAACATTTAAATGGGAAAGTATTGGCACTAGGAGACAGATGGTAAGAACGTTTTTCCCCCCACAGTGCTAGAGGTTGAACCCAGGACTTTGCATACACTAAGCATATACTCTGCCACTGAGCTACATCCCCTCCCCATAAGAAATTGATTATCTGGAGTAGGAAGGGTGGAAGCTGACATGAAAGAAGGGGGATTTCTTGTAACATGGCAGTGATGCTTCTGTTAACTTTACAAAAAGTTCTTTTTCAGAACACATATCCTCAGGTCTTTGTATTGTCAAAGTAGTTTACTTTTTTTGATCCTGAATACTTCTGAAAATTATCTTTTGATTTGCATTTGATAACTCTGTTCCGATTCTTCTGTAGACCACAGTACTATAAGTTGATTGAAGAATGTATCTCCCAGATAGTTCTTCATAAGAATGGAGCTGATCCTGACTTCAAATGCCGGCACCTCCAGATTGATATCGAGGGATTGATTGGTTAAGTATACTCTTCTATCCGGTTCCTCAAAACATCCATTGCTTCTCCTTTCATTTAGCATCTTTCTGTCAATGATAATTTCAGAGAAGAAATCATTCCATTACCCAGATATTTCCATTTTTGTCCTTTCTTAGGTCATAACCAACATCTTTGTTAGGAATGTACAGTCCTTTAGCTTATTTCTACATAAATCTAACATCCTGCTCCTTCTCATACTTCACTTTTTTTTTTTTTTTTTTTTTTTTTTTGTAGGGACTTCAGCTATCATCTATGACACTTGCTGGTTTCAGAGTTCCATAAGTATAATTCAGGCATTCTTCATGCCACCCAGCATGATAGGCCTTACTTTACATTGAGAAATTATAGGTTGAACTTATCTGAAAGTCCCATTTCTTTATCTAGTGTAGAATATTAAGGATAATACAAATAACCAAATGGACAAAAGACTACTCTTTAGTGTATTAAAAGGCTTAGGAATGAGAAGGAAACCAAGAGAACTGGAAACTTCACTTACTGAACTTTTTTTTTTATTTCTTCCCCCAGATCAAATGATTGATAAAACAAAGGTGGAGAAATCTGAAGCCAAAGCTACAGAGCTAGAAAAAAAGGTGTGTTTGAGGGATCAATGGTAGACTACTTGCCTAGCACACACAAGGCTCTGGGTTTGATCTCTAGCTTTCTAGCTTTACCCCCCCCCCCACACACACACACACAATTGTTTTTAATCCGCTTTCAGGTTTATCTTTCTTTGCATAAGAGTTATTATTTTTCTAACATGTAAGACAGTTTTTGTCCCTATTTGAAAATACTTAGCATCCGGTAGTCTCAAGGGAACATCTTTTCAGTATAGGGTAGTCATTGGAGAAGGGGATTAATAGATGTGAACACGAGGAGCTGAAGGTGAGCTTGCACAGCCTTTGAAGGACAGGAGCAATAGATACTGTGGAATAATAGTGATGGCACTCACAGGTTTATTTGATGTCTCGAGTCTCTTATCCCTAGAATAATAGGAACTAGACTATGTTTGATTTTTCTTTTTCTCTTTGATTGTTAAGGACTCCTGTTGTAGTTGATAGATTTTATATTCTAACGACTATGGGATCCTGGAGACCCCTTGGTAGGTTGGTTAAAGCTCTTTCAAATCTTAAGGTTTTGTTTTGTTAAACTGTGAAAGTAGGAAGACTGAAGGATCTTTAGTTCTCTTGTCTTTTATCCTTGATGTTAAGGTCAAAATTATAGTGCTTTTCCCCCCATGCATTGCCTGGTATAAGGGGTTAGTGAACTCTGCAGAGCAAGTACTGGCACAAAATAGCAATTTATGGGGAATAAGACTTGGGCTTCTTACTTGGATGAAGAATTTTTTTCGAGCCTAATTGTGAGCCTTAATGCTTTCTTCATTAGCTGGACTCAGAGTTAACAGCCCGACATGAGCTACAAGTAGAAATGAAAAAGATGGAAAGTGACTTCGAGCAGAAGCTTCAGGATCTTCAGGGAGAAAAGGACGCATTGGATTCTGAAAAGCAACAAATTGCCACAGAGAAACAGGACCTGGAAGCAGAGGTGTCCCAGCTCACAGGAGAGGTAACTTTTGCGCACAGACGGCCTATTACTGCTATCAGCGCATGTCTAGGGACAGGTGTCTGTCATCTCACTCCTAGGGAGGGGGCAGCCAATAGATAATGTAGTTAAATCATGCATATTTTAAAAATTATTTACTGCTTTTAGTTTTGTTTGGGGAGTAATTAATGTATACAACAAAATATTCAGAAAATATAGAAAAACCAAGAATAAATGAGTCTTATTCTTGTTCTACCCCAGTTCTACCCAGAAATAAAGGTAATAGGCTTCTAATAAATTTTTAGGAGTAAAAATCAAACTCTTTATTTGCTAATTTTCCCTTATTTTAATCATCAGTGGACAGATTATCCTCACTGTAATTTTATAAATACTTAAATGATCTGTAATATCTGATTACTTGATTACTTATATAGTTCTATAATTACCTTATAGCACATTAGATATAACAAGAATATTTTATTATATCTTATTTGCTTGACCTCTGCATTTTATAATCAGAGTTAAACAAAGGTTTAAAGTTGTGTTTTTAACTATAAAGCATACTGAGCTAAGAACACGAAGACTTGAGTTCTGGGTTTGGCTTTGTCACTAAAATGACAGTGTAACTTTAGGCAAATCATGTGATCTGTCAAACTCTTCCAAGTCCTTCCATATGTAAAATGAGAAGTTTGGATTAAATAGTTTCTTAGATTCCCTTCAGCCCCAATAGGCCCTGAAGTGGGGTAACAAGTATTATTATAAGTGTTGTTTCTGTAGGTTGCCAAGCTGTCAAAAGAACTGGAAGATGCCAAGAAAGAAATGGCTTCTCTCTCTGCCTCAGTTGTTGCCGTAGCTCCTTCTGTTCATAGTAGTGCCACTGTTCCTCCTGCCCCTCCTCTACCTGGTGACTCTGGCACAGTTATTCCACCTCCAGCCCCTCCTTTACCAGGAGGGGTTAGTATACCACCCCCACCTCCTCTTCCTGGCGGTGCTTCCATTGTTCCTCCCCCGCCACCACCTGCCCCTCCTTTGCCTGGAGGTGTCTGCATCCCTTCATCCTCTTTGCCTGCCGGTGCTGGCATCCCCCCACCCCCTCCTTTACCTGGAGGTGCTGGCATCCCCCCACCACCTCCCTTGCCTGGAGGTGCTGGTATCCCCCCACCACCTCCCTTACCTGGGGGTGCTGGCATCCCCCCACCACCTCCTTTGCCTGGGGGTGCTGGCATTCCCCCTCCTCCCCCCTTGCCCGGTGGACCAGGAATGCCACCTCCCCCTCCTCCTCTTCCTGATGGTCCAGGAATCCCTCCACCACCTCCATTTCCTGGAGGCCCTGGCATTCCTCCACCTCCACCTGGAATGGGTTTGCCTCCACCTCCCCCCTTTGGATTTGGAGTACCAGCAGCCCCTGTTCTGCCATTTGGATTAACACCCAAAAAGGTTTATAAGCCAGAGGTGCAGCTCCGGAGGCCTAACTGGTCGAAGGTGAGAGTTTCTATCCATTTCTTCATCAGTAGATTTTGTTTGTTTGTTTTGGTATCAGGGATTAACTCAACGGTGCTTAACCACTGAGCCTCATCCCTAGCTCTTTTTTATCATTTTTATTTTGATACGGGGTCTCACTAAGTTCCTTAGTGCCTCACTAAGTTGCTGAAGCTTGCCTTGAACTTGTGATTCTCCTACCTCAGCCTCCCAAGTTGCTGGGATTACAGGTGTTTGTCACCCACCGTGATGAGTGGCGCTATTAATAATTACTCAGAGGCGGATTGTCTTTAAATGCAAGGGTATATTCAATCATACCAATCATCAAATATAAACAATTAATGTAAAAAGTGTTGGGTGTGCTGGAGCACCCCAACTAGCATTCAGAGCACACTAATTAAATACTAGGGCAACCACAAGCTCCAAAATACCTCTGATGCCACGCAATTTCTCTTAGCCAAAGAGCAGACTTTGTCCTTGTCTGGTGGTTCTCTCCAGCCAATGGCTGGACATCAGGAAATAGTGGAGTCAGTCCAGGGACAGACAACCAGGTGATGTCCTTGGAGCAAAACTCTTCAATGTGGCAGGATAAGCAATTTAAATACAGTTCCAAGTTGGTGGTGTACGATGGTGATTGGTTATACCCAGTGAAATTCAATGTCCATTGGTTACATCCAGTGAGGTGATGTAATTGCAACTGGATATGTTCTTTGCACATGTCCATGAGCTATGCTCCCTATCAGTTGTAACCAGTCATTGCTAAGCATGCCTATGTCTAGTGCCCCTTACAGCTCTTTATCAATTGCAAGCAGACATGATTAAGCAGTTCAATGGCCAGCAACTTAGTGAGTCCCACC
This sequence comes from Tamias sibiricus, assembly GCA_025594165.1. Lineage (NCBI taxonomy): Eukaryota > Metazoa > Chordata > Mammalia > Rodentia > Sciuridae > Tamias > Tamias sibiricus. Next base: position 70,087,746 of record CM046662.1, read on the forward strand.
ATGTCCCAGCATGTCTATGGCAGATGCTCCTTACAGCCACCACATCCACTTCATCAGTAGATTTTTAAGAAATCACTTCTGGCCAGGTGCGGTGGCACACGTCTATAATCCCAGCACTTGGGAGGCTGAGGCAGGAGGATCACAAGTTCAAAGCCAGCCTTAGCAATGGCGAGTCACTTAGCAACTCAGTGAGACCCTGTCTCTAATAAAAATTCAGAAAAGGGCTGGGGATGTAACCCAGTGGTCGAGTGCCTCTGAGTTCAATCCCCATTACCAAAAAAAAAAAAAAAAATTTCTGCTGTGTATTTTGTGCATGGGTTAGCTTCCCTTCCTCATGGCTCACATTTATCCACCTTCAAGTTCCACTTCTGGTTATGTTTATTCAACATGTGCTATATTTCAGACATTACCCTGGAAAGTTCTGTGAGCTTTGTACTCTGAATTTATCCTAACTAAACTTATCCTTAAGCAAATATATATATATTTTTGCCTTTTCTTTGAAGATATGAGTACTGAGTACTGTGACAGTTGGACAGTAGACAGTAGTAATTTTACCAGTCTGCAAATGACTGAAATTGTGCTATTTCACTCCCACTCCCCAGGAAAAGAGTTATACACAGACCCTGCAAACATGGCCCATAATGTGTTTGAGATTGCTGTGATTTTGAGTTAGCCTTTTGCTTCCAGAAACTAAGTTAAAATGAAGTTAGCCAAATTGATGAATAAAATATAGAGTACTTCTGAACTTGAAGATTTGGGGTTAGAAGGAGGACGAGTAGCATAACTGAATCTAGTTCTTGAATAATCACCAGTAAACAAACTGGAAACATCATCTCCTGATCCCAGCACAGATTACAGCTGTTATCTGTGTCTTATTGAAGTAAAAGACTGTTGATAACCAGCCAGTTTAGGGCTCAGATTAGTAACTCTTTAACCCCTGCCTGTATCCACATAGTTTGTGGCTGAGGACCTTTCCCAGGACTGCTTCTGGACAAAGGTGAAGGAGGACCGCTTTGAGAACAATGAACTCTTCGCCAAACTTACCCTTACCTTCTCTGCCCAGACCAAGAGTGAGTACCTTCCTCCTTAATGTCAAGGTCTGGTATAGTACTTAGATGTCACTTAAGTAAGTTTCCCATTCTCTTCCTAGCTTTTCATTCTCTTTCCTTCCCTGGGTTAGAGGAGAAAGAGAGACGGGTTCTCCTAATCAGAACAAAATAAGATGTGTTTGTATTATGGGGTTATTGGGGTTTGGGAAGAAACTTGTTTCATGTAGGCATTCTGTGTCAGTATAACTTGTGGGAATATAAGATTAAGCTTTCAGAAGCTCAGTTTAAGCCTGTTTTGATACCCTTTTTTGATACCTTGTTGTTCTGCCTTATGGTGCCATTTCCATACTTGAGTATTTAATCAGTAAGGATTGGAGAGAGTTTTTAACAGGTTGGGTGGCTGAGCAATAGTTTATGATAATAAAACATGATGTGTAATTTCTTTTCTTCTGTTTTTTTTTTTTTTTTTTTTTTTTAATATCCGATGCTTTCTCCCTCCTCACCGTTTGCTCCTGTAGCTTCCAAAGGTAAGAATACAAAAGAGCCTTTTATTTGGGTCTCTTGGATATTAGAGAAAAAAGATGAAGCAAATGTAACAGATTTTTCTCTTTAAAAAACTGATACCAGAGGTTAAGGCTTAATTTCTTTTTTGCTAGTTTTTTTTTCCCCCTAGAGTCCCAAAATACCAGTAGCTATGTTATTGACTAATAGGAAAAAAAGTTATTTTAAGTAAAAGCTGTCACATACTTGTTCTTTCTTTGGAAGGTGAGGGGCAGCTTAAGTAAGTATTATCACCATTACCTTACATATATGTTACATTTTATAGTTTTCAAAGTGCTTTAACATTACTACCCCATTTAAACTGCAATGAAGCCTTATGAAACAGGCAGATGTGTATTGTCTCTATTTTATAGCATATATAGACAGCTTTCCCACTTACTTATAGTCCATGGTTTCTATGTAAATTTTTGCTTTTCTTTTTTACCTTCATGTCTTCCCTTTATTTTTATTTATTTTTATTATTTTATTTTTTGGTACCAGGGATTGAACCCAGTAGTGCTTAACCACTGAGCCAAATCCCCAACCCTTTTATTTTTTATTTTGAGACAGGGTCTCTCTAAGTTACTGAAGGCATTGCTAAGTGACTGAGGTTGGCTTTGAACTTGCGATCCTCCTGCTTCGGACTCCTTTTATTTTATTTTATTTTATTCTGATTTTTAATTAATTAATTAATTTTTTTGTGGTGCTGGGAATTGAACTCAGGGGCACTTGACCACTGGCCCACATCCCCAGCCCTTTTTTGTATTTTATTAGAAACAGGGTCTCACTGAGTTGCTAAGTGCCTTGCCATTGCTTGAGGCTGGCTTTGAACTCGTGATTCTCCTGCCTCAGCCTCCCAAGTACTGGGATTACTGGTGTGCGCCACCATGCCCGGCTCCCAGCCCTTTTTTGTATTTTATTTAGAGACAGGGTCTCACCAAGTTGCTAAGTGCCTCACCATTGCTGAGGCTGGCTTTGAACTCACAATCCTCCTGCCTCAGCCTCCCAAAGTGCTGGGATTACAGGCGTGCGCCATCGCGCCCGTCTACTCCTTTTATTTTAGAAGAACTGATCCATTTTGTTATCTTCACTTCCTAATACTTGTGATTTTGTTCTGCTTTGTGATAGGACACTTCTCATTTCCTGAGAGAGACAATATTTGAAAGATTTCGTCATGTATCATGATTACAGACTAATAATTTTGTATTTCCCTCATCAATTAGCATTATTATTTACTTGAAGGTTAATCATGACACTAGTTATGAAAACTAAGGGCGTCTTTGGGATATTTCTTCTGTTTCCCTCTATCCCAGTAAGTAGCATTTTAAAAACTAATTAATTTTTTTTTTTACTTAGGAACCAGGTTGCACTTTGTTCTAATAAGGAACCTAACAGAGTGCTAGGCACCTTTGGTTGCTCCCAGTTATATGTGTGTTTCTATCTAAAAGTGAAAGATCACAATGTCCAGGCCTATCTTTTGCCCTATCATTCAAGGCAAAGTGGCCTTTTCTTCTGACAATTTTATCACCTTCCATGCCAAAGTCTATCAGATTTTATCACCTTCCATGCCAAAGTCTAGGAAATTACTTCTACACTCTTAGTTTAAAAAAACATGGTGGTGACCACTTACACTACTCTAATTTATCAACAAAGACTAGTTGACAGTGAAAGTCAAAACCAAATTATTTCTTTATCCCTGTGTTGGTCTCTAGCATTCGTCCCTTTCTTGTACTCTGTGCTCCGAGTGCCACTGCAAATACACAATAACTGGAGCCCTTTTCTGTCTCCATCTTTCTTTTATCCTGTACATTTGTATTCTTATTTATTTTAATTGGGGTTTCTGCAGTTTATTGGTCATCTTTGGCATTATATTCTCATTATGAATTTATATGTAGTATTTTAACAAGCAAGACCTCTTATCTTTTGTTATTTTCAACAATGTAACCCAAACTCTTTAATACTCCATTAGCCCCCAGCTTCTGCCTAAGAAACTACTTTCTATTCATTGATGTTTCTGACTTCCTAGCAGCTTTGGCTTTAAAAGGAAAGTATTCTTAGAAATTTCTATTTCATCATCCATTCTTTTTTTTTATTTTGAGGAGGTGGTTATGGAGGCTATTGGGGATTGAACTCAGGAGCACTTGACCACTGAGCCACATCCCCAGCCCTATTTTGTATTTTATTTAGAGACAGGATCTCAGTGAGTTGCTTAGCACCTTGCTTTTTGCTGAGGCTGGCTTTGAACTTGGCGATCCTCCTGTCTCAACCTCCTGAGCCACTGGAATTACAGACGTGTACCTAGCATTTCTTATCCATTCTTTTTTAAAAGACTAAGTATGAATTAGTTCACTTAATTTAGTTTAGTAGTGATATTAATTTTCATGTAATAATAATTTCCATTAATGGATTGCTATTATTTTGATGAAGGAAATTTCTAGCTTGTCTTAATAAATCTGTTTAATTGAAGTTAGAACTTTCAGGTGTTACTCTGGCACACTGTCTTAATTTCCCAGTCCTTTTAGTAGGAAGCATTAGAGAAGGTGTTCTTGAAAATGACTAATCCTTGAGCGGTTTCCCTTACATGATAAATTTTAATCATTTTAAGAAATTCTGGGAGAGATTTTTTTTCTGTCATTAATGCTTACTGTTTGCCCACTTCTTAATAGTTATCTGCAACACTTGGATGCAAAAAAACCTTTCTTAAATGCAAAAAAACCTTTCTTATCAGCCATGTAGCTATGTATGTTTTTAATCATTTCTTCCCTTTTTAAAAAATTTTTCTTTGGATTTTCAGTCTTATTGACTCTGTTGTCTATCTTTTTCTTCTATTTTTCTCTACTTTTTCTTTTATTTACTTCATAAGTCTATAATGATGCAAGACATATTTGAATGTTAGGTTTTGTTTTAATGTGTCCCTCTTGAGGACACAATGGCTGCTTTAATCTATGCATAGGTATAAAGTGGCATATGGAGGTGCTGCATGTGGATCTAGAGCCTCGTATCATACTTGCTGTGACTGCAATAACTAATTTTCCCTGCTTTCTTGAGTTTTGGTGCCAAGGCATAAAAACACAGATGATTCCCAGGTTGCCCTCTTCCTTGTAACTTTCCCCCAAAATAACATTTTAGAAAAAAAGACTTTTGGTTTCTTAGAGTTTAGATGTTTACCAGGAAAGAAATTTCAGGCTCTCAAAACTTGCAAAGTAAAGACTTAGAGGAATCAGATCTCCTTAGTGTGACAACAAGGTTTACTTTGCTTTCAGTACTTTATGTGTTTCTAGTATAAGTATTTCAGAAAAAGACCTTGTACTTCATTCTTTTTAAGTCATTTTTAAATACTAAACTAGTTTAGGTTTCTTTTCTTTATTTTCGCTTCCTTTTTTTTTTTTTTTTTTTCTTTTCTTTCTTTCCTTCTTTTTCGTTTTATGGTGGTACTGAAGATGGAGCCCAAGGCCTTACTCAGGCTAAACATTCCCTCTACCATTGCGCTACACCCCAGTCCTCAGTTCAGTTTTAATACTGAAACCAATGTCAGTTGCCAAGTCTCTGTCTGCAGTTTTAACATTGATGAAAAATTAAATGATAGGTCAACACTCATTATTGCTCTGCAAACATTCCAGCTTACAGATGAAGTAGCAGAGACATGGGTTAAACATCTTCCAGAGCCAGAGTTCAGACTCTTAGACTGACTCCAAAAGCTTTTGCTCTAGGCTTCTGCTTTCCAGAAGTGTATGTACTTGTCCTAGGAGCCTTTGAAAGATAGATCCAGACAAGAGCTGCAACTTAGCTTTCACCAACCACTTAATTCATTTAAGCACAAATGCCCTTGAATTGGCAATGACTTAAAAGTAGGAAAAAAGGAAACAAATTAAACTAGGGAAAGTAAACCAGATCCTGGATAGTTAGGGTTATAGAAGAGAAAAGTATATTCTATTTACAGTGTATTCAGCTCTAGCAAAACTAGCCTAAAACTTGAAGAAAGTAAAACATGCATATGTAGTACAGTAGAAGCCCTGCTTAGGTGATTTCAGCCTAGTGTATAGCTGCCAGTGTTAATGAGGAAGTTATTGAGACACTTGGTTTTCATCATAACTGCATTATTTCCTCACTTGCTTGCTAAACACAACTTTCTGCATATTTAGCCTGTTATCCCCCATATGTTTTATTGGTACCTAAAAATCTCCCATATACCTACTAACTTTTCTAGGAGTGGATATTGAAGAAACACCTACCTCACTCTGTGTATCTGCTTCCTGTGGTCTCAGGTGCCTCCAGACACAGCTTCATTAAGGTGTCTTACTAAAAGAAGAGTTAAGAGACAGGAACTGGTTCTAGAATTTGTAACAAGTTCTCCTACACATTATTTCTCTCTTAAGGATTGGTCTTGTATTTCTGAACTCTTTAACTCCTATAAGTCAGGAATTTACTTACTTAGTTAACTTATTCCCTTCTGGGGAATATATTAAATTCAGATATGATAGGCAGCACCATAAAACTTATAGTCCTTCTCACTTTCTCACTTTCCTGTGACAGCAAGGAATCTTATACGACGTACTCGTTGACTCCTCTTTTGAATTCCTTGGAAACATTTCCAGTAGTTAAATTAAATTTTATTTTCATCTTCTCCAAGGGAGCATTTTCACCATTATTATAGCCTCAGGCATGTCATTATTTGTATGTACAAGATAAATTTTCTTTCTGCTTTCCTTCTATCTCTTCCTGTCTTTTTCTTTAAGAACATGATTGAAGTGTTATCTTTGAACCATAACATGGTGAGTGATAACTAATGGCCTAAGTATTGGGATTGTTCTTCCTAGGTGTATTCCTTCCTTTTAACACCTTTTAACTCATAAGATTCAAAAGTCCTCTCTTAGTAGGTGTAAAATGGACAATATGGAGCATTAGAGTTGTTAAAGTATAAAATACATTATGAGAACTGTGAGCATCAGAAACAGCTCTCTAAGTATTTACAGTAATTTGGGGGAAAAATTCTGGCTAAAAAGTAAGATCTTGGCCAAGAGTTGAGAATTTCATTAAAAAGAACCGGTATTCTAGTTAGTATTTGACTGTGCTTCCTAGTGCCTTAGGATCAGAAGTGAAAATGGTTGGCAACAACAGGTAGGTTTGCCTGTCAGTCTGTTGCTCTTTCATAACTTTCTTGGTTCAGGCTTTACACTTCAACAGGGGCCTATGGTGGGGAACAATCAATCAATCCCTTCTTCCCCAAAAAGGATCTAATGTTGTTTTCCTTTTTGCTGTTATTCTTTTCTGTCCGCTAAGTGGCATTCACCCAGTTGGATCTTTACTAATGTTTGTGAAACTTCATAGCTTCTACCACTTTAAATTTTAGAAGCAATATTTTATAAGAACTCAACCTGCCCTTCCCCTGGGAGATTGGAGTCTTTTGGCAGAAAGGTATTCCATTAGTTCCTTATTTCTCTTAGTGTATGGGATTAGAATGAGAGGTACTATTCAAATGAGCACTTGTTGAGTTTAATTAGTAGCTTGGGTTTCAAGTAGGGTCAGAATTTTTTAGTGCAAAGCACTCAGAAAGTTATCAGATAAAAGTTCCTTGTGATATAAAACCATAAATCTACCCCTGCCACCTGGAGTTATAGAGTCCTGCTCATGGAATAAATTCTGCATATCTTCCGGGTCATCATCTATCTCCAGTGGTATAAAAAAGGAGCCTGTAACCACTTCCTCACATACCTTTCTGCATTCCAGCCTTGCCATCATCTGCCTTGAGCCTGCTGGATCTAATGTGCCATTTATCCTGGTTTATGTCACTTACCACAGGGAGCTCTAGACTACCAAGTCACCCTTCATCTCCCATATTTCAGTCCCCCTGAGGTTCTGTGTATTCTCTATTCTTTTCCCTCCTGTCCCACCTAAGCTTTGGATACTAGTCCACTGTGCCCTCTGGAATTTATAGTTCATTACTAGCAAAATCTTTGTCATCAACTTCACCTTTCTCTAATGAAAACCCAACTTTTCCTCAGTACTGCTTTCCCTTTTGTTCTCTCATGTGGTAGTTTTTTCTTTCCTCTCATAAACCTCCCCACAATGGGCCTGGAGATGGGGTAGATGTCCTTTTTGTTCTTAATTGCTATGTCAGATCATTCTACTTTCTCTTTCCTACAAAACAACAATTTCAAATCTCATGACATCAGTGTATATGTATAAATCAGTTTATATCATCGGTTCCCCTCTTTGTGCTGTTATCTGCTAATACTTCATGCCATATTTCTTGTGGCCATTGTAATATGCCAATACTACTTTTGACTTAATTTTCAGCAGTTTCTATACAAAAGGATCATGATCCTACCAATATTCTGGCCTCACAATTATTTGAATTCTTGATCTGTCCTCTGTCCTACCTCACTCATTCCCCACTATAATCATATAATCATTACCAATGACTGCAGTGCTTCTGCAGTCTCAATTTCATACTACACATGCCTGTTCTACCTTTTTATCTTGCTCTCTTTAGTATCTTGACCCCCCCAAAATTATTTAGCCCCATGACACTTCCAATCTCTTCTTCACCTCTTTGATGACTTCTCTCTTCTCACCTAAAAGCCCATGGTTAATCATCATAATAATCATTCCCCTGGTATTTTCTTCCATTATTTCTCTCGTTTCATCATACGCACCTGTAGTCATGCAACTCTGAATGTGACTGGAGACAACCACACAACTGGTTCTCCTTGATACACTTTTTTCCAGAACATCAAATGCTCTTCCTTTTTTTCCTACCTCATTGGCTGTTCTTTCTCCTGGATCTCTCTGCCCAGTTTCCGAGGTTGCTTGGCCTTTGATAATTTCCATTGCCAGGCAGTTATTCTGTAAGCATTTCTAATCCATTCAGTTCTCCATTCTTTTAAATGATTACTTAACACCTTTTTCTCTCCTCAAAGACCAAGAATCTCCCTCATCCTTATTCTCAGTTGAGGATGTTTTATTTGTACTTCACTGAGAAAATTGAAGTAATCATAAGAGGAATTTCCCGAGACTTTCAGATCTTTTTCCCATTTCTCTGTTGTCTTCCCTGTTACTATCGTCCTATCTAAAGGCAGTTCCTGGACTAACATGATATCTTCGTTTTAATTAATGTATTGAATACACTGAAAATATAAAATAAAAAAAAACTTATCCTCTCCCCAAAGTGACTGTGGTTAACTATACATTTTATATGCATACATCATTCTAAAAAATAGTTCAGATTTAGTTCAGGTAAGAAAATATGGGAAACTTTTAAACAGAACGTTACTGGAGAATTTATGAATCAAGTTAGTTAAAATATAAAATTACAGAAATGTGAGTGTATATACACTTTATTAAAATAAAGAAAGTATATGCTAGGCAAGTGCTGTACTGCTGAGCCACATCCCAGCCCCTTCATTTTATTTTTTGAAGTTTTATTTTGTCTACTTTATTATTTATGATGGATAGTTATATTCCATCATCTGAATAATACAAATTAAATAACTACTCCCTTACTGAGAATTTAAGTTATCAATTTTTTTTATATTATAAGCAATGCTGCAGGAAACATATTTCTTTGCATACTTTTGTTTCTGCACATTAATTTCTTAAAAGTAAAGTTTCTGGACCCTGACCACTGGATATAGGATTACACCAATTTACACTTCCACCAAAAATAAGAAATTATTTATCAAAGTGTTTGATGGGGGGAAAATGATATATTGTTTCAGTCTGATCACTAATAAGATTGCATTAAGGGTTTTCTTCATACATTGACTTTTCCTCATCTGTAAATGAGATAGGTAAACTCAGGGATAGAACCTTTCAGTTCTGAACTCATGCTGTTACTGTCCCCCCCCCCCCCCCAACACACACACCCTTTCCTTTTTCTTTGCAATAGTTACCTTTGGTATTATTTATCATCATCTTAAACTCATTTTTACAACTTTCTGGGCTCTTATTTTGTTTGTTTTGGTCAGTTTCATTCTGTGTTAGTTGCTGCTGCTTTCTTACAAGCAATGTTTTGGGGATCTAGAGCTACACTAGGGCAAAACTTTAAAACTTTTGCTTGAAGGCTTTTGATGTAGTTTCCACTAGAGACTTACTAGTGGAGATTTAAGGAAAGGTGTCATCAGATAAAGACAATTAAACTTTAATTCCTTCTAAACTGAGGAATCTGATATATTTATCTGCAGCAGTGTGTTCTTTCCCTTTTCGCCACCAGATGGCACATGGATCTCTTCTATTTTAGATGTGTCATTGTCACGTTTGATAATGATGCAGTCACGTTAGAGAGAGGCGCCATCTGGTTAGATTCAAGTACAACTGCTTAGGACACTGCCCTCTACCTGTCAGGAAAATTATTTGGAGGACTGATCAGCAGTAAAATTAAAGCAGGAAGCTATTATTTTTACAAAGAAATTTTGCTCTGGTGCAATTAGGTTTTGGGTTGTTAACTTTTTGTGCGCTTTTATGCACCAGTATTTTTTTATGGGTGCAATATTGGTGTTCTTTTGGGGGCCCTGAGGCTGGAGAATATTTTTGCTTTTTAGTCTGATAGCTTGTTGAAATCATAACCTGTCTTTCAGAGTGCTTAAATAAAGCATAGTATCTTACCACCTTGGTAGTTCATTATTTATATGTTTGTGATCCTATTATAACACATTCATAATACCATCTGTATTACAGTTTTTGCTGAAGAACTATATCAAACGCATAATAGAACTTACCCACTGATTATATATTGTAATTTGTTAGCTCCTCTCTATCTCAAGATAATGCCATTTTTAGAGCCTCTTTCTAACCAGCCACACTTTGGTTTGTACCTACATTACACTATTATAGATATACATAAACTGAAACTTTATTTTTTAAACCTAGGGTGCCATCTCCCATGATCTGCAGAGTCCAGACTTAGTTTTTGACAAAATGTCCTTTTAGATATTGAAACTTAGACCATCTAGGATCAGTATTGCATAAACTTCTGTTACTTTGGTGCAATCAATACTTATAACTTAAATGTGCATAAGGATTACATGAGGAACAAGTTAAGAATATAAATTTCTGGACTCCACTTATCTCTTTTTCTGTTTTCTGTTCTGTCTTCCCACTCTTTGCCATAGTCTACAGGTTCCTTTCTACATTTTTCTCTTAATTGTATTTCTATGTCTTTATCAGAGTAGATGTGTATTATCCTTTTTTTTTTTGGCTGGTTCTGGGGGTTGAACCCTGGGCCTTGCACATGTCAGGCAAGCATTCTATCACTGAACTATAGCCCCAGCCCTAACTTTATTCATATAGCAGTCATTTGAGATCAATTAGGAAACAATTTAACATTTTCTATTAACTGCTAGCATTCTGGAGAACTGTCAAAGGCACTTATTTTTACAGAATTCTTTTCTTGCTATCTTCCTAGCCAGATCTTAATAGCCATCTTCGAATAATGTTTTGAAGAAGATCTTTGGCATCAGTGAAATAGCCAGGAACCATTTAGAGACTTGACTATACTGGAGAGGATAGATGGCAGGCAGAGTGTCAGACTAGATTTTGGCTTGTAGAACAAAGATGGAGTTGTGAGAAACGGGAGGAGGTTGAAATCAGGCTGGACAGTGCCACAGCTCTGCAGACAACTCTTACTCAAGTTCCATTGTTCTCTTGCCATGAAGACCTGGAGTTGGAGACCAGAGAAGTATTTAGAGGAGGAAGGGATTCTCCAGAAAGTGTTAGAGCATAACTAGGCTTTGGGATGAGTAGAAGAATGATCCAGTGCTCTCTGAATACCTGCTAGAGTCCGGAGCTGCTTCCCCAAAGAAAGTGAACTGTTCTGAGTATACTCTTGGGGAATTGTTGGATCTGAAGTGACTTTTGCTGATGTTGAACAAGTCTTCCAGCAAGGAGTATTAAGGTTGTTTCCACGACAGAATGTTTTTTCTGTGTCTTTTATTTTCACTTCTCTATAATCTGTTTTTCTGCATAGGTAACAGATATTTCAGTAGTCAAAACAAAAATGTCTTATTTCCACCTTACTCTTTATCTGTTCCATCCTTCTCCCTCACCTACCCTCTTGAGGTCACCATTCTTATAAGTTTCTTAATTATCCTTTCTGAATTTTAAAAATGCAATTCAATTATAACCAAATGCTAAAACAGATTCTTGTCATGTCTTTACCAAAAGGTAACATACTACCTATACTGTTCTATACTTTGCTTCTATATCCTGAAGTTCTTCATGTAGAGATCTTTCTCATTTGAAAAAAAAAAAAAAAAATCTGTTTTTAAAAAGCATGCTGTAGTCTTATAATACAAAAATAAAAATATGGTAAAAATAAGTTTTTTAAAAAATAGTAGGCACATCAACCCAATTACTTTAGCTGCATCTTAGATTGCATACATGTCCTTTTGTTATTTTTGCAAATTCTTATGTAATGATGGACTGAAGAGTTAGTTACTCATGCCAGTTCTATAAATGTATAACAGTTCATACTAAAGCCTTACAGCCATTATGGTTTGGAGAAGAGAAACTCAAAAGTTCTGCAAAGGGACCTTCCAGACCTAGCTCCTAGACCATACTCTAGAACTATAGCAGAGCTTTGTATCACTGTATAGGAGCACTCCTCCATAAAGGACTATGGTCTTCAAAGGAAAGGGATGGTATACCATATTTTTGTCTTGTTTCCATCTGTTTTTATTCTGGGGATTAGTTGCTCTAGAATTTAGTGTCTTGTAGCTGACCCAGTTTTAGAACTCTTGTCCGTAGCTGGTGTGTCAAAATAGAAAAATTACTGTTATGATTGATGTTTGAGGGTAGGGAAGCAGGAAGTATATTTTGAACACTCTTATTGCAGTTGTGTTTTACAGGGAAAAAATGCAGGAGTGAATAGAGTAGAAGAACATATACTAGAATACTGTGATAGATTTTGTTAGAGTGCTGTATTTTCCCTTCCATTTTTCTATAAGGTGGTTATATAATAATGAGAATGACAAAAGGATTCAAAAGGAAATTTGCTGGTGTCCAGGATGATTGGAGAAGGGGTTTCTAGAAGTACTTGGAGTTAATATATTATTGTCTACAGTGCAAAGTACTAGGAACCAATTTGACAGAGCAGGTAACTGTATCTTCTACTTCACTCTGTGTCATCCAAGCCTGCTGTAATAGTTTCTCTTTGACAAATCAGATTTCAGCCTAAAAACTTTGCATCTTTAGGCTCCCATGGGCAAAGGAGCCCCAGTTAAATAAGAAAAGGACGTTGGTAGCCCCATTTCTGCAAGATGGGAAAGAACTGTTTTCTCCTCCTGATCCTACAGTAACCCCAATTCTTTCCTAAGAGTCAGTGATTTCTTCTTTTGGATCTATCAGATTAGAGGGGTGTGTGTGTGTGTATTGGGGTGGGGGTGGCAAGTAAAGCTGCAAAAATCCTTTCAAAAACAATGTCCCCATTTTCCTGTTCTGCTTGCATTCTTCTTTTCAGCCACGGAGTGAGCGCAGTTGAGCTATTTTGGCTCAGATTCCAGATTGTGAGGTCAGAGACTAGGGATTGGAGGAGAAAATCAGGTGACTTTTAGTAACTGTGATGACGGTCCTGCCCTCATCCCCACCCTTTCTCCCCCCTTTCCCCACCCCTTCCTGGCTTCCACCTCAGGAACAAAGAAGGGAAAAAAACAGCAGTATGACAAAAACCAGCAGCTGCCTCTGCAGACTCTGACTGGGGGCTGGGTGTTTATTCCATCTGTTCTCTTTGTTTTGCTTTTGCCCTATTACTTCCCTTCCCTGACCTTGAATAAAATGGAGGGTATTTCTAGACTTCTTTGTTAATGGAGAATGGCTTAGAAATCTGCAATTTTATCAGTATTTAGATAGGCGTGGGTGAGACAGCAAAGATTAAAATTGCTCTGCAGAACCTAAAAAAAATACCCACGAAAGTACTTTGCCTTCCTCATTCTGTTTTATTCATGCTTAAAACTTTTCTATAATACCTTATAGGTATTAGTTTTATATTTGAGAAATATGAAGGGCAGAATTAATATGTCCTTTACTTGTTAAGCTCTCATAGCAAATAAATACCACCCCTTAAGTCCAAATCTGTGGGGCCCAGAATCTAGGGTGTGGCAAGAAGGCAGCATGTTTGAAGAAGCCTGCTTCTGGGAACTGTGTCATGCCGCTGTACGAGTAGTGCTCCTTGCTTTTCACTGGTGATCAGTGTCCTGATTTCTTTAACAGACACATTTCAAGGGGAAAAAATATGATGGAGGACAACATACAGATTAAGGGAGAATTTTAAAATGTTTACCAGTGCTTCATATGAACCTTATTTAGATATTGATTCAAATTAACTGTATAAAACACTTGACATTTCAGACTGCTGAAAATTGATGTGAAAATGATATTATGGGTTTTTAAAAATCATTATCTTATAGAGATACATGCTGAAATAGTTATAGGTGACATATGATGTTCGGAATTTAGAAATGGGTAGGGGTTTAGGTGAAACAGAATTGACCATTAATTGTTAATTTTTGAAGCTAAATGATGGATACATGGGAATTTATTATCTCATTCTCCTTTTGGATGTTTAATTTTTCCCTTAATAGAATATTTTTTTCCTAAAAGGAAAAGAACTTTTGTTCCTAATCCCTTATTTTTGATGCTTTTCCCCCTGACCTAGTCCATTGTTCCCTTATGTAAACCTGTCCTATCCCTTTGCTAACACACCTTTGCTGAGTTCTTGCTTGGGCAGTGCTTGTCTTTCCCATCTTTGCTTACTCACATCTCAGAAGCAGATCTCTTCTTAGCTCTCCTTAATTGAGTCACCATCCTGGGTGTGCTGGGAAAGTATCTGTGAGAAACTCTGACTATTATCTGAATGACCAAAAGTTTTGTCAAGTTCCCAAATTTCTAACACTGTTTGTCTGCTACTCCTTCAGATTTCCCCTTCTTCCCCAGCTCTTAGCACCTGATTGTTACAGCTTTGGGATTCTGTCTGGCTTTGTTCTTTTCTTTCAGGTTTATTCATTTCTGCAATATTGTCCTATCCCTCCTTACAGCTTGCATGTCCATGATGATGTAGTTCTGCAGAATTTAACAAATGGGTATATATTTGGGCCAAGAGAGCAGTGATAGAAATATGGTTACTTTTGGGCAGGGATAACTGCTGTTTAGTTAGCATGCTATTTTTCTCTGCTGTGGTATATTCTTACAAATGACTTTAAATTTTTCCCTCTTGTAGATTACAGCTAGGAGGAATATAAACTAGAAATCCTCAACATGAACAATTTCTCATATTAGCTCACCATAGGACCCTCTTGATTTCGCTTCTTCCCAGAATCAGGGTTTGTGTAGTTTAATAGACATGGCCTATTATATATTGAATGAATTTGGTGATCCTCACAGAAAGTTTGCTGTTATTTCCTAGGGATATTATTAGGTATCTTAATTTTTCTTTTTTTTTCTTTTTTTTCCTTTTTCTTTTGTGGTGCTGCAGGTTGAACTCAGAGGCACTATTGCCCTGAGCTACATTCCCAACCCTTTTTATTTTGAGACAGTGAGACAGTGTCCCGCTAAGTTTCTGAGGCTGGTCTTGAACTTGCAATACTCCTGCCTCAGCCTCCCAAGTAGCTGAGATTATAGGCATGTATCATCAAGCCTGGCCAAGTATATTAATTTTTCAAAAATGCCTGGGAAATCAAGTTTCTTCCACAAAGACCCTATTTCTTTAGAGAGAATTGTAACTGTACCAGAGTCCACCTGATTTTTTAATTTTTAAGAAACATTTTGTGATACTGAGGATTGAACCCAGGGCCTTGCACATGCTCCACAAACATTATGTCACTGAGTTATATCCTCAGCCCTATCTGACCTTTTTTTTCTTTTTTGGTACCAGGGATTAACTCAGGGGCACTTGATCACTCAGCCACATCCCAAGCTCATTTTTGTATTTTATTTAGAAACCAGGGTCTCACTGAGTTGCTTAGCACTTCGCCATTGCTGAGGCTGGCTTTGAACTTATGATCCTCCTGTCTCAGCCTCCTGATTTTTCAAAACTTCCTATGGTGATTATGTGCTCATGTGTTATATGTACTACAGTGATTTCACTTTAGAGATGTTGAATAAACAGCATATTTAATTAGTGAAGTCAGATCCATAGGTTTTTCAAGATGTTTCCACTTTTCCCCACCTTTCTTTTTTAGTCATATTCTAAGGTATTTGGCTTACTCAAAGGAAGTGTAGCAATAACATTATGCAAGGTATTCCCTGTAGGGTAGTGGGTAGAGCAAGTAGTGTTACCGACCTGAGTAAATGAGTGAGAAAGTTGGGTAGAGTTGCTTTATAGCCCAACCTGAGACTTCTGGCCCTGTGGCTAATAACTGGCTTTATAGCTGGTTCATGTTCTCAGTGTTATTTTTTCAAAGTCTTTCTCTGTCCTACTTGCTGTCACCTGCACTTCTTAAGAACCTAGTTTCCAGGATGTCAGGCAACTTCTACTCCTTCGTTTCCTGTTTGTGGTTTTCATGGAGAGAAGCCTGCAACAGGAATTCCTGGGGAAGTGATGACTATAGCTGTGGGACTCTGAGGGCCATTAGCTCATTGCTGAAGTTAGAGAGACAGCATACTATAGAAGGACCTCCCTTCCCTTCTGTGCTCTTAGAAACACTGTTACTAATTGTAACCAAGTAATAACTGAGACTTTGTTTTCAGAGACTGGAAATTATTTTCCCTTTTTGTGCCTCAATTTCTATACCCTGAAATTTAGAGTTCAACGTAGGTATCAAAGATGACAAAATTGACCAGGACTCTTAGGGTTGATTCTTTTGGCAAAAATAGTGAGGAATGGAAAAATGGGGTCTCTGTTTTGGACAGCAGGGGGTGCCCTTTCCCTTCACTTTACTGTGGCACTCCCTACTGCATTCAGCCATTTTAAACAGATTGTTTTTGCTTCCAGCTAACTCCATTTTGTGTTTGTGACGCAGGAAAAAAAAAAAAAAGAGTTAGGCAAAGGAGGGATTTGATAGGGGGAGGGAGTGAGGCACGCTGAGGTGCAGCTACAGTCAGACTCCTTTACTCAGCAGTGTCTCACCAGGGAAGTGCCTTACTGCAGGCTGCCTGCATCCTGAGCAATCGATGCTGCAAGTCCCTGCCAGCTGAGCAAAGAGTAAAGCAATGTTTGCCTTCTGGTTGCCTGTAAACAATGGCAGGGTGCTGGCTTTTGAGACAGCAGACATGTAGACTCTTAAGTCTGGATTTAGGTATTTTTGCTACAGACGTGTTTAGGATTATATTCTTAGTTATAGAATCAGCAAAAAAAAAGAAAAATCCCCTCCCCAAAAGAAGAAAGGGCACCCTTTTCACTCAGTTTTCTGGGAAGAATTCAATGCCCCATGACTGCAGGGAAATGTTCTTGATGATATTTTAAAATGTTTTCTAAAATGCATATGCATGTAATACATCCACAAACACACCTATATGTAAAAAGAACCATGTGAACATCTATGTGTCCATCACCCAGCTTATCAAACTAATGGCCAGTATTGTTTCACATATCTGCATCGATGTCCTTCTTGCCACCTCTTAATAATTATATCCTAGTTGATTAGATCATTTAATCCTTAAATAGTTCAGCAAGTGTCAAAGCACTTTTTAAAAAGATGATTACATAGCCAGGCGCGGTGGCGCACGCCTGTAATCCCAGCACTTTGGGAGGCTGAGGCAGGAGGATCGCGAGTTCAAAGCCAGCCTCAGCAATGGTGAGGCACTTAGCAACTCAGTGAGACCCTGTCTCTAAATAAAATACAAAAAAGGTCTGGGGATGTGACCCAGTGGTCAAGTGCCCCTGAGTTCAATCCCCGGTACCACAAAAAAGAAAAAAGATGATTACATTACCTTTATCACATGTAAAGAATTCTTTAATATCATTGGATATCTAATTAGTGTTAAATTTCCCAAATTATTTTATAGTAGTTTTTATCAATTTGTTCTTTTGAATCAGAGCCACATAAAGTTGAGACATACCGTTGGTTGATGCCTTTATAGGTTCCCTTTTCAGCTTGCACTGTCTTGTTTCTTATATTGCAATTTATTTAAAGAGTTAATTTCTTAAGGAAAAGGGGAGGCTTTCTCAGGATGGGACTAGGGGAGAGGTAAACTTGCTTTTTTCATAGAGCAAAGTCTGTTACTTTAGGATTCTTCCTTAAGGCTACTGGAGCAGATTTGAAGGAACTGCTGCTCTGCTCCTGATATGATAACCTGTTTACCTAGAGTCTTATTTTTTGTACTAGGGATTGAACCCAGGGGCACTTTCCCACTGAGGTACATCCCCAGCCTTTTTTTTTTAGACTAGTTCTCATTAAGTTGCTTAGGGCCTTATTGAGTTGCTGAGACTGGCCTTGAACTTAGGCTCCTCTAGCCTCAGCCTCCCAAATTGATGGGATTACAGGCATGCGCCACCAGGTCCAGTTTACTGTAAGTCTTAAAATTTTTCAGACTGCTTTCTCTAGAGTGCATGGTCATAGACGTGGATCATGCGCTTTCCTAGGATTTAAAGGGAATCTTTTAAGTTTTAGGATAGTGTGTTTACCCACTGAATAATAGCTGCATTCGTAGGGTGATTTATCTTTAACTTTTTCTCCAAAATAATTTTTTTACTTAAGCAGCAGGTTTTCTCCCTGATTAGACCTAGTAAGTTAACAGCACTTTGTGGACTATTTTACAGAAAGAGAGAATATAGTAATGTTCTGTTAGTGTTGGGTAGCGTGTGGCAAAATTTCTTTCATGGCTTCAAGACTACATTACATCTCCATTCCTCCATGTATCATTTATGGAGATCTCTGAGACTGACTTTGAGGCACATGATGAGTTTATACCTTTTGCTTGATGCTGTTTCTCCTCTTCTGAAATGGGTCAGAGAGACTGACCTCCCACATCCACAGCAGGTGATAGTCTCTTGTTCTAGGGGAGAGCACAGGTTACAGAAGGGAGGTTGCAGGGTCTGACACCTTGGCACAGCTGGAAGGGTACTTGTAATGTCTGGTCTTTGGAGCCTAGATTGGCTCCTTGCCTAGTTTGGTACCTGTAGTTCCCACTAGCAAAGCTTAGAATCTGCTAAAACAAAGGTCAGGGTTTGTAGCAGCTGTTAACATAGACCCTGTTTTGCCACATGTTTTAATCAAAGAGTCAGCTAGGTGATTAGGGTCTCTTTCCCCCTGATCTCTTAGAAGAATGAGTCTTCCAAAAAATGGTGCTTTCCCCTAGAACAAGGGAATGCCACCTGCTGTGGGTGCTGAAGGTTAGTCTTCTGATCCATTTGAGAAGAGGAGAAATAGCATCAAGCAAAAGGTATGGTCTCATCATGTGCCTTGAAGTTAGTCTCAGAGATCTCCATAAAGGACACATGGAGGAGTGGAGATGTAGTCCTGAAGCCATGAAAGAAATTTTACAAATAAGATTCTCCTCCTCCCTTTTTTGCTGAGCTCCTGTTGGTACCCACCTTTGTTTTTTGTCCCTTATGAGTTTCATACATTCTATAAACTGAAATTACTCAGCTCCTAATATCATTTTTAGTGTGAGGCATGACATATGATGGCCTTTGTTCCATTGCCCTGGTGAAAATGGGGCTGGACACTAAGCATTGACAAGGTTTTATGTTAAATGCTGAAATATTTACATGCTGAAGTAGCACTGCATTCCTCTAACAGGGCTGGGAATGCTACAAATGGGAGCATCCTATTCTACATGTGACTGTCTTTACTGCAGGTTGTCAGCAAGAGTCCCTCCCAACTCAGTGTTGAAGCTGAACCAGAGCTAGCCATCTAGAGATATGAAAATATAGGGAATACCCAAGCCATTCTTTCTTGCCTTTCTCTCAGTTTCCTGGTGGGTGAAAGTTTTAAAAGTTTACACATAGTGGGCTGGGGCTGGGGCTCAGTGGTAGAGCATTTGCCTAGCATGTGTGAGGCACTGGGTTTGATACTCAGTACCACATAAATAAGTAAAATAAAGGTATTGTGTCCATCTACAACTAAAACAATATTTTAAAAAAGTTTACATGTAGTAACATTATCATACTACATTAACAAATTAAATGATTTTAATCTGTCCATATTCCCTTGTAGTCTTTGCCTGGGTTGTATATATAGCATTTACCTGGTTTTACATGGTTATAATGTATGTATATCCTGGGGTTTTATTCTTTATTTCATGTTGAAGTATATAAATCATATATATGGGTCAATGGATTTTCAAAAACTTAAAAAATGAAGGGGCTGGGGATATAGTTGAATGGTAGAACACTTGCCTAGAATGCATGAGGCCTGGGTTCAGTCCCCAGTACAAATAAAAAATTGAAATGTACATCCATGTAATCAATACTCAGATCAAGAAAAAGAATGATGCTAAAACCTAGATGCCTCTCTCACCCACTTTCAATTAAAGCTGGTCCCCTATCCCCCCTACCCCACTATCCTAATTTCCATCTTGCTCCTATCTACAGTATATTAACAACAAAATATTTACAGTATATTTTCCTGTTTGCTTGCTGTGATGATACACATTAAATACCTTCAGAATGCTAACTCAGACCCCTTTGAAAAGCAAATCTCCTAATTAGAATTTTATATTCATTTATACTCAGCCTACTTGGTCGTTTATATAATTCTCAAATCCATCTATTTCTATTTATCTCCAGCCCTGCCATAACCTTAGGCCGTGCCTTCATCATCTCTTAACCTGAAACACTACGTGTGTGTGTTGTATGTGTGTGTGATATTATCATAGTATCATTTGTTTATTTCTGTCCTGTGTGTGAAGGGAAAAAAAAATGTGTGCGTAACCAGTTTCATCAATAACCATCATCTATTGTATATTAATAATTTAAGTAATATGTTTTTCCTTTTTCCTGATTTATAAATCGAAGATTTTTATCTGTTGCTGTCCTACTATGAAAATGGGGTAATATACTACCTTCCCTGTCCTCTCCTTCAATCATCATCTAATTTTTAGATCTTTTAATGTTTAAACTTCTTTCTGTTAAGTATAACAAAAATATAGAAAGCTACATAAAACAAATATATAGCCTAATGAATTATCATAAGGTGGGATACACTAATAAACACCACATGTCAGAAAGTAGGAACTTTCTAGAAAGCCGCTAGGAAACCCTCATATCCCCTTTTACAAGGACAGCCATTATTTTGATTGGTATGATAATCACTGTCATTTTTCATTAGAGTTTTGTCACCAAGTGTACATTTCTGCATGTCATAGTGTAGTTTGCCTGTGATTTTATTTATTTTTTAATTCTTTTGAGATGGATCTTGCAAACTTGGGCTAAAGTGATTCTCCTGCCTCAACCTTTTGGAATAGGCACTGGTCACCATGCCCAACTTGCCTACAATTATAAATATCTTTCATTTCTCCCTTAATTTATAGGTTCCTCCTATTCTGTTTTAAATCCTTTTGTTGTGAAAGCCTTATCATTTGTCCTATGAGCTTTTTCCATAATCTGGACTTTGCAATTGTATCCTCATAGTGTAGTTTGTGTGTTTCTGTCCCTTGTGTTTGCTGTAAGTTGATAATTGGATCTAAAGGCTCAATCAGAGTCAGGTTTCATTCATTTATTTGTTTTTTTTTCTAAGACATCTTTGTAATAGGTATTAGGTTATTGTTTGGAAAGCACATCATATTTAGTTGTCCCTTCTGGGATACTAGCAGCTGTTGAATCTCAGTGCACAGATCACATAGATCTGTTATTTCGTTAGGGTTACAGTATTAATCCTTTGTCAGTTATATGTATCACAAGTACCTTCTTGACTCTGTGGCTTCTCTTTTCTCTGTTTTTATAAGTATGTTGATCAATAGAAGTTTTTCATGTAAAGAACTTGGGTTTTTCAGCCTTTTCTTTTATGGTTAATGCATATTAAGAAATCCATTAGTTATAAAGATCATTAATCCTATAGTTTTGCCTCTTGTATTAAGATTTTTAATTGACATGTAATGGATTTACTTGCATATGAATGCAATTTTTTTTTCCATATGGATGTCCATCCTGATTCCATTTATTGGTAAGTCTGTCCTTTTCTTATACATCTGAAATACTGAGTTTGCTATATTAAGTACTGACTTATGCTTGGGTTTGTTTTCTAGACTATATTTGAATCATTTTGTCTGTCTATATTCCAGTGCTACATGCTCTTAATTATCACAGTTTTATATTTTGTATTGATATGCCCAGTATTTTGTTGGTTTTTTTGAGGATGTCCTCACTCTTTTTGGTCCTTTCTTTTTCCATTTAAATCTTAGAATCAGCTTGTCAACTTAAAAAATGAAATGTATTGGGATCTTAAATGTATTGACTCTATAAATCAATCTGGGAAAAAAATGACATTTTTGAGTCTTTTCATCTATGAACCTGTCTACATTCTCTATTTTTAAATGTTTTTCAGTAAGTTTCATAGTTTCTCCATGGATATCTTAACTTTTATTAATTGGGGGGGGGGCAGGGTGGGATTCTAGGAATAGGACCCAAGCCTTTGTACATGCAGGGCAAGCACTCTACTACTGAGCTATATCATATCCCCAACTTTTTATGATTTTTTTAAATTTAATTTTTGTTTGCTTATAATATACCAATAGATATTTTTAGGTTTTTCTATATTGATAGTCATCTTTAGGTAATTAATGTTATTTCTTACTAATATTCAGAATTTTTGTTTCTTCTTGCTTTACTGTAGTGGCTAAGACCTACAGACAATGTTGTTGAATGAACTGATGATAATGAATCTCCTTCTCTTGCCTGAAATCTATGAGGGAAGTTTTTAGCATTTTACCATTAAATTTGATTTTTGTCTTCAGCTTTTGGTAGATACCATTTGTCAAATTAAGGAAGTTTCTTTCTATTCCTAGTTTGCTAAATATTTATTGTGAATGGATATTGTTTGTCAAATGCTTTTTCTGTACTGTCAAGATGTTTATATAATTTTTCTCCTTTAATCTGTAATTATGATAAAGCACACTTATTAATATCTGGTACACAGATCTTATATTCCTAAAATAAATTCAACTTGGCCGTAATCTACTATTATTTTTATTTTGAATGGCGTAATTCAATTTGCTTTTTCTTTAGGAATTATTTTTGCCTACATTTATCAATGAAAATATCTGTGATTTTTTAAATAATATTCTTTTCACATTTTGGAATTAAGGTTTTGCTGGCCTCACAAAATGAATTGAGAAATACTTTTTCTGTGGGAGAATTTTTGCATGACATTGGAGAAAATATTTAGTACTTGAGTGTTTGAAATAATTAGCTGGTAAAGTCATCTGGGTCTACTAGGGAATTTTTTTTTTAATGTTTTTAGTTGTAGATGGACATAATACCTTTATTTTGTTTATTTAGTTTTTTTATGTAGTGCTGGGGATCGAACCCAGTGCCTCATGCATGCTAAGCACACGCTGTACCACTGGGCCACAACCCCAGCCCCTCCTAGGGAATTTTTTACCATTAATTTATTTTATGGTTATAGGAATATTCTGGTTTTCTCATATTAAGTTTTACTCAGTTTTAAAGTATTTTTCTAGAAATGTGTCCATTTTATTTAAATTTTCATCTATATTTTATATGAAATCATTCATCTTTTTTTTTTTTTTTTTGTTACTGGGCATTGAACTCTGGGACACTCAACCACTGAACCACATCTCTAGCTTTATTTTGTATTTTTTTATTTGGAGACAAGGTCTCACTGAGTTGCTTAGCATCTCGCTTTTACTAAGACTAGCTTTGAACTGGTGATCCTCCTGCCTCAGCTTCCCAAGCCACTGGGGAAATATTCATCTCAATTCCTGAAGCATAGTTAGTTTAGTCCTATTTTTTGTTACTATGCCTAATCTATCTGTCCCCCTCTCATTTTTTAATTGGTAAATTATACATTATAGGCATCATTGTGATATGTTCATGCCTTTTCTTTGGTTTCCTTTTCAGTTTTAAATATTCATCAGTCTGACCAGAGGTTTGTTGAATTTATAGTCTCAAAAAAAGGGGGGGAGGGAAGGAAAAGGACTTCTGGTTTTGTCAGTCTTTTCAGTTATAGATTTAACTCATTTCTGCTCTTAACTGTATTTTTAAATTTTTCTTTATTTGTAGTAGCTGGGCACGGTGGCACATACCTGTCATCCCAGCAACTTGAGAGGCTTGAGGCAGGTGGATTGCAAGTTCAAAGCCAGCCTTAGCAATTTAGTGATGTCTAAGCAAGTTAATGAGACCCTGTCTCAAAGTGAAAAATAGAGGCTGGGGATGTGATGATTTAGGCACCCCTGGGATCAATCTCTGGTAGCAAAAATAATAATAATAAAAATTTTTTAGTTTTATTTTATTGTTCTTATTCTTATTTCTTGAAATAAATGCTTCACTCCTTAGTTTTCAGCCCCCCCCCCCAATATATGCATTTGAAACTACCAAGTTTCTGCTTAAATTATTTTTTAGGTATATCCCTTAAGTTTTTTTTTTTAATATTTTATTTATTTGTTTCAGTTGTACACAATGCCTTTATTTTTACGTGGTGCAGTGGATCGAACCCGGGCTGCACACGTGCAAGGCGAGTGCTCCACCGCTGAGCCACAACCCCAGCCCCATCCCTTAAGTTTTGATAGGAAGTATATTAATTTGCTAGGGCTGCTATAACAGAGTAGCATAGACTGGGGGGTGGCATTTAACTTCTTAAGCTGGATTTCTCACAGTTCTAGAAGTTCAAGGTGTTAACAGGTTTAGTTTCTTCTGAGGTCTTTCTCCTTGGCTTACAGATATCCACTATGTCATCACATGCTTTTTTCTTCTGTGTGTTCATTCTGGTGTCTCCAAATTTCTTCCTTATGTAACACTACCAGTTAAATTGGATTAGAGACCACCTTAAGGGCCAATTTGAACTTAAAGACCCTATCTACAAGTACAATTACATTTTGTGGCTTGGAGGTGGAGTTAGGGCTTTATCACATGAATTTTGGGAGGACACAATTCAGCCCATAACAGGAAACATTTTATTATCACTTAGTCCAGTACATCTTTTTATTTCCATTATGATTTGTTTTCTGTGGGTTACTTAGAAGTGTTTAATTTCTATATATATGGAGTATGTGTTTCCTGTTGCTGTTATAAGAAATTACCACAAATTTAGTTTTCTAAAACAATTCAAATTTATTGTCTTTCAGTTCTAGAGGAATTTATTTTCTTTTGAGTTCTAGAGGACTTAAGTCCTGAAATCAAGGTGTTGACAGTACTGTGTTCCTTCTGGGGACTCTGGAGGATATTGTTTCCTTTTCTTTTTCAGCTTCTAGAAGCTCCCAGCTTTCCTTGGCTTACTACCCCTTTTTCCATCTTTAAAGCATAGCATCTTCAGATCTTTTTGTGACTTACCTCTGCTTCTGTCATCTCTCTCTGACTCTGAACCTTCTATCTTCCTAAGAGTCATTTTGATAATATTGAACCTACTTAGACAATCCAAAATAATATCATATCTCAAGATCCTTAATTTATTCACCACAAAATTGCTTTGGCTATGTAAGTTTGTTATTCACAGGTTCCAGGCATTAGGATGTTGACATGTTGGGGGATCATTATTCTTTAAGTTAGGATTTTTCGTATTTCTCGTTAATTTCTAGCTGATTGCACTATGGTCAGAATTCTTATGATTTCAGTCTTTAGAAATGGATAGAGTTTTGTTTTTTGGCTTAGCATATTGTTAAATATTGTAAATGTTCTCTGTGCATTCAAGGATCCATGTGTATGTTCTTCAGTTATATGAAGTGTTCTATATGTATCCATCAGTTCCTCTCTGTTGATAGATTGTGTAGTTTACATTTTCAGTATCCTTACTCTTTGTTTGATTATTTTGTTACTGAGAAATACAGTTAAAATATCCCACGTGGTAGGTTTGGTACTGTAGTTATTTGCATATTTTTGTTCAATGTTGGAACTAGTTGGAGATTTTTCAGTTATCTGTTTGCTGAATTCCAACTTAATATTTCTATGGTCATACAACATACTTGGAATGGTTTCTATCCTTTGGAATTTGTTGAGGCTTGTTTTTATCCACATACAGTAAGCTTTGGGAAATGTGCTATATTTATATTTTAAAAGGCACAATTTGTTATTGTTAGGTGTATTATTATAATATATTGGTGAGATCAAGTTTGTCAGATGTGTTCAGAATTTCTGTGCCTTTTCCAAGTTTTTTCTGCTTGCTTTATTAGTTACTTGCAAAAAAGTGCTTCTTCCATTATAGTTTATGGATTTGCCTTTTTTCCCCTTTAATTTAGTCAGTCTTTATGTAATTTGAAACTAAATTATTGAATCCATTTAGATTTAGAGTTTTTCTGCCTTATAAATTAACCCTTTATTGTTTCAATGTGTATTTATGACAATTATTAAGAAAACATTTCTGTCTGATATTAGTATAGTGGTAGCAGTTTACTTTTGGTTAGTGTTTCTTTTGACTGGTCTATGTTCTGCCATTATTTTACCCTCAATATTTGTGTTTTTAAGATATGACTCTTGTGCATTTGGTAAATCCAATCTGATT
The DNA here is from genome assembly GCA_025594165.1 of Tamias sibiricus. NCBI lineage: Eukaryota > Metazoa > Chordata > Mammalia > Rodentia > Sciuridae > Tamias > Tamias sibiricus. The sequence continues at coordinate 70,113,880 of CM046662.1, forward strand.
TTGATCTTCATGGTAATTTATTTAATCCATTTGAATTAATCCTGTGTTAGTATTAGTTTTCTGTTTGATTTTGACTTTCTGGATTTATGTCCCTTTTTCCCATTCTTGTCTCCTTAGGGATAAATATAAAACTTTTTAATTATTTTAAATTTCTCCTATTGTTACACATCCTTTTACTGTGCTCCTGGTGGGTACCTTAGCATGCTAAGGATTTACTCTTATACAAATTATAATTTTTACAATTTTCCAAATAGTACTAGAACTTTACAACATTTCAACTGACTGCTTGCTTTGCTTTTGAGTTATTAATGTCATACCTTTTAATTCTACATAGGTTTTAAATCCCACAAACATTCTTACTATTTTGTAATAGCAATATTCACTTAAAAACAGTTTTCTAATATTTTTCCTTCCTGTCTGCATTTCTTAATTTCTTTTTTTTTTTTTTGGTGGTGTTGGGGATTGAACCCAGGGCCTTGTGCATGTGAGGCAAGCACCATACCAACTGAGCTATATCCCTAGTCCCTCTGAATTTTGGGGGGGACAGTTTTTCTTCTGCCTGGTTAAGTATTCTTATTAACATTTATTTTAGTTCATATCTGCTGATAATGAATTGTCTGGTTTTTGACTGAATATATTTTTATTTCATCTTTTTTTGGAAATAAATATTTTTTGTCTTTTTTCTTTTTTTTTTTTTAAGTGTTGGTCATTGTTCACTTGAAGATAATATTTTCCACCCATGCAACTTTTAGAATTTATTTTAACTTTCATTGTTAGCAGTTTTACTATGATGATGTACCATGGTGTGGTTTTCCTTGCATTTGTCCTTAGATTACTCTTTAGTTTTGTTCTGTGTGTTGAAGTCTTTGATCACTTTTGGAAAATGCACAGCTATTTTCTTTATAAATATGGCCTCTAGTTACACATATGTTTGACCTTTTCACAGTGTCTCATGTGTCTTTACACTCTTTGTTCTCTCCATTTTTCTTTTTTCTTTTTTTTTTTTTTTTAAATATTTACTTACTTGTTTTAGTTGTACACAATGCAATGCATTTATGTTTACGTGGTGCTGAGGATCGAACCTGGACCGTGCACGTGCGAGGCGAGCGCTCTGCCACTGAGCCACAACCCCAGCCCTCTCCATTTTTCTTTATCTCAACACTTTAGTTTGGTCTTTTTATCCTCTTCCAATTCATTGACTTCTCTTGTGTCTCCTTATTTCTAATATTTTTTTAGTTGTGGAAGACTGATATGTTAAACTTTACTCTGAGGATGTAGCCTTTTGTTTTTATAGCTTAAGGAGAGGGTTTCATAAGAGACTGTCCACTGGGCAGAAACTGGACCTTGACTCCAGTTCACCCTTGCCCACAAAGCTATTAGACTGATATTGTAACAGTGTTCCACTATTTTGCTTACCACTTGGGGGAGGTTTACCACCATTTCATCAACTGTTTCATGTGTTCAGGGTGGCTTTCTAAACATTACACCCACATTTTAAGTTATTTTTTCCCATGGTGATTTAGCCTCATTGGAAATAGAAGTTCCCTCATTTATTTTTTCATTTTATACAATAATTTTCACTACATTGAAAAATTTAAAACTCTACATAATTAAATCAGTCTTTTATGAATCCCCCTTTTTTTGTCAGTATTAGAGATTGAACCTAGGGCCACTGTACCACTGAACTATATCCCTAACCTTTTTTATTGTTTTTATTTTGAGGCAGGGCCTCACTAAGTTGCTGCAGCTGGACTTGAACTTGTGATCCTCCTGTCTCAGCCTTCCAGGTTGCTGGGATTACAGACATGTGCCACTGCTTCCAGCAATTTATACCATTTTGATTTTATGTTATTCTTAGGAAAGTTTTTATTTATTCAAAATTATGTTTTGTTTTGTTTTTTGGTACCGGGGATTGAACTCAGGGGCACTTGACCACTGGGCCACATCCCCAGCCCTTTTTTGTATTTTATTAGAGACAGGGTCTCACTGAGTTGCTAAGTGCCTCGCCATTGCTGAGGCTGGCTTTGAACTCATGATCCTCCTGCCTCAGCCTCCCAAGTGCTGGGATTACAGGCGTGCGCCACCGCACCCGGCTGTATTTATTTTTTATTCTGTTCTTTTTAGTTATGCATGACAGTAGAGTGTACAAGAATGGGCTCCTAACTAGATAAGTTATACTTCATGATAAATTCTGTTTTGATATTTAGATGTTTAATATATCTAGAATTTATTTTTGTGAATAGTATAAAGTTAGGATCTGTTTTCTTTGAAAATGTATACTCAGTTGTCCAACACTATTGCTGAGACCAGGAGTAAGCAAATTTTAACCAATCTGTTTTGTTAATTTAAGTTTTATTGGAACACAACCATGCCCATTTCGTTAGTCATTGTGACTACTTTTATGTTACACCAGCAGAGTTGAATTGATACTATAGATGGTCCTCAAAACCTGAAGTAATTACCATTTGGTCATTTAAAAAAGTTTACCAAGGGCTGGGGATGTAGCTCAGTGGTAGAGTGCTTGCCTTGCATGCACAAAGTCCTGGATTCAATCCCAGTACTGGAGGAACACACACACACACACACACACACACACACACACACACACATTTGTATCCCTCTCTTCCAACCACTTGGGAGGCTGAGCTGGGGATGTGGCTTAGTGATAGAGCACTCCTGGGTTCAATCCTAATACCAGAAGAAAAAAAAAAATTCACTAGTCCCTGGATTAGGTTATTTTTTAAAAGTTATCTGGGTTGCTACTATATTACATGCATCATGTCTATTTCTGAAATTTCTTCTATTTCCTTATTCAGTTAATGTGTTCTCACGGTATCACTCTGTTATAATTAGTACAGTTTTATACTATTGTATTTTATTGACTTTGAGAATACAGTTTATTGAGTCAGATTTACTGAAGTATCATTTATATGTAGTAAAATTAAACCTTCTTTTAATATGTCCAGTTCTATGAACTTTGACATGTATTTGCTGTATAATTGCCACAATCAAGACAGAGAACATTTTCATCATTCCAAAAATGCTCTCTGAGGTCCATCTGTCAGTCTCCTCTCCTCATTTCTAGGCTATGGTAAACTACTGATATGTATTCTAGCCCCATAATTTTGTCTTTTCTAGAATGTCTTTTTCATTTGGTATAGTGTATTTGAGATTTATCCATGTGGTTACATTCATGTTCATTTATGTTGCTAAATTTAGTAGTCCATTATATCCATTCCCTGGTTGATAAACATCTGTGTTGTATCTAGTTTTTAGATTGTATTCAGTAGCTAATTTGCATATAGGGTTTTTTCTAGACATATGTGTTTTCATTTTTCTTAGGCAAATAACTAAGAATAGAATTGTTGGGTCATCTGATTCAGTAAATGTATATTTAACTATATAAGAAACTGCCAAATTTTTAAAAGTGGTGGTAGCATTTTTTTATATCTACCAGCAATGTATGAGAGTTGCAGTTGCTTTGCATCCTTACTAGCTTTTAGTATCATGGGTTTTGTTTTGTGATTTTTATGGGTTAGGCATTATAGTTTTAATTCCTAGTGTGTATTTCTAATGACTTAATGTTAAGCATTTTCTGTGCTTATTTGTCACCTATATATCTTCTTCGGCATATATGCTAGTTGAGAGGCAGAGGTGGAATAATCACTTGAGCCCAGGAGTTGAAATCTAGCCTAGGCAACATAGTGAGGCCCTGTCTCGAAAAGAAAAAAAGTTATTTTGTTTTGTTTTACAATCCCTGTCCCTTTAAAAAAAAAAAAATCTATTAGATAATGGCAGTTATATATAACCACTATCACTGTCTGATTTCAGAATAGTTTCATCATACACCAAAGAAACTCTGAATCTATTAGCATCTCTCCACTTGTTCCCCACAATTTGGCAATTTTTAATCTATTTTCTGTTTTCATGGATTTGCCTATCCTGAATATTCCATTATTATTAATGTAATCATATAATATTCCATTATTATTAATGTGATCATATGTGCCCTTGTGCTGACTTCTTTTAGGAGTCATGATATTTGCAAATTCATCCATGTTGTTGCGTATGTTTGCACTTTGTTTCTACCTATGACTGAAGGATAGTCCATTGTATAGATATTTCATTTTGATTTTTGTTCATCAGTTAGTGGACATTTGAGTTTTTTCTACTTTTTGGCTGCTATTAGTAATGCTGTGATAAACATTTTCCTTTTTTTTTTTTTTAACTAAATTAATTGTTTGAGATAAGTACCCCAAGTGCCCTGAAGTTCTTCAGCATATATCTCTTCAGTACAATGCATTCTCTTCTATAACCTTAGTATATTTGTTATACTTACAAAATTTATTTATTTTTTAAATATTTATTCATTTGTTTTAGTTGTACACAATGCCTTTATTTTTACATGGTGCTGAGGATCCAACCCGGGCCGCGCACGTGCTAGGCAAGTGCTCTACTGCTGAACCACAACCCCAGCCCCCAACACTTACAAAATTTATTATTGATATAATATTGTTAGATAACATAGAATCCATATTCAAATTTCACCAGTTTAATTAGTGTGTTTTTAAGCATTTTAAACAATTGCCACTTTATTTATTAAAGTGGAATTCACATAGCGTAAAATGAACCATTTTAAAGCAAATCATACAATGGCATTTTAGTACATTCACAATGTTATATAACCATCATATCTCTCGAATTCTCTAAATTTTATCACCCCCAAAGGAAATCCTAGATCCATTAAACAGATGTTCCCCATTCTTCTCTCCTTCAATCCCTGACAAGGACCCATCTATGTTGTCTGGATATTTCATTTAAGTGTATTCATACAATATTATGACATTTATATCTGGCTTCTTTGATTAGCATGATATTTTTGGGGTTCATCCACATTGTAACATGGTATCAGTAGTTCATTCTTTTTAATAACAGAATAATATTCCATTGTAAATACACTTTGATTGTTCATTCATTGATAGACATTTAGGCAGTTTCTAACTCTTAGCCATTGTGGATAATGCTGCTATGAACAGGCATGTATGTGTATTTGAATGCCTGTTTTCGATTTATGGAGGTATATGCCTAGGAGTGGATTTGCTAGGTCATATAGTAATTCTTTGTTTAATAGGATGAAAGGAAGTGTTGAACCTATAGATCAATTTGGGAAAATATTCCAATTTTAGTGTTGAATATTCTATGAAGATTTATTTAGATTGTGAATTTTTTCATTAGTGTTTTGCATGTAAATCTTGTTCGTATAGTTTAACTGCTTATTTATGTTATCGTTCTGTGGTACTTTTTACTTTTATTTCTAGTTATTCTAATATATACAAAGAAATATCATTTAGAGAGTGCTGAAAACTTTTTTTTCCTTATTTCTGGTTCTATGGTTTAAGCATTCTGTCTTTAGCCATTAGTTATGAAGTTATCGGTACATTTTTCGTAGGTGGATTTTATCAAGTTGAGGAAGTTCTCTTTAAAAAAAAATTTGCCAAGGGTTTTTAATCATGAATATATTTTGAATTTTTTTCAACTGCCATTATGATTTTTTAAACACTCTGAAATCATGGTATTTCTTACAGTTGATGTCAGAGATTAAATTGGCAGTACTTTTTTTCTTTATTAATGGTACATAAACTAATGTATGTCATATAATTTCTGCTATCTTATATTTGATGAACTTGTATCTTTTGTTAGGTCATAGTACAGATATCATGTCTTTATCTGAATTTTATTAGATTCTAAATATCATACTCCACAGAAAGAAACCAGAACTTATAAGAAAGATGAGCATGGATTATTTTAAAAAAAATTTTTTTTTTTTTTTTTGGTACCGGGATTGAACACAGGGGCACTCGACCACTGGGCCACATCCCCAGCCCTTTTTTGTATTTTATTAGAGACAGAGTCTCACTGAGTTGCTAAGTGCCTCACCATGGCTGAGGCTGGCTTTGAACTCATGATCCTCCTGCCTCAGCCTCCCAAGTGCTGGGATTACAGGCGTGCGCCACCGCGCCCGGCTTTTTTTTTTTTTTTTTTTTTTTTAATATTATTTTACTTTAGTTGTACACAATGCAATGCATTTATGTTTACGTGGTGCTGAGGATCGAACCCGGGCCGCGCACGTGTGAGGCGAATGCTCTGCCGCTGAGCCACAACCCCAGCTGCTGTTTTTTGTTCTTTTTAGGCACACATGACAGTAGAATGTATTTTGACATATTATCCATACATGGAATGTAACTTTCCACTCTTGTGATTGTACATGATGTGGAGTTAACATGATGTATTTGTATATGAACATAGGAAAGTTATGTCTAACTCATTCTACTGCCTTTCCTATTTCCATCTCCCCACCCTTCCTTTTATTTCCCTTTGTCTAATCCAATGAACTTCTTTCTATTCTCCCCCCTCCCTTATTATGTGTTAACATCTGCATATCAGAGAGAACATTCAGCCTTTGGTTTTTATGGGATTGGCTTATTTAACTTAGTGTGATAGTCTCCAGTTCCATCCATTTACTGTAAATGCCACAATTTCTTTTTTTTTTCAATATTTATTTATTTGCTTTAGTTGTACATGATGCGTTTATTTGTATGTGGTGCTGAGGATCGAACCCGGGCTGTGCACGTGCTAGGCAAGTGCTCTACCGCTGAGCCACAACCCCAGCCCCTAAATGCCATAATTTCATTCTTGTTTATGACCAAATAATATTACATTGTGTATATGTACCACATTTTCTTTATCTATTCATCTGTTGTAGGGCACCTAGGTTAGTTCCATAGCTTAGCAATTGTGAATTGAGCTGCTATAAACATTGATGTGGCCACATCACTATAGTATGCTGATTTTAAGTCCTTTGGATATATGCTGAGGAGTAGGATAACTGGTGGTTCCATTCCAGGTTTTCTGAGGAATCTCCATGCTGCTTTCCAGAATTTTAAATTGCTAACAAGAAATACTCAAAGGCTATCAGAGTCATGTCAAAAGGACATAGAAGTGAACTTGAAGAAGAAACTCCTGTAGGCCACATTACTTGCCCTAAAGAGTAAGATGTATTCTTATTTTAAATCAAAAAGAAAATCCAGGTCTGGAAGTATATCCATGGTAGAGCACTTGCTTAACATGCACAAGGCCATGGGTTCCTTCCCCAGCACCAAGGAAGAAATGAAATCCAAAACAAACTTGCAGAATGATGACATGATCTGTTCCCCAGTGGAACTGCTGAATTATTTTCTTAAAACAACTATTCAGAACCTATAGAAATGGTCCAAACGAAAAATAGCAAACAAAGAAACATCTATTCAAGAAAATCTTTAAAATTTTAGTGAGAAAAGCAAGTGTCTGTGGCCACTAAAAATATTTTTTAAAAATTGGGTGTGATAATGCATGCCTGTAATCCCAGCAACTCAGGAAGCAGATGCAGGAGGATTGCAAGTTTGAGACCAGCCTGGGCAACATTGTGAGACCCTGTCTCAAAATAAAAATAGACACACAGCACACATTTGTGTATACAGATAAACACACTTGTAATCATTAATGAAATTGCAATGTTACATTAAAAAATATTCACTTAATGCAAAAAAAAAAAAAGCTACAAAGAATAAAAGTAAAAGACATAAGCCATAGGAAACAAAAAGTAAAACACAACTCCAGCTATATCAGGGTATCTAATCAAAGGGTATAGTGGATTGACAAAAACATAATCCAATTGTGTGTTATGGGAGAGAGACAACTTTAGATTCAGTGACATAAATAGGTTGAAAGTAATAGGATAAGAAAAGATACAAATGCAAACAACAACCACCAACAAAGCTGGAGTGACTAATATTGAACAAAGCAAGACTTCAAACAAAAAATGCAGTTCATGTCAGGGGAACATTTTGTAATGACTAAGAAATTATTATAATAACAAATTATTAGAATCAGAAATGAATGAACATTACTACCAACCTTAAAAGATTATAAAGGAAAACTATGAGCACTTATATGCCAACATATTTGATAAACCAGTCCTATTGAATTAGGGCCCACTCTAATGGTCTTACTTTAACTTAACTCTTCAAGATCCTGTCTTCAAATACAGTTATTTTCTATGGTACTGAGTGTTAAAACTTCAACACATGAATTTGAAGGGGACAGAATTCAGACTATAACAACTCCACCTTCGGTATTTGCTAGAAGAACTAGACAGAAGATGAACAGGAAATAGAAAACTTGAACTTTATAACCTGCTAAACATAATAGGCATCAATGGAACACTGTACCCAACAATAACATAATGTACAGTCTTTTAAAGTACCCATTTTCCTTGTTAGACCATAAAACCAACCTCAATAAATTCAAGGATACAACTAATAGAAAATATGGTGTCTGACCATAGTAGAAGTAGAAATCCATAACAGAAAAATGGGAAACATATAAATATATAAAAAATAAACAATATATGTCTTAATAATCAATGAGTCAAGAAAATCAGAAAAATCAGGAAATCAAAAAATACTTGAAGATGCATGAAAATGAAGATGCAGCACATAAAACTTATGAAATGCAGGGTAATTTGTAGCTGAATGTGCCTATATTAAGAAAGAAGAATCATCTCAAATCTATAATCTTAACCTTCAACCTTAAGACAGTAGAAAGAGGAAGAGCAAGTTAAACCTAAAGCAAGCAGAAGGAAGGGAATGATAAAGATTGGAGTGGAAATTTAAGTAGACAATAGAAAACCCAATAAAGAAAATTAATCAGCCGGGCGCAGTGGCGCACGCCTGTAATCCCAGCACTTTGGGAGGCTGAGGCAGGAGGATCGTGAGTTCAAAGCCAGCCTCAGCAATGGTGAGGCACTTAGCAACTCAGTGAGACCCTGTCTCTAATAAAATACAAAAAAGGGCTGGGGATGTGACCCAGTGGTCGAGTCCCGGTACCAAAAAAAAAGAAAAAAGAAAATTAATCAAACTTAAATCTTATTCTTTGAAAAAGATAAACAAAATAGACAAAATTTTAGCCATATTGACCAAGACAAATTATTAGAATCAGAAATGAGTGAACATTACTACCAACCTTTAAAAACGTTATAAAGGAAAACTATGAGCACTTATATGCCAACATATTTGATAAGCCAGATGAAATGGAAAATTCCAAGAAACATAACACTTAGGAAAAAATAGACAATCTGAATATACCTTTAACATGTAAAGAGATTCAGTGATGAGTCCCAAACTACCCAAAAACAAAAGCCCTGATGCAGATGTCTTTATTGCTGAATTCTGCATAACAGTTAAAGAATTAATGCCAATTCTATATAAACTCTCCAAGAAACAGAAAAGGAGATAATACCTCTTATCTCATTTGATGATGATAATGCTATCCTAATGCCAAAACCAGACATTGTGTTGTAAGAAAACAAAACTACAGAGCAAGATCTTATATTATGATTATGAATGGAAAAAATCAACAAACTGAATCCATCATCATATAAAAAGACTTATTTACCATACTGAAGTGGAACTTATTCCAGGGATGCAAAGATATATATATTCCCCGCCCCCCCTCTAGTTCTGGGAATTGAATCCAGGGGTACTTAGCCACTGAGTCACATTCCCATCCCTTCTTTATTTTTTATTTTGAGACAGGGTCTTACTGAGTTGCTTAGGGCCTCACTAAGCTGCTGAGGCTGCCTTTGAACTTGGGATCCTCCTACCTCAGCCTCCTGAGCCACTGAGATTACAGGTGTGTGCCCACCATGTCTGGCATAAAGATAATTTAACATCTGATAATTAATGAAATTCATCATATCACTAGAATAAAAAGCAAATTACATGGTAATCTCATTAGACACAAAAAACACTATACAAAACCCAACACTGTTTCATGACAAAAAGCACTCAACATACTAGGAATGGTAATGAGCTGCTTATGCCTCACAGAATGCATTGAAGAAACCGCCAGTTTATATCATATTTAATGGGTGAAAGATCCAACACTTTGTCCTTTGTAATGTTAGAAACAAGACAAAATTGTCTCTTATTGCCACTTCTATTAAATGTTGTATTGGAAGTTCTAGCCAGTAGCCAAGAAAATAAATGAAAAGTATCAAGATTTTCAAGAAAGAGGCAAAATTATCTCTACTCACAGATTATATGATCTAGTATTGATTATCAAAGATTCCATTAAAATGCCACTTTTTTCCCCCAAATATTTATTTATTTGCCTTAGTTGTACACAATGCCTTTATTTTTATGTGGTGCTGAGGATCAAACCCAGGCCGCGCACGTGCTAGGCAAGCACTCTACCCCTGAGCCACAACCCCAGCCCAAAATGCCACTTTTGATGTAGTAATTAGCATAGTTGCAGGATATAAGATCAATACAAAGAGGTCAGTCATTTGTGTTCCTATATGTTTTTTTATTTTTTGGTCCCAGTGATTGAACCCAGGAGCGCTTAATCACTGAGCCACATCCATAGTCCTTTTTATTTTAAGACAGAGTCTCACCAAGTTGCTTAGGGCCTTTCTGAGACTGGCTTTAAAATTGAGATCCTCCTGACTCAGCCTCCCAACCTGCTGGGATTATAGGTGTGTACCACCACACCTGTAATGAAACAAAAGAATTATAAATAAAACAAACTCTGTACTTTGTCCTTTGTAATGTTAGAAACAAGACAAAAATTGTCTCTACAGAGCCCACTGTTGGAAAAAAAATTAATGAACTAAGTAAATGGGAAAAAACATCCCATGTTTGTAGAGCAGGAGACTTAACATTGTTTAGATAGCAGTATTCCCCAAACTGATCTACAGATTCACTTGCAGTTCCTATGAGAATCCCAGCTGACTTCCTTAATGAAATTGGCTTGCTTATTCTAAAATTCACATGGAATTATAAGCGAATTCAGAGCAGCCAAAAGGATCCTGTAAAAGAAAAAACAAAATAGTATGACTCATGTTTCCCTGTGTTAAAACTTACTACAAAGCAGTTGTAACCAAAGGCACTTTGGCATAAATATAAACACACATAGGTCAATGCAATAGAATTGAGGGTACAAATATAACACCCACCTTTGTTTTTGATACTGGGGATTGAACCTGGGGGTACTTTACCACTGAATTACACCCCCAACCCTTTTTATTTTTTATTATGAGACAAGAGTCCAGGCTGGCCTTGATCTTGCAGTCCTTCTGCCTCAGCATCTAGAATTGGTGAAATTATAAACCCCTCATCTAGGGGTAACTGATATTTAACAAGGGTGCCAATGGGGAAAGAATGGTTTTTTCATCAAATGTGTTCTACATAGATGGACAGTGTGTAAAAGGATTAAGTTGGATCTCAACTTGCACCGTATACAAAAATTAAATTTGAGATGAATCAATGCATAAGCTAAAACTATAAGACTGAGAGGAAAACATAGGGCTAAATCTTCATAACCTTGAATTTTGGAACTTTTTTACATTAAAAACCACAAGCAATAAAAGAACTGGAACTTCATCAAAATGAAAAGCTTTGTTCTCCAAAGGATGTTATCAAGAAAGAAAGAAGACCATCCACAAAATTGGAGAAAATGTTTGCAAATCATATACTATGTCTATGTTCATGAGGGATACTGATGGTGTCCAATTCTTTTCCCTTTTTTTTTTTTTTTTGTTGTTGGTGGTGGTGGTGGTGGTGATTTGTTTTTTGTTGTTGTTGTTTTATTGTACTTGTCTAATTTGGTATCAAGGTAATTTTTGCCCCAAAACATCGAAGTGAAAATTATTGCCTCACACCTCTTCTGTTTTCTGGGAGATTGTTAAATTATTGTTAATTTTTGTTTAATATTTGATGTAATTCTCCATTGAAATATTCTAGGCCAGATATTTCCTTTTAAGAAGATTTTAAATTATAGATTCAGTTTTTTAAAAAAAATAGTTTTCAGGAGTGTTCAGGTTGACTGTTTCACCCTGGTTGAGTTTGGGTGGTATTGGATCATTTGTTGTTAATTGTCCAATTTACAAGTACAAAAATGTTTGTGGTATTCCCTTAGCCTTTTAATGGCTACAGAACCTTTAATAATATTCCCTTTTTCATCTCTAATAGTAGTATGTAAGCCTTCTCTATTTTTATCTTTGTTAGCCTGTCAAGAGGTTTATCTGTTTTATTTATTTATTCAGTTTGGTACCAGGGGTTGAACCCAGAGGCACTTTACTACTTAGCCACATCCCTATCCCCTTTTAAATTGTTTTGAGATGGTCTCACTAAGTTGCTTAGGGCCTCACTAAGTTGCTGAGGCTGGCTTTGAACTTGTGATCCTCTTGTCTCAGCCTCCTGAACCACTGGATTATAGGCCTGTGCCACCACACCTGGCTTATTTTTTTTTTAATATTTATTTATTTGCTTTTAGTTGTACACAATGCATTTTTATGTGGTGCTGAGGTTTGAACCCGGGCCGTGCACGTGCTAGGCAAGCGCTCTACCACTGAGCCACAACCCCAGCCCCTGGCTTATTGGTTTTTTTTTTTTTTTTTTTTTTTTGTACCGGGGATTGAACTCAGGGGCACTCGACCACTGGGCCACATCCCCAGCCCTTTTTTGTATTTTATTAGAGACAGGGTCTCACTGAGTTGCTAAGTGCCTTGCCATTGCTGAGGCTGGCTTTGAACTTGGCGATCCTCCTGCCTCCCAAGTGCTGGGATTACAGACGTGCCTCCACCGCACCTGGCTCTATTGTTGTTATCTTTTTTTTTTTTTTTTTTTTTTATTATTTATTTGCTTTAGTTGTACACAATGCCTTTATTTTTACGTGGTTCTGGGGATCGAACCCGGGCCGCACACGTGCTAGGCGAGCGCTCTACCGCTGAGCCACAACCCCAGCCCCTATTGTTGTTATCTTAAACCAGCTTTTTATGTCATGATTTTTCTGTATTGTTTTTCTGTTTTCTTACTCAATAATCATTTATTTGCATAACCAATCTTTGTTTTTGGAATTTTCCTTCCTCAAATTGGGACTCCTGGTCAAAGCGATGAATGTTTTTTTATAGGGTTTTTTGGTACCATTTGTCCATAATTTTTTGTTTTTATTTCTTGTTTATTTGTACCAGGTAATATAATACTTTTTATATGGTCTAAAATTCAAATGGTGTAAGAGGGTTTGTGTTCAAAAGTATTCCTTGTACTCATGCTCAAGTTCTCCCCATTCCTCTGCTCAGAACCAGCTAGCTTTGTCTGTTTCTTGGCTCATCTTTCAAAGCTATTCCCATATGGCTTTCTAAAAAACTTGTATGACAAAGTATTTTATAATTATATCTGTTTAGAACAGTTTCTGTTTCCTCCCCCCTGCCATAGGGCAAGTCATGTTCAAAATGAAGCTTGAAAGATAAAGAGAATTTTTAATAAACACAAAAGGATAACAGTGGAAGACTCTAATATGGGGATTGTCAAACTACTATTTTTGTGAATAGTTTTATTAGAACACAGCCTTGCTCATTCATTTATGTATTGTCTATGGGTGCTTTCATGCTATAGTTGCAAAGCTGAGAAATGAGAACAGACCACATAGCCTGCAAAACCTAAAATATTTACTATTTTGCTATTTTTAGAAAGTTTGCTGATCCCTGTAGGTAGGAAAGCATTATTGGTAACTGTTGGAGAAATGAAAATGAAATATTCATTATAGTGGGGGGCACTCATTAATAGAGAATGGCTAAAGAGAAAGTCTTAAAGCAATACAATGGGGAGACCATTATCATGGAGACCAGGCAAAGGGCCATTCCAGGCTAGACAGTAGTAGTTCAGTGGAACAGAAGTGGCTTATCCTAAACCATGTTTTTCTAATCTTTCCCTCTCTAGCCAAAAAGGATCAGGAAGGTGGAGAAGAAAAGAAATCTGTACAAAAGAAAAAAGTAAAAGAGTTAAAGGTATTGGATTCAAAGACGGCCCAGAATCTCTGTGAGTAACTCTGATCCCAACTATTTGAAATGTGAAGAATTATTCTAAGAACTTAATTCTCTTGAGTTTAAGGTCTCTCAATATGATATGCCTATTTCTTGAGTTCCTGCTGTATGCCAGGCATTGAATTTCCCATACTCCATTTAATCCCATTGGCACCACTGCAAGATTGATAAATATATGGTTTTATGTCAAGGAAACAGGCTAAGACTTTTAGGAATTTGCCTTGTCATAGAGCTAATAAGAACTATGAGGGTCTGAGATTTGAACCTCAGTCTCGTTTCAAGTCCTTATTCTTTCCATTGTATATCCACACAAAATCTACCACAAATGTTCTAGCAACATTACATTTTAGCCGGGCGCGGTGGCGCACGCCTGTAATCCCAGCACTTTGGGAGGCTGAGGCAGGAGGATCGCGAGTTCAAAGCCAGCCTCAGCAATGGCGAGGCACTTAGCAACTCAGTGAGACCCTGTCTCTAAATAAAATACAAAAAAAAAGGGCTGGGGATGTGACCCAGAGGACGAGTGCCCCTGAGTTCAATCCCTGGTACCAAAAAAAAAAAAAAAACATTACATTTTATTTTTCCTATTGCTGATAAGGAATGCAGGTATTAGCTTGACTTCAGTTAAATCTAAAATTACTTTATAATTTAGAATAAATGAGGTAAATCTTATTCTTAGAGTAGGATCAGAAACTCAAGAGAGTTCTGAACTCCAAGAACTTCAAGTTCTTCTGTTCTGAACCTGCCACCTATACTCAAAACTCCGAATGGTGGAAATTTTTCAGATCAGAAATTTCTCACCAGGCATGGTGGTACATGCCCATAATCCAGCTCAGGAGGCTAAAGCAGGAAGATCGCAAGTTCAAAGCCAGCCTCAGCAAACAGAGAGATTCTGTCTCAAAATTTAAAAGGGGGTGGGGATTGGGGCAGGGCTAGGGATGTGGCTTAGTAGTTAGTGCCTCTAAGTTCAATCCCTGGTACCAAAAAGAAAAAAGAAAAAAAGGAAAAGAAATTTCTCTGCAAAGTTGATCTAGGTAATACTTAACCTGACTTTCAGAATGAGTGGGGTTTTGTTTGTTTATTCATTTCAACTGTTGATCTGCCTACTTTACTCTAATATAGATTTAAATTTTTGTTCAACAAATATTTGAGAGTCTGCTATGTGATAGTCTCTATTAGGCATATAATAAGCTTGTGTTCCAGAGATAAAAGGTTGTATATTCCATAAAACTCAGTCTTCTAAAGATGGAAAGGCAAACAATAACAATAGCATAAATCGATAAATGCTATGATAGAAGTATGCTAAAGTGCTTATGAGAGCACTAGGAAAGGGGATATCCAAATCAAGTTGGGGGAGTACTGGAGGGGACAAATCCTCTCAAGGAGGTACCACTTAAATTGAGTTGAAAGAAATATTAAGAAGGGTGACGGAATGGCTTGTTTCAGGAGAGGGATCAGCCTATGTGAAGGCACATTGGCATGAGATAACATTGAGTTCAAGAACTGCAAGTAGTTGAGTTTACCTGTGTAAAGCTGTGGAAGTTATTGAAGAGGTTTTAATCAGGAAAATGAGTGTTACAACCTTATGTAATTTTTAGGAAGGCCGCTTTGGCAGTGTTTTTGTTGTTGTTGTTTGTTTGTTGTTGTTGTTTTTTCCAGGCTGAATTGCTGGGTAGGAAAAGACGAGGCAGAGAGATGAGTTTATGTTATTGCTTTAAACTAGGTGAGAGGTGATCAGGGCCTGAAAATAAGATAGTGGGAATAAAAAAGAAGGCACAGGATAGTAAGAAGACAGAATTAATGGAACTTAATGATTGACAGAGGCTATAAAGATGGTGTTTTCTTGACTTAGATCATTCTATGGAAAGTGTTACCATTTACTGAAATAGGCTGATTCACCAAGAACAGATTTTCTTTTGGGGGAGGAGCACCGGCTAGTGGATGTAGTGAGATGTGGCAGAGTGGAATCTTTATATAGAGTACAGTCTCAGTGTTATCTTTTCATTTGCTTTGTGAAGACAGAATAAGTGAAATTTGTGAAAAGACAATTATATTTTCAGAATGCTTTATAAAGTGAAAGAGAATTTGGTAGAGAGGAACACTGGGTCGGGAAAGATTTTTTTCCCTGCAAAATAGGAGAGACTTGACTGTGTACATGTGCTGAAGGAAAATGACTTTAGGGTCACCTCTTCTGTGGAAGCTTGAGGAAAGGATGCGTACGTGAAGATAGAGTCCTGGGCATCCACTAAAATAGAGTGGGGTGAAATATTTTGATGTATGTAGACAGAATAGATCAAAGACTTCCTGTGTGAGCAAAGGCAGGGAAAATCATAATGTTTGTGGAATGTGATGCATTATGGCTGGTATGTGACATAAATGTGGAGAATGATGAGAGAATGCTTAGACACTGAACTTGGGAGCTTGGGTTTTAACTGTATGGGCAGAGTGACTTTCAAAGAGCCTTTTTGGAAAGATTGTACGGCATACGCTTGCAGAATGGGTTAGAAGGGAGAAGAGACTGAGAACATGTCTTATCTCACTTTCTGGCAGCAATCTTTTTGGGTTCCTTCCGCATGCCCTATCAAGAGATTAAGAATGTCATCCTGGAGGTGAATGAGGCTGTTCTTACGGAATCTATGATCCAGGTAAGGAGCAAGGTTGTCTTATAGGAGCTGGCTCTTCTGCATAATTGGACATCAGCCTCACCTCCTCCCTGCTTAGCTGAGGAAACTCCTCCTCTAGCATCATTGACTTTAAGTGCTTTTAGCTTTGGAGAAGCTGCCATTTTTCTGGTGGTCAACTTATTTTGGCATATTTATCAGAAGTCCTGCCATTTTGCTAGCTTCTCCCAACCTCCTACAGCCCCATGTTTCCTTTTGTAGTGGTCCTTGGGCAGAGTGTGGGACTGACAAAAGAATAAGTCATTTAGATTCAAGTTGTCAAGTGATTCCCCTCACAGAGACATCCCTTGTCTCTTTCAGAACCTCATTAAGCAGATGCCAGAGCCAGAGCAGTTAAAAATGCTCTCTGAATTGAAGGATGAGTATGATGATCTGGCGGAGTCAGAGCAGTTTGGTGTGGTGGTAAGTGAGGCCTGGGGCATTCTGCTCTTCTCCCATTCCTTTATTCCCCTTTGATCTAGAGAATAGCCTAGACCCTTGCTGTTGCCTGTTTTGAACCTATTTTTCATTCTCTCCTCTCTCTATTCTGGAACTCCTCCTCCCAGAGGAGGCTTTGCCTCTTTTTCTGACTTCTCTGTTTGTATTAGCTATAATGAAATGGCTGTCTTTCCCACTAGATGGGCACAGTGCCCCGTCTGCGGCCTCGCCTTAATGCCATCCTCTTCAAGCTGCAATTCAGTGAGCAAGTGGAGAATATCAAGCCAGAGATTGTTTCTGTCACTGCCGCATGTGAGGAGTTACGCAAGAGTGAGAGCTTCTCTAGCCTCCTGGAGATAACCCTCCTTGTTGGAAACTACATGAATGCTGGCTCCAGGAATGCTGGAGCTTTTGGCTTCAATATCAGCTTCCTCTGCAAGGTAAGTCATGGGTTAGAGCAGGACAACAGAGGGAGGGCCACAGGCCTCTGTGGAGCCCAGTGTTGGATTGAAGTAGTCTTGGGCAAGTCAATACTAACAATTTCTCCTCTCACTCCCAGCTTCGAGACACGAAGTCCACAGATCAGAAGATGACATTGTTGCACTTCTTGGCTGAGTTGTGTGAGAATGACTATCCTGATGTTCTCAAGTTCCCAGATGAGCTTGCCCATGTGGAGAAAGCCAGCCGAGGTGAAACAGATTGGGGCAAAGCCAAAAGGTGGTTCCAAGCCCCAGCAGTCTGCTGGGGGAGAAAAATAAGACACAGTCTAGATTTTGAATCGTTTTCAGTACAGACTATTTTAAATGGGAATTGGGGAAGGTTTAGAGATGGTGTCTAAACCATAAGGGAGGAGCATAGGTTGAAGAGAGGTCTCCGTGTATAAAAAATGGAAGCACTCTTTCCCTTTCTGGGGAAACACAAATATCAAAAACAACAGGAAAGGCAGGGGTTTTCAGTCTAGGTCCATATTTGTTGTCATTCAGAAAGCAGACTGGATTAACAAACCTCATGCTTCACTCTCCTGGGAGTAGGTAAAGCATTCATTAAAAATGGGACAGAATTCTGCCCTGCTTCTATATTTTTACATGTCTCCCTCTTCCCAAACCCGGTTTTCTAAAATAAATAAAACCTAGATCTCAGAGGATTTTGTAGATTCTTTTTAAATTAAATGAAGTCTGCCTTCTGTTCTTAGTACCGTACACCTTGTGGAGGCTGGAAGACCAATTATCAAATAATTGTGGTCTTGATGCAAAGAGAAAAACTTAAATGTGTGAAATAACTAGAGGAAGAGTACATAGAGAACAAAAATAATTAAGTACCAGAATGTGCCAATAGGAAAGGTGAAAGCTAAGGGGTCTTGAGGCTGAAATTACTAACAAGCTCTTGCTGTCTTTTTGTTTCCTGTAGTTTCTGCTGAAAACTTGCAAAAGAACCTAGATCAGATGAAGAAACAGATTTCTGATGTTGAACGTGATGTTCAGAATTTCCCAGCTGCCACAGATGAAAAAGATAAGTTTGTTGAAAAAATGACTATATCCTTTCCTGAAAGGAAAAAGTTGCTCCCTAGGAAGGGATTAAAAAAAAAAAAAAAAAAAAAAAAAAAACTTCTCCAAGGGGACAACATGATAAATGTGGCTGCATTCAATTTTTCTCTCTTAAAAAAAAAAATTTTTTTTGGCCTGGCGTGGTGGTGCATGCCTATAATCCCAGAGGCTCAGGAGGCTGAGGCAGGAGGACCACAAGTTCAAAGCCAACCTCAGGCCAAGCGCAGTGGCACATGCCTGTAATCCCAGTGGCTTGGGAGGCTGAGGCAGGAGGATTGTGAGGTCAGAGCCAGCCTCGGCAACAGCGAGGCACTGAGCAAATCAGTGAGAACCTGTCTCTAAATTAAAACACAGAATAGGGCTGGGGATGTGGCTCAGTGGTTGAGTGACCCTGAGTTCCCCAGTACCCAAAAAAAACCAGCCTCAGCAACTTAGCAAGGACCTGTGGTACTTAGCGAGATCCTGTCTCAAAATAAAAAAGGCTAGGGATGTGGCTCGGTGGTTAAGCACCCCTGGGTTCAATCCCTGGTACAAAAAAAAAATATATATATATATACATATATATATATATATAAAAAAAAATATATATATGTATATATATACACACACACACACATATATATAGATAGATAGAGAGAGAGTTAAGTATATAGTTCTTGAAAGCATTCTCATTGTGGAAGTGAAAGCAAACCATTGCTATAGAATTTCTTTCTGATTTACACCTTATGAATTTATTTTAAACAAAAACTATGTTGTATTGCTTTTTGTGTATAATGTGCATAATTGTCTTTGCCACGTTTCCACAGTAGTATATGCAAAACAGCCTCTTTTTAAATTACCACCTCCTATTCTATAGGTGTACCGAAGTTTATGATTTACCATTCTTCTCTTTGGATATTTAGTTGTTTCTCGTTTTTCGCTGTCATAAACCATGCTGTGTTGAACATCCTTATGCGTGCCAGTATGCATCTTCTAGTAATTCTCTGGGCTAGAGGAGAGGGTCTGCTTATTGGTCTTGGTCCTTTACTCCTTGGCTGCACAGCTTTGTAAAGGATGCACAGGAACAGTATAACAAGCTGCGGATGATGCATTCTAACATGGAGACTCTCTATAAGGAGCTGGGCGACTATTTCATCTTTGACCCCAAAAAGTTGTCTGTGGAAGAATTCTTCATGGATCTGCACAACTTCAGAAATATGTTTGTGGTGAGCAAGGGCTATGTGCTGACTTTACATAGGGTTCATGTTGGTTGGTGCTTTGTATACATATGTTTGAATCCCCCTGCCCTGCAGCAAGCAGTTAAGGAAAACCAGAAACGACGGGAGACAGAAGAAAAGATGCGGCGAGCAAAACTAGCCAAGGAGAAGGCAGAGAAGGAGCGACTGGAGAAGCAGCAGAAGAGAGAGCAACTCATAGACATGAATGCAGGTAAGAAGCACAGAAGGGCTGATGGGTTGAGAGAGCAACATTTAGAAGGCTATTCTATCTAGAATTTAGAGGCAAGAGAGAATAGCTCAAGACTGAGCTTAACTTCCAGCAAATAACTGTTAGCAACCTCTTCCTCGTAGTTCCTGATGCTAGACTTTAACCCCAGTTCAGTTATGTGTACATTCCAGTTTTCTATGCGAAAATTTCTGACTCCCCTTTGCTGGTTCTTGCATTATGTCTCATCTCCCCAGTGATTTTAGTATTGCTGTTACACATATGCATTCCTTTTGCTCACCCAAAGCTTCCTCTGGCTTGTTCTTATTCCCTCCACTTAATCTTTTGGGTTTTTTCCCCAAAATATTTTCCTGAGTCTCCCTACATTTTTCTAATTGTGGCTGTCCTCCCTTTCTGCTTATTTTACTAAGTATTGTGTCGCTATGATATATCATAAATGGATTGAACTTCTGGAAGAGGGCAGGAATCTGGCTACCCTTTTCTTTCTGCAGCAGAATCTCTATTTCACGACCAGAACCATGTCTTTGTTGAAACATATGGTCTCAATTACTGGCCCTGTTTCCTGTCTCTGCTTCTTTCCTGCTGTGGATTCCCTACCCCCTTCCCCCATGGGCAGCAGAAATACAGCAAATACAGCATATGTTGTTCATGGCACTGAGCTGAACCTGAGGGGCCATGAGCATTCTGGAAATGAAGTGGTCCTCAGGTCTGCCAAGTCTGAAGAATCCGAGTGCTTTACTGAGCACAAGCAGTAAAGACTACTCTAACATCTCTCACTTCCAGAGATTTTCCTTTATATTTTTCTGGAAAGCAATTTCCTTGCCCTTACCTCGGATGTATATAAGCCACAAACTGCTCCAGTAAATGCTATTTTAGGACACAGGAGTATCCTTCACCTTCTTTCCCATTCTCCCTGAACCTCCTGGGTTTTTTCCCCTAGGAACTGGTTAGGGCAAAATGGGGGAAGGTGGAGTCCAGACAGGATGAGAGTTGCTCTGGGCCAACAGGTGGCGTAGTGGACCTTGCCCTGTTTCTAGTACCTGGGTCAAGCAAATGAGGTTGGAATGTAGGTCAATTGCACTGCTGATGTTCAGACAGCAGATGGCGCTGGGAGCAGTGCGCCCTAGTCTTGGAGCTGGCAGCCAACCCCACTCCTTGGGATTTCACAGTTTTAGATTTCACTATCCTGAGCTGTTGCCATGGAAACTGAGCCTGGCCGGAACAAGGATTCTACATTAACTCTTTGTATTCCAGCCAAGCTGCTCCTCTTAGATGTAGGGCTGGATTCAGGAAGAAACAGCCACTGGAGGCAGTACTTAAATGAAATATGCTCTTGATCAGTGGTCTCTCTTCATTTAGACTTGCTTTGAAACCTGAACCAGACTCTCCATGAGATGAGATGTTTGTGTAAATTGGAGTGAAACACATTAGGGTAGAGCTGGAGTGATATAATTGTCTATTAATTTCACTATTGCTGTCTCTGTACTTACCCTGCTCTTGAAGTTGGGCAATTTGGTAATTCTGTGTGCCAGTTCTGATTAGTGGGGGAGAATGGAAATGAAGTGGTCCTCAGGTCTGCCAAGTCTGAAGAATCCGAGTGCTTTACCGCAGGGAAATATCCCAGGGTTTGCAAGCAATGAAATCTTTTGTTTTGCCATTTTTAAACAGACACAAGTAAACACAGGCCTGTGAGAGTTGAGGTGGAGCCTTCCTTGTTTGTTCTGAACTTTTAGCCACTACAAAAGAGGGGAATCCAAGCAGTAGCCATGCATTTCATGTGGAACTTAACATTTGCCATGCTGCTCTGGTTGAAGAGTTTTATATCTCTATCTTTGTTCATGACAGAGGGTGATGAGACAGGTGTGATGGATAGTCTGCTAGAAGCCCTGCAATCAGGTGCAGCATTCCGACGGAAGAGAGGACCCCGTCAGGGTAAGTAAAGAAAATGGAACCCAGCCTGGGTGTTGAAGGGGGTAAGACCTTTACGTTTAAGGTCAAGATAGTCTTGGGCTAAAGAGCAGATGTGATGCTGTATGGGTTTAGGAATTTCCCAACACCCCAGCATTGAGAGTGGGTTATCTAGTGCTCTTCCTCCCACATTAGAAAGTACTAATGTCAGAGAGACTGACAGCAAATCAATTACATTTGACTATTCTTGCATTTCTCCCATTCTTGAAGCAGAAATTTGGGAAAAGGGCACCATGCTTCAGGACACAGGGATTTGAGTGAGCATTTGTGTATATGAAAAATAATTGACCTATGGGCTGGGTTATAGCTAAATGGTAGAGTGTTTGCCTAGCATGTGCAAGGCCATGGGTGTAGTCCCTAGCACTGCAAAAAAAAAAATTTTTTTACCTTAATACAAAACTACATTTGATATGGATTAAAATACAAAGAAAAAATAAGTCAGAGTTCTTATTCTCAACTTCACAAGAAGACAGCAAAAGAACTAATATAGCAAGTATAACATCCTATAAAGCTGGGCTTGGTTGCGCACGCCTGTAATCCCAGCACTTGGGAGGCTGAGGCAGGAGGATCATGAGTTCAAAGCCAGCCTCAGCAGTGGCAAGGCACTTAGCAACTCAGTGAGACCCTGTCTCTAATAAAATACAAAAAAGGGCTGGGGATGTGGCCCAGTGGTCAAGTGCCCCTGAGTTCAATCCCCAGTACCAAAAAAAAAATTAACATCCTATAGTGGGAAAGTGAGGCATCATTGATTGTCCTCACTTATAAGAATATAGAGGACCATCCCAACTGAACGATTACCCTGTATCTAGGAACTGCCTTTTCCTTGGGTGCAGTTAGGATCTGCTTTCCTTCCACACTCGTGCAACCTCCTCTCCCATGTAAAAGGTTTAAATGTATTACGCTGAGCCAGATCCTATAAAAAGAATTATATAGATGGAAGGTATATAGATGGAAGGACAAATGATTCAGTCATTAGTCTGGTGAAGGAATAATGGATAAGTTTCCCTTGAGGAGACTTTTTTTTTTTTTTTTTTTTTTAATGGTGCTGATGATTGAGCCCAGGGCCTCATGCATGCTAGGCAAATGCTCTACCACTGAGTTATACCCCCCCCCCAACTCCCAAGAGACTAGTTCAAAAGAAAGTATAGCCAAGACTACCCCTCATGTGGGATTGATCTGCACCTTTATATCTAGTGAAGTCCTTCTGGGGCTAGGAGTGATGACTTCTTTGTCAGGTTGAAGAGTCAGAGTTACAGAAAATGCATCACCAAAGGTTCGTACTTCTAAGGGATTAAAGGTGTGTTCTCTGTTCACTGACTGGTATAGTTTGTAGGCCCATTTGATAGGAGCTTCACTTTTTTATAAAGAGTTGTGTGGATGACTTTGGCCAGTGCTTAACTATTAATATGCTGATGTCTCTAGGCCTTAAGTACCTGTCACAGCCTGAAAAGATGACATAAGGATCAAGGGTACAGAGCATACCAGCTCACATAAACCCATTTTCCTGGCCAGAATGTCTTAGATTACTATGAGTTTTATATGTGATAGCCAGCTACCTGTTTCTACCCAGACTCTGAATACTCTAAGGGAAGTTCTCTTGGAGGGCTCTTTTGTATGACTTTAAAACATTCCATAGGGCTGGGGTTGTGGCTCAGCGGCAGAGCGCTCGCCTCGCACGTGCGCGGCCCGGGTTCGATCCTCAGCACCACGTAAACATAAAATGCATTGCATTGTGTACAACTAAAATAAATAAATAAATATTTAAAAAAAAAAAACATTCCATAAACAGAAGTCATTAGTTATATCTTATCCATTTTATGGCATTCTCTGAGTAAAGACTCTGTAACTGGGAGGAAAAGTGGATATGAAGGGCTTAGAACTCTCTGGGTGTGAACTTTTAGTCCTATGACATTTGGGTAGAGAGTACAGCTAGTAGTACTTTTATGTTTGGTCTTTAGGGGTTTTTTAGCATTATTTCCTACCACTGTATAAGGTGATATGACTTTACATTAAGTATTTTAAGCCTACTAGAAGTTAGAAGTACCTTGCTTCTTATTTACATGTCTTCCTCAACCCTCTCAGCCAAGTGCCTGTCTGTACCAGATTTTGTTGGGGAATTCCCTTTTAAATGTCTTCCTGTGGAACTATACTAGAATCCCAGATGCTTCCTGTACACAAGCAGCCAGGCATCAGTGGCTTCCCTCTGCTGGGGAGGTCCCATTCTCCATTTCTTTCCAAATGGGAAATCAGGACTCAACAGGCAGAGGAAGCAGAGATTTTGTTAGAACCTAACATTTCAGCAGAGGACCTGAATTATTCAAAGTACTGTCTCCCAGTGAAAGAGGGAATAGCAGACTTTTGCTAGGAGTGAAATTGCTAAGAGCCAAAAAAACAGCACTGTCAAGCATATCTGCATCAGATTCCTTTCACAGTGAGGCAGCTGTCCCTATTCAAAGACATTGGCCTTTTCCCTAGAATTTAAAGGAATGTTGAATTCTTCCGGTCTCTGGAGACATGATGAAGTGACGAGAATACAAAGACCCATTGAGGAGTTGGAAGAGGAGGGTTACTATCATAGGACTGGTTCATTAAAAGCAACATGTAAACTGCTATGATCTGCAGGGTGTGGGAGAACAATGGCTTGAGTGTCAAGGGGAAGAATCCATGTGATTATATTACAGCTACTATTTTAGGCTCATGATTGAGTCAGCTTTTGGTCTTAATGACTCAACTTTATTTCCACAACTGAATTGTAGCCTCTTATACACAGGCCATTTGCTCACTGGGATATATGTCAAGGGAAGAAAGAAATTCATTTCTCTCTCCCTTTCATTCCTTCTCCCATTTCCCAGCTTTCCTATAGGCTTCACCTACACCAGTAGAACCTTAGTGCTGGGAAAATTCTGAAGACTCTTTGTGGTTAGAATCTAACCTGCTCATAGGTGAAAGGAATTAGGGCCCAGGTATACATAGCTATCTAATGATAGAGCCTACCTAGATCCATATCCCACTTTTGTGATTCCAAGTCCAGGACTGTTTCCACTAAGCCTGCATGAATGGACAGGAGATGACCATGACCCTCTCTATATGGGCTAGAAATGCTATTTCATATGGTCTAGCATGAAGAGTTGTGGACATGATGAAATTTCTTCAGGGAGTTTTTCTGATGACTACCTGTCTAGAGAAGACTGGTAAGAGTGTTCCTGTACCACCACTAAATTCTCTCCCATCTTTTGTAAAAACAGGACAGGAAGTATAATTAGGAGAGTTTAAGACAATAATGAGTTATTTAGGATGGTAATGATTGCTCCATCTGTCCTAGTTTCCTCTTCCCTAAGGAAGCTTATTAATAAGAGCACTTCCTCTTTAGTAGTAGTTTCGAGCCTGTGTTTTATAAAGGTCTTTTCCCAAATCATTAGCATTTTTCTAATTCAGCTATACTTCTGGTGCCATATGTTTGATTTTGCTGATGTTTTTATCCTAGCTCACCCCTAACTTCTAGGAATCTGACCTAAGAGAGCTTTGACAAGTATCTTAAGATTATTCCTTTGCCCCACAGTCTGTGAGACCATTCTCTTATGAGTTAATAATCCTGCTACATCCCATCCAGTCAAAATAGTGACCTGGTTCTGTGGTTACTTTTTAGTAGTCTTAACAAGTACTCAAGTTTAGAAAAGAAGGGGAGAGGGCTGGGGTTGTGGCTCAGAGCGCTCGCCTAGTATGCTGGGTTCGATCCTCAGCACCATATAAAATTAAATAAATAAAATAAAGGTATTGTGTCTTGTCTTTCTTTTTAAAAGAATGACAAGAAGGGGAGAGATCAGTTTTTCTTGATGTTCAAACTACTTCTTAGTATAATGGTGGCAGTGGAAACCAGAATGCCTAGGTTCTGTTGATTCTGTTGCCAGTTTCAACAAGAGCTTTCCCATCTTCGACCTTAGGCCACGTGATGTCCATCTCTAGTGTACCTTAAAATTTAAAAGGAAAATTTGCTTTTCTCCCTACCCACCATCTGTTCCTGGTTCTTATAAATCTGTAATGCATCAGAAATTCCCTGTGTCTAGAAAAATCCTGAAACACACTGTTACATTAGGTACAAATGTCTTCTTAGTTTAAAGGAAGAAGCCAAATAAAGAAGCAGCTTCCAACTTGCCACACTGGAACTCTTGACTTTGTGTTGCACGGGACAGGTGTCCCCAAAAGCCAGTGTTCTTTTCCCCAAGGTCTAGAATCAGAAGTTATTTCAACCCACAAACTAGACATACACTGGAGTCACACTGGGCATACGCTAGAGAGAGAGAGAAACACACACACATAGTAGCAGTACTGCTGGAGATTGAATTCAAAGAAGCAATATAGTGATCTCAGAACCATCACCTTTCTGGGCATGAGAAGTGGGGTCCTAGAGAAGCGAGTACTTCAGGAAAGAGTGAAAACTTAGATGGTCTGATTTTGCAGAGGAGGAGAGACTGAAAAGGAAGGTGGGAGAAGCATACACAGGTAGACTGCCATAGAATCCAGTGGGCTCCTTTTACTCACCTGTCAGATGGTAACACAACAGTTTGTATTCATAATTCAAATGAGTGCTTGGTAAAACTCCCAGAGTTTAGGTCTCACATCTCAAAATCTGCAGCAAGATAAGCCCTTATGGCTATCAATCAGGGGCTTCACTATTCTTTCTCCTCTTGGTAGATGACCCCTTGTGTTCCTGGGAGGAGGAGGAGGAGGAGGAGGAGAGAAGGTGGAGGTGGAGGTGGAGGTGGAGGTGACCTATAAGTTGGTAATCTGTGGGCATGCTGTGTGCTCCCTGCCTGATGTATGGGTAGCCTCTGCAGGCAGGAAAACAGTGGTTCTGGGTCATGGCTGTGCAGTGAGGCTGACAGGCTTCACCACAGTGAAGACTTGGGCTCTCTGATCTCATTTGGCTTCTGCCTACCTAAAGCTTTTTGCTGCAGAGGAGGCATTTTGTTCCCTGGTTCCTCTGGACTGTTCTTCCTGCTCATGTCCATAGCTGTGCCAGTCCTGCAACTCTCATTTAGGAGCACTAGGCCTTTTCATCCACTCCTGCTTCTGCAAGGCTTAGGCACTGCTTTCTCTGCTTCACTTTCCAGGGTCCCCAGAAAGTCATTTTCTTTCTTTTTTTTCCCCCTTAATTTAATTGAGCTATAATTCACAGAACTAAAATTCACCTTCACTGTATTTTAATATAATCACAAGGTTTTAAAATTGTCACTGCTAATTCCAGAACATTTTCTTCATTTCCAAAAAAGATCCTATACCCATTAACAGTCATTTTTTATTAATACGTAAAATTATATGTATTTAGTGGGTATCTGGATGTTTTGATACATGTACACATGCTGTGTAATGTTCAAATCAGGTTAAATAGTAATCTCAAAACATTTTATTGTCTCTTTATTCTGATTCTCCCCTCCCTAGCCCTTGGCACACATTAATACATTAATCCACTTTCTATGTCTTGGATTTGCCTGGGCTAGACGTTCATAAGGATGGACTGATATATATGGCCTTTTGTATCTGGCTACTTTCACCTTAAGCTAATTAAGCTACTTTATTATGCACAGTCTCTGTGTGCTGCTTCTAGGGCATGGGAAGAAGCAAAACATCATGAGGTGGGCACAATCCCAAGGAGCTGCCTTCCTGTTGAGGATATTGGGGTCATAAGTCTAATAAACAAATATTAGAGTCTTGGGTACAGGTCCTAAAAGTTGACAGAAACACATTGATTGATTGATTCTTCTTCCTGTGTGGGATGACAACTAGAACTTCATAATCCTTTAGGCAGAGATTTTTCATAAGGATCCCATCCTGGCCATCCTTGATCCCAGCCCTTCCTTTTCTGACGTGCCTTTTATCCCTTCCCCACCAACATACACACTCATATTCTCTACCTATCTTGTAGGGCCCTTGAAGAAGTGGGAAAGAGCCAGGCATTTGGTCATTGGTTATTGGAGAAACACATGGGAGTATGGTGTACATGTGATGCCAGTTAGTGGCTGCTGTTTTTTGCAAGAGCCCCCAGCAACCTTCAGCAGACTACCTTCTATTACGAACAGCCCTCCTGGGGCTGACTGAAATGTATTTTGGCCTAGGAGCTTTCTGTGGACTGCAAAGAAAAAAAAAATACTCTCTACCAAGCTTTAGCCTATTTAATTCCAACAACCCTATCATAAGAATATAAACTTTGAGTACGTTATCTCTCTTTAAGTATGACACACCAACATTTAAACCCAGTTCCTTCCCTCAAGCCCTACTCAAACCTTAGTACTATGATCACACAAGGAAGCAAGGGCAAGGTATGCACTCTCTTATATTTTTGCAACCCAAAGATATATCCCATAGGCTGCATCTCTGCCCCTCCTTCTTCAAAGTAAGGGTCTTTGTGAACCAGAAAAGACAGCCATGTTTGCATGGCTTCTGGCTGAATGTCTGCTATAGAGTTTGAAAGAGATTTGAAACGAGGCCTTCCATAGACAGCATCTCTCATGTCTTCTCTTGCAGCCAACAGGAAGGCTGGGTGTGCAGTCACATCTCTGCTAGCTTCAGAGCTGACCAAGGATGATGCTATGACTTCAGTTCCTATGAAGGTAGCCAAGAACAGTGAAGGAGTCCCCACAATCCTTGAGGAAGCCAAGGAGTTGGTTGGCCGCGCAAGTTAAACTGGGTCCCTGGGCCATGGCAGCTCCTAAATGGAGCCGGATTGTCCCGCCCTGCAGCATGTGCCTGAAGGGTCTAGGGGATCTGGGGCAACTACTTCCACTACCCTGACCCCATCTTTCTCTGGCCTGCTGCTCTCTGAACATCACATACATCTTCAGCTGCCTGGAGACCAGAGGAAAGGGTCATGTGGGAAAGGCCTGAGACCAACTCAGCCAGCCCTGGCTGTTGTATTACCAAAGCAGGGGACACGTTTGCTGCCTTAACCCTGTTTCCTCTGTTACTCAAGAGGGCCTTGTCTTAGACAAAGCCCAGCCTGCTTTCTCAGCCCAACTTTCTAGTGGGTCTTCCCGTAGGTCAAACTTGCTGAATTTGTGCTTTTCTTTTGTGGTTTCTCTGGCCCTGAGAACAGCATGGAGCTTATGAACCTTTGGGCTAGATCCTTCCCTTCATTGCTGTCATCTCTGCTCTTCTCTTCCCCTCCTAGTTATTGTTATTTATTATTAGTGCTGTGGCATTGGGAGCTGCTTCTGAGAAAGCCAGAGCAAATCCCACCCTTACCCCATCTTCCTGGAAAAGGCTTCCCAAAATAAAAAGGATCTGTACCATTCTACTTGTTCCACTGTGGCCCAGGCCTGAGCCTGTGGACAAGTAGCTATGGCATAGTAGCAGTACCGGGTCCACCCCCAGCCCATTGCCATGCCTTTTGCCTTTGCCTTCCTGGACCCTCTGTACCAGCCTCCAGGCTACTGAGCCAGGGTCCCCACCCCCCCTCATTCCTTCTGCAGAGCTTTGATGCATCTCATTTGGAGTATGGGCTACAGTGTGACCATCCCAACACCTCACCCTCTGTCTCCAAGGAAATGGGAGGTGGAGCCTCCTGGCTGAGAAATTGTTTTGCAAAGGATCTATTTTTGTACGAAAAAAAAATTTTTTTAAAGAAAAATAACTTCCTTTCCCCTGTCCCCTCCATAATGTAATAGGGTTTGATGGTAGGTTCAGAGTTCTAGAGCTCCTCCTTACAGGCCACAATCCTAAACATGTCCCTGGACCTCGGCCTCAGTCCTCAAGCCTTCTGGACCTTGAGACTAAGGTAGAACCCCACCACCACCACCACCACTCTGCATCACTTCTGAGGCCAGGAGGAGCTTCTTCTCTGGTTGGGCTGGACCAGGCCCAAGAATAACAGGAGCTCTGAGACCACAGTTTTTATGAATTTAATAGATTATCAAGCCAAATGTACAAATGCTAACTGGACACTGGGAATTGGGCACAGGAGTTACCTGCACATACACCCTGTGCTCCCTTCTGAACAGTGGGCAGACCAAACCGTTTGGTAGCCCCAACCTCAGGAAGCTCAGATTCTCTGGCTTAGGGTGACACTTCTGTCTCCCTTGAGCCCCTTTGAGCTCATCCCAGCTAGGGAGAGAGAATGGTACTTTTAGAGATTGGCCCAAAATTACAGTTAGAGATGGGGGGAGCTAAGGAGATTTGAGGGGGGCTTTGTGGCCAGGAAGGGGGGTTGGGTTGCTAGAGCTTATGTCCAAAGGGGCAAAGGCAGCGCTTCTGGGCTATTTCAGGGAAGACTGGTGCAGGGGTCCTGTTGCTTCCCTAGTCACCTTCTTCCTCTTGCTGGCTGACATCTAGGGTTTTGATTTGACCCTTTCTTTTTTAATCTACTTTTGCTAAGATGAATTTAATAAAAAAGAAATTTAAAAAACAAAAAGGGGAGGGGTACAAAATGCAAACCTGTTTCCCTTGCCTCTTGGGCTTCTGGGATGTCATCACCTCCAGTTTGATGGGTTTGTTTCCAACTGTTAATAAAGCATTGAAACAACACTGCCTTTCAGCCTCCTTTGTGAAGTTCTAAGCTATTTTCTTTTCAGTCCAGTCCAAGCTCCTCCATTCTTCTATCAAGGTGCCCAGGAACAGTGGACTGCCAAGAAAAAAATAATATTCTATACCAAGCTTTAGCCTTTTTAATTCCAACAATCCTTTCATGAGAAAATAAATTTTGAGTAGTTTATCTCTCTTTAAGTATGACACGCCAACACTTAAACCCAATTCACAGCCCTGGTTGACTAAGTCGGTCAGAAAGCTAAAAGTGCCAGATACTGTGCTTGAGCACAGGGCTAGAAATGATTAACACATGAAGTTTTCTGCCCAGCCAGAACTCACCTCAGGGCCATTTACTTTCCATAAAAAAATAAGGAGGTAGGGTGGGAGTTGTGACTCAGTGGTAGCACATGCCTAGTACTCCTGAGGCACTGGGTTCCATCCTCCACACCACCTAAAATTAAATAAAATTGTGTCCATCTACAACTAAAAAAAAATTTTTTTTAAGCTGCCTGTCTGTTCCACACTGCTGCAGTGTGGCTTGGACACCTTTGCTTGAACTCACTTCCAACTCCTCACTTCCCCATGTCCCTCCCCCCCCCCCACATGTCACACAATTTCACAGCAGGACCTGTGCCTCTTTGTGCTGAGCAAATCATCTGACTCCACATTTTTCCTATTCCCAACACTTGCTCTTTTGGTGACCACATTCCAGAGTAGAGAGACTCAGGGTGGGCTGGAAACCAGGAGCCTGCCCAAGCAGAGGTCAGAAGCCCAAGGTCAACCTCCAGATGACTTGCCACTCA
This sequence comes from Tamias sibiricus, assembly GCA_025594165.1. Taxonomy (NCBI): domain Eukaryota; kingdom Metazoa; phylum Chordata; class Mammalia; order Rodentia; family Sciuridae; genus Tamias; species Tamias sibiricus. The sequence continues at coordinate 70,145,171 of CM046662.1, forward strand.
GAGAAATACTTGCTGGAGCACTTAAGTGACCCACACAAAGAAACCTTTCCAGCGTGGAGCAGGCCAGAGACAGACAGGGAGGGGCCTGGAGAGAACCACAAACCATGTTGGGCAGCCCCTGGAACTAGAAATAAAAACCTTTTAAATACCCCCAAGGCCTGGGCAGTTGCCTGCCCCATAAGGCCGAGGTGTAGAGGTGGGCTGTCGGCCCCCTCCTCTTCCTCTTGCCTTCCTCTTCCTCTTCATTCTGGCTCAGAGCTTTATATTCCCACATGCCAATTAGGGGACCAACCACAGCTGTTGTAGCGCTCTGCCAGTCTGCTGCCGTGCCTGGAATAGAACCCAGGCGCCCGGCACCCCGCCCCTCCGCAGCCTGGCTCTGAGAAACAAAACACTTAGCCTGTCTCAACCACAGCGCACACCACCCTTCCTCCCACGCAGGAAGGTTGCCCCCAGGTGCTTCGTTGGAAGGCTTGGTTTCCATGACAACAGACCTGGAGACGTTAGAACTAGTGCCCCTCACCCCCATTCCGCCCGGAGGAAGCCCAAAGACAGCAACCTTGGGCTCAGCTGACCCTCCAGATAACCCTAGTGGGTCTGTGTTTCTGTCCTAACGCCCCTCCGGGTCCCCCCTCCCCTTCTTTCCTGCCGCTGCTGAGGCTGTGGCAACCCCGGAATTCGCTGTGCTGGGAGGAGGCAGGCGGAAGGGGTGGGGAGATGGGAGAGCGGGAGTGAATGGAGAAACATCCAGAGCAAAGAAGGAGGGCAAGCTGGATTTTCGGGCCATCTCATTTCCAGCTCGCCCTTTTAGTCCCCTTGACCCCCGCGAGAAAGGGATGCGTCCTCCAATTTGTTTATCTTTGCGGGTAAGAGGTGAGCGGGAAGGCAAATTCCAGGTGGGAAAATACCGCGGGCTATAGATGGTTTGGGAAGAACCTCCCCCACCGCCCCCGCATTTCCTCCCACTTCCGCGGTGTTCCCAAAACCTCTAAGCAGCAGGGATGGAGGGAGCCGGAGAAAGAGTTAATTTTGGCGGGGAAGGGGCGGGCGAACTAAGCTAACGTCCCCTGCGCCCTCCCAGAGCTGTTTGCCCGGCGCCAACCCTCCCCCGCCCGCGCCGGTTTTCCTCTTCTGCCTGGAGACTGGCGCTCAGAACCTAGCGGAGACAGCCGCAAGCGTACAACTAACTGCACACGGACACACCGCACTCAAACTCCCCACCCCCACGACGGATCCATAAGTCCATCACACACCACGGCACACAGATCTACAAGCACAATTACAGTCCATCGCAGGCAGACACAACGGTATTGCAAGCATGCACAGCCGTATGGTCAGTCCTACACAGACTCGGGAGGCAGCAAACACTCTCTCTCTCCCTCCTTCCCTCTCTTCAGAAACAGACTTTGACCCTCTATGAAAAAATGAATTAAATAAACAAGATGCAAACAATCGTCTCCCGATTCCGCTCTTCCAGCTTTACACCTCTCAGCTCATCACGCGTGCCAGGAGCTCCTACTCTTAAACAGAAACGTTCAATCTTTCAGAAGAAACCTTTTTATTATTTTTTTTCGAAGAAAAAAAGCCATATAAATATTAGAGTATAAAACTTGCGTGAGATACAGGAACAGGGTGGGTGGGAGCTACGTGACTATGCGAAGAGAAGCGCTTATAGAAGGAGTCAGTACCGGGGAGGGGGTCGCCGCAGCGCGTGGACACAGCACAAAACACAGCACGGGCCGCCGCAGGCAGATTCAAGGACAGACGGCTGCGCGCAGCCCACCGCCCGCTGCCCACTCGCCATCACGTAAAAGCACACCGCACTACATACACTAATGGCTATTCTACACCAGCCGAGGGAGGGGGCTCTACACTACTTTTAAGGGCTGGGGTGGGGTTCTTTTGCAGCCGGGCTGGATGAACCCGACCGCTGGGCAGAAGTGGGTGGGCAGAGGAAGGTCTTTGCTGAAGGAGGCACTGGGGGACTTTAACCAGGCTCTGGCCACTAGGGGGGCAGGCTGAGGGCCTGGACAGTGGCCTTCACAGAGAAGAAATGGCACCTGGTAAGGTGAAGAACCTAGGTTTGAGTAGTACAGGGGACCCTGTAGAAAAGCCCCATCTGTCTACTTGGCTCCTGCTGTAGCTCTTTGCCTCCCAACTCAAGAACTAAGAATGGCCTTGCTGGGCTTCCCTTCCTATCGGGGTTCCACTGTCTCTTCCCACCGTGGTTCCTCTGGAGTACCCAGCACCCACAGAGGCCCCTCTGACCTCTCCAGGAGACCTACTCCTAAACCCAATCAGAGCTTCCTTAAGCTGAAATGCCAGTTTAAATTCATTGGTCCTGGTAGCTCAGCCCAAAGCTGGCTGCCTGGGCTGAACTCTATATGCGGGGGCCTGAGGGTCCAACCTGGTGCTTGGTTTACGGCTGGAATTTAGAGTTCTGGCCAGTATCCTGGGGACATACAGAGCCTCCTTTAAGACCCTGTAAACTGATGGGCCAAGCTTTGTCCATCCTCTCCCCATCCATATACACAAACTTCCCTTCTTTAGCTTCCCACCCCCTACTGTCTCAGAACATGCAATGGAGTCTCTTGTTTGAGGCGGGGTGGGGAAAAATCACAGCATGCAGTGGGAACATCAAACAATGAAAAACAAAACAAAAGACTGGTCCCCAGGGCCTCCGGAAGAGGCTTGGTAGCAAAATGCCTTCCCTAAATCTGGCAAGCATCATCAGTACCACAGGGATGCTGACAGTGCGGTGTCCCCCAAAACTTGAACATTGGTCTTGGGATCTAGAGAGGTGAAAGGACTCTCACAAAACCATGCTTTGGGGGAAGATTGAGAACTGAAGGAGAGACCAAGAGGTCATGATGCCTTCCCAACTCTACAGAACTATGTCCCTTTTTAGATTATGTGGTACCTCAACACCCCAACCACCTTACTCAAGAGAAGAACTTTGAAGGAGCGGGATGAGGTGGGGTGAAGGGAAGCAGGGGATGGATGGGCCTGACTGATTTGTCAGATGGAGGAGTCCAGCTGTAAGAAAGGGTGTGTGACAAATGGTTCTTGGTGTCTACACTAACCCCATTACCCCCATGGGTACAGCAATTGATTAGATGGGGGTTCCCAGCAGAACTCCCTTTGCATATTCAACCCCTTGGGGGCAGAGAGAGGGGGTATTAACTGGGCACTTGTTTCTGTTTCCCAAGGGGAGCATGGCCTTAGCCCCTACCAGTATCCTGGGGGTGAGCCCTGAAATTCTGAGATCTGGGTACAGGTAAGGAGAAGCTGGGTTGGTTGGGGAAGGAGGCTGCCCTGTGGCGCTAGGCCTGGCCTCCACATTACTTCTTCTCCTTCTTGCCCGACTTCTTCTTGTTTCCATTGCCACCTGCTGGGGCCTTGCCATCCCGCTTGCCAGGTGCATTGGTTAGTGTGGCGTTGCTGCCAGGGATGTAGACGTTCTGGCGATAGTCGGGCACATGCTGCAGGGTGAACTGGGGTCCATAGCGGGCACTCAAGCCCATGGTACCAGCACCTCCTCCCAGGGTGGAGCTCCCATCAGCAGCTTCTGCAGAGACAGGAAGGTCAGAACATCAGATGAGGGCAGTGACTCTCATCCCATAAGCAGTGAATGAATGTCTACAGAACACCCTGGAGCTGACCACGCTGAAAAGTGGGAATACACCACATAGTCTCTATCTACAAGGAGTTGAAGAGGTTAGTGAGAAAGCCTAGTTTGATTCCCAGCTATTTTTCTTACTGTGATCCTGGACGAGTCGACCTAAACTCCCTTTGTTGACTCAATTTTCTGATCTGAAAAATGAGGGTAGTAATAGTATCCACCTGTTCTGGTTTGGATGAAATCTAAAACTAGAAAATATACATAAAGTACCTAGAATTGTGCCTGGTGCTTGGCAAGTGCTCAGAATATGCTAGATAGTATTTCCCTCAGGGCTAGAGACCCTTGCTCCCAAATCCTTGCCCCAGCTAGCCCTTCTCAAGGGAACATCTAGCTTCCACATTAGACCATGATTGGCACATAATCCTTTCCTTCTCCAACCATGCCTGGCACAGAGTAGTGAATCAGAAGTTCTATTATTAAGAGGAGGTGCTCTTCCAAACAGTCATGTCTTGGAAGCATTTGATGTCCTACTCTGTGCCAAGCACTTTGTTTGATGTTTCACATGCAACCTCAGCCCAACACCCAATGTGATATATGGGATTATCCTCATTTTACAGGTGAGGGTTGAACCAAGGCTGAGAGAAGACCAATACCAGACAGCGGAACTTGGATCTAAGTATATCTAAGCATATGCTGGAGGGTACAGCTACTCCCTCCACCAACTGCCACCAGCTTGGATCTTATCCCTACTCTGAGGGCAAAGGTGGTGAGAAAGAGAGAGGTATGTACCATGCTCTAGGAGACTGAGAAGATGATGATTTGGGGGATCACCTTAGGTATAGTGAAGATAGGGGTTAAGAAGTCCAAGCTAGGTGACATCTGAAAGTGCAGTCAGCCCAACTGTTTGCTGCACAAAAGAAGAAACTGCTGTTCCTAGCTCAGCCTCTCAGAATCTGCATGGTAACAAGAGCTCCAGGTGATTTGTATGTACTTTAAGGTGAAAGCACATTAATACCTATCATAGGGTTTTTATGAGGATTAAATGAGATAGTGCTTCATCCAGTGCCTAGGATTAGTGCTTAATAAATGTTAGTCATAGCTGCTGTCATCACCATCATTGTTGCTGTCATCATCATCATCATCACTATACTATACATCATCATCTATACTGTACTCTCTCTGGCTGGGTGGAGGGTGCTGAAAGGAAACAGGAGTTTGACTCTTTGGGCTCACTGCTGGAGGACCCAGAATCCTCTGTGGCAGAGAAAGAGTTAAAGCCCCAAGAATGCCCAGCCCAGCCCCAGCCCAGCTGGCAGAAGAGCTGGCCTCCCAGCCTCCCTCTGCCCCCACCCTAGACCCTGGAAGCCTGAGAGAGTGACTAAAGCTGGAGAGGCTGAGTAATCCTCGGATACCAACCAGGGATTGAGAAACAGACAGGAAATATTTTTCAATGCTGGGGAGAGGGGGGCAGGCATAAGAGAAGGAGGAACAGAGATGAGCGTCCGTCTTTCTGCCCTCCAGGCCCAGGACTGGGTTTCAACAGCCTCCATTTCAAGTTCCAAATCCCTGGAGCTGAAGGCCTTCTGGGGGCAGGGACAAGGTTGGGTAGGAAAGAGCAGCTGCCGGCTTCCTTCTCTCCTTCCCCACTCAGCTCCCTCCCCACAAGCCCTTTCATTCGGCTGACATTTCCCTGTTTTCCCTAATTAACTCCAGGAGGGAGCTGAGTCCCCAAAGGCCTGCCCCCTCCCCTCCAGCCGCCAGCTACTTCCAACCTCCTCCAGCCAGGGAATGGAAGGGGGGCGGGGCCAGATCTGGCTTCAAAGAACCAAGATTCCAGAGTGATTTAGGAATAGAAGGAAGGGGAGACCAAAGAGGTGCCAGAGAGCAAAAAGAGAGAGTGTGTTTCATCTGCACTGAACACACAGGAGAAAAAGAGAGATGCAGAGAAACAGGGATAAAGGAGGCAGAACAGAAAAAGAAGAAGCACTTCACAGACTCTGTGTGCACCCAAGATCTCTGAGACTATCCAGGATGGTGAAAACAACAAAGCAAGCTCCTGCTGACCTTGTGGGGAAAGAAGAACCCAACATGTATGAGGCAGAGACTGACGCTGGAGCTCTATCCGGTCAGCTCTGCCACAGGGAGCTGCATGATCTTGGCTCAGGCCTGTTTCCTCATCTATAAATCTGAGGGGAAGAAGTTGCATTGCCCACTTTCCCCTTCTACAGAATCAATTCTCCAAAACTCTCTCTATATCCTCCCCCACTTCCAAGACCCACACTGGGCCAGGACCAGGATTTTCTCTTAGTCTAAGAAGACAGAGACTTAGAAAAGCAGTGGGAAAGAATGTGGACATCCTTTGGCCTGAGGAGGTGGTTAATGTTGGCTTCTCTCCTGTGCCAGCCTTACCACTTCCCATCCTCTTACCCCACCCAGCGCAGGGCTGAGGCAAAAACTCCAGAGTAGCCAAGGAGGCCCAACGAAGCTGGACCTGAACAGGTGAAGCTGCAAACCACAGCCTCCTTTGGAGCACACATCCCCAAAGTGTTTATTTAAAAGGCCTCCCAAGGGTCCCCCCCACCACCACCCTCAGCGCACACGTGTGTGTGTGTGTGTGTGTGTGTGTGTGTGTGTCTGTCTGTCTGTCTCTCTCTCTCTCTCTCTCTCTCTCTCTCTCTCTCTCTCTCTCACTGGCCCTCAGCAGCCCCATAAGCCTGGCTGGGCTGGGCTCCAGGAACCTCTCTGGTTCTGGGGCTAAGAAGTGGGTGTGAAAGTGAGAGCAGGGCTTGACCCTGCCACCTCCCTCCTAGGTCCATTCCCCAGGGCCCAGGAGCAGCCTTGGGTCAGGCCCTGTGTGGCTTACAGGGGTGGAGTCCTGACAGGGAAGCGTGTGCTGCTGTGGCCCTGGTCCAGGGAGAACTTCTGGGAAGGTTTTGGGCCATAAATACTGTTTCCATTTCTGTTTTTAACATCTGGATTTAGGCTAAAAAGCCAACTCTCTGGCCTTAGGGCTCAAGGCCACAACAGCTAAATAGACCAGTTTACTTCCCTCAGGGGCTGGATTTGGCATCTCCCCAGAGCTGCCTGCCTCTTTCATACTCAACAGCTGGCCTCTCTAGGATTATAGCCCATCAGACCTGGGACAGCTCTACCCCAGGGGGCTGGTAGCCCCCACCACCTCTTCCTTCCTTGTCCTTTCATCAGCCTCAGGCCTGACCCCACTTAACCTCACAGATATCTAGGGTAGGGTTGCCAGACAACAAAAATACAGGGTGTCCAGTTATATTTGAATTTCAGATAAACAATGAGTAATTTTCTTGGTAGTCCATCTCATGCAACATTTGAGATCAACTTATGCTAAAATAGCACTTGTTGTTCATCTGAAATTCAAACTCAACTGGGCATCTTTTATTTTACAACTCTAATCTGAGAGAATAAATAACACAGGACATGAGGAGGAGTTCAGCCTCTAGACATAGCCAGAGAAACTGAGGCTGGATCTAAAGGCAGAAAGTCACTGTCATAGAAAGAGCATGAGCTTGGGAGTAGAACTGGGTTAGAATCACAGCTGTGCAGCTCAAAACAACAGGAGGCAGCCTGGGAAAAGTGACATCCTTACACCCCTCCTCTGTCAAATGTAAATCATCAGGTCTATCTTGAAGGGCTGTTCAAATGATTAATTGACATGAGGTACTTTGAGTGTAGTATGTGCCCTGGACCATGGTAGAGATATTATGATTTCTCCTGGTTCTCTGCCTACCTATCTTACAGATGTGCTAGAAGGCAGGACATAAGCCAGTGCCTTAACCCTCTAAAGGCCCACAATTTGCTGCTACAGAAGCTAGCCTTTAATAACAGGCATTCCTCTAATTCTGCCTTTTTTCCCTATAATGGGTCACTAAAGATAATGTTTAATCAATGGTAACCACTATGTATTATAAGGACTCTCTGCCAATCCTGTGCTGAGGGCCTCCCTTACATTTGGCCCTCACAACATCACAATGAGATTTATTAACATTTTGCCCATTTCATAAAAAGTGAAACTGAGGCCCAGAAGGAATTACCTAAAGACTCACGGCTAAGTGGTGGCACCAGGGTTTGAATCCAAACTGACCTGCTTCCAAAGTCTTGTGTTCTTAAGAACTAATGATATTATTCTACCTCCCTTGCTCAGGACCCTTGTGGCTCTTCAGGGACAACCACCACTGACTGAGTCTCTATTACATGTGAGGCTCTCTGTTAGCCTTGTGGGAAAACCAAAGTCCTGGCCTATAGGTGGGGGCAGCAAGAAAAAAGGAGTCTTTTTCTCTCTGCTGGGAATATCCACAGCATTGTCACTGATGGAGGGTTTGCATATGCCAGGTCCAGTCCTCTACACTATAATCGTCACAATAACCCTTTGGGATTGCTGTCCCAATTTTCTTGGCTGAGGAAACTGAGATTTAGACAGATCAAGCAAACTGATCAAAGTCACAGGATGGTATGTGGCAGAGCTAGGACTTGACCTAGGCTGTCCCCATCCAGAGCTAGGCCCACATCTCCTCAATGGATTGTTATAAATTGTTTACTCTGCTCCAGCCACCCCAGAACCCCCAATCCCTCTGCTGTTCTTTAGCCTGGAATCAGGGTCTTTCTGACCAGCTGCAAGACCTGGAAAAACCACACAGGACGATATCCAGTCTTCATCCATTTTGGCTGTGGGAGTCACCTCCTTTAAAGCCCCACATTTCCCAACCCACCATACACATTGGCACCACTTACCGCTGGCGGAGGCCAAGATCATGGCTTGCAGCATCTCTGTGTCAAATTGGTTGTTGGGCCAGGTGCCAGTTTCATCACCATTTTGGGAGCTGGGGAGAAAGTGGGATGGTGAGCAGTGTCCCTGGCCTGCCCCACTCATGCCCCTCCTGTCCTGTTCCCAGGGTTCCCAAATGTAGTTCCCTATCCCCAACCCATGCCCAAGACCTGCTCCTTTAAGTGAGGTAGGAAGTGCTTATCCAGTCCTTCAGAAGCCAGATCCCCACAAGTCAGTCCCCTAGACCAGCTTATCTGTTGTCACAGATGTAAGTAATAAACTGCATCCCCTCATCCTTCATGAAAGGACATTGTTTACTGTCAGAGCAAAGAACACCAGACCCTTTTGGGAGGACAGAGAAAGAGGGAAATGGGAGAGGATGTTCCAGAGCTCAGAAAGGTGCAGGAATCCAAGAAAACCTAGGGGAGGTGCAGGAGGCCTCAAGAGACCCTGGAGCAGGGAGAAAGACATTCTGAAAACTCAAATAAGGTTGCTTCAGTGACTTCCTAACTTCTCAGAGTAAAATCCAAGGGCATGTAATAACTTGTCTCTTCTATTTCAAAGTATACCCACCTCCTGCTCTATTCTCTAACTATCTATCATAAACCTTTTTTCTGGAACTTCCCTGTTCCTCAGGTTCCCCACTTGCTGCAAATCCATGGGCAGACATTAATTCTTAGAATGCCAGCTCACAGCTTTTGCCTTGGCAACATGAATAAAATGTACCTGAGGGGAAATGCAGCCTGGCTGGGCCAGAGCCTGCTCTGAGGTAGCACAATGACCCTATTGCACCCAGACAGAGGTGCACTCTACCACAGTGACTTCAGTGAGGTGGGGACTGTGTCTGCCTACTTCTTACGGAAACACATAACATGAAGCCTGGCACCTGGACCTAATTAGGACTCCTAGAGGCTCTGGGTATTAAAAATACATGAACATCCATAATTTTAAAAACTATTAATTATGAGCCAGGCACGGTGGTGCACGCCTGTAAACGCAGCACTTGGGAGGCTGAGGCAGGAGGATCGCGACTTCAAAGCCAGCCTCAGCGATGGGAGACACTTAGCAACTCGGTGAGACCCTGTCTCTAATAAAATACAAAAAAAAGGGCTGGGGATGTGGCCCAGTGGTCGAGTGCCCCTGAGTTCAATCTCCGGTACCAAAAGTAAAAAATATAAATAAATAAAAATATTAACTTTAAAAGAGCCCCAAATAATTCCAACTCAATTTGGATTTCTCCCACAGTGATAATTTCCATCCTTTTTAAAAAAAAATATTTTCAAAGAACAAATTATTTCAATTTGTGGGGGTTAGGAGTGGAGCAGCAGCCTTAGCATACACATGCAGTCTGCCTGTGAGGTAACTGTGGGCACTATCTGGCACAGAGAAGTTCCTCAATAAATAGTTGTTGCCTGGATGAGTGTGAAGAGGTCAGGGGACCTCATAGGGATAGATTCCTATGAGGTAAAAAGAAGGTTCCTTATGCGAAGGGCTGCAAAGCAGACCTTAAAAGCATGAAAGTGAATGTGTGGAGGCAGGGGGGCGTTGAGGCTCATGGTGGGTGAGCACCACCAAGAACTTTACAATGTTTGAAAGTTCTGTCCCTGCTTATGATTTCCCCTGACCTGGATTCCCCATCCCCAAGTCGGTGAACTCAGTCTAAGGCTCAGAACAGAGCACACAGCTGCCGGGTGTCAGCCCTATGCCATCACAACAAGCATAAGGTTAAAGTGGAGGGCAAAGCAGGAATCTCATTCCTCCCTTCCAAGAGTGGGAAGAGTTGAATTCTGTGTCCACTTACTCAGTAAGTATTTATTTTATTTTATTTAACTCAACAAGTATCTATTCAACAACTATTATGGATGTTCCAGACACTGGGCTAGGTGCTGAGGTGGTAGGTGTGACCATGAAAGAAATAGAACCTCTTTATGGTGCTCATGGTATACATTGAAAGGTTGATATTAAATGATTAAAAAATAATCTGATTGTAATCATGGCAGGTGCAATGGAGGCAAAGAGCAGGAGGCTACCAGAATATATAAGGAGGAGAATCCTGACCTAGTCAGGGTGAGGGAGCTCAGTTATTTTAGGCTTCTCCAAGGAAAAATTACCAAATTTAAATCTGAACAAATTATCCATGTGACTTGTAGAAGGAATGATTGAAACGCATCACTTGGTAATTGCTCATATAAAAAACAGATTCAGGCAAGGATCATCAGGGAACACTAAAATATTAAAATTGGGTGAAGGATGCTGCACATCTCAAAGTACCATCCACAGATTACTTATTAATCACAAATATTTGAAAATATCTTTATAAAGCAGAGCACAGTGGTACCCTCCTGTAGTCCCAGGTACTCTGCAGTCTGGGACAGGAGAACTGCTTGAGCCCAAGAGTTCAAAGCTAGCCTGGGCAACAAAGAGACCATCTCAAAAAATAAAAATACATAAAAGTATCTTCAAAATGGAGCAATCTGGGGACACTGCTCTTACTAAGTGGACAGACTTAGCATCACTGACAAACCGACATCAAAGGATGCCCAGTGTGATGCTGTAGGGAGAGAACATCACCCAGGAATACCCTGCCAACACTGCTTAACCTGAATCTGACCATGAGAAAACAACCAGCAAATCCAGATTGTGGGGCATTTTAAAAGACAACTGGCTGGATTTTTTAAAGCTACCTATGTAATCCCAGAGGCTTGGGAGGCTGAGGCAGGGTAATCATAAATGCAAGGCCAGTCTAAGCGACCCAGCAAGACCCCATCTCAAAATTAAGAAAAAAGTAGGGAGGTGGGGATGTGGCTTACTGACAAAATGCCTCTGGGTCCAATCCCTAGTACCAGAAAAGACAAAGAAAGGGGAAAACAAAAACAACAACAACAACAAAAAACAAGTAGGGAGGTTATTCTAGATTAAAGGAGAAGGACATGGCAACCAAATGCAATTCATGCTCTTTGAATGAATCCTGCATTTTAAAGAAAAAAAAAACAGATTAAAAGGACATATTGGAGTCGGGCATTGTAGTGCACACCTGTAATCTCAGCAGCTCAGGAAGCTGAGACAGGAGAATCACAAGTTCAAAGCCAGCTTCAGCAACTCGAGGTGCTAAGCAACTCAGCGAGACCCTGTCTCTAAATAAAAATGCAAAATAGGGCTGGGGATGTGGCTCAGTGGTTGAGTGCCCCTGAGTTCAATCCCTGGTAGCCCCCGCCCCATCAAATAAAAGGACACATTGGAAGTATTTATGAAAACCTGCTAATAGACTGTGTATTGTTGCAATGATGTTAAATTCCTCAAATGTGACAATTTCTTTGTAAATATATAGGATCTCCAGGAGATATATACTGAAGTATCAAATGTTATGATTCCTGCAACTTTCATATAGTTCAGAAAATATAATGCATGTGTATGTGTGTCTGCATGTAGAAAGATAAAATAAAGGTGCAAAATTTTAACAATTGATTAATCTAGGTAAAAAGAGTAGGGTATTCAAATGTTCATCATACCATTCTTTCAACTTTTTGATAGGTTTGAGACATTTCAAAATTAACAAGTTGAAGGGTAAAAATAACTCACCTTAGAAGAGGTGTAGTGTTGAGAGAGAGAACTTTCCAGGCAGAGAGAGTAACCCTTCCTAAACCTCTGAGGAGTTTGGTGAAAGGAACTTGTTAAGTTCAAAAGACTAGGAAAGAGTCAGTGTGGCTACCACAGGGGTATCAGTCCAGGTGGCAGAGTGGACACTAAAGATTTTTGTCTCATCCTCAAAGTTCTGGGAAGCTGCTAAGGTGTTTAAAAGGGGGGTTGTCATGATGGGATTTATATATGTATTTATTTGTTAGGTATCAGGGATTGAATCCAGAGGCACTCAACCACTGAGCCACACATCCCCAGCGCTTTTTAATTTTTTATTTTATTTTTTTTCATTTTGATACAGGGTCTCACTAAGTTGCTTAGGGCCTCACTATGTTGCTGAGGCTGGCTTTGAACTTGTGATCCTCCTGCTTAGCCTCCTGAGCCACTTGGATTACAGGGGTGCCCCACTGTTCCCAGTGGGATTTATATATTTAAAAACCACTTTTGAAAGTACCATGTTTGGGGTTTCTCCTGGAAGGACAGGAGCCCAGAGATGAGGTCTCAGCCACCTGTCTCCATGAAAATCCAGCAGTGCTCACTTCCCAACCTGAGCTCTCAGGCAAGGAACCCAAGCGAAGGGGCCTATAATGGGCATAAATTGGGGAGAGCAGGGAAGGAAGGCAGCAGGGAGGAGAGTTTGGGCTTAGAGGAGATGACAGTGGTCAGACACCTCAGGTTAGAAGGACAGTCCATGAGAGTACTGGTATTGAGGGAATAAAGGTGAGTAGAAGGGAGGCCTAGAACCCATGGTGGGCTGGATCATAAGCAAGTTTTTTGGGAAATGGTTGAAGGCTAGAAGCCAAACAGGTGGCAAGATGTCTGAAGCTGGACAAGAGATGAGCAGAGAGGGAGAGACTTCTTTTTTAGCCATTTATTGAGAGCTCGCTGTTTTCCGAGTACTGGGCCAACTAGGTTATATATTCATCATCTATTTCATCCTCAGAACCATCAGCAGATAAGGGTTATGATTATCCCTGCTTCCTGCAGAAGAAATCAGGGTTCAGAGCCTTTCCAAATCACACAGCTGGAACCCAAAAGTAGGCCTAATATGACTGCAAAGCTGTGATCTTATATAAACCAGGCTTCAACACGGAAGCCCTGGAGCCCCAGCAGCAGATGTGGGGGTCTCTTTCAGAATTTGGGGAAAAGATAAAAATAAAAAATGGGGAAGACTAACTACATTTGATTGACCATTTTCTAATCACCTGCTATGTGCCAGCGTCTGTGACAGATCCTAGAATTTTGAGATGATAGATACAGTTCTTGCCCTAAGGAGTTTGTGTTCTGGTATGCTGGGGGAGGGATATGTGGGAGTATTCCATAGGCTGGACTATAATAAAATACTCCCCACATCATGCTCAAAAAAAGTGAGAAATCTGGGAAAGTCACCCTGACAATGGTCTGGATTTAATTGTGTTCAAATGTAAATGCAGGGCTGGGGTTGTGGCTCAGTGGTAGAGCACTTGCCTAGCACACATGAAACACTGGGTTCAATCCTCAGCACCACATAAAAATAAATAAATAAGCCGGGCGCGGTGGCGCACGCCTATAATCCCAGCACTTGGGAGGCTGAGGCAGGAGGATCGCGAGTTCAAAGTCAGCCTCAGCAATGGTGAGGCACTTAGCAACTCAGTGAGACCCTGTCTCTAATAAAATACAAAAAAAAAAAAAAAAAAAAAAAAAAAAAAAGGGCTGGGGATGTGGCCCAGTGGTCGAGTGCCCTTGAGTTCAATCCCCAGTACCAAAAATAAATAAATAAATAAATAAAGGTATTGTGTCCATCTACAACTAAAAAGAACAATATTTTTTAAAATGTAAATACATGTGTATTTTTTAACATAGCATCTGAAAATACACATACATGTCCTTATGAGGGGCTATTATGCAATGATTAAATCACTTGGGAGAATTTTTATGGATATGGGAAAACTCTCCTGATATACTGCACAGGAAAAAAAAAAAAAGGCTATAATACTGGTACACATGATGACCTTAATTACTCTTAATTACTTTTTTTTTTTTTTTTTGGTACCAGGGATGCTTTAAGCACTGACCCACATCCCCAGCCCCCTTTTTTTGGTACTGGGGATTGAACTCAGCGGCACTCAACCACTGAGCCACATCCCTAGACTTATTTTGTATTTTATTTAGAAATAGGGTCTCACTGAGTTGCTTAGTGCCTTTGCTGAGGCTGGCTTTGAACTTCAGCCTTCTGGGCCACTGGGATTACTGGCATGTGCCATCATGCCCAGCTCCAGCCCTTTTTTTAATATTTTATTTAGAGACAGAGTCTACACTAAGTTGCTTAGGGTCTCCCTAAATTGCTGAGGCTGGCTTTGAACTCATGATCCTCCTGCCTCAGCTTCCCAAGCTGCTGGGATTAAAGGTATGCACTACTGTGCTTGGCCCCTAATTACTATTTTAAAACAGTAAGAAAAGCTGGGCTCATGCTTGTAATCCTAGCAACTCAGGAGGCTGAGGAAGAAGGATGGCAAGTTTGAGGCCAACCTCAAGTTGCAAGGCCCTTGAGGGCCATGGGTTCAATCCCTAGTACCAAAAAAAAAAAAAAAAAAAAAAAAAAAAAAAAAGGTAGGAAATATACCAGCTGTTTCAGAATGAAAGTTCTTAGTATTTTAAGTGTCAACATGTTTGTGCTCATTGGACTTTCTAGAAAAAAATGGTAATGTCAGTATAATCAGGGAAGAGGATCAAGGAAGGCTTGTAGGAAGAGGTGACATTTGAGATATGGCTATGAGACATACTGGGCAATTTCTGTTTTCTTCTACCCACCCGCTGCCCAGATCATATACTGGCCCTGAAGCAGAAGTACAAAATACACTGTGAAAAATGTATTTAGGTGAATTATATATTCATGATCTTTGACTGCACAAATAAAAACCTTCAGAGAGGTACATATGAAAATGTCAATGGTTTAAGGACCAACTTTTCACTAAAAAAAAAAGGAAGAAAGAAAGATGGAGGAGAAACTTTTACATTGAAAGGGTTTAGGAGACTTAAGAGACATTCAACCAAATACAAATGTGATCTTAAAAATAGGCTGGGCATGGAGAAGCATGCCTATAATCCCAGTGGCCCAGGAGCTGAAGCAGAAGGATCACAAGTTCAAAAGCAGCATCAGCAAGTTAGTGAGGCCCTAAGCAATCAGTGAGACCCCATCTCTAGATAAAATATTAAAAAGGGCTAGGGATGTGGCTCAGTGGTTAAGCACCTCTGGGTTTAATCCTGGGTAGCACATGCGCACACAAGCGCGTATACACACACACATACACACACATACCATCTACTCTATAGCTCAGTTGGTACAGTGCTTGCCTAGCATGTGTGAGGCACTGGGTTCAATCCTCAGCACCACATAAAAATGAAATAAAGGTATTGTGTCCATCTACTATAAAAACATTTAAAAAAAGATAGTGAAGACACAGATTAAGTTATATGATGGCTAAGATCTGCTTCAAATTATCCAAGGTGGGTACTTGATGTAAGATAGGGCATTAACTAGAGCTCAGTAGCAGAATCATAGAGACTCATCACACACATCTTTCTACTTTTGTATGTATTTAAAATTTTCCTTGTTATAAAAAGCTAGGGCCAGGCATGGTGGCACATGCCTGTAATCCCAGTGGCTTGGGAGACTGAGGCAGGAGAATCAAACATTTGAAGTGAGCCTCCACCACTTAATGAGGGTAGTATAAGCAACCTACTAAGACTCTGTCTCAAAGTAAAAAATAAAAAGGGCTAGGGATGTAGCTCAGTGGTTAAGCACCCTTTGGTTCAATCCCTGATACCAAAAAAAAAAAAAAAAAAAAAAAAAAAAGGATTGCAGTTGTAGTTCAATGGTAAAGAACTTTCTTAGCCTTGAGGCTCTTGAGTTCTATCCCTAGTACTGTACCAAAAAATAAAGTTAGTAGTGGTTCTCTCTAGGTTATAAAATCATGGGTGGTTTCTCTTTAGATTTTTTTTTTTCTATTTCTCATGTTCCTACAATGAGCATGTATTTTTTTTTGTAAGAAAACAAACAATCTGCTATTTGTTTGCTGAGTGACTGTTCAATCTGAGAGAAAGCAGAGAAAGTGTGTATCAGAGGAGGAGGAATGGAAGGGGATTCAGAGTTGGGGAATGGTAGTGTGGAACCATTAGAGGAAAACAGGGTGGAGGCCAGTGGAAGCCAAATAAGGACTCTCTCTGCCTTGCAGAATTTGAGAACAGCTGAGATTATGGCTTGGAAAAGAGAGATGGTTTGGAGGTCTCAAGCTTGGGACAACAGCTGTTGGGATCAGAAGCCAAAAGGCTGATCTGAGAAGGGATAATAGTGGAAATGAGGAGCACCTAGCAGGCAAGGACTTCAGAATGTGAGTCCCCTTTTGCCTAGATATTGTGACTTAGTGCTGTTTTGAACTTGAATCAAGTTTATTGAAGAACTCAACATTGGCCCTGTTCTGAACCTGGTGTGCCTGAACAGATGGGCTGAAGAGCAGTGGGCAAGAAAGTAGGGAGGGACTGGAGCAGAGAAGCAGTGGAGGGCTGGAACCAGGGTTAGATTGTTCAACATCAGCAAGTTGACTCAGAAGGGAGAGCTCCTGAGCATTCTCCTCCATCTCCCCAAGAGCTTCCCCCACAGATCCCAGGGGGATCTATTCCCCCATAGTGATGCTTCTCATTTGATAAGAAGGGACTTGAAGCAGGGATGTGCTCAACCCAGAGGGTTTATGGGAGGTTTCTAGGTCCATCAGTGACTTCTGCTTCAGGGTCAGTGTATGATTTGGACTGGGGTGGGTAGAAGAAAACACAAACCGCCCAGTACTTCTCATAGCCATATCTCAAATGTCACCTCCTCTTAGAATCCTTCCCTGATCCTCCTTCCTAATTATATTGACATTATGCAGTTTTTTTCTATAAAGTCCTATGGTTTGTAAATAGATTTTCTGGGGGGTGGGGTACTGGAGATTGAACTATGGAGCCACATCCCCAGCCCTTTTTAAATCTAAATTGTTTTTGAAATTTTTTGAGACAGGGGTTTGCTAATTTGCTTAGGGCCTTGCTCAATTGCTGAGGCTGGTCTTGAACATGCAATCCTCCTGTGTCAGCCTCTGGAGTCACTGGGATTACAGGCATGTGCCCGGTGCCCAACTTGTAACTAGATTGTGCGTGTGTGTGTGTGTGTGTGTGTGTGTGCTTGCGCGCGTGCGTGTGCGTGTGTGTGATTTGTTGTCAATTCTCTCCTTTGCTGGCCGGGAACATTTATGAGTTCAAGGATGACGTCTGCTTGTTCACTCTTATAGTCCAGTGTAGCACAGGGCCTGACTCAGAATAAATGCTCAATTGATATTTGTTGAATAAATATGGGGAGGCTGGCTAGGCAAGTGGGGAGAAGGGAAATTGCTGGGGTCAAGGGAAGGACAAGGGCAGCCCAAATCTTCTAGTTTGCCGCCTTTTAGGGGGCCCTCTGGGAAGTGTTTTGCATTCCTGGTGCTAGTGACAGGACTGTGCATGCCCAGGAATTGCAATCTGTGTTGCTTGCCAAGGCTTCCTGGGTTCCTTTGGAAGTGAGGGCTTAGTTGGTAAGGAGAGGGGGAGAATGGAAGCATCTTAGCTTCTGGGCAAACATGGGCTGGGGAGGCAGCCCAAGCCTCTGCCTCATCTCCAGGGTTCTTTGGACAGATTCCTCCCAGCTCCTGGTTTCTACTAGGGAGGTCTGGCCCAGAGCCCAACCCCACTTCCCACAGACCAAAAGAAGGTCTTTCTGCTGAAGTCCCCACCCCCAACCCACAGGGGGTTCCTGTCTCAGCAGGAATTCAGACCTGATTGAACTGAGCAGCTGGAGCAGACTGGACGGGAGGGTGAGTAGTGGGGAGCAGGGATCAAAGGCTCTTGTGTGTGAGGGGCAGGGAGAGGGGGTGCCTGAGAGTGCTGACTTGCCCACAAGCATAAAGAAATGAAGCAGAGACAGGGGGAGAAAGATAAAGAAAATGTAGCAGAGAAAGCAACCTGGAAGCAGAGAGGAAGAAGAGAAGAGAAGTGAGAAGTCCGGGGCGGGGGAGGCACTGGCTGAGAACAGAGAATAAAGTGGGAATCAGGAGAGACAGGAACAGGAGAGTGCTGATAGAAGAGTACCCGGTCACAAGGTCACTAGGCAACAGTGGGAGAAGGAGACACAGAAAAGAGGTCAAGGACAAGTTGAGGGAGGCAGAGACAGAAAGGAGAAATAGAAACTGAACTTAAGGAAGAGTCACATTTATTCTTTCCTTCCACATTTGTTGAACACCCCCAACATGGCAGGCACGCAGTGCGAGGTAAAAATCGGTGCAAGCAGACACATACGGCAAGGGTCCGAGATGTAGCAGTAAAGACAGAACCTGAGATAGAGACCAGGAAAGGGAAAGCTACGATTGCAAACTGAGTTCGAGACTGAGGGGAGGACACAGAGATGAGAGACAGTGGCAGAGACACAGACTTGAGAAAGAGGGGGCAGAGACAAAATTCTCCCAGGCAAAGAGGGCAGGATGAGTGGAAAGCAGGGTGTAGCTGGAGGAGAACCTGGATGAGGGAGACCTGCCCGGCTCTCCCTAGGATGGCTTTCCCTGCTCAGCCCCATCTCCAACTGTGCTGTCTCTATTTTCCCCACCCGCCGCCTGCCGGAGCACCCTCCCCCTGCCTCTCCTCTTCCTAGCAGGCTCTGGAGGAGGTCCTAACTGCTGACAGCCTCCTCCTGCTCCTCCTCTTGATCCATGTTTCTCTGCCTAAACTCCAGGTCAGAGGATGGAGCCCAGCTCAACTCAGAGAAGAGGAGAGCACGTGATAGATGGGCATAAAATGCCTCCCCTTCCATCCACAGGCCAGTTTAAGACAATCCTTTGGTCCCATGGAGCCCTCAGGAGATGGGAACATGTGCCTGTGGTGGGGAGAAGGGAGGGGAGGAGTGTGCTTTCAGCTTCCAAAATAGGGCAGGTGCCTCTCCCTTCCGGGTCTGTGTACCAGCCCCCAATACATCCAAACCTCGCTGAGATCTCAGAAGGAGGAAAGACACCATTTGTAGCAAACGCCAAGCCCTCCCCCACCTCCTCCCACGTCATCACTGAGCAAAATGCCGCAGAGAAGAGGGTGGGCTGGAGAATCAGTCACCTACCCGCTGGTGCCGGGTCTCTGGGCCTGAGAGAATCGCCAGTCCGTGTTGGGTGGGGCTTGCTGTGGAGAAAACAGAGGGAAAGGAGCTGAGTACCCATGAGCTGTCAGAATGTCACCAGAGCCCTGGGATGAGCTGGAAGAGGAGGGGAGTGGGGTAAGAGAAGGAAATGGGGTAAGATAGGGGAGGGGCTGACACGTTTCCAAAGATCATTAAAACATCCCAGGTCTCTCTCAGAGGTCTGAGGTACCAGAGATGAAATAACATTTTTATCTGTCATAGTGAGAGAAAGCTTTGATGAAAAAATAATAATAATAAAAAGCCTTCCTTCTTCCCTGTCTCCAGACTCAGAACTTTGAGGCCAAAATTCAAGGACTGAAAGTGTCTTCTGTGGTACTGGAGGGAGGAGTGCAGAGAAGGCTCCTAAAAGTGGCGTTAGAGGCTTTTAGATTAGAATCCCACCAGCCCTAGAATGGAGTTATCCAGCCCTTCAGCTGGGAACAAAGCATCCTCCGCAGCAAGATGGCTGCGGCTCTGGGTAACCCTTTTCATGCCAAGTTGTGCAGTGACACACATTTAGAGCGACACCTCGTCCAGGCCCTTGGCTCTCAAGGATCTCTTCCCACAGCTAAATACATTATTAATTTAGGAGTCATGCCAGACTGGGCCTTTGCAAGGGATCCAAGCCCTGGGACACCTCTCACCCTCAGAACTCCATGCCAGACAATGGCCTGTGATTGAGAAGAGAACAAGGCTTCTCTGTCTGGAATAGAGAAAATGGCTGGGATGGAGCCCAGAGAGATCAAGCTCCCACAGCCTCCAAGCAATGCCAACTAAATCTGCAGGGCTCCCAGGGGGTTGATCTGTAGCCATCTCCACCTGGCTGAAGGTATGGGGTTCTGTCAGCCACTTAACACCCAAGTCTCTCCCAGTCCTTCCAGGAGTGTGTTATTCACTGTAGCCCTCATGGAGCATTCCAAGAGCCCTGTCCTCACAGGTTCTGGGGTGCACTGGTAATTAATTCTCACTCTAGCTCCCAGAAGCAGAGAGTGTGAGCATCTCAGATTACACTGGGGAGAAGGAAGACCTAGGACTGCCAGTGATTCACACTCAAGGCTCATAGGGGACAGAAATGTGAGCAGAATCTAGAAATCTAAAATCTTCAGTATACCAGGAGCCATGACACCATTCTGGGGCTTCCATGAAGATGTCCAGCCCTTAGCCATTGTATTCTTAAGCACAGCAGAATCTACATGGAGTTGCAGGGATCATGATGGGAGGATAGGGAGCTGAATGAAATAGGAGGATGGCGGATCCCCATTTGTTCAGTGAGGGCTATCTGAGGATGAGGAAGCCCAAAGTCTTTCCTCCACATGTAAGGTACTAAAAGGGAAAGAATGCCACCCTTGCCCCATCCCAGTAGATGCCAATTGCCTTTTGTTCAGCTTTATAAGTTTCAAGTGCCAAACCAGTCAAAACACACTCTGGAGTTAGACAGACCTGGGTTAGACTATCACTTGCTCTGAACTTGAGCAAATCACATGACTTCCATGAAACTCAGTTATAAGATGGGGCTAGAACCTATCCAGCAACGGTGAAGAGCAAATGAATATCCTAGTTCTCCAATGAGGTAGTTATGTTCTCTCAATTAGCTATCAGAAGAATCTGGAAGTGTTGTTTTTAAACTATAGTCCTGATTCAGGGTGGTAAATAGATATATTTTTAATAAAAACCTCCTGGGATTATGGAAATTTGTGCTTTTTACTATAATAGTTTCCCATAGGAGGGGTACCCCTGGCATCTGGTGGAGGCTACAGCTTTCCATCCGCCAGAGGAGAAAGGACTTGCCAAGAGTCTCAGATATTTTGGTCACCCCCAAATCCCTGACCCTAGATAGCTAAGCACATTGTGGGCAAGATGAGCCAAAAGCCTGTTTCTAAGCATCTGGAGCTGGGGTGCTCCAAGCTCCCACTTTCCTCAGGAGAAGGGGGCCCTTTGGTGCCAGTGGGGTCCTGGGCCATCTGCTCAAGGCTTCTGGGTTAAGGGGCTGCCACCTTCAATATGGAGCCCTGGACCCTGCAGGACCAGCTGGCCAGAGGGTCACAGAGTCATTTTTCTCAAGCTCAAGGAAGTAAGGCTCAGGTCACCTTGAGGAGACCGGCTCCCCCTCCCCACCAGGTGCGACTGGGAAGATGCTCCAGAGTCCTTGTCTAGTTCTGGGCAGCGGTGACCTGGGACCTTTACCAGTGCATCGTAATTCGAGACCACGGGCAAGGGGCTGTGAGTGGGCCACAGACAACCGGTGTGAACCTGGCTGAGAGCGGCAGGCGGTGAAAGCTGGTGTGTGTGGGTGTTTGCGCTGGCTAGGGAGGACACACGTGAACCCTACTCACGCACCTCAGTCCTGTAGACAGATGTGGTTGGGTGGAGCTGGGATAAGGAAGGTTGAAGATTACAGTGAAGCCACAGATCATGGGAGTGGGTAGAAAACGAGGAGAAAGCCTAAAGACCCACGCAGCGTGTGGGGAACCGGAGCTTAGGAGGCTGGTAGGGTGAGTCTATCACAGCCTCTACCCGAGATCCCCCATGCCTACGAAAACTGCTAGAAATTCACCAGAAACTCGGCGGAGCCCCAGCCTTTTCTAAGTGTGGTGGAGGGAGTCAGTGGTCTCACCATACTCGCCCATAATCACCATCACCTCCCAGTGCTTGGAGCCCCATCCCCCCCTGCTCTGGTTCGCGCAATCAGTCCAAAGGATCTCAAGAATCAGGTGGAGTACAGCATGCAGCTGAGCCAGCCCGAGAGGTGTGGATGTCCCTTACGTGGACCGTGGACTGCTGGCTTCTCCAACGCCTCCCCCAGGAGTGGGGTGGGGGGGCGATGAGCCCTCACCTGGCTCCTCTCCGGCAGCGTATTAGAGTGGGAATGAAAGGCATCAGGCTCCAGCGCCAGAGCTGAGGGTTGCTGAACGCTGAGCGGCCTGAGGAAAGTGAAGTCACTGCCATCAGAGGCTGGTGAAAAGCACGTCCTGTAGCAATGGCTCTGCGAGTCTGTGGGCCGAAGTGTCACCTCCATGTACTTAAGCGTGCCATCTGAGCTCACCTGCAGGTTGGGACTAGATTGCTTATAAAATTCCCGGGAGGGTGAGTCCTGATGCCTGCAGCAAGGGCCCCCACCACCATCCCCATCTGCCTGTCCCCGAAGGCACTTAGCTGACATAAAGGTGAAGGTCACTAAGGATAAGAGACTGATGGCTGCTAGAGCCACAATGAGGTAAAGGGTAAGGTCTGAACGTTCAGGAGGATGTGTGAGGAAATCACTGGATTTGGGCATTTCCTCAGGGTCTTCATCCTCCAGAACCAGCAGCACTGTGGCTGTAGAGGAAAGTGAAGGGTCACCATTGTCCCTCACAAGGACCACCACATGCTGGGTATCAGCGTCATCCTCCAGTAAGGCCCTGGCTGTGCGCACCTCACCAGTATGTGCAGACACTAGGAACAATCCTGGGGCTGTGGACTGTGGCAACAGGGAATAAGAAAGCCAAGCATTGTGGCCTGCATCAGCATCCACGGCTGTCACCTTGGTGACCAAGGAGCCAGGAGGAGCAGAGCGAGGGAGACGCTGGGGGGCTGAGAATTCCCTGCCTGGCCTTGGGTGCAGCACAGCTGGGGCATTATCATTCTGGTCAAGGACAAACACATGTAGAGATGTGTTGGCATGCAGTGGGGGAGAGCCAGAGTCTCGAACCCCCACCACAATCTGCAGCATCTGCAGCAATTCATAGTCAAAGGTTCGCTGGGCAAA
This sequence comes from Tamias sibiricus, assembly GCA_025594165.1. Taxonomy (NCBI): domain Eukaryota; kingdom Metazoa; phylum Chordata; class Mammalia; order Rodentia; family Sciuridae; genus Tamias; species Tamias sibiricus. Next base: position 70,168,170 of record CM046662.1, read on the forward strand.
GACTCGTCCATCATCAGGGTTGACATACACAAAGGAGGAGGATGGGGCTCCCTGAATCTGACTCCCTACAATGGAGTAGGTGAGACGGGCATTATCCCCAGTGTCTGGATCTGAGGCAGCCACAGTGCAGAGAAGGGAGCCCGGGGGCTTATTTTCTGGGATGTAAGCAGTATAGAGCTGCTGGTTGAACTGGGGTGCGTTGTCATTGATATCTGAGATATTGATCCTGATGGTGAGACGTGTGTGCAGAGGAGGTGAGCCAGCATCGCTGGCCAGCAGCTCAATGATGTAGTGTGAGGTGGCCTCACGGTCCAAGGGCTGGCTGGTTAGCAATGAGTAGTGGTTCTCAGAAGGCTTAATCTGAAATGGGAGGTCTGGAGAGATATCCAGACTTACTTCACCATTTCTTCCTGAGTCTCGGTCCCGCACATTAAACAACCCCACTACTGTGCCCACTGGTGTGCTCTCTGGGACAGGGTTGACCAAAGAGGCCAATAGAACCTCAGGGGCATTGTCATTGGCATCCACCACATCCACTTGAATCACACAGTGGCCCTCCATGGCTGGCTGTCCCTGGTCACGGGCTCTTGCATGAATTTCATAGAAACTTGACTCCTCAAAGTCTACTGAACCCAACACATGGATTGCTCCACTACTAGGGTCCAGGCCAAAGAGATTCCGCACTGCCTCAGAAGTATGATCTCCAAAAGAATAGTCTAGTTGGCCATTGGTGCCCTCATCTGGATCAGTGGCATTGAGGCGGAGCAGCAGGGTCCCTATGGGTGCATTCTCTGGAAGTCCCACACGTAGAACTGAGGACTGGAAGGTTGGAGCATTATCATTGATGTCCAGCACGATGATGGAGATGAGGCTGGTCCCTGAGTGGGCTGGGGTACCCCCATCCACAGCAGTGAGCACCAGCTGATGTCTTGCCTGAGTTTCACGATCTAGCTGCTGCTCTAGCACCAGCTCTGGGAAGAGTTTCCCATCTTTTAGGGTCTTCACATTCAGAGAAAAGTGGCTGCTGGGACTTAGAGTGTAAAAGCTCACAGTATTGGTGCCCACATCCGGATCCTGGGCACTATCCAGTGGGAATCGTGCTCCAGGTGCAGCTGATTCTGAGATACGCATCTCTCGCTCAGGAGTGGCAAAGCTTGGAGAGTTGTCATTGAGATCCAGGATCTCTACCTCTACACGAATGAGCTCCAGGGGGTGTTCAGTCACCACCTGCACTGGCAGCAGGCAGCTGGTGCTGGTTCCACACAGGTTCTCTCGGTCAATCTTTTGATTCACTGCTAGAGCACCACTCATCAAGCTCAGGGAAAAATAGCGCCCATTCTCCTCAGAGCCCAGCCGCAGTCGGCGGCTCAACAGATCTGTCACCTTTAAGCCCAGATCTTGAGCAACATTCCCTACCAGCGTCCCCGGCTCAGACTCTTCCACCACTGAGTAACGAAGCTGCCCAGACACCCAGCCCCAGCAGCACAAGGACAACATGCACAGCACTTGCCATTTCCCAGGGAGCTGTGGGGGTGTCTTGGGCTCCATGACCCAGAAGTCCCTTCCTGGAGAAAAACTCTATGCTGTCCTGTCTCCAAGGTAGACCAAGGGCTTGGAATGCAGCAGATGAAATCTCTTATGTCTTCTCCCAGCCTCTTAAAAACTGCTCTGAGGTTTGCCTGCCTGCAGCAATTCTTAGTCACCAAATGGCGGGGGTGGGGGGAGGAGGGGAATTAAATGTAAGTGGAGCTGGGGAGCTGGAGGAGGAGAGGCGGGCAGGAAGAGCAGATCCCCCACCTTGTCTCTGAGTTTGATTGGCCAAAAAGTCTGTCTGCTCTCAACCAATTATGCAGTCTCCTCAGTTCTGGAAACCTTGGGAACGGGCACTGCAAATTTGTGTCACAGAAGCCTCCTACCTCCCTACTTGTTTCGTGCTGCAGGTTGATTCAGCCCCCTTGGCAGCAAAGTTTGACAGCTCAGATGGTGCTCAACAGGGAAGAGACAAAGTGGTACAAAACTCCTCAGTGTTCTATCCCGGCAACTTCCTTCATGACTTCAAAAGCTTCCACTACTACTTTGCTTGAACCAACAACATTCACTTTCTGGGAAAGGCAAAACAACATTTGTTTCCCCATCCCCCCCTCCCATTTCTCTCCCACTCCCCTTCTCCCATCCTATGAATGCTGCTAGGGGCAAGAGAAAAGATTTGCTAGGACACTGTAAAGTCTTACCCTGACTCTTCAGCAATGCTTTGAGGAAAATCTCCATGTCAGTTGATGGCTATAGAACTTAAGTTTTTCTGAGATCCCAGACTCAGAATATGGAATGATTATCACAGTTTGTGGGTAAGGGAACATTTCTGGGACTGATCTAGGTTACTAAGGAGGATTGACAGAGGACAAGCGTGACCTCTATCTGGGCTTTATGGTTTCACCAAATTCAGGAGAACTCTAAAGGCTTCCAGAGTGGCTGCCTCTGAGTTCCTCAACTGTAAATCAGTTTTCTGACATTGTCATTTGAATACTTCTGTTTCCAATATACTGCATGGTATCTAGTTCAAATCCCATTAGGGATTGGGAACCTAAAGACCTGAATCAAAAGATCTTTTCTGTAGAGAGTACTGGGGATTGAACCCAGGGATGCTTTACCACTGAGCTACATCTCCAACCCTTTTTATTTTGGTTTTATTTATTTATTTTGGTACTGAGGATTGAACTCAGGGGCACTCAACCACTGGGCCACATCCCCAACCCTTTTTTGTATTTTATCAGAGACAGGGGCTCACTGAGTTGCTAAGTGACTCACCATTGCTGAGGCTGGCTTTGAACTCATGATCCTCCTGACTCAGCCTCCCAAGTGCTGGGATTACAGGTGTGCAGCCACCATTTTTATTTTGAGAAAAAAGGGTTTTGCTAAGTTGCTGAGTCTGGCCTCAAACTTGGGATCCTCCTGCATTAGCCTCCCATGTTGCTGGAACTGCCGGAATTACAGGAATGTGCCACCACACCTGGCCCAAAAGATCTTTGATGTGCATCTGTCTTCTTTCTCCCTTGGATCTCTCTTCTTTTTTTGCTCTCTGCTATGCTTCAAACAGAGAGTACCCTTTATAGTGGGTTAAGGAGTCCTAAAGACTATGGGGCAAAGATTTTAGTCATCCTCTCAGTCCATTGGAAAATGGTAACCTAGAGTTAAGTTTCTCCAGAACCTAGCCCCCCTGATTTAGGAAGAGTAGAGAAAGCATCCCTGGGTTTAGGTGATTGCCTAGTGCATCCCACCCTTGTGCACCATAGTCTTCTATGCTCCCACGTTCCGTCAGCATGCTTCCACAATAGCATAGTTCTTGATCACCAATTACTTTCATTCCTTACTTTTAGATCTAGACAAAATCCACCCCCAGTGCTAACCTGTGTCAACTCCCTGGTTAAGTCACAAAACACTTTTTTTTTTTTTTTTAATTTTAAAGCTCAGCATCTATCACATAGTTACTACTCACGAAAATGGTGAAATCACTCTGGGCTCTTACAGGGAGGCCAGTACTCTCTGGAACATGGCCCAGTCATAAGCCTGAATCAGAACAACCCTCAAGCATTGGCTGAGCCTGCAAAGGTCTCACCTCTAGCCCATAGAGAAGATCAGAGGGTGGACAGCTTGGGCGAACAGGCTCTCCTGCCATAGGTGCACTGGGTGACTTCACCATCATGAAGCTATCACTCCGAGTGGGTGCAGAAGCCAAGGGTGTACAGCCATGAGAGTGGCCTCCCACATCAACAAACTTGATAGGATCATCTGACCCTAGCTGGATTCGGAGAATCCCATTGGAAGGAGGAAGCCCCTCCCTCCTCCGTGATCTGGTGAGACATGCACAGGTGCCAGCAGGAAAGCATGTCACTCCACAGGCAGCCCCACGTAGACATTTAGAGAGTAGTGCCACGAATGAACCAAAGGAGACAAAGCAAATTGCCACTAGGGACACAGCCAAGTAGAGGGTCAGGCGGGATTCTCCTTCCCTTGGAGCTGAAGATTCTCGAAGATCAGGAACAACTGGATGAGTGTCTTCCTCTAAGGACACAAGGAGAGTAACAGAGGTAGAGAGTGGTGGGCTACCACTGTCCTTCACCACAATAACAAGCTTCTGTGGTGGGAGATCAGCTGGGATGGGAACAGCTGTCCTGACCTCCCCAGCATATCGAGAGACTGCAAACAGGCTGGGATCTGGGGCCTCTAGGAGCTGATAGGAAACCCAAGCATTATAACCTGAATCCAAGTCCACAGCAGTCACCTTGGTGACTAGGTGGCCAGCACCAACTGATGGAGGCAGTGCTTGAGGACATAAGGAACCAGGCCTGGCCCTAGGGCGGAGCACAGCTGGAGCATTGTCATTGAGATCCAGAACAAATAGGCGGACTGTCACAGTGCTGCTAAGAGGTGGGTTGCCCCTGTCCCGGGCCTGCACCTCAAACTGCAGTGTCTGTGTTTGCTCATAATCAAATGATCGAGTAGCATGAACAGCTCCTGTCTGGGGGTTCAGAGAGATAAAAGAGGAAGCTGAAACATCTCGATTTCTGGGCTCTAAGAGAGAGTAAGAGATAAGTGCATTCAAACCAGAGTCTGGGTCCGAGGCTGCAAGAGAGCAAAGCAGGTCCCCTGGGCGATTGTTCTCAGGAACAAACACCTCATGTGATCTCTGGAAGAAAGAGGGTGGGTTATCATTCACATCAGAAATATTGAGGAAAATAGTCCTATGGGTACTCAGAGGAGGGTTCCCAGCATCAGAAGCAGTGACCATGATGTCATAACTGGATTTAGCCTCTCGGTCCAAGGGCCCAGCAGTCACAAGGGAGAACTGGTTCCTGAAGGCAGACTTGAGGGCAAATGGCAAGTGGTCAGGGATTCGAAGGCTCACATCACCATTTGACCCTGAGTCAGGGTCCTGCACACTGATGAGTGCCACTACCGTGCCAGGTTCTGCACTTTCTGGGAGAGTTCCAAGCTCTGAAGTCACTGTGATGTGGGGGGCATTGTCATTTACATCCAGGAGATCCACCCGAAGGCTGCAATGTTGTTCCATGGCTGGAGAACCCCCATCACGAGCCCGCACATCAAATTCATAGTAATTCTCACTCTCAAAGTCTAGGGGCCCCTGAAGGGTAAGCTTTCCAGTTGTGGGATGCAGGTCAAAGAGGTTTCTCACACGATCAGGGGTGTGGCCACTGAAAGAAAATGTGACGTTACCACTAGGACCCAGGTCCGGGTCAGAGGCGTTGAGCTGGATGAGCACCATGCCGGCTGGCGCGCTCTCCAAGACGCTAATTCTGTAGCTAGATTGCTGGAAGGCTGGGGCGTTGTCATTTACGTCCAGCACGGATACCCGGAGCTCCGCGGTGCCAGATCTCGGGGGGTTCCCTCCGTCTACAGCAGTCAGCACCAGGCGGTAGTCCGATTGCTTCTCCCGATCCAAAGGCTTCTCCAGGAGCAGCTCCGGGACTAGGCTGCCGTCGCTGCGCTTCTTGACATCAAGTGCAAAGTGTTCATTGGAGCTCAGTCTATAGCTGCTAATGGAATTGCTCCCCACATCTGCATCCTGAGCCTTTTCCAAAGGGAAACGTTGTCCTGGAGGAGCTGCCTCCCCGATTTCCAAGTCCAGCTGCTGCCGCGGAAATCGGGGGGCGTGATCATTCACATCTACGATCTCTACCTCTGCTCGGTACATTTCCAAAGGCCCTTCGGTTACAAACTCCAGGGGCACGATACAGCTGGCACTGAGCCCACACAGTGCCTCTCGATCTATTGGATTCTTGATTAGCAGGGCTCCGCTGTCCAAATCCACACGGAAGTGTCTTTGGTTCACCTCTCCAGCGACCTGCAGCCTGCGAGCTGACAGACTCTCTGTATCCAGCAGGAAATCTTGGGCGACATTCCCTACAAAAGTCCCTTCCTGTGACTCCTCTGGGACCGGGTAGCGGATCTGCCCACAAACGTAACCCAGGTGGCAAAAGAGGAACAAAAGGGTAGTCCCCCGCCCGATTTCTACCCAGCTTCTCACCTTGCAGAGCATTGCTGCCACCCGCTAATTCTCTACTTGGTCCTGAGAAGTAGAAGAAGCCGACCCGCCCCAAACAGCCACAGCAGCTGGAGACACCTAGCTCCCTTTCCCCCGCGCCAGTTCTGGCGCGGCTTGGCCGGCACTGCAAGGGTTACGCGCCGGTTTTGCTGGTGGCGGGGTAGATTTGTCTGCCTTTCAACACCCGATTGGCAGACAGCGGCTCCTGGGCTCAGCCAATAGGCTGAGCAGAGAACATCCCAATAGCAGCAGGGTTAATGCGTCGCAGCATTGGAAGGAAAAAAAAAAAAAAAAAAAAAAAAAAAAAACCAAACCCCCCAAAATAATAAAATAACCCCCAACCTATCTTTTCAACTTCCTCCCGCTCAAAGGCATGGATCATTACCTCTTTGGAGGAGCAAACAACGTATACATATTCCCCGTCCCCAACAACCTACTCACCCCGCCCCTTTTCGGCGGGGAAAACAGCGACAGCCTGAGCCCTAGCAACCTGCAGCCCACTGAGCAAGTAGCCATTTGAGATTGGTCACTTTATTCAAGCCAGTGTTGTCATCAACCAATATTCTAAATGAGTAGCTTCTGTCCCAATCTGATCGTGTTAGAACAACAGTTAATTAAAAGCACTGCCATGTACTCAAAACTCTGCCCCTCTGCAGATTATTCAGAACCATATCAGTCGCTTTGCAGAAAAGGCTTACACATTAATGTAGCCAATTAAATTTATGCAGCACACGTTTTGATTGTAACAGGAGGTGCAGCAGAAAACAAACCTCTCTTATTCAGACATTTGCTAGTAATACACTAAATTACCATTCATTGATTTCAAGGACAGTAAGGGAACAGGGTGGTGGAAGCCAGAAGAGGGAGACTTCCAAAACAGTAAGAATCAGTGAGTCGGGGAGGTATAAAGGAATAGATCTCATTACCTGGCAGAATGCTAATGTTCACAGATTTAACAGCTTTCTTGAATAATTGGGATCAGCTACCAGCAGCATTGTGCCTACAAATCCTCTTTATTTGACACTGTGGTGTTCTTGATATGTTGTTAATTACCAACAGAGACCATTTAAAAAGAGCAAGCTTTTCACTTAGCCCCAGGGGACCTCTTGTAGCTGGAGACTTGATCTTACCCCACCCCCTCTGCCATCCAGACCTCCTAGCAGCCTGGCTACTACCTTGTGCAAGTGCAGAAACACAATAAATTTTAAACTGTAGGTACCTGCAAACTGTAATCTGAGTGGCAAACACACCAGAGCACAAAGAAAAATGAAACTTGATCTGGACATGAGATATGCTAATTCATCCAAATTCTTAACTAAGTTACTACAGGCAGCCAAAACAATTAGAAAAAAAAAAAAAAATGGTGTTCTTACCCTCCCCCCATTTCTTCCAAACCTTTGATTTTCAGGAATATCCTTTGGACTATGGTGAGGCCTGCAATTGACATTCTAGTCTCAAAGAAAGGGATAGGGCATCTGTATTCTTACACAAAACCAAAATAAAACAAGACCCATTACACACACACACACACACACACACACACACACACATCTTAAGTCTCCTCCCATGGGAATTATGGAGATGTAAAACATCTTGGTCTACCAAAGTGTTTATGCCAGAATTCACTCTCTCAGTAAATGGTATCATCATCCACCCAGATACCTTAAAATTCAAGGAGTGTGTGTGTTTGTGCAGGGGTCATTCTTGGCTCATTCCCATCCCTCGTTTCCTATATCATGTCAATCAACAAGTTCTGATGATTTTATTGGAGTCATTTTAGGGTAGTCTGCACTGCCACTGTGCTGGTTCAAACATTTATCAATCTTCTCAAATATTTCAATAGCTTTCTAACTGGCCCCTTTGTCTCTCTTCCCAATGTCTCCAATGCATTTCACTTATGACTACCAGAATAATCTCTCTAAAGCAAGCAAACAGAAAATCCTGATGACACCATATATATCAGTTCAAACTGACTATCATCTATAGTGGATAAAAACAAGCAAACAAACAAAACAAACAAAACAACCAAAAAAAAAAAAAAAACCTTGGCACAGCCTAAAGGTAATTCAGGTATTCCCATCTACTTGTTTTACCTCCTAGCCTGCAAACACTGTTTTACACACATGCTTTAAAGTCCAACAATAGTGAAATACCCTTATCTCACACATGGAAATTCCTACAAAGGCTCCTCCCTGACCCCCTTTCCCCTTTACTATTTGACAAGGTAATACTCATCTTTCAGTTCTTGGCTCAAGCATCATGACTGACTATGAAGTCTTCCTGATTTCCCAGGCTGACTCAGGTATTTCCTCCCTTTTGAGGCCACTGCTTTTTGTATAATGCAGAGCCCATTTTCTTTTCTTTTTTCTTGTTTGTCTCCTGTGGTATTCTGTGTACCATAAGGGCAGAGAGTGTCCTTTGATCTTTTACAGAGTCTAACACATAGGGGTGATAATAAAATGGTGAATATTATCATTTATCAACTCAATGAATATTTATTAAATATTTGTAAAGTAAGTATTATCTTTATAGATGAAGAAACTGGAGTTGAAAGCTCAAGAGACTTGTCTGAAGCTAAACAATTAGTATGTATAGTACTATATTTATATTTGCAATTTCACACTTATAAAAAAGCACAGCCTGTTTTACTAGAATTGGAGCATTACAAAATTTTAATACAACATATCCTTAACTTAACATTTTTATGCCAGGTATTTGATACTCCCATCTCCAGATACTGTTTTCCTGTGTTTTGTTTGTTTTGTAGTGCTGGGAATCAAAGCCAGGGCTCCTATATGCTAAGCACTGAGTTACTTTCCCAGCCTCACCTGTAAATTTTTTTAAACAGGTATTTTGAGATATAGTTGACATACCATACAGTTCACATTGTAAAGTGTACAATTTGATGGTTTTTAGTATATTCAACTATACCAAGTTGACACAACCATTAACACTATCTGATGCTGGAAAATTTTTGTCACATCCAAAAGAAACCCAATTTCTATTGCCCAACTCTAGATTTTTAGAGAATAATGGTCCAGGTGCTAGTGGCTTAGGGAGGTTTTCTATTTAGATAACTGAAATACCATCTTATGTTTTTCCTACAGTGCTCTTCTAAAGCTATCCTATGAAATAATTAAAAGTTGGGAAATGCCATTATAGTATTTTTTTTTTTAAAGTTGGGACTGACCCAATATAGCTGGTTCCTGTGTCTGTGAATACCAGAATGACATTTTGTTTCATAAATAAGCAAATGATGAACTGGCAGATTCTAGGCAGTGGTTTTCAGTGTCCATACATTAGAATCACCTGAAAATACTAAAAAGATACTAATGTCTGTGTCCCATCCCCAGAAATTGTGTCTGGGATGTGGCCTGGGATTTAGAATTTTACAAGGTCCCTATGTGATCTCCAAGTTTGAGAACATTGTTTTATGGAAAATGTCAGTTGTTTTTAGGATGACCAGAAGAGCAGCAGGTGCTTCTATTTGGCTTTCATCCTTTCTTAGCCTTTCCATATATGATTCTACTTTGTTATTTTAGGCTATCCTCATATTTGCTTATTTCAAAAGCGTGTTTAAGAATTTTGAGTGGGTGGAGAATTAAAGTAGTAACAGAAATAACTAGTAATTTTTTAACAGTTGTGACATGCCAGGCACTATGCTAAACAGCTTACATACAATGCATCATGTATTAGTCCTATAAAACCCATGTTATTCCCTTTTTGCACCTGAGAAAGAGGCTTAAAAAGAAGTGCAAGTAACTTGGTCAAGGACTCCTGTGGTAAATGGTAAAGCCTTGTCTAACTGCCAAGTCCAAGATTTGATAGCAATATTACACTTAGTAACACAATAATGCACTTAATGACAAAATAACAGAGGTTCTCCCACAACTGAGAGAATGTGTAAGTTTCTCTCCAAGGCAAAGGCTCAGTAGTCATCAGTATGACAGCATGAATGAATGAATGCTTTATCCTTCTAAGGAAATGAGTTCATCTACCTTTCACATTATATGTATATCTAAGAAAAGTAATTCTGGAAGGGTTGGGAATAACAGTAGAGGCACACTTGTACTTTATATTCTTTTGGATTGCCTGGATTTATTTCCAAAATAAATCATTACTTTTATAATTAACAGTGATTATCTTTGGGTTTGGGAATTATTAGTTTTAAATTTTACTCTTTTTTGCATTTTCTAAATTTCCTACAATGCTCATGTATTACTCTCATAACATAAAATTATGTGGCAAATAATACACCCATTATTTCCAGTAGCATGCCTAAAATGAATATAAAGGATGCCTAGAATTTTATTTCATTCATAGATAATTATCTGAGAATGAGATAGAGGATCTATGTTGACAAATGAAAGTTATCAAAGAAACATTAGTTTTAATGCAGATGTAGCCATCATTTGAAAAGTGGACGAAGGAGGTATATTATATTCCTATCAGCTGCCACTGGTTAGAGGTATCCAGAAGCTGCTTCCCAAAGCAAATGATGCCAAGCTAAATTCTGAGTGCTGAGATCTTGGATTATATCTCAGGTACACCATAGCAAGATTGCTTAGATTGCTTAGTTGTGATGGTAAATGAGGGCTGAGGGTGTAAATTGGGTCCACAGAGGAGGCAAATAACTTCACCCTGAAATGGAACTACAAATCACATTCTAGTGGCTGCCTTCCTCCCAAAGGCACTAAGGAAGGACCAGATGAAAGTGTGGACACATAAGGAGAAAAACATCTTCACCGTGTAAAACAGCCCCAATCCATACCTTCCTGAACATTGTGCAGGAAACAAAAACAAAACAAAACAAAACCATTAAAACGTTTCAGGCATGACCTGCTAACACTTACCTGTCCAGGAGGGGCGCTCTCTGCACCCAACACCTGCCTATAGAACACAGGATCGCAACTTCGTAGAGTGTTCTGGCGGCTGGCCAGTGGGCTGGCAGCACCAGGTTTCTTCAGCAGCGGGTCGCTGCGGCGCGAGTCAGTGGTGAGGTACACCTGATGGTAAAGGTGGGGCGGCATCAGACCTCCCCGCACGGCGTCCGCGTGCAAGGAGGTCCCTGGTGTTCGGTACAGAGAGCTCACTGGGGCTCGGTATAAGTCCCTAGACTGCTTCCACTTGTAAACTTTGAATATGACAAATCCCAACACTGTAACTACGAACCCCACAGAGACCAGAATTAGAGAAAGAAGTAGATAAAAGGTGAGGTTTTTATTCTGCTCCCGGGGAGCTGAGCCAGAGGGGAACTCCGCCCGGGCTTCTGGAGATTCCTCGGTTACTGACACAGTAAGGGTAGCAGTGGTGGATAGCGAGGGCTCTCCATTGTCTGTGATCAAGACCGTGAGAGTCTGCCTGGGTGAATCTGTGTCCTGGACTGGGCGGGCAGTACTGATTTGACCTGTATGAAGTCCCACAGCAAAAAGGCTCTGGTTGGGGGCTCCCAAGAGGCTGTAGGAGAGCCAGGCATTGTGTCCTGCATCCGCGTCCCAGCCTACCACCCGCGAGACCACGTGGCCTGCAGCGGTACCTCGAGACAACATCTCCACCGAACTCTGGCCAGGCCGGGGGTAGAGGACCTGGGGGGCATTGTCATTGCGATCAGTAACAAAGATGTTCACACTGATGTTGGTGGTCAGGACCGGGGTGCCCCCGTCACTGATATGAGCTGTTAATTCAAACTCCCGCCTATCTTCGTAGTCCAGGGGCACTAAGGATGACAAGACACCACTGTCACGATTTATCGTGAAATAATGACCCACTAGCCCGGTTTCAGCTCCTTGCTCAAAGAGAAAAAAGGAAAGGCGAGCATTCTGTGGGGCGTCGGGGTCCCAGACACTTAGGTTTAGTATTGGAACCCCAGGAAGATTATTTTCTTCAACATAAACGTCGTAGGAAGATTGGGAAGATTGTGGAGGGTTGTCGTTGACGTCCGATACTTGAACCCGCACTGTCGAAAGGGCTGAGAGAGAAGGTGATCCTGCGTCCCGAGCGGTGATGCTGAGATTGTATTCTGGCGCGGTCTCCCGATCCAGGGCTGCACTGGTTTTTAAAGTGAAATAATTCTTGAGGGAAGAAGTAAGGCTGAAGGGAAGACCTGGTGGAACCTCGCAAGTCACCAGCCCGTTCTCACCAGCGTCCAGATCAGTTACACTGAGCAAAGCGATGACAGTCCCCAGAGGGGCATCCTCAGGGACTGGGCTGTACACGGAAGTGACTGTGATCTCTGGAGCATTGTCATTCACGTCCACAACCTCTACCAATACTTTGCAATGTGCTCCTTCGGGATTGGCGCCCTTGTCTTTGGCCTGGATATAAATCTCGTGGAGTTTTGTGTCTTCGAAGTCCAGTCGACCCTTGATTGTCAGTACTCCAGTTACAAGGTCTAAGGCAAACAGTTCCCGCACCCCAGCGCGGTTGTGGCTGCCGAAGGAGTAAACGATTTCACCGTTGAGGCCTTCATCCAGATCCGTGGCACGAACTTGAGCAACTCGAGTGCCAGGGGGTGCATCCTCCAGGACTCGCGCCCTGTACAAGGACTGATTGAAGGCAGGCGCATTGTCATTCGCATCTAGCACGGCGATGCGAATAGGAAGGCTAGTGGAGCGAGCTGGGTTTCCTCCATCCAACGCCGTCAGCACCAACTGGAGGCTTGGCTCTCGTTCTCGGTCCAGGGCGCGCTCCAGTACCAGTTCAGCATACTTGGTTCCGTCCTCCCGCGTCTGCACGCGAAGCGCAAAGTATTCGTTATGGCTCAGTTCATAGGTTTGTAAAGAGTTGCTTCCCACATCGGGATCGTGCGCGCTCTCGAGCGGAAAGCGCGTCCCTGGCGCCATAGCCTCGCTAATCTCCAATTTCATTTCCCCCGTAGGGAAAGCGGGATTGTTGTCGTTGATGTCCTGGATCACCACTTCCGCGCTGAACAGCTCCAGAGGGCTCTCCACTACCAACTCCAGAGTTACGGTGCAGGAGGGCAGTGTCCCACATAGCTCCTCTCGATCCAGACGGTCGTTCACGAACATCTCTCCCGTCTCCCAGTTCACCTCAAAGAATCTACGGCTTGCTCCGGACACCACCCGGAGCCTGCGGGCTGACAGACTGCCCAGATCCAAACCAAGGTCTGCGACCACGTTACCCACAATGAAACCCTTTTCTCTTTCCTCCAGGATCTCATAGTGAATGATGGTGGAAGCCTTGTTCAAGGCACCAAGCAGAAGCAAAACTCCTACCACTCTCCCGGTGCTTACCAGTCCGCTCCTCCAGGCCTCTGGGACCATCTCACTCAAAAGCAGTTCCTCTTAGCGGGTTCCAGATCGTCCCGGTGATTTCGCTGAGAAACTTTCAGCGGGTTAGCGCTTGGGCGCTAGGCGCGGAGTCGGACATGGCTTTCTGGGTGTCGCTGATTTGCTCGCCGGCTGTTCAGCCTCTGCCTCATCCCGGGGCGCAGAAAGGGGACGGGCCGGGGCCAGATCTCCAGCGACTTCATTGGCCGACAGCGGCACACAGAGTCCCAGCCAATAACTGCACGAAGAATGCGCTAGCGCGGGGCTCTCGGAGCAAGACTCGCGCTAGCGCCAGGAACTTCACTTTCCTTTGGCTGCCTTCCAGAATTTCCGGCCAGGGCGCCTTGTACTATTGGTACAGAGGGAAGTCCTACCACAGCCTGGAAAGCCAGCCACGCGGCGGTGAAGGACCTATTAAACACGTTTATCTCTTTCTTTGATCACAAGAAGGGAGATCAAATCAAACCACAATCTACACAATTGTGTGCGGGTAAAGATACCAACAAACTTGGTTAGAGGACAGATAAATAGCTGGACCCTACTTGTAAAAGGAATTTAGTATTTCTGTGGAGATGTTAATCATTTCAGTTTTATAGGTTGGGGGCTCAGTGGTAGAGCGCTTGCCCATCAGTGAAGCCCTACTGGTTGGAGCCCCAGCACCAAACAAGGACAATAAAATCAGTTTTCTTTTTAAATGAACTGTAGAGTTCCTTGTAACTTCCTCATAGAGCAAATCAACAGGAGCAGGAAATGCTGTTTGGTTTCACTACCTTATAAAATTTTAAAATAAAATTCAGATTTTCTTTCTTTTAAAACTGGATGTCATCATTCAGCTTTCATTTCTTGAATAAGAAGCAACGTAAAATTTCCTACCCTGTCTTTGCCAAGGAGCATAATCTCAGTTGGTTGGAACACAATCTCTCAAACATTTCCCTTTACTTGATCAACTCTTCCTGAGATCTTGGGTTCCTATGCCACAAGGAGAAGTTGTATTGCTAATGAATATTAACACACACACACACACACACACACACACACACACACACACACGGGAAGGGGGGAGCAGAAAGCCAGGTCTGTATACCAGTTAGGACCTTTATAAAATGATTGAGATAATGGCAGCAAATTTCTACAAACTGTTTAGAGAAAACTAAAGGCTTTAGCCACAGAATAAAGAGCTTTGAATTTTCTACATTTAGGATTGTAGTTACCAAACAAAATAGCAATGCTTAGGATAATGAATAAGAGAGTCAACTATGAAATAAGTCAGAGTTGAGCTGTATGCCTTGGATAAGAAACAAACCTCTAAGGGTTCCTGGATTCCTATCCTATTAAATTAATATGACAGGTAAAGTGCCTAGTACAGAATTAACCCAATTCATGATGCAAAGCACCCCACTAGATGCTGGATGTAAAGAGTTAGAGCCTCATACTCTTCCTCTATGCTTGTCTTGGGCATCACTTCATTGCATATAGTGCTTTCTGAAGTGTAAATGAATCTTGAAAATGGGCAGAGAAGTAGGCAGATAGGTTAGATATATAGATAGGAAATAAGTTTATATATTCTGATGAGAAGCCATGTGATCTGTTTCTCCATGTCCTCAACACTTCAACTTATCTCTTAAGCACCCTCCCCCGCCTTTTTTTTTTTTTTTTTTTGGTACTGGGGATTGAACCCAGGAATGCTTTACCATTGAGGTACATCCCCATCCCAGTCCTTTTTAAATTTTTTTTTAAATTTTGGACAGGGTATCACAAAATTGCTGAGGGTCTTGATAAATTGCTGAGGCTGGCTTCAAACTTGCAATTCTCCTGCTTTAGCCTCCTGAGTCGCTGGAATTATAGGTCTATGCTACTGCACCCAGGTAAAACCCCAAATTTCCAATGACAATTGGCCAGACCACTCTGAAACCTGATAGACATTAGAAAATAGAATATACTAGAATTTCATGGAGTCTGAATTAGAACAAGATATATTCTATGTTTGTATAATTATGTCAAAATGGATTCTACTGCCATGTATAACTAAAAAGAACCAATAAAAAATTTAAATATAGCCCAGTCATGTTTTACTCTCAGTTTGAGAAACAATGACACAGGTATTGAGAATTTTTTAAAAATGAGAAATGTTCTATTCTAGACCTACTGAGGCAGAAATTACATTTTGACAATATACCTGGGTGATTTGAAAACCTTAAAGTTTGAGAGGCACTAATCTAGTGAGTTATTCAGTAGGTTATATTAACTTATCAATCTCCTTTTCTTCCATTCACCATTAATTAATTAACAATCTGAATTTGTGATAACTTATATCCCTGTTATCTAGCCCAGTAGGCACTGTGTTTGTGTGTGTGTGTGTGTGTGTGTGTGTGTACATGTGCACATTGGGGATCAAACCAAAGCCTCACGCATGTGAGGCAAGTACTCTAGAATTGGGTTATACTCCCAGATCCATGGCTTTGTCTTTTATAGAAATTTGATTAAAAGGAATTACAGACAGCCATTGCAGTATGTTGAACTCTATAGAGATGGCTCTAGGGCAAGTGAGAGTCAGATGGGCACTGAGCAATTCTGTGCCTCAATGAGGAAAAATAACACATGTAGGCAGAGGAGATCCTAAGAAGCTGAGAGGCAAAGTGTCCTTGTGTGTGCGTTCTTTGTGCAAACTTGCTAAGAAAGCACAAGAAGCTCCCAGATGATTAGATCAACTTCTCAGACTTTCTAAGAAATGCTTAGACGGAAGACCACATCCGCTAAAAAGAAAGGAAATGTTGAAGACATGGCAAAGGTGGACATGGCCTGTATAAAAGAGAAATGAAAATGTAGTTCCCTAATAAAAGGAGGGGGAAGAAGTTCAATGTTCCCAATATACCCCAAAAGCTTCAGCCTTCTTATTTTTTCTGGATGTCACCCCAAAATCAAAGGGGAATATCCTGGTCTATCCATTAAAGATCTTATAAAGAAACTGGGCAAGATATGCAATAACACTGCTGCAGACAGATGACAAGCAGCTTTATGAAAAGAAGGTCTTTAAGTTGATGGAAAATGTGAAAAGGATATTGTTTCATACCAGGCTAAATAAAAGCCTAATGCTGCACAAAAGGGGATCACAAAGGCTAAAAAAATAGAAAATAAGGAAGAGAAGGAAGATGAGGAGAGGAAGAAGATGATGAAAGTTAGTTTTATCATACTTTTTTTCTTATCTACAGAGCATTTAAGCCCCCTGTACACAACTCACTCTTTCTAGAAAAAAATTTTGAAATGTGAGGCTAAGGTTTGTTTTTTAAACTCTGCAGTGTTTATTCTGTATAGTTAATAGACTACTGAATGTGGTGTGTGTGTGTGTGTGTGTGTGTGTGTGTGTGTGTGTGGTGTGTTGTTTTTTCGTGTGTGTTGGGGATTGAACCCAGGGGTGCTCTACCACTGAACTACATCCCCAGACATTTATTTTATTTATTTATTCATTCATTCATAGACAGGATTTTGCTAATTGCTGAAGCTAGCCTTGAACTTCTTATCCTCCTGCCTCAGCCCCCTAAATAGTTGGGATTATAGGGGTATGCCACCACACCTGGCTGAATGTATCTTCTGATTGCCCTGTCCTGATGGTATTTCCAATTATCATAAACTTTGCCTGATACAATATGGGGGTTGTAAATTGACATGGGTATTTAAAGCAGGTTCTTGTTGGTACACAGAAAAAAATAGTTAAATATGGGGATTGTAGTTCTTCCATCTTCAGTTGTCTATGATGTAATTTATATAAATAATTGTTCTGCTAACTGAACACCACTCTGTAATTGAAAAAAAAAAAGTTGTAGCTGTTTTCTTGACATTCTGAGTGGTTCTAGGTAAATATACCCTTTATTAGAAAAAGAAGTGGGGCTGGGGATGTAGCTCAGTGGTAGATCACTTACGGAGGATATGGAAGGCCCCCTGGGTTTGAGCCCCAGGTCAGAAAGTAATGGGGGGAGAGGGGGGAATAAAATATTTAATCTTTTCTATGTAGCTTCTTTCATTTACCATAATGTCAAATCTAGCTTTTTAAAAAAATATTTATTTATTTGCTTTAGTTGTACACAATGCATTTATTTTTATGTGGTGCTGAGGATCGAACCTGGGCGGTGCACGTGCTAAGCGAGTGCTCTACCGCTGAGCCACAACCTCAGCCCTAGCTTTTGACTATACCCTAAAATCTGTTTTATCTAAACTTTTTCATCTAGTAAGTAGCACTTCTAGTCCAATCAGAAATTCAGAAATCATTTTAAACATCTGCATCCCCCATGTCCAATTCATTACCTCATGTCAGTGCTTACTACCTCCAAAATATATTTTGAAACCATCAATTATGTTCCCTGTCTATTGCCACCACTTGAGTCAAAGCCACCTTAAACATTGTGATAGCTTCCTCTTTGACATTCTTTTAAAAAATCTACATTAAATTATTTACCCTTCTTGCTAAACATAGTGCTTGGCACTCAGACCAGCTATATGATTTGTGGGGCTAGTGCAGAATGAAAATAGGGTTTTTTATTAAAAATTATTAAGAATTTCAAATGGTGACAATAGAGCATTAACCCAAGAAAAGATGAATTCCAAGCATGGGTTCCCATCTAAGTATGGAGCCCTGTGTAACTTGCACAGGTCACATGCCCATGAAGATGGCCCTGCCTGGCACAGGGGAAACTCTCAATAAATATTACCTGATATTATTTTTAACACTGAGTAATTGCCTAATTACCTGGTATATTCCCATCGGATCAGTAATGTCAGAAAATCCTATTCAAGATTGCACTCAAGAAAAATTACACATATAATTCTCCTTAAAATCCTAAATATCATCTAGTAATCTTTCAATTTGGTTTACCTGTTTGAAGAGCATCCTAAGGATAACTGAAGGGATCATGTGAGGAAAAATGAAATATAAAGATAATCTTATTAGCAAACAAACATATATTAGGTGGGAGATTCAGGGATTTGGTGAAGAATCTGGTTTAGCCTTAAATATTTATCTGAAGTTTACATGGATATTTTTGCATACTTTAATTCTTTGATTTGAACAGATGATTTGTGAATTTTAAGAATAAGTTTTATGGGCTAGAGGTGTGATTCAGTGATAGTTTGCCTAATACGTGTATGGCTCTGGGTTCAATCCTCAATACTGAAAAAACCAAAAGAAGTATAGGTATTATAAGCTTCCCATTTTTTTTTTTTTTTTTTTTTTTGGTACCTGGGATTGAACTCAGGGGCACTCGACCACTGGGCCACATCCCCAGCCCTTTTTTTGTTTATTAGAGACAGGGTCTCACTGAGTTGCTAAGTGCCTCACCATTGCTGAGGCTGGCTTTGAACTCGCAATCCTCCTGCCTCAGCCTCCCAAGTGCTGGGATTACAGGCATGCACCACCGTGCCCAGCCTATGAGCTCCTCATTCTGTCTAATATTTGAATAATAAGAAATCATAAGCCGGGCGCAGTGGCGCACGCCTGTAATCCCAGCACTTGGGAGGCTGAGGCAGGAGGATCGCGAGTTCAAAGCCAGCCTCAGCAATGGCGAGGCACTTAGCAACTCAGTGAGACCCTGTCTCTAATAAAATACAAAAAAAGGGCTGGGGATGTGGCCCAGTGGTCGAGCGCCCCTGAGTTCAATCCCCGGTACCAAAAAAAAAAAAAAAAAAAAGAAAAGAAAAGAAATCATAGCATCAAAATATTTTGGAGCAACAATGATTTTAGAGGTGAAAAGCTTAAAAAAAAAAAAGATGTTTATACTTTCTCCCATGTAAGTGCTATTTCCTAGTCTTGATCACATCACTCTCTTACTGTTTATTACATCACAAAGCTTAAATGTATCAGGAAACTACTGTGAAATAATTACTAAATTTGTCCACATGAAAATCTTCTAAGAGACCTAAATTCTTCTCAAAGAGATAGAATTTGCTTCAATTTTGTCTCAGTATGTTGTATTATATTGTTATCTAAATTATTATTCATTCTCACCAAATGAGTAGCCTTGTATGGTTAAGTTACTTATTTTTAAAATTAAGTAATTCAATATATACTGATAACTTTGAAGAAGAAATAATATAACTATCTGATCATTAAATTTTTCTGGCACAACAGCATTTTAGTAACACAATAAGATGTCACTGGGACAAAGATGAAGCTTTTAATAAACAGTATTGGGATAACAGCCATTTGGGAAAAATAAACTTAGATCCATGCCTTAGCTCATGCAGGAATAAACTTTAAATAGATTGGAAACCTAAATGTAAAAACCAAAAAGCCATACAAGTGCTAGATGAAAACAGTGATGAATGTTTCTATAACCTAGGTGTGGGTAAAGGCTTTCTAACTCTGACTCACAACCTAACTGCAGTACCAGAAAAGATCAATTCACTTGATCATATAAAAATAAAGGGGAAATTGTTGCACTATAAAAAATGGCATAAGCATAGTCTAAAGCAATGACATAGTGGGAGACAATATTTGCAACTTATATATCTTGGACAAAGAGATAATATCCCTAATATGTAAGCAACATTTTAAAAATTTAGGACAAAACACTTAAAAACCTAATAGAAGGAAGGTACTGGGTAATGAGGTTGATCAAATTGTGTTATGTGTATGTACAAATATGGCATGATGAATCCCACTATTACATATAATCTACCAATAAGACATTAAAATCTCTCATGAAATTAAATAGGTTTTTATATGTTTAAGTTTATATGTATATGTATTCTCTTAAACATATTAAAAATCTATTTAACCTCATGAGAGATTCTAATTAAAATTATCTTGAGATTTCTTTTTTTTTACTAATCAAATTGGCAAAATTTTTTAAATTATTTATTCTAATTTGTTATACATGCTTGCAGAACACAATTTATTTCATATTACATATATAGAGCACAATTTTTCAAGTCACTGGTTCTACACAAAGTATTTTCACAACATTCATGTCTTCATATGTGTACTTAGGGTAATAATGTCAAACCCATTCCACCATCATTCCTACCTCTTTGCCCCCTCCCTCCCCCTCCCTCTCTTTGATCTATTTAAAGTTCCTTCATTCCTCCCATGCTCCCCCAGCCCCTGTCACAGATTGGCAAAATTTTTTAAACATCTGACAACACACCACATAGATGAGACTATGAGATAATAGGCATTCTCATTTGTTTTTAGGAATGCAAAATGGTACAGCCTATAGTGAAGGAAATTGTTAGATCTATCCAAATGACATATGCATATATCCTATGACTAAGCAATCACATTATTAGGATTTTATTCTGAATATATGCCTCAAAAATGACAAAAACACATACACATTGGGTTATTCATGGCAACATTATTTGTAATTGCAAAAATACCGGACACTGCCTAAATGACAAATTATAGATTGGTTATATGTAGACTGGCTATATCACAAATTGTGATATGTACTTCTACAATGGAATTTTATGAAGCTATTTTAAAATGAAGATTCCTATATATTGATATAGAATGATTGTTTTACTCAGCTTTTTTGCTGTTGTGATCAAAACACCTGATAAGGACAATTTTAGAGGAGGAAAAGTTTATTTGGTGCTCAGTTTCTGAGGTGTCAGTCCTCAGTGATTGGTAGAACATCATGGCAGAAGAGTGTGGTAGAGGAAAGTGGCTCAGGACATGACACCAGGAAGCAGAGAGAGACTGTAGGCAGGTAGTGTGTGGCTGGAGGATGTGAGTCAAGAGGGGTGTGCCTTTGGGATATATATTTTGTCTTTAGACTACAGTGTCTCTCTGTTCCACCCAATTAATCCCTATCAGGGGATTAATGCATTGACTGGGTTAAGGATCTCATAACCCAATCATTTTACCTATAAACTCTTTGTGTTGTCTCACACACAAGCTTTAGGGGGATATCTGATATCTAAACCATAACAATGACTTTCAGGATATGTAATTTTTCTTTCAACCTTGTAGAACTATACCACTATAACAATTAGGAAATTGATCAAAATATGTGGAAAAATACTTCTAGACATTGGCTCAAAAGTCAGTACAGGACTGCAACACATGAGAGAAGGAAAGTAAATGAAGATCTGCAAACTAGAATATCTAGTTTTTTGCCTTGAAGCAACTTTCGGACCATGAGACAGAAAAGAGAGATTTAAAGGAAAAAAAAAAAAAAAAAACCAGGTCTAGTTGAGTTGAGGAATACAGATTAGAGTTTGAAGAGACTGAAGTAATCAGAATCTGTTAACAGAATCCTGGAGAAAATAAATGAAGCTACACAAAGAACACCAGAAATCTGGATGAGATCTCTTTGAGTCTTTGGCTGAAAAATACTCTTGAGCATTCATAGATGGACATTCCTTCAAAGCTGGGCAAATTACAAACACCAGAGTAGTATAAATTGAAGAATTCTTGGAGATGACACAAGACTGGGACCATTTGAATTTCACTCAGCCAGAATAGAGACTGTGCTGAACACTCAGAGAAATAAAAAAAGTCAAAATCTAGCAGTAGAGTTATAGTATCCTACAGAAAAATCTACTATAGATGTGTCTTAACATAGTTTAAAAGCAAACCTTGCACAGAGTACAGTGGTGCATGACTGTAATTCCAGCTACTCAAGAGGAATGAGGCAGGAGAACTGCAAGTTTGAGGCCAACCTGGGCATCATAGCAAAACTCTGTCTCACAATAAAAAATAAAGAGGACTGGGGATGTAGCTCAGTGGTAGAGTGCCTCTACGTTCAATCCCAGTACCAAACAAATAAACAATGTCTGTCATCCAATAAAAACATTATTATACAAACAACCAGAAAATTGTAACCCAAAACCGGGAAGAAAATTATCTCTAGAAATGGCAGAAGTGAGAAAATAAGCAGACAAGGACTTTATTTTTGTGCTGGGGTTTGAAGCCAGGGCCTCACAAGTGCCAACACATGCTCTACCACTAAGCTACACCTCAAGCCCCACAGACAAGGACTTTAAAAGAGATATTATAAATGGGCTTGAAAATGTAAAGGAAAACACAAAGATAATGAGGAGAGCCCCTGGAGAAAAATAAAAGAATTAAAGGGAACTCCTAAAAGTGAAAAAAATCAAGTATGTGAAGTGAAAACTCCACTGGATAAGATCAGCAGCATGCTAGATACTGAAGAGATGCTGCCCGAACTTGACCACATAGCAATGGAAACCATCCAAACTGAAACACATGGAGAAAAATGATTGGAAAACCCCACAAAAACAGAAGCTCAGAGACCTGTGGGGAAATATCAAGAAGTTTAACACAAGGGAATTTGGAGTCCTATACTTGCAGGGGAGGAGGATGTATATCTGAAATTTTGAATAAATATAGCTTGAAACTTCATAAATTTGAAGAAAATTATAAGCCCAAAGAAGCAAAATACTCAATGAAGAAAAAATAAACCAAGGTACATCACAACCAAATTGTTGAAAATCATTGACAGAGAAAAATTTAGAAGTAGCCAGAGGGGGGAAAAATATCAAATGCAGGAGAAAGAAGATAAGATGGTAGATTTCTAATCAAAAAGAAAATAAGGGGCTGGGGTTGTGGCTTAGCGGCAGAGCGCTTGCCTCGCACGTGTGCGGCCCGGGTTCGATTCTCAGCACCACGTAAACATAAATGCATTGCATTGTGTACAACTAAAGTAAATAAATATATATTAAAAAAAATAAAATAAGGCAGAAGAGAAAGGACAACATCATGAAGGTGAAATAATTTTAGGAGTTTCACCACAAAAAAATAAGTATGTGAGGTAATATATATGTTAAATAGCCTGACAGTCATTCTATGATGTATACACACATCAAAATCAGGTTGTATCATAAATTAAATCATAAATGAAATGTATACAACTTTTACTTGTCAACAAAAATTTAAACAAATTAAGGTGAAATAAAGATTCTTTTTTGACAAACAAAATCTGATAACATTACAACCAGAAAACCTTCACTATAAGAAATATTAAAAGGTTGGGCACCATTGCACACACCTGTGATCCCAGTGGCTGGGGAGGCTGAGGCAGGAGGATTACAAGTTCAAAGCCAACCTCAGCAACAATGAGGCACTAAACAACTCAGTGAGACCCTGTCTCTAAATAAAATACAAAATAGGGCTGGGCATGTGGCTCAGTGGTCAAGTGCCCTTGAGTTCAATCCCTGGTACCAGAAAAAAAAAGAAAGAAAGAAAGAAAGAAATATTAAAGGAAATTCTTTAGTCTGAAAGGAAAGGACACCAGATGCAAACTTGGATCAACATCAAGAAATTAGTGAAGGAAATGGTAAAAATGTAAGTTAAATGTTAAGACTTTTCACTTTTGTTGCGTGCAGTTCAAGGCTGGTCTCAGTAACTTAGAAAGACCCTGTCTCAAAATAAAAAATGTCAAAGGGGATTAGGGATGTAGCTCAGTGGTAAAACACACTGAGTTCAATTCCCAGAACAACAACAACAACAACAAAAATACTTCACTTTAAATTTCTTTAAAATATAATCGTGATTTAAAGCCAAAATAATAACATATTGCAGGCTTCTAATATTTGTAGAAGTAATATGCATGACAATAGCACAAAATACCAGAGGAAGGAAAGGTAATTAAATTGTTATAAGGTACTTACATTATATGTGAAGCAATAAAATATTATTTGAAGGTAGATGGTGATAAGTTAAAGATACATACCATAAACCCTAAACCCTAGAGCAACCACTCAAAAAATTAAAAAGGACATCCGATCAACTATCAGCAGAGACAGAATAAAATACTAAATCATACTCAACTAGTTTGAAAGAAGGCAGGAAAAGATGAAAAAAGGACTAAACAACAAATGGGATCAGGAGGAAACAAAATGCAAGATGGCAGACATAATCTCAATCATATCAATATTATATTAAACGTGAGTGGTCTGCATATTCCAATTAAAAATCTGATATTTTCAAAATAAATCTAAGGGCAACATCCAACTATATCCATCTATAGAAAATATACTTCATGTATTATGGGTGAAAAAAAGATAAGTCACGCAAAAAACTAATTATAAGAAAGCTGAGGTGGCAATGTTAATATCAGAATAAGGTCAGCCTTATGATAAAATATACTAGCAGGGATAAAGATATTTCAAAATGATAAAAAGGCCAATTTATTGGGCTGGGGATATAGCTCAGTTGATAGAGTGCTTGCCTCACATGCACAAGGCCCTGGGTTCAATCCCCAGCACAACACACACACACACACACACACACACACACACACACACACAAAAGGCCAATTTATCAAGCATCAAGAAGATGTAACAAGCCGGGCGTGGTGGCGCACGCCTGTAATCCCAGCAAGGCTGAGACAGGAGGATCGCGAGTTCAAAGCCAGCCTCAGCAATGGCGAGGCACTTAGCAACTCAGTGAGACCCTGTCTCTAAATAAAATACAAAAAAGGGCTGGGGATGTGGCCCAGTGGTTAAGTGCCCCTGAAATCCCCGGGTACCACAAAAAAAAAAAAAAAAAAAAAAAAAGATGTAACAATCTTAAATATCTATATACCCAAAGAAAATTACCAGTGAAAAATAAGGATATTTACATAATGATAAAAAGTGCAATACACCAAGAAGACATAGTAATCTTAAATGCATATGTACCAAATTAACAAAGTTTCAAAAATATATGACAAAAACTGATAGAACTGAAAGATAAAATAGACAAAACACATCACTATAGTTGGAGACTATTTGACAATTGATAGAACTACTAAAAAGGATACACAAGAAGTGAACATTATTGCCGGGCGCGGTGGTGCACGCCTGTAATCCCAGCACTTGGGAGGCTGAGGCAGGAGGATCACGAGTTCAAAGCCAGCCTCAGCAATGGCGAGGCGCTTAGCAACGCAGTGAGATCCTGTCTCTAATAAAATACAAAAAAAAAAAAAAGGGGGGGGGGGCTGGGGATGTGGCCCAGTGGTCGAGTGTCCCTGAGTTCAATCCCAGGTACCAAAAAAAAAAAAAAAAAAAAAAAAAAAAAAGAAAAAAGAAGTGAACATTATTAACTAACAGGAACAAAAGTTGACATTTATAGGATGAAACAACCGAACATATATTCCTTTCAAGTACTCATGAAACATTCTGATCATATATAGGGTCAAAACAGAACTCAAACCTGGGCATGGTAGTATATGCCTGTAACCCCAGCAACTCAGGAGGCTGAGGCAGGAAAGCCAACCAAATCCAAGGCCTGCCTTAGCAACTTTACAAAATTCTGTCTCAGAATAAAAAATAAAAAGTGCTAGGGAGGTAACACAGTGATAAAGTGCCCCTGGGTTCAATCCCCAGGAATAAAACAAAACAACCTCCCTACAAATTAAAAAATTGAAACATATAGAATGTGTTTTTTTTAACATACTGGAATTCAACTAAATTTCAGTAACAGAAAGATAATACAGCCGGGCGCGGTGGCGCAAATCCCAGTAAATTTCAAAGCAGCAATGGTGAGGCACTTAGCAACTCAGTGAGACCCTGTCTCTAATAAAATACAAAAAAGGGCTGGGGATGTGGCCCACAGGGCCCCTGAGTTCAATCTTAAAAAAAAAAAAAAAAAAAATAAAATACAAAGCTACAAACACTTAAAAATAAAAGTACAGCAAGTTCAAAGCCATCCTCAGCAATGGCAAGGCACTTAGCAACTCAGTGAGACACCGTCTCTAAATAAAATACAAAAAAGGGCTAGGGATGGCCCAGTGGTCGAGTGCCCCTGACTTCAATCCCCAGTACAAAAAAAAAAAAAACAAAGAAACAAACAAACAAGTACATAGTTCTAAATAATTTATGAATCAAAGAGGAAGACTCAAAGGAAAATTAAAAATACATTGAACCAAATGAAAATGAAGACACAACATACTAAAATATGCAGGATATAACTAAAGCCATTCTGAGAAGGAAACCTATAACATTAGAGACAAGATAAAAGTTCTTAAATTAAAAAACTATGATTCTACATTAAGAAAATAGAAAAGGGGCTGGGGTTGTGGCTCAGCGGTAAAATTGTGGCTCAGCAGTAAAGCGCTCGCCTAGCACGTGCGAGGCCCGGGTTCGATCCTCAGCACCATGCGAAAATAAGCGCATTGTGTACAACTAAAGCAAATAAATAAATATTTTAAAAAAAGAAGAAAATAGAAAAGGATAGGCATGGTGGTGTATGCTGTAATCCCAGCAGCTTGGGAGGCTGAGGCAGGAGGATCACAAGTTCAAGGCCAGCCTCAGCAACATAAAGCAAAGCGCTAAGCAACCCAGTGAGATCATGTCTCTAAATAAAATACAAAATAGGGCTGGGGATGTGGCTCAGTGGTTGAGTGTCACTTAGTTCAATCCCTGGTACCACCACCACCAACAACAAAAAATTTATTTGGTAAATTAATAAATTGACAAACCTTAGCAAGATTGATAAATCAATATCAAAGTGAAATGGGATATCATCACAGACCCTATAGACATTAAAAGAAAAGTAACAGAATATTAGTAACAACTGTATGCACACGTACTCAGCAATTTAGACTAACTGCACCAATTGTCAAAAAGAAAAATCTACCACAATGCACCAATAGGAACTGGATAATCTAAATAATCCTCTAGATAGTAGAGAAACACTATTATGCTAAGTGAAATTCATAGCTTTAATAACAATTCTATATATCATTTCCATAAAATAGGAGAGAATACTTTCCAATTCATTTTATAAAGCCAGTATTACCCTGATATCAAACCCAGAAAAAAGTATAAAAAGGAAAAATATATAACAATATCTCAATAAATATAGTTAACATTATATTTATATTATTATATATTGTAATATAATATATTATATATAACTATATATAATACATATAATATTATGTATAATATTATATATTATAATAATATATTTATATATAATGTGTAATTTATATATAAATTATATATAAATATATAAATTGTATATTTATATATGATTTTAATTTATATAATTACAATTTTATTTATCTTATAATATATAATAAAACATAAATTATATAATTTATTTCTATTATAATTATAAATATATAATATTATGTTTATATTACAATTAATAACAATATAGTTTAAAATTCTCAACAAAATTTTAGCAAAGTGAAAAGCAAAAAGTAAAAAGAATTATACACTATCACCATGAGATACAAGACTAGTTCAATATTTGAAAATTATTCAGAGTAATCCACCATATCAACAGAGAAGAAAAATCATACAATTATATACATTGATATATCAAGAGCATGTACAAAATTCAACACTCATTCAAGATAAAAACTATCAGAAATCTAGGAATAAGGGAGCTCTTTCTCAACTTAATAAAGAGCATCCTCACTACCCTCAATTAACATATACTTTTTGATGGAGACTGAATTTTCCCTACTTAGGTTGAGAACAAGGCAAGGATATCTACACTTACCATCCTTATTAAACATAGTACTGGAAGTTCTAGACAATAACATAAGCCAAGAAGGATGGGCATGTGGCTCAGTGGTAGAGTACTTTCCTAGCATGTACAAGGTCCTGGGTTTAATCCCTAGCAACACACACACACACACACACACACACACACACACACACACACACAGAGCAAGATAAAAAAGAAAAGACATACAGACTAAAAGGAAGAAATAAAACTGTTCTGATCTGCAGATGGCATGATTATTTATACAGAAAAGCCCAACAAATCTACAAGAAAAACTCCAAGAACTAATTAGTAACTTCATCAAGTTTAAAGGATCCACAATTAACATGTAAAAATCAATGTATCTTTACATATTAATAATAAATACATGGAAAATGAAATTGAAAACTGACTACCATTTGGAATTGCTCAAAAAATGAGATACCTATGTATTACTCTTAATATGCTCAGAAGTTATAGATTGAAACCTACAAAATACCAATTAAAAAATCAAAGTAACTGAAGAGAAAGATATATAATGTTCACAACTTGGAAGATTTAACTTAAAGATGTCAATTGTTCCCATTTTGATCTCTAGATTTAATGTGATTCCTATCAAAATATGAACACGATTTTTTTGGGTAGATATAGACAAGCTTATTCTAAAATTTATACATAAACTCACAGGCTCTAGAATAGCTAAAATAGTCTTTAAAAGTAAGAATAAAGTGAAGAAGAAGAAAAAAAAAAAAGAAAAGGTGGTTGAATGAGATGGATATCATTATACTAAATGCATGATTGAAGACCTGAATTGTACGAATATACTTTGTATACAAACAGTTGTATGTAAAAAGATGCTATATATGGGCACTATGAATTGAAATTATTATAAATTAAAAAAATAAATTTAAAAAAATCTTCATAAAAAAAAAGAATAAAGTGAGAATTATTCTACCCAAGTTTAAGACTCACAATATAGCTATGGTAATCAAGAGAGTGTGGTATTGGAAGACAAATACACATAGTTCAATGAAACAGGATAGAGAACCCAGAAATAGACTGATACAAGTATGGCCAACTGATTTTTAAAGCCATAAAGATTTATTGGCTCACATAATTGAAAGTCCATAAGTAAGTGTCATGATTAGTTTCATTTATGGGCATACTTACATCACCAAAGACCCAATTTCTTTCTGCCTTTTTTTTTTTTTTTTAAGATTCAACGGTATTTTTCATCATATAGCTTTAGCTATATCATATGCTCTCAATATGACTGTCACCAACTCTTACATATTTTCACTTCCTCAGAAAAAAGGCATTTCTTCCAAATCCCCAGCATAACCCTCTGTCTTTGTTTAGTTAACTACTTTTTGACAATGGGGCATAAGTGATTCAATGGAGGACTGGCAGTCTTTTAAACAAATGCTACTGAAGTCATTGTTTACCCAGAGACAAAAAATTGACTATCAATTTAAGTCTCATACCTTATACAAAATCAACTCAAAACAGAATAGGTATAAAACTTAAAGTGATAAAACTTTCAGAAGAAAAGGAGAAAAATCTTCAGGACTCAGGACATATGAATAGTTCTTATACAAAGAATGATCTATAGAGCTGGGGATATAGCTCAGTTGGTAGAGTGCTTGCCTCACATGCACAAGGCCCTGGGTTCAATCCCCAGCATCACACACACAAAAAAAAGTCAGAATGTTAATATTCATTTAAAAACATGATCTATAGAGAAATAAATTCATAAGAAAAAAATTCATTAAACTTCTATTGAAATTAAAAAGTTTTGCTCTGAAAAAGTCCTGATTAAGATGAAAAGATAAAGCATAGACTAGAAGAAAATATTTCCAAATCACATGTCTGACAAAGAATTCATATCTTAAATATACTAAGAACTACCTAAACTCAACAGTTATAACAATTTGAAAAATCCAATTAGATGGCTGGGGATGTAGCTCAGTGGTAGAATACTTTTCTAGCATGCATGAGGACTCCAGTTCAAACCCAAGGACCGTGCACACAAAATTCCAATTAGAAAATCAGCCAAAGACAGAAAGCAGACTTATCACTGAAGAAGACATATGGGCGATAAAAAATCAAAGAAAACATATTCAACATCACTAGTCATTGTAAGTATGCAAATTAAAACCACAATGAGATATCATACATCTATTTGAAAAGCTAAGATTAAAAAATAGTGACAGCCGGGCGCAGTGTCGCACGCCTGTAATCCCAGCACTTGGGAGGCTGAGGCAGGAGGATCGTGAGTTCAAAGCCAGCCTCAGCAAAGGTGAGGCACTTAGCAACTCAGTGAGACCCTGTCTCTAATAAAATACAAAAAAGGGCTGGGGATGTGGCCCAGTGGTCGAGTGCCCCTGAGTTCAATCCCCGGTACCAAACCAAAAAAAAAAAAAAAAAAAAAAAAAAAAAAAAAAAAAAAAAAAATAGTGACAATACCAAAGCTGGTGAAATGTGCAGAAAATGGATTTCTTGCACACTGCTGATGGGAATAAAAAATAGGTCCTCTGGAAAATAGTTTGGTAGTCTCTATAAAGCTAAACATATACTTGTCATATGATGCAGCAATTGCACTCCTGGACATACATGCCACAGAAATCAAGACTTATGTCTCAAAAACTTGCATACAATGTTTATAGCAGCCTTAATCAAATATATTCCAAGAGGTGAATGATTAATTGTGGCATATCCATATAAAAGAATATCATTGAGTAATGAAAAGGAGCAGACTCTTGGCATCTAGAGAAACTTTGAAAGATATCAAGGACATTATACTGAGTAAAAAATTGCAGTCTCAAAATGTTACATACTTGTTGATATCATTTATATTTCATTTCAAAATTATAGGGATGATGAACAGATTAATGATTTCCAGGGATTAGGGGAATGGGTAGGATGAAAAAGTTCCTTTTGGTGATAGGACAGTTCTATATTTGATTGTGGTGCCAGTTATAAAAATCTGTATATGTGGAAAGTTTTCATAGAACTATTATATAAACACACACAAATAAGCACATATTAAAAACTGTTGAAATCTGAATACAGCCTGTAGATTTTAGCAATGTCAATTTCTTGGTTTTGGTATT
The DNA here is from genome assembly GCA_025594165.1 of Tamias sibiricus. NCBI lineage: Eukaryota > Metazoa > Chordata > Mammalia > Rodentia > Sciuridae > Tamias > Tamias sibiricus. The sequence continues at coordinate 70,199,070 of CM046662.1, forward strand.
CTACTACAAGTGATATAAGATGCTATTATTGGGGGAAGCTAAGTGATGAATACCCAAAACCTCCCTATACATTATTTTTGAAACATTCTGAGAGTCTGTTGTGATTTTAAAATAAAAGACTTTCTAAAAATCAGCATACTATATTTACACAGCCACATCAATGTTTATAGCAATGCAATTCACAATAGCCCAAGTTATGGAACCTGCCTAGGGGCCCATCAACAGATGAATGAATTAGAAATATGTAGTATATATACATAAATATATAATGGAGTTTGACTTGGTCATTAAGAAGAATGAAATTATGGCATTTTCTGGTAAACGATGGAACTGGAGAAACATCATGCTAAGTGAAATAAGCCAGACTCAGAAAGTCAAGGGTCAAGTGTTTTCTCTCATAGGCAGAAGTTAGAGCAAAATAAGGGGGAAAAGGTGGGGAAATCCCCATGAAATAAGACGAGAGATCAGTGGAGTAGAGGAACAGGATTGAGGGGGAAGGAGGAGGGATGGGAAATGGAAGAAATGGTGGAATGAAATTGAGCAAACTATCCTATGTACATATATGAATATGCCTCAGTGAATTTTACCTTTATATGTATCTATAAAGCAATAATAAAAACTATAAATAAATAGAAGGAAGAATAGTAGAGTGGAAAGAAAGGAACAGGGGTGGGAGAAGGGGAGGGAAAGGAAAGGGAGAACACTGAGGACTAAATTGGAAAAAAATTTATTCCATGTTTTATGTCAATATGAACACCAATATTATGTTTAACTATAATACACTAATAAAATAAATTCCCTTTAAAAACAAAAAGTGAGCTGGGCATGGTGGCGCACGCCTGTAATCCCAGCACTTGGGAGGCTGAGGCAGGAGGACCGTGAGTTCAGAGCCAGCCTCAGCAATGGCGAGGCGCTTAACAACTCAGTGAGACCCTGTCTCTAATAAAATACAAGAAAAGGCTGGGGATGTGGCCCAGTGGTCGAGTGCCCCTGAGTTCAATCCCCGGTACCCCCCCCCAAAAGTGTATGTACTTAATAATACACCCTCATATATGAAACAATATATAAAACATAAACTGAGAGAACCAAAAGAAGAAAGAAAAATCCATATTTGTAGTTAAAGATTTCAACTCTCCTCTCTTGGTGATTGATAAGAACAAGTAGACTCAGTGAAGATACAGAAGGGCTCTACAACACTACTCAATAACTTCATCTAACTTGATCTAGCTGACAATTATATTCCACTGTTAAGAGTAGAATACGTAGCCGGGCGCAGTGGTGCACGCCTGTAATCCTAGCACTTTGGGAGGCTGAGGCAGGAGGATCGCGAGTTCAAAGCCAGCCTCAGCAATAGCGAGGCACTTAGCAACTCAGTGAAACCCTGTCTCTAATAAAGTACAAAAAAGGGCTGGGGATGTGGCCCAGTGGTTGAGTGTCCCTGAGTTTAATCACAGGTACAAAAAAAAAAAAAAAAAAAAAAAAGATTGACCATATTCTATGACATAAAACAAATTTAAAAGAATAAAACCATACAATGCATATTCTTGGGTCACAATAAAATGAAAGTAGATGTAGATAACAAAAATATATTTGGTAATTTTCAAATATTTGGAAATCAAACAACACATTTTTAAAAATCTGTGGTTCAAAGAAGAAATTGCAAGGGGTATTAGCATTTAACTGAATTACAATGGAATCATAACATCCAAAAAAATTAGCTTGATATAGCTAGAGCTCAGAGCTGTTTATTTACTTATATGTTTTTATTAGAAATAAGAGGGGTATAAAGTTAGCAATCTAACATACAACCTTAAGAAGCTGGGAAATAAGTAAATTAAAAACAAAGTAGGTAGAGGAAGGAAATAATAGAGATGAGAATGGAAATTAATTTTAAATATGGGCAAGAAATGGCAAAAAAAATCAGTGAAATCAAAGTTGCTACTTTATAATGAAAGAAATTATAAGAGCAGTAAACAGGATTGGCTGTAGTCTAATGGTATAGCCCTTGCCTAGTATGCATGATATGCATGAGGTTCTGGATTTGATAAAAAAACAAAAAAGTAAAAAGAAAAAAAGAGTACACTACAGATCAATGTTCCAGTACACTTCAGAAACATATATGCAAAAATCATTTACATAATATTAGCATAAGAAATCCAGCAATATAAAAAAGAAAAAAGGCTAGTATATTATGACAAAGTTGGGTATATTCAAAAGATGGAAAGTTAATTAAACATTTAAAAAGCAATTTGTAAAATTTACTATATTAACAAATTAAAATAGAGAAGATGTGAAAAACATTTGATAAAATTGAACACTTGTTCATTATTTTAAAATTCTCAACAAAATAGAAATCAACTTCCTTGGTCTGCTAAAAGGCCTCTATGGGTTTTTTTGTTGTTTATGGTGGCACTGGGGTGCTCTATCACAGCTATATTCCCAAACCTTTTTATTTCTTATTTTGAGACAGGGTCTTGTTAAGTTGCTGAGGGTTGCCTTGAACTTGTGCTCCTCCTTGCTCAGCCTCCTAAGTAGCTGGGATTACAAGCATGTACCACACAGGTTGGCTGTTATCTATGGTGTGTGTGTGTGTGTGTGTGTGTGTGTGTGTGTGTACGTGCACGCACACTTGTGGTACTAGATACTGAATGTAGGGCCTTGTGAATGCTAGCTCTACCACTCTACCACTGAGCTACACCCCCAGTACACCTATGAAAATTTAATGGTGGAAAACTGAATGCTTTCTCTAGAAAACTCAGAAACAAAGAAACAAAGTGAAGATATTCACTTTCACTATTTCTATTCAAATTTTCCTGGAAGTCCTAACTAATGCAATAGGGCAAGAAAAAGAAAGAACAGGCTGGGGTTGAGGCTGGGGCTCAGCAGTAGAGCACTTGTCTCACATGTGTGAGGCCCTGGGTTCTCACACATCGATCCTCAGCACCACATAAATAAAATAAAGGTATTGTGTCCACCTATAACTAAAAAAATATTTTTTTTTAAAAAAAAGAATAGGCTGATAGGAAGAAATAAAACTGTCTTTATTTGCAGAATACATGTTTGTGTGTGCAGAAAATCCTATGGATTCTACAAAAAGCTACTAGAACTAAAAGTCAATCTATTTATTTATTTATTTAGTTTTGGTACCAGGGATTGAACTCAGGGGCACTTGACCACTGGGCCACATTCCCAGACCTTTTTTGTGTTTTTTTATTAGAGACAGGGTCTCACTGAGTTTCTAAATGCCTTGCCATTGCTGAGGCTGGCTTTGAACTCGTGATTCTCCTGCCTCAACCTCCCAAGTGCTGGGATTACAGGCATGTGCCACCACACCCCGCTAAAAGTCAATTTATTAAGGGCACAGGATCCAAGGTTAGCACAAAAAAGTTAATTATATTTCTATATGCTAGCAATGATCAATTGAAAATAAAAATTTTCAAATGTACACTTAGAATAATAGAAAACATTTAATACTAGGCCATAACATCAAAATATAAAGGTCTGTAAACTAAAAAGCAAAACATTGCTTGAAGGAGCCCTAATTAGGAAGGGCTGTTGTAGCTAGCTGGAAGCCATGGGTTCCACCTGATATGTATGTGACGCACCTGTAGGCACCCGCAAACCTGAAGGTATATAACCGGGTGAAAGCGGTCCGAGTTAGGAGAACGGAGAATTCAGTCAGCCGGGCAGTCACTCGGTCGGTCAGAAGAATCAGAGCGGCCAGAACGTAGGCAGAGCGGTTACAGAAGAGAAACCAGATAGAAGAAGTAATGACTGGTCAGAGTTAGGCCGAGACTCCTGAGGAAGACAGAAGACAGAAGAAAGAAGAAGGAAGAAAGAAGAGAGAAAGAAAGAAGCTCTAATCTTTCTCTAAGCTAAGCTCTAAGCTAAGAAGAAAAATCTTTCTTTCCCTCTCTAAGAAAAATCTTTCTTTCCCTCTCTAAGCTCTAAGAAAGTAGAAGTAAAAGTAGTAAAAGCTTAACTCTGCCTCCGAGAGTTTTTCCTCCCGGGTTACGGTACCAGGTAGCTTACAATTGCTATAAATAAAATAATAAATAAATAAAGAGCTATACCATGTTCATGGACTGAAAATACAATGATGCTATTTTTTCCCCAAATTGAAGCTATAGACTCAATGCAACTCTAATTAATACCCAGACGGTATCAGAATGACACCAAAATATATGAAAATTAAGGGATACAAGCCGGGCGTGGTGGCGCACGCCTGTAATCCCAGCACTTTGGGAGGCTGAGGCAGGAGGATCGCGAGTTCAAAGCCAGCCTCAGCAATGGCAAGGCACTTAGTAACTCAGTGAGACCCTGCTTCTAATAAAATACAAAAAAGGGCTGGGGATGTGGCCCAGTGGTCAAGTGCCCCTGAGTTCAATCCCCGGTACCAAAAAAAAAATAAAATAAATAAATAAATAAATAAATAAATAAGGGATACAGAATGGTAAAAACAATTTTAAAAATAAAATCAAAGTTGGAGACCTTATATTACCTGATTACAAGACTTTATTACAACACTACAGTAATGAAGATACTGTGTGCATGCGTGTGTAAATAGAGAACCCAGAAAAATACCCCCATGCACATGCATAGTCAAATAATTTTGACAAAGCTGCCAAGACTAATTAATGGGGAAAGAAGAGCCTTTTCACCAAGTTTATCAAAAGGAGCAACTGAATATCTCTTTGGAAAAATATGAATTTTCATTCTTAGCCCACACTATACATAAATGTCAACTCAAGATGAATCACTGACCACATTCAAAATAGTAGAACTAGCCATAGTGGCACATGACTATAATACCAGCAACTCAGGAGGCTGTGGCAGGAGGATCTCGAGTCCAAGGCCAGCCTCAGTAACTTAGGGAAAGCCTGTCTCAAAATAAAAAATAAAAAAGCTAGAGATGTAGTTCAGTGATAAAAAAGCCCCTGGATTAAATCCCCAGCATAACTAACTAACTAACTAACTAAACAAACTATAAAACTCCTAAAAGAGGGGTACTAATTTGAATAAGATATATTCCATGCTTGTGTATCAAAATGGATTCTACTGTCATGTACAACTAAAAAGAACCAATAAAATAAAATAAAAAATTATAGGAAATAATCACTATAAGTTTTCATTAAACTTGTTTTCCCTTACTTTTTAGTACTGGAAATTGAACCCAGGGGTGTTTTGCCACTAAGCCACCATACCAAGCTCTTTGTATATTTTAATTTTGAGACAGGGTCTCAGTAAGTTGCTGAGGCTGGCCTTGAACCTGCAATCCTCCTGCCTCAACATCCTGAGTTGCTGGGATTACAGGCATACACTGTTACACTTGGCCTAGCAGTCTTCTTAAACAGGACATAAGAAATACAAACTGTTATGGTTTGCTTTTGGAATGTCTCCCAAAGACTCATGTTGAAGGCTTGGTCCTCAATGCAGTAATGTTCAGAGTTGTGGCTTTTGGAAATGATTGGATATTAAGGGCTTTAATCTCATTGATGACTCCATTGATAAATGCATAATTGAATGGATTATGGGGAGGTTATGGAAACTGTAGGAGATGGGACCTAATTGAAGAAAGTGTGTGCCCTTGGGAGTATACTTGTCCCCAGCCCCCTTCTTCCCCACCCTGTGCCTATCTTTGCTTCCTGGCTGCCATAAGGTGAGCACATTTCTTCCCCCACATCCTTCTACCAAGATTTTCTGCTTTGCCACAGGCCTAAATGCAAGCCATCTGACCATGGCCTGAAACCTCTGAAACTGTGAGATAAAATAAATCTCCTCTAAGTTGATTTTCTCTGATCTTTTGTCACAATGACAGAAAGCTGAATGACACATAAACTATAAGAGACTAGGGATGTAGCTCAGTGGTGGAGTGCTTACCTAGCATGTGTGAGGTCCTGGGTTTGACCCCCATCACCAAAAGAAAGAAAAGAAAGAAGGGGGGGGGAGGGTGAAAGACAGAGTATAATAGAAAAAAAAATGAATTAGTTAGGCTTTATCAAATTTATATAGTCTCCTCTTCCAAAGACTACTAAGAAAATTAAAAGACATGTCATGATCTGGGATAAAATATCCACAATATACACACGTGACAAAGAATTTATATCCATATATATACATACACACACATACACACACTCACAAATACATATACTAGGGATTGAACCTAGAGTTGCTCTACCAGTGAGCTGCATTATAAGTCTTTTTAAATTTTTTTTTTTGAGACAAGGTCTGGCTAAGTTGCTGAGCCTGTTCTCAAACTTGTCATCCTCCTGCCTGAGTTATTGAGATTATAGGTGTGTATTACCACACTCAATCAGGGCCATGTATTTTTTCTCATAAAGTGCTCGCCATTGCTGATAGCTCAATTTTAAGAAGACAATCAATTTTAAGAGGACTAAGTTAAAGATGATCAAAATATTTGAACAGTTACTTCAAGAAAATATACACATAACCAATAAAGACATGAAAAGATACTCAATATCTTGAGTCAATTAAAAAAATGTAAACCATGATAAAATAGTACTACACATCCACTAAGATAGATAAAATGTAAACTTTTGACAACAGGAATCAAGTGAAATTCTTTGTACACTGTCAATAGGAATGTAAAATTATAGTGCCAATTTGAAATAATTTTACAGCTTCTTACAAATTAAACTGAATTTCCAGTATCACATATGCCATCCCCAGCCCAATTCTGCTTTTAAGTATTTATCAAGAGAAATAAAAAAGCATATTTCCACAAAAGGACTTGTTCAAGATTACTTATATCACCTTAATTCACAATAGCACCAAACTGGTAACAACTCAAACATCAATCAAAAATTGAATAGATAAACAAATTGAGATACTTCTACACAGTACAATACTGCTCATCAATCAAAAGGAAAAAGCTGCTGATATATGCAACAGTACAGATGAATTTTTAAAACTTGTTGAGCAAAAGAAGGTGAATACAAAAGAGCACATGTTATAGGATTTCATTTAGATGAAATTCTGGAAGAGGCAAAACTAATTTGTAGTGACAGGAAGTAGATCAGTCATTGCCTGGAGCTGGAAATGTAGGGAATTGATTACAAAGGGCTAAGAAGAATCTTTTGAAGGTTATATAAGTGTTCTAGATTTTTTTTGTGGTGTGGTACATAGATGTAAACATTTGTCAATGCTGTAAAAATTCAAAAGGTAAATTTTAATGTATTCTACTTCAATAAAGCCAATAAGTTTTCAGAAGTACAAACGGGTACTTAATGGCAGGTCTCATTTTGCACAGTAGTGCAGGACTTTAAAAAATACCCATGTAATAGTCACGTATGGTGGTGTATACCTGTAATCCCAGATGATATTCGGGAGCTCATGTGGGAGGATGACTTGAGCCCAGGAGGTTTGAGACCAGCCTAGGCAATATAATGAGAACCCACCTCAAGGAAGCAAACAAACAAAAATTAATAATGGACGCGGGAACCAAACAAACAAAAATTAACAATGCAAGCAGGAACTATGTCATCTTAGTAATGAATGGAAATTTTTATTTATTGTTTTGTGACCTTAAAATTTTTTTATTGTTTTGTGACCTTAAAATTTTTTTGTAACATTGTATGGAAAAACAGCAAAATCTAATATTTATCTAGTATGATGTGATTTTTAACATTAGGGCCATTTAGAATTAAAGCATTCTATTTCTTTGCAAAAATCATACCAAGAAGAATTTAGAAGTCTTTGGCTACTCCTCATCCTATAAGTTATAGAGCAATAATCTTTTCTATGTCTTGGCAAATTGCCATATTCCTTCTGAGTTTGGATTAACTTCCAAGATTTTCTTTATCCTTTGAGGTTTTATTGTTGTGAAATAATCTCTTGAGGGTCCCCTTAATGTGAAGTTTTTTTCTGGTGTCACTTTCTCTGGAACATCTGCAGCCTTTTTGTCACACAATTGCTTTCCTCATTCCCATTCATATTCACTAAGCTTATTTTTGGCTGAAGATTCTTTTTTTTAAATAAATCATTCTTTTTTTAATATTTACTTTTTAGTTGTACTTTGACACAATACCTTTATTTTTATGTGGTGCTGAGGATTGAACCCAGGGCCTCATACATGTTAGGTGAGTGTTCTACCACTGAGCCACAACCCCAGACCCAGGCTGCAGATTCTTTATTTTAGTTGTAGATGGACACAATACCTTTATTTTGTTTATTTAATTTTATAGTGTGCTGAGGAGCAAACCCAATGCCTCATACATGCTAGGCAAGTGCTCTACTACTGAGCCACAAACCCAGCAAGGCTGCAGATTCGCAAAGACAGCAGTGTCAACATTCCTGTGGCCAGCTATTTCTTCTATAACTCTATTTGCATTCAGTGCAAATTTCTGATAGCATTATGAATTTTATTTCTTTGCTGTAACTTTTTTTTTTTTTTTTTTTTGGCATTAGGGATGGGACCCAGGGGCACTTTATCACTGAGTTACATACACAGCCTTTTTTATTTTTTATTGTGAGACAGGGTCTTGCTAAGTTGCTGAGGCTGGCATTGAACTTGAAATCCTCTTGCTTCAACTTCCCTAGTTGCTGGTATTACAGGCATGTGTCACCATGCCTGGCTTAGACTTTTATCTTTGCAGGCTAACTCCCTCTATATATTTTTTTTCTAAAAAGTCATATGGTTTGTCACTGTGAGACAAGGAGGTACCACAACTACACGCTCTGTGCATGTATAAAATAACAGATGCACAGTGACCAATCATTGACAGACTGAAAAAAGTTATGTGATTGTTCGCCAATCATTGTGCTCACCTGTTATTTGCAAAGTGATGTATGAACTGAAAGACTAGATTACAAAGTCTGTATTTTATTCAATTTCTCAGAGTTAATATGTCATGGTAATTAAAATTTAAGTTATTTTTAGGAAACTGGTGCTATTTAAACTGTGGTAACTGAAATTTGTTTATATTGGAACCATTCAAAGCCAGACTGTTATCTTTGCATAATAAAGAAGAAATAAGAAAATATTTTTTTTTTTTTTTTTTGTTTTTTTTTTGCAAAAAGAAATACAGAGGATTAAATCAAAAACTAAGGAAAACTGATTATTTACATATATGGTGCTTATGAGGAAAAAAGATAAAGGAAGAGTGATAATTTTCTGAATACTTTAAAAAATAGTTTTGACTATTAACTTATATTTTCACAAATATTAATCAATAAGTAATGTGGAAAAAGCTCTAAAATGCCATATAACAGAAACAAATAAATTATTTTAAATGAATCTCATAGCTATACTACAAGTAAGTTTTCAACACAGTACTCTGACTATATATACCTTCAGTTTAAAGCAAGCAATTACAGCAAATCTTTATTATTGTTCTTGTTTTTTTTTGGGGGGGGGAGGTACCAGAGATTGAACCCAAGTGTGCTTAACCACTGAACCACATCCCTAGCCCTTTTTACATTTTATTTAGAGACAGAATCTCACTAGGTTGCTTACAGCATCACTAAGTTTCTGAGACTGGCTTTGAACCTTCAATCCTCCTGCCTTAGCCTCCCAGGCCACTGGGATTATAGATAGGCATGTGCCATCATGTCCAGTAGGTTTTTCTTATTGGTATTGATATAGCAATTCTGAAATTACTTTTTGTGTACTTTAGGATTGATCAAAAGAGTAAAAACATTCATAAGTTTGGAAAATACAAAGATGGAAAGGGGGAAGGCTAAGAAGATCCTGAATTGTAGGCATCAATATGAACTCATGGTTTCAAGAGGATATGTGTGCAGATATAGATATGGTTGTATTTTTTTGTGTTTCCTAGCTAGCTCTGTCTGCTGAAAAGACCTAGAAACAGTGACAGACCATTAGCAATGAACACACATAGCACCTAGCTCTTATTTTCTAAATATGATTTCCTACTAGAAAAAAAGCAGGGCTTTAAGAATAAATGGGTCTTTTCAGGACTAGAGTAGGGAAAGTATAAGATTAGTCTAGGGCTGGGGATATAGTTCAGTTGGTAGAGTGCTTGCCTTGCACGCACAAGGCCCTGGGTTCAATCCCCAGCACCACAAAAAAAAAAAAAAAAAAAAAAAAAAAAAATTAGTCTAGAATACCTTCTTACATCAGAAAGCAAGAAAGGGATAAAGAAAATGAATGAGTATAGCAAAAGGACAGAGGAACCAACCTGATGTTTGCCCATCTTGATGGGCAAAATCTAGAACAATTTGAGATAAAATATTTTAAATGGTTCAGATGAATGGATAAAAAAAATTGTGGTATATATACGCAATGGAATATTACTTGGCCATAGAAAAGAATGACTTTATGACATTTGCCAGTAAATAGATGGATTTGGAGACTATCATGCTAAGTGAAACAAACCAATACCCCAACCCAAATGTTGAAATGTTTTCACTGATACATGGAAGCTAAACCACAATAAAGGTTATAGGGAAGAAGAGAAGTTCAGTAGATTAGACAAAGGGAAACAAAGGAAAGGGAGGTGAGAGATAGGTATAGGAAAGACAGAAGAATGAACCTAACATAATCTTCGTATGTACATATATGAAAAATATGTAAGTGAATCCCACCCTCATGTACATCCACAAGAATGGGGACCTAATTAGAATAAGATATATTCCATGCTTGTATAATTATGTCATAATGGATTCTACTGTCATGCATAACTAAAAAGAACCAATAAAAATAAAAATGTAAATGTCTGTAATAAAATTTAGCTTATTGAAAGAACATATGAACACATAAGCCATACATGAATAAATGAAAGAGAAGGAAAGGCTTTTCCTTATATCATAAAGCCAACTAATAAACAAAGAAAAATATTATTAATAGATTTAGAAAATCATATCTTCCTGAGTTTGGGCTGATCAAGTGATTTGCTTCTAATGAACCGGAAACAGGAAAAGTGATGGCATATTGTGTTCAAAATTAAGTTTACAAAAGATTGTGGCTTCCCTCATATTTCCCCTCTCTGGATCTCTCTGTTACTTGCTCTAATGGAAGCCAGCTATCATGTTTTGATCTGCCCCATGGAGAGGTCCACATGGCAAGAAACTAAGGTAGACCTCTATCTAGCTAACTGCCAATAAGAAACTGGGGTCCTCCTCAATCAACAGCCCACAGGAACTGGATTTTGCCAGTAACTCTGTAAGAGAGATTAGAAGTAGATCCTTCTGCAGCCAAGATAGCATCTCTGGCTGACACCTTAATCATAGGACTTTGTGAAAGACTTTGAGGCAGAGGCACTCCACAAAGCCATATCCAGATTTCTGATCCACCAAACTTATGAACTGATAAAAATAAATGTTTTTAAAACCTCTCTTCTCTCTACATACACACATATGCATGTATATACCTACATACACATGTGTGTATGTATTCTGAATAGATTATCACAATGGAAGGAATCAGATATTAATGGAATGATGCCTATATGTCCAACCACACATTTAATATCTACACTTGGATGTTTCTCAGAATCTTAAACTGGACATGCCTACAACTTGCCTTTTTATTTATCTTAAATCTGCCCTTCTCTAATCTTCCATATCTTGCCAAATTGTACATTTATCCATTCATTAATTTGGAGAACTGGACATCACTCATCCATTGTCTTTATTCAGTCAACAATAATTTTATTAAGGATCTTGACAGCAGTGATCTTGCTGATGCTGAATAATACAATAATAAAACAGTCCCTCCCATCATGAAGTTTACATTTCACTTATTCCAGAATTAAGTCTTACTGAATGTATTTTCTAAATATATCTCCAATTTCTGTTCCAGTAGAAATATATCCACCTATTTCTCTATCCAATGCCACTCCTTTAATCCAAGCCAGCACTATTTCTTGCCAGTGACATTGTCATAGTCTCTAGTCAAGTCATCCTATTTCCATTGGTAACCCTCATAAATCACTTTTCCCTTATAGCAGCTGGAGTCATCTTTAAAATTCAAACCATATTCTATTATTGTCTTCTTTAAAACCACTTGAGATCTGGGCATGGTGGTGCACACTTGTAATCCCAGAGGGTTGGAAGGCTGAGGCAGAAGGATCACAAGTTTGAGGCCAGCCTCAGCAACTTAGTGAGGCCCTAAGCAACTTAGCTAGCCTCCATCTCAAAATAAAAAATGAAAAGGGGGCTCGGGGCTGGGCATGTGGTCCAGAGGTAAAGCACCCCTGGGTTCAATCCCTGACACAAAAACCAAAATCAAAATCAAAACCAAAACCAAATCAAACAACAACAACTACTACTACTACTACTAAATACAATGATATTTAGAATAAAATTCAGATCTTTAATGTGGTTTGCAGGGTTCTGTCTACCTTGTTAGTTTCATCTATATATTTTCCATTTCCAGCCTCCTTACCACTTTTTAAATGCTTGAGTCATACTTTTCCTGTTTTTAGGACCTTGATACATGCTATTTCCTCCACCAATTTCTTTTCTTTAATTGTCCTTCTTATCTATCTACTAGCAAACTTCTGCTTAGCCTTCAGATCATTACTGAAAGAAGTCTCCCCTGTCCCCCAGACTAGGCTTATTATAAGCTCCCTTAGTGCTACTGTATTTCTCCTTGATAACAGTTATCAGAACTGTCAAAGATTATATATTATAATGGGGCCCAATAAGGCAGGAATCATATCTGCCTGTTCATTGCTGTATCCTTATCATCTAAAACCATGCCCTCCAGGTGATAGTCATTCAGTAAATGTTTGTTATATAAGTGAATGAATGAACCATCCACTATCAGACTTGGTCAGTCCTCAATGTTTACTGCTTCTGGGTGGGCTTTACCAACCTATATACTGCAGAAATTAGAAGCCTTAACTTAGAGGTCATTTAGGCTATACCACTCTCATACTATTATTATTATTACTTACTGTACTGATCTTTCTGACATTTGCCCATAGTTATTTTTAGTTAATTTCTTGTGGATTGTATTAGTGTGGGAATAAAGCACTCTGCACCTCTCATTTTTTGAAAACATGGAATATACAAAAAATAATTTTTCTGTAAACTAACAATGAACAATCAGAAAATAAAATTTAAAACAATAATTCTTACAGTAACATTAAAACATCAAAGATATAGGGGTAATATAATAAAAGACATGTAAGACCCTTTTCCAACTTTCACTACAGTCAAGAAATGGAAACAATCTAAGTGTCCATTCACTAATGAATGGGTAAAGAAAAGGTAACACATACACATGTACATACACACACACACACACACAAAGAAGTACTTTCAGCAATGGAACAGATGAAATCCTGTTACTTGTGACAGGATAGATGGAACTGGAAATAATTATGTTAAGTGAAATAAGCTAGGAACAGAAAGACAAGTACTGCATTGTCTCACTTATATCTGGAATCTAAAAAAGTTGATCTCATAGGAGTGGAGAGTAGAATGATAGTTACCAGAAGCTGGAAATAATGAGAGTGGGGTAGGGAAAGATTGATCAATGGGTGCTAAGTTACAGTTAAGAGAGGAGCAAGAAGTTCTGTTGTGCTATTGCACAGTTGGGTGAATACAGATAACAGCAATGTACAATATACTTCTAAAAGCTAGAAGAAATGAATTTGAAAGTTTTTTCCATAAAGAAATGATAAATATTTGAGGTGATAGGTATCTTTAACCTGATTTAAATATTGCACAATCTATGTATCTAAAAATTACATAGTACCATATTAATATGTACAATTTTATGCATTGGTTAAAAAATATTTTTAAAAAGGCCTCTGCACTAAAAGCTAAAAACCATAGCTGAGAGAAATTTTAAAACATGCAATTAAATGGAAAAACATACCATGTTCATGGATTGGGAAATCTCAATATTATTATGATCCCTGCTTCCCAAATAAGAGATATAGATTCAATGCAACTCCATTCAAGAATGCTGCCAAGTTTATTCTCCTAGAAACTAACAAAATGACTTTAATTTGGAAAGACAAAGGACCAAGATTGGTCAAAACAATATTGACAAAGAGAAAATAGTTGGAAGACTTGGCTACCTGATTTTTCAAAACTTACTATAAAGCTACAATAATTAAGAAAGTATAGTATTTGAAAAATAATAGAAAAACAGATAATATGTGTAAACATATTGATGAAATAATTACATGTCCTCGTTGAACACTAGGGGGTTGTCATTGGCATTGATCACCAGGATCTGAGTGTTGCCAATTTATGGAAGGTCCCCACTATCTAAGGCTGGTAGCACTAAGAGATGGGTACTATGGTTTTCCTGGTCTAGTGGCTTGTCTAAGAAAAGTTCAACATATTTCTTTCTACTGTTGGTCTCTTACTTTGAAGACAAATATAAAATTGCTGGTAAGATGGGAATTTTGCTACCTAAAGGTCTTCCAAAGATTATATTGTAAATCTTGCTCATGGTTGGGTCAACTCAGAGATATTCAATTTAATAATATTCCTGATAAACTGTTGGGCATTATCATTCACATCCTGATTCTCTACATTAAAATGAATAATATTTAAAGAATTTTTCAATTATGGTTTCTAAATTCAAGCCATGGTAAGGCTATGTCTTGGGGGCATATAGTCTCCTGATCCATTTTGATCCACTCACAAGATAAGTCTTCACTTTCTTCCAGATTGAAGTATTCTTTTTCAGCATTAGCCCACAACTTCCAAGTGCATAAGTCTTGGACACTGAACCCCAAATCCTTGGGAAAGTTTCTCCGCACTGAACCCTTGGCAGCTCCTCGGAGACTGAATAGCAGATCTGCTGGGAGAATACCTAGCAGCACAAATCCAGCAGGCAGGAAACTAGTACTCGCCTTGGTTTCACCTGGTCCAGAAGCCTGGCACTGTTCTCTATTTCTTCCACAGTTGGGGTAACTGCTTCTTCAGCCCAGGTAAGGTCCTTTTCAGGCTATCTTTGAATTACAGAGTTTCCAGCCAAAAAGAACTCCTTGTCTGTGAATTCCTATATTCCTGGTTGAGATTTGTAGAACTAGGGTTCACAAGAAAAATGTTTCCAGTTTACTTTTGGATATGTATTCACTCTTATTAGGAAAGCCACAAAGCAGAAACATTTGGGGATCAGCTCATTTATTTAGTTAGTTTTTTTAGTGTGTGTGTGTGTGTGTGTGTGTGTGTGTGTGTGTGTGTGTGTGTGTGTGGCTAACAGTTGCACTGAATAGTCCCTATTCTAGAACTGCAGCCTAAAGAAAGCAGAATGCAAGGTTCCAAAGAGCTGAGAGCAAAGAGAAAGATGTTTCACACTACATTTCTAAGTTGAAAGATGGTAGTAGTTTTGCTCCAGCAATTAAATATTTCTGGGAATTTATAACCTTAATGACTTTAGCACAATGAAGTCAAAGTGATGACTACTTTTTATTTCTTCTTGAATTGGGGTATTTTAGAGCTAAGAATCTTTCTATTTCTATTTCCACCTAAGATTTTACTTTTTTCCCTGTAACATGGGATGACCTGTTGGCTGAATCTTCAGCTGCAAATATGAAAGAAGCTTCTAAGAGGTTTCCCAATATGTAAATCTTATGGATTGAGGTATTTATTTTGAAAATTGACAAGTGTCTTGGTCTTTAGCTTTCTAAGATGAATCAGAAAGTTGGATCTTACCAGAAGTTTGATGTAGAACAAAGACATGTGTAAAATTAATGAGTTTGCACTGATTTTTTCCAAGAGACCACCTACTAATCATTAAACTCAGGTATTTTATTTCACTGTGTGAAATGCTTCAGAGACTTAATGATAGGCTAAGAAATTATACCTATCCTTGATGATATTATACATAACAGATTTTTGTAGGACTTCTCCAATAAAAATTATGTCAGCACCAACTTCTCTTCACATAGATTATTTTGTTAGTCTGTCTGGTGACAATTCCTTCACAATTCCTGAATTAAGCCTTTCCCATATGATATCCAAAAACATCACCCTCTATAAAATATTTTCCATTTACTTTTGTCCTAGGCTAACATTTACTATTGGTATTTTTAAAATGTGTCTTAAATGGTATGCACTGTGATTGGTAACTTTCCATTAGGTATAGTTCCCAAAGATGAACTGAAAGTGTAACACTAGAGAATCTCTTTCCTAAGATACAGACTCATTAAGCTTGATCAACATCTCTTCACAACTATGTTTTCTTTTCGAAACTGGTATCTCGTATGAGGAAAAAGTAGATTTCCCACCAGAATTATTCAATTCCAGATCAGAGTTAAACAGTTAAATGTTACTGAAAAACTATACACAATTTGACAAAATTAATATTCACAAAATTGCATACAATTTTCTCATTGATCATTTGATTTCCACATCATTGAAAAATGATATATGAAGTATATAATCTCAGCAAGGTTCTTAGGCTGTTGCTAATTCAATATTTCTTTTAGGATGAAATTAATGGAAGAATGTTTGCTAACAGATTAATTTCAATATCCTGCAAAACCACAACTTTTAAGTTATAGCTGAGTGCTTCAATTAACTTATTACATGTAATGAATGCATACCCCTTTGCCAGAGCACATAAGAATACAAGCAAAGTCCTTGACATACTTTCATTATTGGAACCAGAAGAAAATGTAAACATCCAAACCAACCCATTACTCAGTCTCAGAAAGCAATCAACAAATATTTTAGTTATCAATTATCAAAAACTATCCTAAATGAACTAAAACTAAGATTGTGTTTTGTGCATCCATTCACTTCAGTTATCATGGCCAAAACTAAATAACTTCAATAACTTTAGATTTTGGTGATCTGTTTTCCAGTTAAACTGCTTTCGTTTCCCCAGTACTAGGGATTAAATCCAGGGGTACTCTTCCACTGAGCTATATATATATCCCCAGTTCTTGTTTGTTTGTTTGTTTTTGGCAGGGGGTGAGAGGTAGGGGGTAAACTGGAATTGAACCCAAGGTGCTTTATCACTGAACCACATCTCCAGCCCTTTTTATTTTTTATTTTGATACAGATTCTCACTAAGTTGCTTAGGGTCTCACTAGTCACTGAGTCTAGCCTCAAATTTGTGTTCCTCCTGCCTCAGCCTGGGTTCCCAGGATTACAGGTTAGTGTCACTATGGCTGGCTTTTCTCTACTCTTTTAAATTGTGTGTGTGTGTGTGTGTGTGTGTGTGTGTGTGTTTTAATTTTTGAGACACTGTCTCACTAAGTTGCCAAGGCTGGTCTTGTACTTCAGTAAACTGCTTTTTTAAAGTAAAAAGTTTGCTAGGACTCTTGTTTGGATCACACTATTCAGACAGAAAAATTAAGATTCACAAAATTTTCTCATACCAAAACGATCTTTATCCTGTCATTTATGGCCTAAAAGTGTGGTGCCTCTATTGAAAATGCCTAGGAACTTAAGATTTATAAATTAGCTTCACAAAAATTGTAGAAAACTTTTGTATTCAGCCTCCAGTCATACCATTGTACCACCTGGAGAAGCACATAATTCATTATGACTTTTCCCAACAGAATGTCAAGTATGCTGGCATTGAAAGCATGAATTTTTCTGTCAACCATAAAAAATGGCTACAGTTAATTAACTCCAAGTTGTGAATAAGATTATTTATATATTATCCCTAGTCCTGAACACAATTTTCGAATTAGGTATCCCTGTTTTACTGAATCTCAAAGAGATTAAATAACTTCTCAAAGGTGACTCAGTGAAGAAGTTACCTATTTGCAAAGCTGCTGTCTTCTATGATACGACATCCAAAAACTCATTATCAGGAAATCCTCAAAGTACATTCATTTGCTCATTCATTATTAAACAACTGTTTAATGAAGGTTTTCCCACTCAAACTGATTTTTGAGATGGTCTAAGAGTCATGAATATCCATGCCCTAGCTCTTAATGATATGTTCTTAAATCAAGTTAGGTGAACAGATATCAGCATAATTATAACTTATTAGCTAGATTCTTAAATAATTTGTTTTCTAATTACAGCTTTCATTTTGAGTTGCCCATCATATGCGAACTGGCCATCGGATAAACATTTTGATAGTTTTAGCAAGAGTGGATACCTTGTTCTCTATTTCTCTTAGTGTTAGTTACAGAACATTATACTTAGTAACTTCTATTGGAATTAAGTAAAAATAAATTCATATTTTTTATATGGACTCCAATGCTTCCTATTTTTAAGACACAGAAGTAGAACCACACAATCTATATTACCTCTTTTTGTTGTTGTTGTTGCTCTTGGTTTTTAAGAAGCAGAAAGTGATATGTGGCTCTTGGTAGCAGCACCTGCTCATTTTAGGGCCATTTGATTATCTTTCCTTCTCTCTAAGTGGTTTCTAATATCTTTTATAAACCTAGGTTTTAACTATTATATATTTAAAATAGACAGGCAACAAATAAAAAGAAAGAAAAGTTAATTTGGATGTTTTGGTTTCTTATCTCTTTAAAAGGGGTACAAAAAGAAACCAGGCAATGCTTTCTCACTATATAACAGATATTGATTCTAACATCTGTTAAATATTCTACAAAATCATAGGTTCTCAGGAAACAGAATCTGTGCACATTCAAGAAAATTCTCCATGTTTATGAAAGTTATAGAAATTTTAGCTAGGCACAGTGGTGCATAGCTGTAATCCCAGCACTTGGGAGGCTGAGGCAGGAGGATCGCGAGTTCAAAGCCAGCCTCAGCAATGGCGAGGCACTTGGCAACTCAGTGAGACCCTGTCTCTAATAAAATATCAAAAAGGTCTGGGGATGTGGCCCAGTGGTTGAGTGCCTCTGAGTTCAATCACTGGTACAAAAAAAAAGTTATAGAAATTTTAATGTGGAAAGAAAGGGGGTTTCTGCAAAATTTCCATCATACAAAAAATGTACCCCAAACACATTCATTTTTATTATTTTTTGTCATGCTGGTCATCAAGAGCAGGGCCATGCATGTGCTAGGCAAGTGCTCTCCCACATCCCCAGACCTTTTTAATTTTTATTTTGAGACAGGGTTTAAATAAGTTGTTCAGGGTTGCTTAGAAATTGAGAACCTCAGCCGGGCGCGGTGGCGCACGCCTGTAATCCCAGCACTTTGGGAGGCTGAGGCAGGAGGATCGCGAGTTCAAAGCCACCCTCAGCAATGGGGAGGCACTTAGCAACTCGGTGAGACCCTGTCTCTAAATAAAATACAAAAAAGGTCTGGGGATGTGACCCAGTGGTTGAGTGCCCCTGAGTTCAATCCCCGGTACCACAAAAAAAAAAAAAAAAAAAAAAAAATGAGAACCTCCTGCCTCAGCTTGCCAAGTAGCTGGGATCCCCCACAATTTTTTTTTTTTCTAAATTTCTTCGAAGAAATTCTCAGCTGAGTAAATGGCAAAAATAATTCAAGTCATCACTATGCCATTTTGTTAATTCTGAATACTCCACAAAGTCATCATTAATATGATTGGTACAGGTAAAATGAGCAAAAGAAGTGTGTGACTTTATTATAGTCTTTATTTTTTTATTTTTTATTTTTTTTTTTTTTTTTTTGGTACCAGGGATTGAACTCAGGGGCACTTGACCACATCCCCAGCCCTTTTTTGTATTTTATTAGAGACAGGGTCTCACTGAGTTGCTAAGTGCCTCGCTATTGCTGAGGCTGGCTTTGAACTCTTGATCCTCCTGCCTCAGCCTCCCGAGTCCTGGGATTACAGGTGTGTGCCACCACGCCTGGCTCCTATAGTGTTCATTTTTATGTATAACACACATATATAGTATTACTGAAATGTATAATAGAGGTGAAAAAAATCTTCACAGTTCTTCCTCATCACGATTATATTGTATATTTGAGAAAACTTCCAACGTATAAGAAACAAACGAGAAGAGAGGAGAGTGGCCCGACTGGCGGGTGTGTCGGAGGCCAGAAGAGGGGACAGGACCAGGAGGCTGGCGCTTACCCCAGGAAGGAACAAGGTCTGACAAACATCTGTGATAAGTAGAAACTACCCCCTGAGACAACAGTAACTTTCTTGTGCTGACAAGGCCCACCCGACCCATCCTGAGATGAAGATGGAGCAGACTACACCTGGTACAGGTCACCTGCTTTGGCATCTGTGAAAAGCCTCCAGCCAGCTGGGCACTGGCTCTGTGAGCCAGAAGATGTCAGGAAAAGCAGGAAGTGTTCTAGAATCATAAGAAGAAATGTGCTCCAGTGGCCACACATGATAACCAGGTACTTTCCTCAGGATGGTCCCTCTGGGAACCCAGCTGTTAGGTCACTGAAGCCCACTTGCTGAGTCAAAGGAACTGAATTCCTCAACAAGACTCCTGAAGTCTCTATGAGGTGAATAGTCTGTCACACCCTCCTGCCATGTTATTCTGCCTCACCACAAGCCCAGAAGCAATATAACCAGCCAAGCATGAACTGAAACCTCTGAAAATGTGAGCCAAAATAGATCTTTCCTCCTTTTCAGTTGATTGTTAGATGTTTCGCCACAGTGATGAACAGCTAATACAAGGTTGCTGCCAATTTTTAGCTAGTTTGAATAAAGTTAATAAGAACATTTATATTTCATTTATTAGGTTAAATAGGAGAGAAATTGTTGGATCCTAGGGTTGATATGAAACCACCAAAACATTTTCTAACGTGGTTGTACCATTTTTAGTGTTGTCAGTTTAAAAACTTTAGCTGTTCTGTTGAGTGTATAATCCTATCTTGTTGTGGTTTTAGCTTTCGTTTCTCTGATGACTTATGATGATTTTTATGTGCTTATTTACCATTTGAATAGGTTCCTTTGTAAAATGACTGTTCAAGTTTTTGCTGTTTGGATAGCATTTTAATGTGCGTAAGGGTTATATGTCCATTAAGATAGTAAAAGGAGGGCTAGGATAGTGGCTCAGCGGTAGAGCTCTTGCCTAGCACCTGCAAGGCCCGGGTTCGATCCTCAGCACCACATAAAAATAAATGCATTGTATACAACTAAAGAAAATAAATAAATATTTTAAAAAAGATAGTAAAAAAAGAAAAAAAAGAAACAAACATGCTATATTTCAAAATTTAATGATTAAAAACATGAAATGACTTAGGACACCAAGAAAATATAAATGTATATATCTCTGATGACCAGAAATTAATGTGCATTAACTAGCAATAATCACACCTCAGATAAACCTCACTGGTTATTATACTGCCACTGTGCAAAACTTGAATCAGTGTCCTTTAAAAGAAACTAAATGCACTTTATAAATGTTAGCAATCTAAAGTTTAATTAAAATCTATTCTATTGGGGATGTAGCTCAGTGATAGAGGGCTTAGCATGCTCTGGTCCAGCACCACAAAAATACATACACAAAACTTTTTGTTTCTGGTACTGGGGATTGAATGTAGGGGGAACTCTACCACTGAGCTACATTCCCAGACCTTTTTTAACATTTTTTGTTTTGTTTTGTTTTTTGGTACCAGGGATTGAACTCAGGGGCACTTGACCACTGGGCCACATACATCCCCAGACCTTTTTTTGTATTTTATTTGAGATAGGGTCTCACTGAGTTGCTAAGTGCCTTGCCATTGCTGAGGCTGGCTTTGAACTTGTGATCCTCCTGCCTCAGCCTCCCAAGTGCTAGGATTACAGGCATGTGCCACAGCGCCCGGCTCCTTTTTAAATTTTTACACAAGGTCTAGCTATGTTTTAGAAGTCGTTGTTGAACTTGAGATTCTCCTGCATCAGCCTCCCCAGTAGCTGAGATTATAGACAAATGCTACCAAGCCCAGCAAGAATCTGTGTTCTTAACAGATAAATTGACTTTAAATGTTTGACACAAAGCTGCTGCATGGCTAATAGGAAAAATATTAAAAGCAGGAAGAGATTATAGTTGAAAAATTAAACTAGAAAGCTATACAGTATATTAACAAAGTACTTTATAAATTGTTTATATATTACATAATAGTACATTAATAATACTGTCATTGTTTAAATATATTTGTATATGACATATGTTTGTATATGTACAGATATACATACATATATTTTTAAATGAGGCATGAGGGAACATTACAAGTGGGTTGTGGGTGTCTGCCATGTACTTGTAAATTTATTGGCATCTGCCCTATCAATTCCAAATACACACAAATCAGCTATACTAAGAGGTATTTTGATCCAATCTCAGAGAATATATGATATGGACTCACCTGAATTAATGCATGATTGTCTTTAGAGAAGACCGAATCACCTGCCAGCAAAAGAGGCTCACTTTTCTCACAGCTTTCCTGGCTGATGAGTGTGTCTGCATAGTTGGGCTGCGGAAAGATCAAGTGGCTCTTCCTCGAGTCTGCAGTGAGGGAGACCTCATGCGAATAGGTCTGCAGAAAAGCATGCATCCCGTCCACGCCCACAAAGTGAGAGGCAGACAAGCCAGCCAATCCATTTCCTGCAGCCTGTAGCCCTCGCAAGGAGTTCCAGCGCCTCAGCCTGAGCGCCAGCAACACAATAACAAAGGCCAGGAAGACGCAGGACACAGCAGTCACCGCCACCACTAGGTAAAGCGTGAGGCCTGAGGTATCAGAGTTGGCAGGAGACTCTAGAGTGCCCAGATCTGCGAGGACGTCAGGGATGCTGTCGGCTACAGCCACGGTGAGCGTGACAGTAGCCGAGAGAGGGGGCCGGCCATGGTCCTGCACAGCCACCACAAGGCTCTGCTTGACAGCGTCTCTGTCCAGCAGGGCCCTTGCGGTGCGCACCTCACCAGTGTGTAGCCCCACAGAGAAAAGCCCTGGCTCGCTGGCCTTCAGCAGGCGGTAAGATAGCCAAGCATTCTGGCCTGAGTCCTTGTCCACTGCCACCACCTTGGTCACTAGGTATCCAGGCTCTGCAGAGCGGGGTGCCAACTCTACCCCAGTGGAGCCATCAGTGGGGAGGGCAGGGTACAGGATTTCAGGACTGTTGTCATTCTGGTCCAGAATGAAGAGGCTCAATGACACGTTGCTGCTGAGCTGGGGGTCCCCATTGTCACGTGCCATAACTTGCAGCTGCAGGTCTCGGAACTGCTCGTAGTCGAAGGAGTGCAATGCGTACAGGACACCCGTGTCTGAGTTAATGGAGACATAAGAGGATATGGGTGCCCCTTGGAGGGTGTCTTCAGCCAGGGAATAAGTGACCTGGGCGTTCTCATCGCAGTCAGGGTCCTGGGCGGTCACAGAGATGATGGAGGCACCCCTAGGGTTATTCTCTGGGAGATAGGCGTAGTAGGAGGCCTGAGGGAAGACCGGTGAATTATCGTTGGTGTCTGTTACCTTCAAGGAGATATGAGTTTCCGTTGATAGGGGCGGACTTCCCCTGTCAGTGGCGGTCACTGTGATGTTGTAGCTAGAAACCTGTTCCCTGTCTAAAACTGTGTCTGTGACCAACCTATAGTAATTTCCGAAAGATTTTTCTAATTTAAAGGGAAAATTTCCTTGGATAAAACAGATTACCTGTCCATTTTCCCCAGAGTCTAGGTCATTTACTTTTAGAAGGGCAATTAAAGTCCCTCTGGGAGAGTTTTCTGGAACTGAGCTGGTGAGAGAGGTGACGATTACTTCAGGGGCGTTGTCATTTACGTCCAGAACTGTGATCAGGACCTTGGTTCGTGCAGTATATCCTGCATTATCCATTGCTTGCACTTCCATCTCGTAGACACCTGATTCCTCGTGGTTCAACTCCCCTATTGTTGATATTGTCCCTAAATTACTATCTAGTTTGAAAACTTGGGCCGCCTTGTCATCCACGTACCGGAAGGAATACATCACTTTCCCATTGGCTCCTTCGTCCGGGTCACTGGCATTTACTAGAAGCAGCTGAGTGCCCACCACCACATTCTCCGGAACACTCACGTGATACTCGGACTGAGCAAACTCTGGTGCATTGTCGTTCGCATCAACAACCACCACGCGGATGTGCGCGGTGCTGGTGCGGACCGGGTCGCCCCCGTCCAAAGCTGTGAGGACCAGGTGGTGTGCTGCCTTTTCTTCGCGGTCTAGGGCGCGTTCCAGCACCAGTTCCGGATACTTGTTACCATCTGCTCCGTTTTGCACCTCCAGGGAGAAGTGAGGATTCGGGCTGAGCTTGTAGCTCTGCAGAGAGTTCTTCCCGACATCTGGATCCCAAGCGTGGGGAAGGGGGAACCGCATTCCAGTGGCTGCGTTTTCACTCATTTTTATCTCTAATTCACTTTCACGGAAGTAGGGAGCGTTATCGTTAATGTCCCTCACTTCTACTTCCACCCCGTATATTTTCACTTTATCCTCTATGAGAATCTCTAGATTTAATTGACACTTGATGGCTCCCATACAGAGTTCTTCTCGGTCTATCCTGCCTGCCGTGACCAAGCTGCCGCTTCGCGGGTTCAGAGCGAAAAGTTGAGTCCTACCTCCAGAGACGATGCGGATTCCTCCCTCTGCTAGCTCCCGGGGCTCCAGTCCCAGGTCCTTGGAAATGTTGCCTACCTTCGAGCCTTTCTCCAGCTCTTCAGGAACTGAATAGCGTATCAGGGTGCATCCGGCTTCCCACAGGATCCCCAGGAGAACTCCCAGCAGGACCAGCCCTTTGCAGTCTCGGTGAAGTCTTGCAGGAATCATTGTGTCACTTTCCTCTAGGATTATTTCTAATTTTACCCTTGACACGAAGTCAGGATCAGCTCTCCCGTCCCTGGACTCGGACAGTTGAGGAGGGAAGGTTGTGCGAGCTCCTCCGTTCAGTTTCTTCACAAAGATGGTCTGTTTCAATCTATCTGTGCTCGTGTTTTCGGCGCATGGAAGGCGAGCAGGATCTCTGCTTTTCTCTCCCTGATTGGTGAACAGCGGCGCTCAGAGTCCTAACCAATTACTGCACAATCTTGAATTCCCGGGAAACGATTTTTCATTTTTATACCTTAAAATAGCTCCACCTACCGTTCTTCAAATAAGGATAAAAATGGAGCCTACTTAGACCAACAATGTTTCTTTAAGTAGAAACTTCAGTGAGGTTATTTAATTTCCTTAAAATTTTTCATACAGAACCACTTTAAGATTGTTTTCTGTAGCTGTTTTCCGATTTTTTCCAATGAACTTTTAAAGAGAATTTGAAGTTCCCATAAAAGTAATTTTAATTACAGGATTTTAGTGCACCTGCTTTGAGATCCACTCCCCTCAACACACCTATTATGGGAGGAGTCTTCCTAGGAACTTCCTGTTTTGAGAATTTATATAATAAAATAATTTAAGCTTTCAGATTCTGCTGTATTGTGGGGCAAGTTTTTTTCAGTAGATTTTTTTGTTTGCCTAAATGGAAACACTACTTTAACAGGTTGGCATGTAACACTTAAAATCAAATTTTCGTGATAATAGGGAAAATCAATAATGAGAAATTGAACACATTATAGAATCATATCTGGAAGAAGTCAGGTGAAGATGTACCAACACTTTCAGAATTAAATGGAAGCATTTGAACTTGCATTAACTGGAAATAAAGGTAGTACTCTGCAATTCTAATAATACATTATATTTCAAAAGAATGTTTAGTGTTGAGGAAGTCTTACTAAAAGAAAATTAGTAATCCAAAGAATGTTATAAAACTTACCTTTTACTGGGTAACTGACCTACTACCAATTATTGAGAATTACTAGTATTATATTTGGAAGCACATCAAGACACAGGGAAAAAAATCCCCCTAAGAAATAACTGGCGCCGGGCGCGGTGGCGCACGCCTGTAATCCCAGTACTTGGGAGGCTGAGGCAGGAGGATCGCGAGTTCAAAGCCAGCCTCAGCAATGGCGAGGCACTTAGCAACTCAGTGAGACCCTGTCTCTAATAAAATACAAAAAAGGGCTGGGGATGTGGCCCAGTGGTCGAGTGCCCCTGAGTTCAATCCCCCGTACCAAAAAAAAAAAAAAAAAAAAAAAAAAAGAAATAACTGGCTACTATGCTTTCATGAATGTAAATATTTATATTCTGAGGATAAGCATTTTTGGGAAGGTGCTGGGATTGAACCCTAGGCCTCAGGCACTCTACAACTGAACTACAATCCAGTCCTTGGTAGTCACAAAATAATATCTTAAAAATTGGAGGGCTGGGGATGTAGCTCAGTGGTAGAGCACTTGCCCAGCATGTGTGAGGCCCTAGGTTCAATCCCCAGAACTTTTTAAATAAATAAATGTTGGGAGAGAATTTAGAGTTACCTGTAAAAGAAAATTAGACATGAAACTAAGTGAAATTCCAAGCACCCCTAATAAATATACCTGAATATTATTATCAACTTATTACTGAGTCTTTATTTCTGTCAAAAAATCTTATGTGTTTCTCTCAATTTATAGTTAATAAAGAAAAAGCCTTACATCCTCAATAAACACCTACAGTGGCACATGCCTGTAATTTCAGTGACTTGGGAGGCTGAAAGATGAGGACTGCATTTTTGTGGCAAACCTCAGCAACTTAGCCAAGTCCTAAGCAATTTAGGGAGACCCTGTCTCAAAAATTTAAAAAGGGCCAAGGATGTATCTCAGTGGTAAAGTGCCCCTGGGTTAAATTATGAGTACCAAACAAAAACAGAAAGGAAAATAATTATAGTTCAATTTAAAATATTTGCATGGCAGTAGCATCATAATGCTTACTTCTTACACAGTTTGTTTTGTTTTGGCTATTTTTGGCATGTGTGAATAAAATATTTCAAATGCTGGAAAATCAACAATATTGAGGGTGAGCAAACAAACTTGAAGCAATTACCTGCTTAAGATTTTCTTGCCAAAATATTGGTTTGAAAATTAAACCAAACCATTTACAAATAAAAGACTCATTGAAACTCACGTGAGTAGAAGCAAGAGAGTCAGAGCTTATCTTGTTATTCTCCACAGTGACACTTACTGCCAAAGAAGCTTCATTAGAAAGATCTTGTTGGGGGAACATTTCCGGCGTCATGGTGAGAAACTTAAACTGTGTTTTTCGGGAATCCGAAGCAACGTACGTGTTGTATGAATAAGGCAAAGTTCCCTCATTGTAGTTGAGAGAAACCCTTGGCCTAGTCTGAGAACACAGATCATAGTGAAAGCAACCCCAGGAAGCAAAACTGGAGGAGTGTCGCAGGCGCATGGCAATAGCCAGAATCACTGCCAGGAGGAAGAGCACTGAGATCAAGGCCAAGGCCACCACCAGGTAAAACTGCAGCTCATCCTGGGGGTCAGAGACCACGGGACGGTCACTGAGGTCTGGTAGTGCCTCCTGTAGGTTGTCCGCGAAGACTAGGAGCAGAGTGGCGGTTGCCGAAAGAGGCGGTTGTCCACCATCACGCACAGCGACCACCAGGCGCTGGCGAGTGGCATCCTTGTCGCCCAAGACGCGAGCTGTGCGCACCTCTCCCGTGCGCAGCCCTAGGCTGAAGAGTCCGGGATCGCTGGCTTGCAGCACATGGTAGGATAGCCAGGCATTGTGTCCGGAATCAGCGTCCACCGCCCACCACCTTGGTGACCAGGTAGCCGGGCTCCGCGGCGCGCGGCACCGTGTCGAAGAGCGCTGAGCGGTCTTGCCCTAGCGCTGGGTAGAGCACCCGCGGCGCGTTGTCGTTTCGGTCTCCCACAAACACGCGCAGGCTCACGTTGGCGCTGAGCGCGGGCGAGCCGTGGTCACGAGCTTGAAGCGTCAGTTCAAAGGAGCGTAGCTGCTCGTGGTCGAAGGCTCGCTGCGCGAACACCACCCCGCTCTGTGCGCTCACAGACACGTAGGACGACAACGCTCGAGGCTCGAGGTCGCTGGCCGCGATGGAGTAGGAGACTTGGCCGTTGGGCCCCAGGTCTGGGTCGGAGGCGCTAACTTGAGCGATGGAAGATCCTGGAAGGTTGTTTTCAGCCACGTGCACCATGTAGGAGGCCTGCTGAAAAACTGGAGCATTGTCGTTGACGTCACCAATGTGTAGGGTGACGCTTGTGCAGGAGGTGAGGGGCGGTTTGCCCTTGTCGGTGGCGATGATGGTGACATTGTACTCTGGGGTCTTCTCCCGGTCCAGGGTCCCAACTGTTACAAGTTTGTAGTAATTATTGGCGGAAGATTCAATTCTAAAAGGAAGTTTTTCTTTTATGAGGCATGTGACTTCCCCATTTTCTCCTGAATCTTTGTCATGTGTTTTGAACAGAGCAATCACAGTGCCTGGCTTTATGTCCTCGGTTATGGAAGTGGACACTGAAGTAAAAACCACATCTGGAGCATTGTCATTCTCATCTAGAATTTCTAGTATAATTTTACATTCTGTGGCCATGCCTCCACCGTCCTTAGCTTCTATGCTTATGGTATAATGGCTACTGACTTCAAAGTCAATAGGGTCTTTGGATATAATCTCTCCATTTTGATGGTCTAGCATAAACTTATTTCCAATATCATGTCCGAGCGATTTGAAGGAGTAAGTGATCTCTGCATTGATGCCCTCATCTTGGTCGGTGGCTGTCACCTTCAGCACAGAGGTGCCTGGGGGCATGTTCTCTCTAAAGCTGACTTTGTACATATCCTGGCTGAACACTGGTGGGTTATCATTGGCATCAGTGACCTTGATTTGAATTTGAGTTGTGCCAGTCAGGACTGGGTCTCCCCCATCCACTGCTGTCAGGACCAGGAGATGGGAGCTCTGTTGTTCGCGGTCCAGGGGCTTCTCCAACACTAATTCAGGGGCAATTTTGCCTTCAGTCTTGCCCTTCACCATCAAAGAGAAATGTTCATTAGGGCTGAGCTGGTAATCTTGGAGAGAGTGAGGTCCTACATCTGCATCTATAGCAGATTCCAGGCCAAACCGAGTCCCCAGAATTGCAAGTTCATTGATTTGTAGAACAATGCTGCTCTGGGGGAAGTTAGGTGGATTATCATTTATATCTTCTATCATCACATTTATGTGAAAAACATTTAGAGGATTATCTGCTACAATCTCTAAGGGCATGACACATAGAGAATTTTGGGGGCAGAGCAACTCCCGATCTATTCTTTCACTCACAAGTATGTTCCCATTCTCAGTGTTTATAGTAAAGTATTTTTTCTCTGCACTAATTCTAAGTTTGCGGGTCAGTAAATCCTGAACATGCAGCCCCAGGTCCTCAGCAAGGTTCCCCACCACCGAGCCCCTGGCCATTTCTTCCGGAATAGAATAGTGGATTTGCTTCCCAAGAGCTGCGTAGAACAAAGACAGCAGAAAGGGAAAAAATACTTGCCGACACAGTGTCCTGCTCCTTTTCTTCGCCCTATATTCCATCCTTCTTTCTGTGTTGTTGCAGCCTCGATGTTAAGACAAGATGCTTCACAAATTGTTTTTAAAATATTTATTTCCACTGCAGAGAAAACCCAAATGCTCCTAGTTTGAGCGTATCCCAATCTCAATGGATTCTTGCCAAACAGAAAACACAAGACCGGGCCACTCTCCTTTCACACTTGCTTCTGTGACTATGCAGAATACCACTCTGGGTGGATCTCAGGATCCAGCTCTTGCAGCGAATTGGCCAACAGCGACACTCAGAGTCTACTTAGGAAACAGCAGTCAGAAGCCTTTGCAGATTTAATGGGATTTGGCATTCCAACAGATAAATTAGATTGATATATAGGGAACTTGGCAGTTTATGAGTTTTGGATGTGTTTATTTTCCAGTGTTTATTATCAAAGAAAGTTCCTTGGAGATAGGCTCATACAGTAGAAACTATATAGGCTCATACAGTAATAAGAGGTTAACAGTGGGTCTTTTTCTAATCAGAGGAAATGCACATGCTGGAAGAACCAGGGAAAGTCTTTTCTCCAAATGAACAAATGACTTAGATACTCACAACACTCCAGCATTTTTCTTGACCTCAAGACAAATTTAGGCATCTGTCAGAAGACTTCCCTTTCTACAGTTGATCCCTTCCCCTTACACTAGCTACTCAACTAACAGTTAATCATATTAAGGTCAACTCCTAAATGGAAAACATAAACTCGAAAGGGAACCTTAATGCACAAATATCTAGAAATGATATGAGAATCCTGAATTTAACTGATGATGAAAGTGATTCCTATGATCAGATACCCTAAGTAAGTCTCCATTTTCATACTTGGCTTTTCTAGGCATTGCTTCAGATAACATGTATATCATTAGATAACTCTCAAAGTTTCAGTAACAAGTTGTTTCTCAAACAGCGAGTATACTGGTATAGAATACAAAATGAATTTATAAAGAAAAGAAAGCAAGAACCCATGATCCCTAGGTAGTTTGAAAATGAACAAAAAATACCCAGAAGACTACCAGTGAATCAGTCTCTTTGTGGGTGTTGGTGCTAGGGATTGCACCCAGGGTCTTGGGCATGCCAAGCACATGCTCTACCACTGAGACCACTGAGCTAAACCACGGAGCTTAACCCCTAAATCAATCTCTCTCTCTCTCTCTCTCTCTCTCTCTCTTTTTGGGTACGGGGGATTGAACTCAGGGGCACTCAACCACGGGGCCACATCCCCAGCCCTTTTTTTTGTATTTTTTATTTAGAGACAGGGTCTCACTGAGTTGTTAAGTGCCTCGCCACTGCTGAGGCTGGCTTTGAACTCGCGATCCTCCTGCCTCAGCCTCCCAAGTGCTGGGATTACAGGCGTGCGCCACCGCGCCCAGCCTAAATCAATCTCTTATAAAGTCTAAAAGGTATACCTACTCAATCTCTTATGTAACTCAGGAACTATTCTATATGAATAAATATGAAAGTAAATCTTTAACAGATTTGAAAATAACTTTTTGAGAAGCACTGGATCAAAATTTTATCTATATGTGAATTTGCTACATTAAAAAGCCTCCTTCACAGACAGAAAAGAACAAAAGGAAATAATACCAGTTCAACGGTTTGATTATTTCTTGAGAACAATCTATTGACTTCGCCATGGTAATCGAAAAGATATCTGGAACTTAAGGAAAAAAAGCCCTACATTTCCTCTCCCAAGCAAGTTCAATAATTAAAACCTACTCAATAAATCTATCTTGATAGGATGAAGCAATGAGGCAAAGTTGAAATAGTCTATACAATCTAAATATATTATCAATCATCAAAAAGAAAAATAGAATTGCTTTTTGCTTAGAAAAATGATTACATGTATAAGTGTGCATATGAATAGAACAGAAGAAAGAAGCTATTAAATCAATATGGTTAACTTTGACATTAGAAGTAATAGCAAATAATGGTAGAATGTAACTATAAGTCAATGCAGACATGGTCAAATTGGAAGATTGTGAAATTAAAATAAATAATAATGTGAATCCTTAATTTGAATTAATCAGTTTACACTGATAGCCACAATGATGATAGGAAAATAATACTAAAATTCAACTTAAGTACAAAGTAAGCCAAGACAAATTAGATCTTTGAAATAAAAAGAAAATATGTCAGTACTAAAAAAAAAAAAGGTTTCTACAGTCTTTGTGCAAGATGATCAAAGATAAAGTACAAGAACTCACATATATTCTAAATGTGTATGAATTTTCACCTGCCCTAAACCCAGTTTTCATAACAGGCTCTACAAAAAATCCCCTTAAAACACTTGTACGAAGACATTAACAACTGGGTAGAGAAATAAATCTCACCTGATTGTACGTTGGGTCACATTTGCCTAAAACCGTAGCTGAGTCTTCAGCTATCAAGAGAGGCTCACTTTTCTCACAGCTCTCCTGGCTGATGAGCGTGTCTGCATAGTTGGGCTGGGGAAAGATCAAGTGGCTCTTCCGAGAGTCAGCCGTGAGGGACACTTCATGGGAATAGGTTTGTAGGAAGGCATGCACCCCCTCAACACCCACAAAGTGAGAGGCGGGCATGCCCCCTAACCTGCTGCCTGCTCCCTGGAGCAAACGTGAGGAGTGCCAGCCCCTCAGTCTGAGTGCCAGCAGAACAATGACAAAGATAAGGAAGATGCAGGAGACCGCTGTGATGGCCACAACTAGGTAGAGTGTGAGGCCTGATTCATCTGGGTTGGTGGAAGACTCCAGACTGCCCAAGTCGGCCAGGACTTCTGGAATGCTGTCAGCCACTGCAACTGTGAGCGTGATGGTGGCTGAGAGGGGAGGTTGACCGTGGTCCTGGACAGCCACCACAAGGCTCTGCTTGAGGGCATCTTTGTCCAGTAGGGTTCGGGCAGTGCGCACCTCACCAGTGTGCAGCCCCATGGTGAAGAGCCCAGGCTCACTGGTTTTGAGCAGGCGGTAGGACAGCCAGGCATTCTGTCCTGAGTCTCTGTCCACTGCTACCACTTTGGTCACCAGATAACCTGGCTCTGCAGAGCGGGGTGCTAACTCCACCCCAGTGGAACCATCAGTGGGGAGGATGGGGTACAAGATCTCAGGAATGTTGTCATTCTGGTCCAGTATGAACAGACTCACTGACACGTTGCTGCTGAGTGGTGGGTCCCCGCTGTCACATGCCGTCACTCTCAGTTGCAGGGTTTGGAACTGCTCATAGTCAAAAGAGCGCAATGCATACAGCACCCCAGTATCCGAGTTGATAGATACATAGGAGGACTGAGGTGCTCCCTGGATCATGTCCTCTGTGAGAGAATAAGTGACCTGGGCATTCTCTTTGCTATCTGGGTCAAGAGCAGTCACTGAGAAAATGGAGGATCCTCTAGGATTGTTTTCAGAAACATAGGTAGAGTAAGAAGAGTGAGTGAAGACTGGAGGGTTATCGTTTTTGTCTCCCACATTCAGTAAGAGGTGAATTTCTGTAGACAGGGGTGGACTTCCTTGGTCTTTGGCTGTCAATGTTATGTTATAGCTCTGGACTTGCTCTCTGTCCAGCTCGCTGTTTGTAATTAACTTGTAATAATTTCCATAAGTCTTTTCTAACTTAAAAGGGAGATTGTTAGGAATGAAACAAGAGACTTGACCATTTTCTCCAGAATCTTGATCTTGCACATTTAGAAGAGCAATTACTGTACCTGGAGGAGAATTTTCCAGCACTGAATCAATAGAAGAGGTGATAGTTATTTCTGGAGCATTATCATTCACATCCAAAACTGTAAGGAACATCTTAGCAGTGGTCAAGAGACCACCACCATCTTGGCCTTGAATTTCCATCTCATAGAATCTGTATTTTTCAAAATCCAGAGGCCCTTGTACTAGAACTTCACCAGTTTGAGAATTCAACTGGAATATTTCAGAAGCTTTGCTTTCTGTATTCTGGAACGAATACATCACTTCCCCGTTGATACCCTCATCTGGGTCCGTTGCATTTACCAGAAGCACTCGAGTTCCAGGGCTGACGTTTTCAGGAACACTCACTCGATACACAGACTGTGTAAACTTTGGGATGTGGTCATTTACATCGAGGACCACCACGCGAATGGGAACTGAACTCTTGCGAATGGGATCGCCTCCATCTAAGGCTGTGAGGAGAAGGTGGTGAGCCGCCTCTTTCTCCCGGTCCAGGCTTCCCTCCAGCACTAGCTCCGGATTCTTGGCCCCGGCGGTTCCGCCTCTCACTTGCAAGGAAAAGTAACTATTAGGGCTGAGTTGGTAGCTCTGGAGAGAGTTCACTCCCACATCTGGATCCCTAGCATTGGGTAGAGGAAATCTCAATCCAGGAGCTGCGTGCTCACTGACTTTTATCTCTATTTCCTCTTCCCGGAAACTGGGAGCGTTATCATTAACATCCATTATTTCTACCTCCACTCCATAAATCTTCAAGGTATCCTCCACAAGAATCTCTATATTTAAAAAGCAGGAGGAAACCGTCTCACAGAGCTCCTCCCGGTCTATCCTACCCGCGGTGATCAAGCTGCCACCTCGCGGATTCAGAGCGAAAAGCTGCGTCTTTCCCCTGGAAACGATGCGGACTCCTCGGTCGGTCAGCTCTCGGGGCTCCAACCCCAGGTCCTTGGAGATGTTGCCCACGAAGAAGCCTTTGTCCACCTCTTCTAGCACAGAGTATCGGATGTGTCCGGCTCCAGACTCCCGCAGCGTCCCCAGGAAAATACACAGCAGCACCAGCGCGCTGCGTTCCAGGCGCTGTGGCGGATTCGCCATGGCCAGGATCGAGCCGATAATCCGTAGTGTCTAGAGCGGGTTTGTTCTGAATCAGTTTACGTGTCTGTCCACGAGGTCCCAGGCCGTCCGCATCCAAAATATATTAGAAAGCGAAGGAAAGTGCTTTTAAGTTTCCAGCATCAGGATCTGTGAGTATCCATCTTATTCTGCTTTGTGTAGTAGAGGTCGGGGAAGGGGCTCAATAGCTCGCAGCCTCCCATTCCCTGATTGGTGAACAGCGGCGCCTAGAGCCTACTTTTATTTTTGCAGCCACTAAGCAAAACTGATGTGTTGGTTCCAGAAGAAATTATTAACACTTACCTCTGTGAATCATACGCATTTGTAAAGCTTAAAATCGCAAACAGTAGTTATGTAATGAGATGCTAAATGTTTACCAAAAGCACTTGCGAAAGCAGTGATTATTAAAAGACCTTGTTTAATTTTTAAAAAATTTTCAAATACTACTGGGACTGAAAATTTGATTCTAATTGATTTTACTGACTGAAAGGAGCAGGGATTTGTGGATGTGGAGATAGCATGATGCCAACAAAATTATCAGGTAGGATGGAGGACTGATTCTTACCATTTTCCCCTGAGTATAATAAAGATAAAACTTTTGATAAAATTTAAACAGCATTAGGGTTTATAAATTTAAAATACCATGATAAAATATAACTATTTCATATCCTTAACTAAAAGGTATTTTCATTAATATTTCCCCTGAGATTTCATATTTGTGTGTGGGGAGTGTTGGGAATGGAACATAGGGAGCTACACCCCCAACCCTCTAAAATTTTACTCTAAAATACCTTTGTATGGTAGGAGGATTTTGAATCATTAAAACTTTTTTCCCTAACGTTGATACCCAAAGGTTTGACCTAGATTTATCTTAAGAAGTTCACCAAAATATCGAAAATATTGAAATAGTGCCATATTGTGCTACATTGGCATATTGAAACATAAAAAGGATCATTTTAAATACCTGGTCAAGCGTGTTCTTCTCTGCTTCAACACTAGGAGGTAAAATGCTAGCCAATAGCACTGAAGAGCTATCTTTGTTGATAATATCTTGTACCGCGGGAAAATGATCGACAGAAGTAAGAAAATTAAATTCTGGATTAGTTTGATCTCCATGCCCACGCATGTTATAGGTATAGGGCAACGTTCCATCACTGTAATTGGGGGGCAGCACGGGTCCAGACTTTGAGCACAAAACTGATCCAAAGCAGCCTCTGGCTGCAGGGTTGGAGTACTGTCTCAAACGCAAAGAAATAGCCAGAATCACTGCGAGAAGGAAGAGCACCGAGATCAAGGCCAAAGCCACAACTAGGTAAAAACTGCAGCTCTGCCTGAGGATCAGAGGGAACAGGATGATCTGTAAAGTCCGGCAGAGCCTCCTGTAGGCTATCAGCGAAGATTAGGAGCAGCGTGGCGGTCGCTGAGAGGGGCGGCTGTCCACCATCACGCACAGCGACAAGCAGGCGGTGGCGGGATGCATCTTTGTCGTTCAAGGGACGCACTGTGCGCACCTCGCCAGTGCGCAGTCCGAGGCTGAAAAGCCCGGGATCCGTCGCCTGCAATACGTGGTAAGAGAGCCAGGCGTTGTGACCTGCGTCAGCGTCAACCGCCACCACTTTGGTGACCAAGTAACCGGGCTGTGCGGCTCGAGGCACCGTGTCGAACAGCGCGGAGCCGTCGGGCCCCAGCGCGGGGTACAGTACTCGCGGAGCGTTGTCATTGCGGTCATCCACCAACACGCGCAGACTCACGTTGGCACTGAGAGCCGGCAAGCCCTGGTCTCGAGCCTGTAGCGTCAGCTCGAAGGCTCTCAGCTGCTCGTGGTCAAAGGCGCGCTGTGCGAACACCACCCCGCTCTGCGCGTTCACCGACACATAAGACGACAGTGCTTTGGGTTCCAGGTCGCTGGCAATAATAGAGTAGGAGACTTGGCCATTGGGTCCCAGATCTGGATCCCACGCTCCGACCTGGGTTATGGAGGCCCCTGGCTGGTTGTTTTCTAGTACATGGACCAGGTAGGCGGACTTTTGGAAAACCGGCGCGTTGTCATTCACATCAGTGATGTGCAGGGTGAAGGTTGTGCTGGAGGAGAGGGGTGGCTTGCCTCTGTCAGTGGCTGTGATTGTAAGGTTGTATGCTGGGGTCTGCTCCCGGTCCAGGGCCCCATCTGTTACTAACTTGTAGTAATTATTGGAAGAAGAATGTATCTTAAATGGACCGTCTCTACTTAAACTACAAGTGACTTCTGCGTTTTCCCCGAATCTCTGTCCCGTGTTTTAAAGAGGGCCACGACCATTCCACGGGGGGAATCCTCCAAAATCTGATCAGATAAAGAAGTGATTATTATTTCTGGGCTGTTGTCATTTTCATCTAGAACCTCTATGATTATTTTACACTGTGTGGAGAGAGATCCACGGTCCTTAGCTTCTACATTCATTGTATACCTTTCTACTTCTTCAAAATCCAAGGACTGTTGAGTTATAATGTTTCCAGTACT
The DNA here is from genome assembly GCA_025594165.1 of Tamias sibiricus. NCBI lineage: Eukaryota > Metazoa > Chordata > Mammalia > Rodentia > Sciuridae > Tamias > Tamias sibiricus. Next base: position 70,235,501 of record CM046662.1, read on the forward strand.
GGAATCCAGATGGAACACACGTTGAGCTTTGTCAGCCACTCCAAGGAAAGAGTAGGTGAACTCGGCATTGATGCCCTCATCCTGATCAGTGGCCATCACCCTTAGAGCTGAGGTGCCTGGCGGCACGTCTTCCCGGAGGCTGACCCTGTATACATCCTGGCTAAACACAGGGGGGTTATCATTGGCATCCACCACTACGATTCTGATCTGAATGGTACCGCTTTGGGGTGGGTGCCCACCGTCTAAGGCTGTCAGCACCAGGTGGTGAGTGCTCTGTGTTTCTCGGTCCAGGGTCTTCTGCAATAATAATTCTGGATATTTGTCACCATCAGGATTATCTTTCACCACTAATGAGAAATACTCATTCGGACCTAGTTGGTATTTGCTCAGTGAATTCACACCAATATCAGGATCTTTTGCAGACTCAAGAATTGTTCCCATTCCCGGATTGACGGATTCACTTATTTCTAAGATTATTTCGTCTTTTAGGAATTGAGGAGCATGGTCATTAATATCCTCAATCGTCACAACGATATGAAAAATATTTAAAGGATTTTCCACCACAGCTTCCAACTGCAACTCACATCTTCTCCTCTCTTTGCATATCTGCTCCCGGTCTATTCGGTCCTTCACAAGTAAGTCCCCACTCTGCGCGTCTACGTTGAAGTGCAGCTTCTCTGCGCTAACTCGCAGCTTCCGCGCCGACACATCCAGGACACTGAGCCCCAGATCCTTGGCAAGGTTCCCCACCACCGAGCCCTTGGCCAGCTCCTCTGGAATCGAGTAGCGGATCGGCTCGCAGAGCGCCGAATAGAACAAAGGCAACAGCCAGGGAAACAGTACCTGCCGGCGGCCGGCGAGTCGCCTCTGCGCGCAGCTCCCTCCCATCACTCACTCGCTCGGGTTTTCACTGGGTCCCCCACTTTGCAGCTGGGAGAAAAAGTTATCTACCACGCTGGAAGAATATTCGGTCCGAGCCCAGTTTCGGGGATGGGGATCCGTGCGTGTATTCTCCAGGAGTGAGAGGGTTTCCTTCTGTGTGTGTTGGTGGCTGCGGAGGAAATCCCAGGCTAGAGGCTGAGGGATCCGGGGCGTTGGTGCTTGCTCTGCACTGGCCGACAGCGGCGCCCAGAGGCTCTGTGTGGAACTGCAGTCTGGCTTTACTACCAGGGAATCTTCGGGTTTTCAAAGTTTATGACCAAAATATTTGAATCTCATTCCTTGGTGATTTCATTTTCACCAATTTTGACGTCGTCATAAGCATATGCCTCTTTATGTATTAGGATTTATTTTGAGTTTGAAAGGAATATAGAGTGAAGGTCTATAGGTCTTCTATCCCATGGCCCATTGCCACTGAATCCCTCCATTCAGACACAATTACTGCTGCTCTTTTAAAGAATAATTATCGACAAAATGGGAAGTACTGAAGATAAGCAAATAGTTTTTTATTTAATCCTAGCCTTTATTTAGTAAAAAAACTAATAACCCTTCCCCTTCCACATTTAGATATTAGAATGCAACCATTGGCAATCATCTAGGATATTCTGTATTGCTTTTAAGATAATTATATTTTAAAATTTTGCTTATAATAGCTACAATGTCAAAAGAGTATTTTTTCAAAATGATAGAATTATTGAGATGGATGCATAATAATTGATCCCATGGACAGAAACTCAATAGTTCAATGATTTCACAGTTAATAACTATTACCCTAGAGAGTGTGCTCACCTTTCATAGACCTATAATTAACCAAATGTTGATTGACACAAAAATTCATGGTCTCATAAACATTTTGAGACACTTTTGAACACTCTGATTTTATGACATCAAGTTAGCAGAGTATTAGTAATTAAGAGAGTGAACAAAATACATCATTATCTTTGGTTTTTTTTGTTTGTTTGTTTTTGTAGTGGGGATTGAAACGAGGAGTACTATACCCTGAGCTACATCCCAGTCCTATTCGTTTATTTAGTTTTGTTTGAGATAGGGTCTAAGTTGCTGAGGGTCTCATTAAATTGCTGAGGCTGGCCTTGAACTTGTGATCTTTATCCCTCAGTCTCCTGAGTCACTGGGATTAGAGGCATGTACTATCACACCCAGCTTACACCACTGACCTAAATGTGCTAATTTATCCATCCAGTGATCATTTATTTGGAAGAATTTTGTGTTTTCTTTGCTTATGTTCTGGTCTTCTGAAGAAGTGATATTTCTTTCTTCACTCTTATTTTGACTCTGAATTTCAGTTTCAGGGTTAATACAAGTCACTGAAATATCCTTGCCTTTATTCCTGTTCTTGGGAACATGTACAAATTTGCATCTCCCCAATCCATGTTTATTATTACCTTTAATGATTTTTAATTTTAAAAAGATAAAGAGAGCAGAACCACAAATCTCCTCTATTTAACCCTCTATAGACTCTTTAGAATCCCTCTTGAGCAAGGAGAGTCAAATTAAAAGGTATATCTCCCACACAGCAACATGAAATTAGAGAACCACATGCAAAAAGATGCCAAAGTAGTAATAGGTCTGATTGTAGTTGGAAAAACCTAAGCACACATTGTTAGGAATTTTAATTGAATATTAAGAAAACTTTAAATCTTTAATTTAAGGAATGTATTCAACTACAACTGTTACTACAAGGTATAGTTTGGAAAACATAATTGCAAAGGCATATAGTCCTTCTCCTTGGGAAGAACAATCAATATTGAATAACCTTGGGATTGGCCTATGTTTCTAGTTAGGGTAATACATTTGTTTCTGACATTTACCTATTCTTACCAGAGCTGCGTTCAAATCAAGAGTTTGGGTTGTCTAAAGAGCTAGGGTTTCAGCTTGTGGCCACTGAGGAAAACACACAAATTGAAAAGCATTTTGTATGGAAGTCTTTCTCAGGAATTTTCAGTATTATACTCAACAACACTATAAAATTTAAGGTTCTGAAAAGATAATCATAACAAACTTATGACAATAGGTCTTTGCTGATGAGTCGTACTCATCAAATTCTATTTTAATGTTTTAGCAAGAGACCAGTATCACTGAATCTGAGAGAAAAGTAGGTAAAAAAAATAAAGATTTAAACTATACACCACTGTATTGAAAACCTAAAGGTAAAACCAATCATAATTGTTTAAAGGAAAGCAAAAGTAAAAATAGAACTCACTGGAACCAAAGGAGTATCTTCTATGGGAAACTTTGAATCATCTAACAAAGACAAAGGATCCTTTTTCTCACAGCTCTCCTGGCTGATCAACGTGTCCGCATAGTTGGGCTGGGGGAAGATAATGTGGCTCTTCCGTGAGTCTGCAGTCAAGGAGACCTCGTGGGAATAGGTCTGCAGAAAGGTGCGCACCCCATCCACATCCACAAAGTGAGAGGCATGCATGCCTGCTAACCCTCCTCCACCTGCTGCCTGCAGCAGGTGAGACCTGTGCCAACGCCGAAGTCTGAGTGCCAGCAACAGAATGACGAAGGTGAGAAAAAGACAGGAGACAGCAGCTAAGGCCACCACCAGGTAGAGAGTAAGGCCTGAAGCATCAGAGTCATGTGGAGGTTCAAGGCTGCCTAAGTCAGCCAAAATATCCGGAATGCTGTCAGCTATAGCCACAGTGAGGGTAACGGTGGATGAGAGTGGTGGCTGGCCATGGTCCTGCACAACCACCACAAGGCTCTGCTTGAGAGCATCTCTGTCTAGCAGAGCCCTTGCTGTATGCACCTCACCTGTGTGCAGCCCCACCACAAAGAGCCCTGGCTCACTGGCCTTGAGCAGGCGGTAGGACAGCCAGGCATTCTGTCCTGAGTCTCTGTCCACTGCCACCACTTTGGTCACCAGGTATCCAGGCTCTGCAGAGGGGGGTGCTAGCTCTACCCCAGTAGAGCCATCAGTGGGGAGGGTAGGGTACAGGATCTCAGGAGTGTTGTCATTCATGTCCAGCACAAAAAGGCTCAGTGACACATTACTACTGAGTGGTGGGTTCCCACTGTCACTGGCGGTCACTTGTATCTTCAGCTCACGAAACTGCTCATAGTCAAAGGATCGGAGTGCATACAGGATGCCAGTGTCTGAGTTGATAGATACGTAGGAAGATAGTGGTACCCCTTGGATGGTGTCTTCAGTCAGCGAGTAAATGACCTGGGCATTCTCTTTGCTGTCTGGATCAAGGGCTGTCACTGAAAAGATGGAGGCACCCCTGGGGTTGTTCTCTGGGATATAGGTAAAGTAGGAAGTGTGAGAGAAGGTTGGTGGGTTGTCATTGATATCTGCCACTTGCAGGCTAAAGTGAGTTTCAGTTGACAGAGGTGGACTCCCACCATCTGTGGCTGTTACTGTGATGTTGTAAAAAGGATACCTGTTCCCTGTCAAGGGCTCTGTGTGTCACCAATCTGTAATAATTGTCAATAGACTTTTCTAACTTAAATGGTAGATTACTTGAGATGGAACAGGTTACCTGTCCATTCTGCCCAGAGTCTAAATCATGAACGTTTAAAAGGGCTATGACAGTTCCCAGAGGTGAATCTTCAGTCACTGGACTAAACAGAGATGTGATGGTCACCTCTGGACTGTTGTCATTTATATCTTCTACCGTAATCAACACTTTTGCAGTTGCAAGATATGCTCCTCCATCTTCTGCCTGTATTTCTATTTCATAGAAGCTTGTTTCTTCATAATCTAAAATTTCGGATATTTTAATTTCCCCAGTATTTTTGTTTAGTTGGAATTTTGACAATTGTGTGTCAGGTAATTTTCGAAAGGAATAGGTTACTTCTCCATTGGCTCCTTCGTCCTTGTCAGTGGCAGTGACGGTTAGCAACTGAGTGCCCACAGGCAAGTTCTCTGGAACATTTACTCGATACTCTGGCAAAGTGAATACCGGTGCGTTGTCGTTTGTATCGAACACAGTCACAGTGACGAGGACAGTGCCAGATCTGAGAGGGTTACCTCCGTCAGAAGCGGTGAGAACCAAATGGTGAATGGCCTCTTCTTCTCGATCTAGGGCGTGCTCTAGCACCAGCTCCGGGTACTTGACGCCATTGGCACGACTCTGAACTCCTAGCGAGAAGTGCTTATTGGGGCTGAGCTGGTAGCTCTGTAGAGAGTTCACGCCCACATCCGGATCAATAGCTTCCGGGAGAGGAAACCGCATTCCTGGAGCGACGTTTTCATTAATCTTTACATCTAGATTTTCTGCTTGGAACTTTGGGGCATTATCATTGATATCAGTTACTTCAATTTCTATCCCGAAAAGTTTCACCCTGTCTTCCAAAAGGATGTTAAAATTCACCAGACACCGCGCACTCTGGGCGCAGAGCTCCTCCCGGTCTATCCTGCCTGCGGTGACCAAGCTGCCGCTTCGCGGGTTCAGAGAGAAAAGCTGCGACCTACCTCTGGAGACGATGCGGACTCCGCGCTCCGCCAGCTCCCGGGGCTCCAGTCCCAGGTCCTTGGAGATGTTACCCACGAAAGAGCCTTTCTCTAACTCCTCAGGAACCGAATAGCGGATCTGCCAGGCTCCGGACTCCCAGGGATTCTGCAGGTAAAGGCAGAGGAGGACCAACTTGGTGCAGTCAGAGAGATTCCTCAAAGCAGCCATTGTTGTCTGGTTACGGAATTCTCCTTAAGTCCTCCCCGGACATCGGTACGTTTCAATTGGTTCCTTGTTCTTTCTGTGACTGCAGGGATTCTCTGTAGCTTGCGCACCTTAAATTCCGGAGTGGGTTTCGTTTCAGCCCAGGAGCGAGTTTGTAGGAACTGTGGGGCTTTGTGCAGCTGGAGACCTGAGAATACCGACTAAGCGCTTACTGCCTTTCTCTCCAAGTAGGTGAACAGCGGCGCTCAGAGTCCTAAGAAGTTACTGCACCCACCTCTGTACATGCTAACAAACGCTATTCTCTCTCTGTTGGATATATTGATTCTTTGATTCTTTAATTTCTCTGCTGGTATCATTCCCCGCCACCCCTTCGCGCCCTCGTTCACGGACTCCAACGTACGACACACATACTAGGCAAATGCTCTACACATGCTCCATATATATATATATTTTATTTATTTATTTATTTATTTTTTTTGGTACTGGGGATTGAACTCAGGGGCACTTGACCCTTGGGCCACATCCCCAGCCCTTTTTTGTATTTTATTAGAGACAGGGTTTCACTGAGTTGCTAAGTGCTTCGCCATTGCTGAGGCTGGCTTTGAACTCGCGATCCTCCTGCCTCAGCCTCCCAAGTGCTGGGATTACAGGCGTGCGCCACCACGCCCGGCCCGCTTATATTTTTAATGAAACTATTTGTAGGTTTCTTACTGGGGGTGAGATAAAGTGGATATCACAAGATGTTTGGCTGAATATATAGTTGCAACACATTATCCCATTTTAAATGTAAGGCATGTACCTACTCCAAAACGTAAGTGATGCTTTTTTAAATATCCTGAAATTGTGACTTAAATGGTTCAATTATGTTTAGTACACATTCATATAAAGATTGTATTATACTTCTTGTAAGATAATTGACTTTGACAAGTTTTTGAATTTTAGATTAAGTCAATTTGTTAAACTTAAGATGGGGTGAGAGGTTGCCAAAAATTCTTTTCTTCTTCTTCTTCTCCTCCTCCTCCTCCTCCTCCTCCTCCTCCTCCTCCTCCTCCTTCTTCTTCTTCTTCTTCTTCTTTTTGTGTGATTTAACTCAGAGAGTCTCCATTGAGCAACACCCCCAGTCCTCTTTATTTTATTTTGAGACAGGATCTTACTAAGTTGCCCAGGCTGTCTTCAAACTTGCAATCCTTCTACCTAAGCCTCCCAAGTCTCTGGAGTTACAGATGTGAGTAAACATGCCCAGCTTTGATGTAGGTTTTTAACAAATATTTATCATATATGACCTGTTTCATCAGGGCATTGATAGCAGTATAAATAATTTCTTCTCTTAGGCAGTTCATATGGAACCCCAAAGAAAGTGATTCACACATTTTCCATTGTGCATGCCCCAAAACCCAGCAGCAGTTCTTTCCTCAAATGTGAAGGACTTAGAGACTCATTTCTTTCATATGGAAAACAAGTTGCTCAAAGGTATTTATGTTATTTATGTTTCTACATCCCCAAGGATGGAACTCTTCAGAATATATTTTGTCTCCCCACCAAAGTTCTTAAATCAGAGACAGAGATAGCATTTCATTTGCTTTCTTAGAGATGTCTTTCTATGTTTCCTTTTTCTTTTCTCCTTCTCATTCTTTTTCAGTACAGGGGATTGAACTGAAGGGAACTTCACCACTGAGCTACATCCCCAGCCTTTTTTTTTTTTTTTTTTTAATTTTGATAAAGGATCTTGCTAAGTTGCCCAGACTGATTTCAGATTTGTGATCCTCCTGCCTCAGCCTCCTGAGTAGCTAGGATTACAAGCATTCCTCACCATGCCCAGCATTTCTTGGAAAATTCTTTATCTTGCAATGTAAGGAAAAAGAGATTGAAAAGGAAAAGTACAATTTGAGCTTCAAGAAAAGTTAAAGACCATAATTATGGAAGAAATACAGCAGGACCAAAAGCAGAAGAAAAAAATCCCTCTAGGATAGTTAGTATTAAGTTTTGGGGACCATAGAAATCTTGGAAATATGAACAAAGCTTTGAATGTCCTCCCAAGAAAAATGAATACATCTATAACTTTGCATATAATTTCAGAGAGTTCAGATATCTGCTGGCTATTGTCCCTCAGATGCTTATAGTTGGAAAAATATTAAAATAAATGAAGAGAGACATCAAAAGTTACCTACAAGATTATTTGCAATAAATGTTTCCTGGAAAGCAGCACCCGTTTTAAAATTTAAAGCATATCTGAATATTTTCAAGCATTGAAACATAACAGAATATGGAAAATTTACTTTTAAATAGTAGCAAATTTGAATAGATAGGTTATTTATTTGGTTAGAAGCCAAAGTACTGCTTCTGTTTGCTAATCAGAGTTTGATGAGATTATCTCTAGTTTGGTGATTTTACATATATATATTTCCAAATGATAGAGTAACTAATAAACCAAATAATTCTTGAAAGATATAATTGTCAAAAGGTAAACTGAAAAGACAAGATGGTAATAAGATATAGATTTTTTCAAATATGATCCTAGATGTGAAAATGAAGTAGTATGCCTGAAATATGAAAAAACTAGGATATTAAAGACACAAAAGTGAAACTCACCGGTGTTAGTGTCTCAGGATGTGAGGTCAAATTATCCTCAACATGAACTGGAATCAAGGCCCCAGAGGAATTACTGCCAACTACATCTTGGGTGGAATGCAAGGGTGCAGTACTTTTTAGGAAATTAAACTCTGTCGTTCCCATATGCGCAACACACAGATTGTAGGAATAAGGCAAAGTTCCTTCGCTGTAGTTGAAGGGAACTCTAGGTTCAGACTTGGAACAGAGGCCTTGCTGAAAACAACCCCACACAGTCGGGCTGAAAGAAGATCGCAGGCGCAGGGCGATGGCCAGAATCACAGCCAGGAGAAAGAGCACTGAGATCAAGGCCAAAGCAACCACCAGGTAGAACTGTAGCTCCGCCTGAGGGTCGGGGGACACAGGGCGGTCACTGAGGTCAGGCAGCACTTCCTGCAGGCTGTCCGCGAAGACCAGATGCAGCGTGGCAGTGGCCGAAAGAGGTGGCTGGCCACCATCACGCACAGCGACCACCAGGCGCTGGCGGGCCGCGTCCCTGTCACCCAGGGTGCGAGCAGTGCGCACCTCGCCAGTGCGCAGTCCCAGGCTGAAGAGTCCGGGGTCGCTGGCCTGCAGCACATGGTAGGACAACCAGGCATTGTGTCCCGAGTCAGCGTCCACCGCCACCACCTTGGTGACCAGGTAGCCGGGTTCCGCGGCGCGCGGCACAGTGTCGAAGAGCGCTGAGCCATCGGGCGCCAGCGCGGGGTAGAGCACACGCGGAGCATTGTCATTGCGGTCGCCTATCAAGACGCGCAGGCTCACGTTGGCGCTGAGCGCGGGCGAGCCGTGGTCACGAGCCTGCAGAGTCAGCTCAAAGGAACGTAGCTGCTCGTGGTCGAAGGCTCGCTGCGCGAACACCACCCCGCTCTGTTCGCTCACAGACACGTAGGATAGCAATGCCCGAGGCTCAAGGTCGCTGGCCGCGATGGAGTAGGAGACTAGGCCGTTGGGCCCCACGTCTGGGTCGGAGGCACTGACTCGAGCTATTGAGGCTCCTGGTGGGTTGTTCTCAGCCACGTGAACCACATAAGAGGCCTGCTGGAAAACCGGAACGTTGTCGTTGACGTCAGTGATGTGCAGGGTGATAGTTACACTTGAAGAAAGGGGCGGCTTGCCGCCATCGGTGGCGATGATGGTGACATTGTACTCTGGGTCCTGCTCTCGATCTAGGACTCCATCAGTCACCAGCTTGTAATAGTTATTAGAAGAAGAATAGATCTTGAAAGGAAGGTCTCTTTCTATACTACATGTGACTGCTCCATTTCCTCCAAAATCCCGGTCCCGTGTTTTGAAAAGGGCAATAACCATTCCTGGAGGGGAATTCTCCAAAATCCGATCAGACAGAGAAGTGATGACAATTTCTGGACTGTTGTCGTTTTCATCTAGGATTTCTATGATTACTTTACATTGGGTAGAGAGGCCACCGCCGTCCTTTGCTTCCACTTCCATGGTGTATCTTTCTACATCTTCAAAATCCAATGATTGGTTATTCTTAATCATACCTGTTTTCTGATCCAGTGAGAACATGTGCCTTGTGCTCTGGGCAGTGCTCCGGAAGTGGTAGTTTATTTCCGCATTTACCCCTTCATCCGAATCAGTGGCTGTCACTTGCAACACGGAGGACCCTGGGGGCAGATTTTCACTAAGACTGATTCTGTATTCGTCTTTGCTGAACACTGGCGGGTTATCATTAGTGTCCTTTACAAAGATTTCTATTTGAGCGGTGGCACTTCGTGGCGGGTCTCCTCCATCCAAGGCAGTCAATATCAAGCGATGTGATCTTTGCTCTTCCCTGTCTAGGAGTTTCTCCAGAGATAATTCTGGATATTTGCCACCATCAGAATTAACTCTAACTATTAATGAGAAATAAGGATTAGGGTTTATTTGATAATCTTTAATTGAGTTAAAGTTTATATCGGGGTCAGTGGCAGGGTCAAGGGATATCCGTGCACCGGTGGATACAGACTCAGAAATTTCTAAGTCGATTTTCTTTTTATCGAATTGAGGAGCATGGTCATTAATATCCTCAATCGTCACAACGATATGAAAAATGTTTAAAGGATTTTCCACCACAGCTTCCAACTGCAACTCACATCTTCTCCTCTCTTTGCATATCTGCTCCCGGTCTATTCGGTCCTTCACAAGTAAGTCCCCACTCTGCGCGTCTACGTTGAAGTGCAGCTTCTCTGCGCTAACTCGCAGCTTCCGCGCCGACACATCCAGGACACTGAGCCCCAGATCCTTGGCGAGGTTCCCCACCACCGAGCCCTTGGCCAGCTCCTCTGGAATCGAGTAGCGGATCGGCTCGCAGAGCGCCGAATAGAACAAAGGCAACAGCCAGGGAAATAGTACCTGCCGGCGGCCGGCGAGTCGCCTCTGCGCGCAGCTCCCTCCCATCACTCACTCAGTTCGGGTTTTCACTGGGTCTCCTACTTCGCAGCTGGGAGAAAAAGTAATCTACCGCGCTGGAAAAGTATTCGGTCCGGGACAGGCGGAGCCCAGTTTCGGGGATGGGAATCCGTGCATGTATTCTCCAGGAGTGAGAGGGTTTCCTTCTGTGTGTGTTGGTGGCTGCGGAGGAAATCCCAGGCTAGAGGCAGAGGGATCCCGGGCGTTGGTGCTTGCTCTGCACTGGCCGACAGCGGCGCCCAGAGGCGCTGTGTGGAACTGTAGACTGGCTTGTTTTGAATTATTTTTTTCCCAAAGATATACATGTTGCTTTTGAAAACGCAGCTATATATTAGTCGCAATTTTTTTGTGTGTGGTACCTGGGATTGAACTCAGGGGCACTCAACCACTGGGCCACATTCCCAGCCCTTTTTTGTATTTTATTAGAGACAGGGTCTCACTGAGTTGCTAAGTGCCTCGCCATTGCTGAGGCTGGCTTTGAACTCACGATCCTCCTGCCTCAGCCTCCCAAAGTGCTGGGATTACAGGCGTGCGCCACCGCGCCCGGCTTTAGTCGCAAATTTTAGCCTCACTACGGTATCACATTGGATAATTATAGTTTTAGTGTTTTAAATAAATTTATTCTGAATACTTTCAAACTTGTACAACAGGTAGTATTATGTATTATATTGTGCACTTTCATATATACCCATCATCCAGCTTCAAAAGTGATCAACATTGAGGCCAATCTTTGTTTAATATATATTGTACTCCCTAATTGCTCTGAAGTAAATCCCAAACTTCATTTCAATTAGCACTTCCTCTAGATGAGGCATTTACTTTGAGAATTGTATCTTTCAGCCTATTATGTTTTACAAGCTGTTACCAGATAACAGATGCAAATAAATCTTAAGTAAATTAGTCTAGTTCAAGAAAGCTATTCTTTTTTTTTTTTTTTTTTTTTTACCAGGATTGAACTCAGGGGCACTCGACCACTGGGCCACATCCCCAGCCCTTTTTTGTATTTTATTAGAGACAGGGTCTCACTGAGTTGTTTAGGCTGGCTTTGAACTCTCGATCCTCCAGCCTCAGCCTCCCAAGTGCTGGGATTACAGGCGTGCGCCTGGCTAAGAAAGCTATTCTAATGTTAGTAACTAGTCTAGTTTAGGAAAACTAGAATAAAACATTTTCTATTCTCTGCCTAGTCATCTATCTGTTGAGTCTTGTCTTCTGGTTTAGGCAAGTGACATTTGTAGCACAGAATAGTAGTTATCTACCATGACATACATCAACATATATTATTGTATTTTCCCACATCATTAATATTTTATTTTTATTTTTTGTATCAAGGATTGAACTCAGGGGTACTCTACCAATGAGCTATATCCCAGTCCTTTTTACTTTTTATTTTGAGACAGAGTCTCACTCAATTGCTGAGGCTGGTCTCGAATTTGTGATCCTTCTGCCTCTGCCTCCTAAGTCACTAGGATTACAGGCTAGTACCACCACACCTGACAATACATATTTTAAAATATTTATGAGCTCTTGTTATCAAGACTACACCCCAAACAGAAATTTAATTTCTCCCTTGATTTCTTCTACACCCACTCACCATTCAAGAGCATATTGTTCAATCTCCATGGGTTTATATTGTTTTTGTAGGGTTCTGTTGTGTTGATTTCTAATTTCATTCCATTGTGATGTGATAAAATGCAAGGAATTATGTCAACCTTTAAAAAATTTGTTAAGAGTTGCTCTGTGGCCTATCAGATAGAAATTTAAGATGATTATTTTCCTACCCCGTGGTTAAAAATATGACACAAATGATGCTTTACTTTTTCTTTAGTAGCTTAAGAAAAAAGTGTTGGAAATAATTAAAATGTCTGTATGTTGTTATGGATTACCAGATACATTAGTCCTTATTTTTTTATTAGTAAAACAATAGATTTTGAAAAATTAATTACCGTGACAAAACACTTCTTTAATTCCACAGAAATAGTAGCAGTTATCTATATATCTATGGATCACATATTTAGAATAGAACTTTGAATCAATTTCAAGGCTCATTTTCAAATAGTTTCTGGAATGAGATTTACTACTTGAAAGTTGACATTATGTTTAAAATTATACTAAATAATACATTTTTTTCCTTATAGCTAAAACTCAGTAAAATAGTTCAAGAATTTCCCTAGCATTTCCTGAGAATATTTTTCTAACTTATATCCCCTATTCAGGTTTACTTTTAGCCTCAAAAGTTGGAGAATTTGGGGCTGGGGTTGTGGCTCATGGGGCTGGGGTTGTGGCTCAGCGGCAGAGCGCTCGCCTCGCACGTGTGCGGCCCGGGTTCTATCCTCAGCACCACGTAAACATAAATTCATTGCATTGTGTACAACTAAAGTAAATAAATATTTTTTTAAAAAAAGTTGGAGAATTTAGCCAGAAGTAAGATAGAGTTAAAGAATACTTTTTAATTCCTTTTATTTGGTTATTTCACAGTGTTCAGTTGTGGAAACTTCTCTTGAGCAAGCATATACTATAGGGAAGAAGAGTGTCAAGCTACTCTTCATAATTTGATACTATAGCATTGGGAAATTGTTTGAGTATATAGAATAAAGGATGACACAATTTTCATCATTAAAGGAATAGGAAATGCTTTGCTAGGGTTTGGAAATGAATAACTGAAGTTTGGATTTCCTCAGAAAAGATCTTTAAATAATTCTCTACACACTTACCTAAAAAAATCAGCTCAGTGGAGTGTTTTTCTATCATAGAAACAGAAGAGTGGAAGTAGTGAACCTGGGATTTTAGCTGTTTCCTCTAAGAAAAAGGCATTTGCTTTCTTATTAATTTACTCTTACAACATAGTATCACAGTAGAAATGGTTTTAGGGATAAGATTTTCACAATGGGGGCACTGGAGATAAAAATAATTAACAAATTTCAGGAAGAGAAATCCAGCTGGAGAGTTAGTAGTGAACCACTATGACTAATCAAGCAACATCACATCAGTAGCCCACATCCATGCAGGATAATGACAGCTGCCTCATGAAGAATGGTTTCTTTGACATTAGGTTAATTATTTTTTTTAAAAAAATATTTTTTAGTTGTCAATGGACCTTTATTTTATTTATTTATATGCAGTGCTGAGAATCTAACCCAGTGCCTCACACATGCTAGGCAAGTGCTCTACCACTGAGCCACAACCCCAGCCCACTAGGTTAATTATTATGAGAAAGTGAAAATTACATCAACGATGCAGCCAATAAATGCCTCCTTTATATGTTGGTGCAAAATCATGCTCAGTGAAAATATAAAGGGTGAGAAACATTAATATCAATTTGTGCAACCTCAAATAAGAACATTTAGTGAAAAAGTAGTTATAGATAGTAAAGAAAAAAATCCAACTCACGGGAACCAAAGGAGTGTCTTCTACAGGAAACTTGGAATCAAGTGAATGGCATAAAGGCTCCTTTTTCTCACAGCTCTCCTGGCTGATGAGCATGTCTGCATAGTTGGGTTGGGGAAAGATAATGTGGCTCTTTCTAGAGTCAGTTGTGAGAGAAAACTCCTGGGAACAGGTCTGCAGGAAAGCTTGCACCCCTTCCACGCCTACAAAGTGTGAGGTAGGCAGAGCAGTCAACCCACCCTTTTCAGCCCGCAGCAGACGCAATGAATGCCATCGCTGAAACTTGAGCCCCAACAAAACAAGGACAAAGGTGAGGAAGATGCAGGAGACAGCAGCCACTGCCACTACCAGGTAGAGCGTGAGGTCAGAATCGCTGGGATCTGTAGTGGTCTCCATGCTGCCCAGGTCAGCCAGGATGTTGGGGATACTCTCAGCCACAGCCACAGTGAATGTGACAGTGGCTGAGAGGGGTGGCTGGCCATGGTCCTGCACAGCCACCACAAGGCTCTGCTTTAGAGCATCTCTATCCAGAAGAGTCCTTGCTGTACGCACCTCACCTGTGTGTAGCCCCACAGAGAAAAGCCCTGTCTCACTAGCTTTGAGCAGGTGGTAAGACAGCCAAGCATTCTGTCCTGAGTCTCTGTCCACTGCCACCACCTTGGTCACCAGGTATCCAGGCTCTGCAGAGCGGGGTGCTAGCTCTACCCCAGTGGAGCCATCAGTGGGCAGGGTAGGGTACAGGATCTCAGGGGTGTTGTCATTCTGGTCCAGCACAAAAAGGCTCAGTGACACATTACTACTGAGTGGTGGGTTCCCATTGTCACTTGCCCTCACCTGCATTTGAAGATTTCGAAAATGCTCATAGTCGAATGATCGCAGTGCATACAACACGCCAGTTTCAGAGTTAATGGATACATAGGAAGAAAGAGGAGCTCCCTGGATGGTATCCTCCACTAAGGAGTATGTGACCCTAGCATTTTCATTGTTATCAGGGTCATGGGCAGTTACTGAGAAGATGGAGGTGCCTCTGAGGTTATTTTCTGGAAGGTAGATGGAATAGGAGGCTTGAGAGAAGGCAGGTGGATTGTCATTGATGTCAGTCACATACAAGGTGATGTGAATTTCCGTAGATAGGGGTGGCATTCCTCTGTCTGTGGCTGTCACTGTGATGTTATACTCAGAGACTTTTTCTCTATCAAGAATTTGGGCTGTCAACAATCTATAATAATCTTCTATTGAATTTTCTAATTTAAAAGGCAGATTCTCCTGGATGGAACAGAAAACCTGACCATTCTTTCCAGAATCTTGGTCATGTGCATTGAAAAGAACGATTACTGTTCCCTGAGGAGCATCTTCCCTCACTGGACTAAACAGAGATGTGATGGTCACTTCAGGTCTATTGTCATTTACATCTTCCACCATAATTAGCACTTTGGTCCGCCCTTTCAATCCTCCACCATCTTCAGCCTGTATTTCCATTTCATAAAATGAACATTCTTCATAATCTAGACTTTTTGCTACAGATATTTCCCCAGTATTTTCATTAAGCTGGAATATGGGAGATTGTTTTTCACTAATTTTCCGGAATTTATATGCCACTTTTCCGTTGGCTCCCTCATCCGGGTCGCTAGCTCTTACTGTAAGCAATACGGTGCCTGGTGGCACGTTCTCAAGGACCTTCGCTCGGTAAATCGGTTGAGCAAACACCGGGGCATTGTCGTTTGTATCCAGCACTGTCACCTGGATGCGCACTGTGCTAGAGCGACGTGGGTCGCCGCCATCTGAGGCGGTGAGGACCAGGTGGTGAACAGCCTCTTCCTCTCGGTCCAGAGTGTGCACCAGCGCCAGCTCTGGATTTAAGGTTCCATCGTCTCGCGTTTGCACGTCCAGGGAGAAGTGGTGACTGGGGCTGAGCTGGTAGCTCTGAAGGGAGTTCACGCCCACATCCGGGTCAAAGGCTTCTGGAAGTGGATAACGAGCTCCAGGAGCAGCGACTTCATTAATTTTTACTTCCAGATTTTCAGCCTCAAATTTTGGCGCATTGTCGTTGATATCACTTACTTCTATTTCTATCCCGAAAAGTTTCACTCTGTCTTCAACCAAGACTTTAAAGTTCACCAGACACCGCGCGCTCTGGGCGCAGAGCTCCTCCCGGTCTATCCTGCCCGCGGTAACCAAGCTGCCGCTTTGTGGATTCAGAGAGAAAAGCTGCGTCCTACCTCTGGAGACAATTCGGACTCCGCGTTCTGCCAGCTCCCGGGGTTCCAGTCCCAGGTCCTTGGAGATGTTCCCCACGTGATAGCCTTTTTCTCTTTCTTCTGGCACTGAGTAGCGGATCTGACTGGCCCTGACCTCCCACAGCGTCCCCAGGAGCGCGCACAGCAGGACCAGTCTTCTGCAGTCTTGGCGTTTGGTTGGAGCTGCCATTGTTGCCTTGCTATCGAATTCTCTCCGAATGCTTATAGTGCACGCTTACGCATTAGATTTTTCTTTTCCTCCTCCACAGTCTTTTTCCTTAGGAGAAAGCCGGAGTTCCCCAAATTAAGAGGCTGCGTTTCCTATCAACTCCGGAGCCAGTCTGTGGGATGTGCGGGGCTTTGTGTGAAGATGAGAGGAGCTGAGTTTCCAAAGTTGGTGAACAGCGGCGCTCAGAGTCCTAACTCGTTACTACACCGAGATATACAACTTTAAAATATTCCTTTATTTTTGAGATATGTTCTCGCATATACAACTTTAAAATATTCCTTTATTTTTGAGATATGTTCTCGCCATATTGCTCAGGCTGGTCTTGAATTCCGTTTGGGCTCATGCGATGCTGCTGCCTCACTTCTCGGGTAGCTGGGACTGCAGGCACGTGTCCCCGTGCACCCTGAGCTGTGCAACATTTGGTCATGATGGTGGCTCAAAGAATACTCTTTTCTCATTATGATTTTGGACTTTTCTAATTGTTTCTGGCATCCACATTTGGAAAGCAATTACCATTTGTATTATTTGAGTTGTAAATGAAATGGAATGAAATTTCATTAAGTATAAAATCACCAGATTTTTGATTAATATCAACCTAACTTACTTTGTTTCTGGTAGAATTCTACGCTCTCTCTAAAGATATGTAAATTGTTATAGTTTATTTTTTATGATCCTTAATTTATTTTCATATATCTGTTTTCAGAAGTAATTGTGATGTGTAGTCTTCTTTGGAAATATGTTCATATATTCATATTTTTCTTAATTTTGATACTTGTATTATCTATAGATGTATATCACATCATTATATTGAATGAATATATATGAACAGATTATTCATATTGAAATTACTTTATAAAGTTAATTTATGTTGATGATAAAATTCCCGGAGAAAAGCTTCTTCTAAAAATTGTCATGAAAACAGAGAGTGTGTGTGTGTGTGTGTGTGTGTGTGTGTGTGGTACTGAAGATTGAACCCAGAGATGCTCTACCAATGAGCTACATCCCCAGCCCTTTTAATTTTTTTTCCTTATCATATCATTTATTTACCCTGTTTATTTTTTATTTTGAGACAAGATAGTGCTAAGTTGATAAGGTGGACCTTGAACTTGTGATTCTATGGCTCAGCTTCCTGAGTACCTGGGATTACAGGTATGAAAAGCCATGCCCAGCATAAAAAGAATTTTTACTATGCAATAATTATAGATTTTCTTACCTAATATTGCTAAAGTTTAATAGGATTGTGGTTATAAAGATTCACATTTTTGTGACTGTTCAAACTTTTATGCTAATTCAAATAAGTTTAGCTTTCTGTGTGAATACATGATAGATATACAGATATGGCATTTGGAAGATTCAAATGAACACATAGGATAAAGCAAGTTTGAATTTGCATCCTCCATCTAGACATTACATTTTCTTCTTTTTCTTTTTTTGGTGCTGGGGATCAAACCCAGGGCCTCATGCATGCTAGGCAAGTACTCTAATACAGAGGTACATATGTTTCTTAGGATTTTGCATTCAAAAAAATCTGGAAGAATTTGATGATTTGGAGCTGATGATTTAAGTGAGTCTCTTTCATACACACAAACACATGTAGCATTTTTCATGCACTTAATGTGAAGTCAAAGAACCACAAATATATTAGGAACTAGACATGAGAAATAAATAATAGAAAAGAATGGAATCTATCAGTAAACTTAGCAAACGAAGATATCACTAGCTGTGTCTTTTCTTAAAAGAATGAATTAAATTATTTTCTACTCTAAATTTCATACTTACATAATATTTAAATATATGCTAAAGAATGACAATCAATGGGTAAATGTCATTAGCTTTGACAAAAGAGAGAAACTGTGTCCAATCCTTTTGCCAAATCACTAAGAGCTAACTCTCAAACTTTGTAAATCCTGCAACCTTTTAATATTCCCTGGAATCTGTATTATATTTTATAAGCACTCATAATTCAACAATCCATAATTCAATTTTTCACAATTTCCATGAGGAATGGAAGTTATAACTTCCAAAGACAACTCAATAGATCTGAAAATATACAGTATTTCCATGTTAATACAGACAATTGGATGGATGATGAAAAGTTTTAAACACTTAAATGGAACTCACCGGTGCTAGAGAATCAGGATGGCAGGTTGACTCACTGGAATTACAAAGGGGAAACAAAGTTCCTGGTGACTCACTGCAGAGTATGTCTTGTCCTGAACTCAGTGGATCACTACATTGCAGGAAATTAAACTCTGTCTTTCCTGTATGTGCAACACAGAGATTATAGGAATAAGGCAGAGTTCCCTCACTGTAGTTGGGCTGAATCGCAGGCCCAGACTTGGCGCACAGACCAGGTTGAAAGCAGCCCCAAGCCTCCTGGCTGGAGGAGTGTCTCAGGCGCAGGGCAATAGCCAGAATCACTGCCAGGAGGAAGAGCACTGAGATCAAGGCCAAGGCCACCACCAGGTAGAACTGTAGCTCCGCCTGGGGGTCAGGGGGCACCGGGCGGTCACTGAGGTCAGGCAGCACTTCCTGCAGGCTGTCCGCGAAGACCAGATGCAGCGTGGCAGTGGCCGAAAGAGGTGGCTGGCCACCATCACGCACAGCGACCACCAGGCGCTGGCGGGCCGCGTCCCTGTCACCCAGGGTGCGAGCAGTGCGCACCTCGCCAGTGCGCAGTCCCAGGCTGAAGAGTCCGGGGTCGCTGGCCTGCAGCACATGGTAGGACAACCAGGCATTGTGTCCCGAGTCAGCGTCCACCGCCACCACCTTGGTGACCAGGTAGCCGGGTTCCGCGGCGCGCGGCACAGTGTCGAAGAGCGCTGAGCCATCGGGCGCCAGCGCGGGGTAGAGCACACGCGGAGCATTGTCATTGCGGTCGCCTATCAAGACGCGCAGGCTCACGTTGGCGCTGAGCGCGGGCGAGCCGTGGTCACGAGCCTGCAGAGTCAGCTCAAAGGAACGTAGCTGCTCGTGGTCGAAGGCCCGCTGCGCGAATACCACCCCGCTCTGTTCGCTCACAGACACGTAGGATAGCAATGCCCGAGGCTCAAGGTCGCTGGCCGCGATGGAGTAGGAGACTTGGCCGTTGGGTCCCAGGTCTGGGTCGGAGGCGCTAACTTGAGTGATGGAGGCTCCAGGAGGGTTGTTTTCTGCTATATAGACTACATAGGAGGCCTGGTGGAAAACTGGAGCGTTGTCGTTGACGTCTCCAATGTTTAAGGTGACCAATATGCTGGAGGAAAGGGGCGGCTTGCCCCTGTCAGTGGCAATAATGGTGACATTGTACTCCGGGGTCAGCTCTCGGTCCAAGTTCTTGTTCGTTACCAATTTATAAGAATTTTTGGATGATGAGATGATTTTAAATGGGACTTCACCTTCTAATCGACATTTAACCTCCCCATTTTCCCCAGAATCTTGATCATGGATTTTGACCAAAGCAATTAATGTTCCAGGTACTGCATTTTCTAAAATCATTTCAAGTAGAGAATGAAATGTAACTTCTGGGCTATTGTCATTTTCATCTTGAATGTTAATTTCAACTGTACATTGTGAGACCAGTCCTCCACCATCCCGCCCTTCTACTAAGAGAGAATATTCCTTAGTGTCTTCGAAATCCAGTGCCTTTTGAGTCGTAATTTCCCCACTCTTTGAATTCATACTAAAGACTTGCCCAGTTCTGTAGAAAGAATAAGTAATTTCTGAGTTGATTCCCTCATCCTGGTCGGTGGCTGACACCTGCAGCACAGAGGTGCCTGGCGGCACATTTTCTCGAAGGCTGACTCTGTACACTTCTTGGCTGAATACAGGGGGATTATCATTGGCATCAGTGACCTGAATCCGTAGTTCAGTGGTGCCACTTAGGGGTGGATTTCCACCGTCCAAGGCAGTCAAGACTAAATGATAGTAACTCTGTTGTTCCCGGTCTAAGGTTTTCTCCAATATCATTTCTGGGTATTTATTACCGTCTTGTTTCTCCTTATTTATCAGTGAGAAACTAGGACTTGGAGAGAGTTTATAATTCTGTAGAGAGTTTAATGCAATATCCGCATCTTCTGCTACTTCTAATATAAATCGTGTGCCTGGCTGAGCAGACTCACTTATTTGCAGATCAAAGAAAACATGCGCAAATTTTGGCGCGTGGTCATTAATGTCCTCGATCTCCACACTCACGTGGTAGAAGTTCAATGGACTTTCAGCAACAGCCTCAAACTCCAGAGCACAAGCTGGCTGTCTCCCGCATATCTGCTCCCTGTCTAGTCTGCCGCTCACAAGCAATTCCCCTGTCTCTGAGCTCACAGTGAAGTAAGACTTCTCTGAACTGATACGCAGTTTTCGAGCCGGTAACTCCAGGACAGGGAACCCTAGGTCCTTGGCGAGGTTGCCCACTACCGAACCCATGGGCATTTCCTCGGGAATCCTGTAGCGGATCTGCTCAGACAGAGCTCGGCAGAACAAAGACAGCAGGAAGGGAAGGAGCACTAGCCGCCTGTGAGTCTGGCCCCTCTCCTCAGCACCGCTCCCCATCCCTCTTGCTCCCTCAGCTTGCTTACCAGTCAGGAGACTCCAGAGTACGAATGATCTCCGTGTTGCAGATATTCGGAGCTCCGAAAGGACTCTTAGTTCCAGTTCCAGTTCCAGTCCAGAAAAGCCTCTTCTTTTCCGTGGGAAGTAGCGGTGTAATGGCTGGCACTGGAGAGTCACATAGAGCTGCTCTGGAAAGCGCGCTGCGGTTGCGCGAGAAGATGGTGAGCTCCAAGCTCTCCTCTTTGGACAACAGCGGCGCCCAGAGTCCACAGTAGGAAACTGCATCCTCTGCAGTTCCAGTTTAACCAGTAGTATAATTGTCTAACTAAAGAAGCTGTATTTTTATGTCAATATATTACAAGAAATTATAAAGCCCTCTTTCAGGTATCTTTCCTCCTGTTTTCAAATGCTTGGAAGCAGCACATTGTATATCTCCATTCTTAGATCATTCTACATATATTGAATTCTTATCTAAAGCCAAGTATTGCACTTGTGAGTTACAATATAATAATGAATAAGGCAGGGATCTTGCCCTCGGAGACTTTATAGTCTACTGATTTTGTAAATTCATTTCTCTTTATTAGCTATAATATGCTGAAACTATTTTTATTCCTCTTGCATAGATTCCCACTATTCTCCATTTTAGGCAACTTATACTGTTTCATATCACATATATTGGGGAATAGCAATACTTTTGAAAACTAATTTTGCAAAGTTGTGATTCATTTGTTTTGGGGGGCATTAGGGATTAAACCCAGGGATGCTCTACCACTGAGCTACATTCAGCTATTTTTATTTTTTATTTTGAGAAAAAGTCTCACTAATTTGCAGAGGCTAGTCTCAAACTTGCAATCCTCCTGCCTCAGCCTCCAGAGCAACTGGGATTGCAGGTATGCACCACTGGGGTTGGCCATTAATTCATTATTAAAAGTTACTGGGGGAAATTCTATTGTATTCTGCAATATAAAGTCACAACGGGCTATTCTAACAGATTGCATTATTTCCCTATCTATGTACCTACATTATACTAAAGTAATTATTTCAGAATTGGAGGAATTTAATTCATGGTAAGTTTATTTACATACATTTACTGTATATAGTGATATTTTTCTAACCTTTTACTCCCTTTGTCCGATTTTAAAAAATAACATCTTTAAGGAAAGCAATGATTTTATTCTCTATAAGGACAACTTTCTTTACCCTTTACTAAATTGCAAAATGTCAGCAATATAGTTGTCTCTTCAAATTACTGTGCACCCAAATACCACAGAAAGTAGGAAGTTAACTCCCACCTTGCTATATATGTGACACAGGATGTAACACTATGCAATCATTGGGAAATATTCTTTTAAATAACAATAACAAAAGATTTATCATGGGCTGTGGATGTAGCTTAGTGATAGAGCTCTTTTGTAGCATGTACTGGGTTTGATATCTAGCACTGCAAAAAAAAAAAAGATTCATCACATCTATATCTTATGATCAAATCAGAGGTTAGGGTTTTTTTTTTTTAATTTTATGAGAAGGAATATAGAAGATGTGTAGCCCAGATGACATCATTTTAAACTGAATTTATCAGCTTGTTTAAAATTTGTGTACAAGAAACTTTTGTTTCTAAAATCAATATTCTCAAGCTGTCATCATTTCATAAGGATATACAACTTAAAAAGCTCATTGGAACTCTATTGAAATATGTTCTTCTGTTTTACAAAAGTAACTTTCTATAGTTTAAAGTGATGTTTTATTTCATATTTGATTTTGTTGCTTTTGGTTTTGGTTCTTTTTTTTTTTGGTGGGGGGCAAGGTTCATCCTGGGCTTTAAATTCCATATACCCATTCATTTAGACTCATGAGAGGGTGACCATTACCATTCACTTAACATTTATGAATCAATCTCACCTCCCACCAAGATCTACCCTGTCAGATGTGTTTATGTTTTGAAATACAGTAAGAAGTAGTAAAGTTTTGATGGGTGTGGATGCAGAAGCAGGGTTCAAAAGATAATTAAAGTGAGGAAATCTTCAAGAGTCTAGGTATTGGCTAAAGACAATCATACACACACACACATTAACTGTGTGTATAGGTGGCTAACTAATTTTTAACTGAACAAGTGATAAGAGCAGTAATATAGTGGAAGCATTAAAAAGGTTGAACAAATTGTGAAAGCCTTTTGAAAGCAAATGAAACAACAGCCTATGACCATTCAAGTTCAATTTTTGTGTGTGTGTGGTGTGGGGAATGAAGAACCTGAGGCCTCATAGAGGCTATACAAATACTCTACTACTAAGCCATATCCCAGCCCCAGAATTCAATTTTATAGTATCACCACTTACATACACAAAACCTGGTGGTATGCCTTAAAAATTACCTTCAACTGTCTTAAAAATGTTTTGAAATGTATAGATTTAAATAAAATAAAATTCTTTTGATATAAAAGTTAAGAAAAGAACTGAACTCACCAGAGCAACTTCATCTTTACACTCATGAAAATCTATGGATGTTAACAAAGAATCATTCTTCTCATAGCTCTCTTGGCTAATGAGCATATCTGCATAGTTGGGCTGAGGAAAGATAACATGGCTTGTCTGAGAGCCTGCAGTAAGGGAGACCTCATGGGAATAGGTCTGAAGAAAAGCTTGCATCCCATCAGTGCCCACAAACTGTGAGGGGTGCACACCTGTCAGTCCCCCTCCAGAGGCCTGGAGCACGCGAGACTTTTGCCAGCGCTGAAGTCTGAGTGCCAGTAGCACAATGACAAAAGCAAGGAAGACACAGGAGACAATAGCCACTGCCACCACCAGGTGGAGTGTGAGGTCTGAATCATCTGAGATGCCAGGGGTCCTGATGTTGCTCAAGTCTGCCAAGACTTCAGGGATGCTATTGGCCACTGCCACAGTAAGTGTGACTGTGGCTGACAGGGGAGGCTGGCCATGGTCCTGGACAGTTACTATTAGAATCTGCTTGAATGCATCTCTATCCAGCAGGACCCTTGCTGTGTGCACCTCACCAGTGTGCAGCCCCACTGAGAAGAGTCCAGGCTCACTGGCCTTGAGCAGGTGGTAGGATAGCCAGGCATTCTGTCCTGAGTCTCTGTCCACTGCCACCACTTTGGTCACCAGATATCCAGGCTCTGCTGAGCGGGGAGCCAGCTCTACCCCAGTGGAGCCATCTGTGGGGAGGGTTGGGTACAAGATCTCAGGCACGTTGTCATTCTGGTCCAGCACATATAGGCTCAGTGACACATTGCTGCTAAGTGGTGGGTCTCCACTGTCACTGGCAATCACCAGTAACTGCAAGTCTTGGATCTGCTCATAATCAAAGGAGCGCAGTGCATACAGGACACCAGTGTTGGAGTTGATGGAGACATAGGAAGACAAGGGTGCTCCCTGGATGGTGTCTTCAGTCACAGAGTAAGTGACCTGTGCATTTTCCTGGCTGTCAGGGTCATGTGCAGTCAATGAGAAAATAGAGGCTCCTTTCAGGTTGTTCTCTGGAATAAAAGCTGAGTAGGAGGCATGAGGGAAAATTGGTGCATTGTCGTTGGTGTCTGCCACAATCAGGGTGATGTAAGCTTCAGTAGACAGAGGTGGGGATCCTAGGTCTGATGCTGTCACAGTGATATTATAAGTAGAATCTTTTTCTCTGTCCAAATATTTCCATGTAACCAATCTATAATAATTATCTATTGACTTTTCTAATTTAAAAGGTAAACTATCATGTGTGTAACAAACAACTTGACCATTCTTTCCAGAGTCTTGGTCATACACATTCAAGAAGGCAATTACTGTACCAGGAAGAGAATTTTCCAATACTGGGTTAAATAAAGATGTGATGGTCACTTCAGGTCTATTGTCATTTACATCTTCCACCATAATTAGCACTTTGGTCCTCCCCAGAAGTGATCCCACATCTTCAGCCTGTATTTCCATTTCATAAAATGAACATTCTTCATAATCTAGACTTTTTGCTACAGATATTTCCCCAGTATTTTCATCAAGCTGGAATATGGGAGGTTGTTTTTCATTAATTTTCTGGAATTTATATGCCACTTTTCCGTTGGCTCCCTCATCCGGGTCGCTAGCTCTTACTGTAAGCAATACGGTGCCTGGTGGCACGTTCTCAAGGACCTTCGCTCGGTAAATCGGTTGAGCAAACACCGGGGCATTGTCGTTTGTATCCAGCACTGTCACCTGGATGCGCACTGTGCTAGAGCGACGTGGGTCGCCGCCATCTGAGGCGGTGAGGACCAGGTGGTGAACAGCCTCTTCCTCTCGGTCCAGAGTGTGCTCTAGCACCAGCTCTGGGTTTAAGGTTCCATCGTCTCGCGTTTGCACGTCCAGGGAGAAGTGGTGACTGGGGCTGAGCTGGTAGCTCTGTAGGGAGTTCACGCCCACATCCGGGTCAAAGGCTTCTGGAAGTGGATAACGAGCTCCAGGAGCAGCGATTTCATTAATTTTTACTTCCAGATCGTCAACATGGAATTTTGGGTTATTATCATTAATGTCAGTTATTTCTATTTCTATCCTGAAAAGTTCTCCGCCATCCTCAACGAGGATGTTAATATTAACAAGACACCGCGCGCTCTGGGCGCAGAGCTCCTCCCGGTCTATCCTGCCCGCGGTGATTAGGTCGCCGCTTCGTGGATTCAGAGAGAAAAGCTGCGTCCTACCTCTGGAGACAATTCGGACTCCGCGTTCTGCCAGCTCCCGGGGTTCCAGTCCCAGGTCCTTGGAGATGTTGCCCACCAAGGTGCCTTTGTCCACCTCTTCTGGAACCGAGTAGTTAATCAGTGCTGTCCCAAGCTCCCACAATATCGCCAGGAGTGTGCACAGCAGGACCAGCTCGCCATGTCCTTGGTGATTCTTTGGAATCGCCATTGTTCTTTCGCTACAGGATCCTTTCAGAATATTCACTGGGCATATGTGTCTTGTTTATCTTTTTTGGGAAGTCGTGGAGATCATAATGTCACGGAAAATTTAGGAATCCCTAAATTTAGGGACTGAATTTCGCTGCAGCCCAGCAGTTGGTTTTGAGGGCTGCCAGTCTTTGTGGTGCATGAGCACGGAACATCAGATGGCCTTTCGGTTGCATTTTTCCCTCAGTAAGTGAACAGCGGCGCTTGGAGTCCTAAGCAGTTATTGCACTTAGATACAGATTACTTAGATAAGTAATAATGAGAAGAAAATACGAGTTGCTTTTTATTACTTTGTTTTGAATTTAGTTAATTTGTCTCTAAATGCATATTTTAAAAGAGATTGTCAAGGAGTGTAGGATAAAGTGGGGGTGAAGCTTTCAGAAAGCATTAAATGATTGATTTTTTTTTTTTTGGATTAGCATTATATTAAATTACATTTGTGGAACACATTTGCTCCTCTAAAAGAAATATAATAACTGTTCCCATTGTATCTTAAGCTTTACTGTAAATGTCTTCAATACATGTTATCCAATAAGTAACAACTCCAGTTGTTCACTGAAAAAGACTTATTTTTTAGGCTAAAACAAACCTATTGAAATTTGACTCAGAAGTTGTTTTATTTGGTATAAAAATTAATCATTATAGTAGCTTCCTAGAGAGAGTTGTTGCTTTTAAGTTCTTTCTAAATACCATTTTAATTACACATTGATACTTGTTTTCAAATTAGCATTGTGAAACTTTATCAGGAAATGCTTTTACAATTCATGTTTTATCAGAGATTATATTGTCTTACTGTTTCATTTAAATTATTTACTTTTAATCTTTAAAATTTATATTTTAATTGAATAGGAAACATTTGAAAAGTACAAGTGAATATCCAACCAAAAGCAAATCTCCATTCCACCTCTTTAATCAAACAGAGATGATTGTATTTTAAAGCAGACTAATTTTTAAGGTAGACAAATATTCTAAAGTTGGTTTTTGCTTGTTTTATAAAAACAACAATAGAAAGTAAGGAACACATACTTATCACTATGAAGTGTGTGTTCCTTACAATCGCTATTGTTCTTTCGCTACAGGATCCTTGGGCTACTACAAAAATTCTCTTTCCTTCAGTAGTTTTTAAAGTGGCTATTAACTGATGCAGTTGCTAAAGAATACCTAGCAAATAGTTGAGATAATGCACTATGATCATATATATATATATATAAATTTGGTACTGGGGATTGAACTCAGGGGCACTCGACCACTGGGTCACATCCCCAGCCCTTTTTGTATTTTATTTAGAGACAGGGTCTCACTGAGTTACTAAGTGCCTCGCCATTGCTGAGGCTGGCTCTGAACTCGTGATCCTCCTGCCTCAGCCTCCCAAAGTGCTGGGATTACAGGCGTGCGCCACTGCACCCGGCCATAAATATATATTTTATATTCACATCAGATTGGCATACTTTTTAAGAATCCAAAGCTATTCCTATTCAAAATGTACTAGAATGATTAGAAGACCATTTGGCATATTAGTTTAGGGCTGCAGAAAGACAGTTAAGCATTATATATTAGAAGTGTTTGAGAGTGGAACAACAGAGGCAAAGCATTGTTTGTCTTTTCTTTGATGAAAACTACTGAATGGGCTTCATTACAGAGCAGCCCTGAAAACCCTATGCCGCAGGTAAGGAAAATCTGCTTTTGATTTTTGGATAAGCATAATGGACCTTCTGCTTAGTAAATGATCACACACACACACACACACACACACACACACACACACCACATACACACTACATAAAATTAAAAGGGGTCCTTGGAATAAAAACCCAGATTGACTCCTTATTCTAGGAGAAAGTAAACATAAGAAATAAAACAGCAGATATCATAGGAAAGGAAACCATAGCTAAAATATCTAATTTTGGATGAAATTCTTTTGCTTTAAGGGTTTATTAAAATGACTATTTTTGTATTTATAGTATGTCCAAGTTAAAAATGTATTCCTTGTATACATTATTAACCTACAAGAAGAAAAACTTATGGAGAAATCCCATTAACTTCTTAGGGGAGAATTAATAAGTTAATAATTGTCTAAGGTTTTCACTTGGTAGTTAAAACCACACACTGACTGCTTTGTAAACCAGAGCTTGTTAAGACACACCTATAAGCTACATAATTGCTCCTGTTTCATCATTCTTTGAAGAACTGAATGAAAGCTTTTTAACTCACCACAACTTTTTTTTTTGGGGGGGGGGGGCTGTGCCAGAAGTTGAACCCAGGACCTGAATGTTGGGCAAATGTTCTACTATTTAGTTCCATACCTGCCTCTCACTACAACTTTCTCACAAAATATGAAAATTGTGTATTTTCCTGTGAACATGGAGAAGGATAGAAAATGAGTACTAGGTCATGACCAATAGAACCTTACCTGATGGCAGGTTGACTCACTGGAATTACAAAGTGGAAACAAAGTTCCTGGTGACTCACTGCAGAGTATGTCTTGTCCTGAACTCAGTGGATCACTACATTGCAGGAAATTAAACTCTGTCTTTCCTGTATGTGCAACACAGAGATTATAGGAATAAGGCAGAGTTCCCTCACTGTAGTTGGGCTGAATCGCAGGCCCAGACTTGGCGCACAGACCAGGTTGAAAGCAGCCCCAAGCCTCCTGGCTGGAGGAGTGTCTCAGGCGCAGGGCAATAGCCAGAATCACTGCCAGGAGGAAGAGCACTGAGATCAAGGCCAAGGCCACCACCAGGTAGAACTGTAGCTCCGCCTGGGGGTCAGGGGACACAGGGCGGTCACTGAGGTCAGGCAGCACTTCCTGCAGGCTGTCCGCGAAGACCAGATGCAGCGTGGCAGTGGCCGAAAGAGGTGGCTGGCCACCATCACGCACAGCGACCACCAGGCGCTGGCGGGCCGCGTCCCTGTCACCCAGGGTGCGAGCAGTGCGCACCTCGCCAGTGCGCAGTCCCAGGCTGAAGAGTCCGGGGTCGCTGGCCTGCAGCACATGGTAGGACAACCAGGCATTGTGTCCCGAGTCAGCGTCCACCGCCACCACCTTGGTGACCAGGTAGCCGGGTTCCGCGGCGCGCGGCACAGTGTCGAAGAGCGCTGAGCCATCGGGCGCCAGCGCGGGGTAGAGCACACGCGGAGCATTGTCATTGCGGTCGCCTATCAAGACGCGCAGGCTCACGTTGGCGCTGAGCGCGGGCGAGCCGTGGTCACGAGCCTGCAGAGTCAGCTCAAAGGAACGTAGCTGCTCGTGGTCGAAGGCCCGCTGCGCGAATACCACCCCGCTCTGTTCGCTCACAGACACGTAGGATAGCAATGCCCGAGGCTCAAGGTCGCTGGCCGCGATGGAGTAGGAGACTTGGCCGTTGGGTCCCAGGTCTGGGTCGGAGGCGCTAACTTGAGTGATGGAGGCTCCAGGAGGGTTGTTTTCTGCTATATAGACTACATAGGAGGCCTGGTGGAAAACTGGAGCGTTGTCGTTTACATCACCAATGTGCAAGGTTACACTTGAGCTGGAAGAGAGAGGCGGCTTACCCTGGTCAGTGGCTGTGATGGTTATGTTGTACTCTGGGTTCTTCTCGCGATCTAGAACCCTGTCTGTCACTAATTTATAAGTGTTTCTTGAAGAAGTGAGTAGTTTAAATGGAGTATTACCTTCTAATTTACAAATAACTTCTCCATTGTGACCAGAATCCTTGTCACGGATTTTAAGCAAAGCAATGAGTGTTCCTAGCTCAGAGTCCTCCATAATTAGGTTGGGTAGAGATTGGAATATCACTTCTGGGACATTGTCATTTTCATCTAGGACTTCTATCTCCACTGTACATTGTGCAATCATTCCTCCACCATCCTTTGCTTCCAAAACAAAAGAATATTCTTTGATCTCTTCAAAATCTAATGTATTTAGAATAATAATCTCCCCAGTATTAGAATTCAGGTCAAACTCAGGTCTCAGTCCAGCTTCACTGAAAGAGAAAGTGATTTCAGCATTGACACCTTCATCCTGGTCGGTAGCAGTTACCTGAAGCACAGTGGTTCCTGGTCGTACGTTTTCTGGGAGGCTCACCCTATACACTTCTTGGCTGAACACTGGAGGGTTATCATTGGCATCAGTCACTAGGACCTGTATCTGTGCAGTGCTGCTAAGAGGTGGCTCCCCAAGGTCCAAAGCCGTCAATGTGAAGTGGTAGGATTTCTGCTTTTCTCGGTCTAAATGTGTCTTCAATACCATCTCCGGGTATTTACTGCCATCTGATTTCTCTTTACTCACGAGTGAGAAATAATCATTTGGACTAAGTTGGTAATTCTGTAGAGCATTGGTACCAATATCTGCATCATAGGCTGATCCTAATATAAATCGTGTGCCTGGCTGAGCAGACTCACTTATTTGCAGATCAAAGAAAACGTGCGCAAACTTTGGCGCGTGGTCATTAATGTCCTCGATCTCCACACTCACGTGGTAGAAGTTCAATGGACTTTCAGCAACAGCCTCAAACTCCAGAGCACAAGCTGGCTGTCTCCCGCATATCTGCTCCCTGTCTAGCCTGCCGCTCACAAGCAATTCCCCTGTCTCTGAGCTCACAGTGAAGTAAGACTTCTCTGAACTGATACGCAGTTTTCGAGCCGGTAACTCCAGGACACGGAACCCTAGGTCCTTGGCGAGGTTGCCCACTACCGAACCCATGGGCATTTCCTCGGGAATCCTGTAGCGGATCTGCTCAGACAGCGCCCGGCAGAACAAAGACAGCAGGAAGGGAAGGAGCACTAGCCGCCTGTGAGTCTGGCCCCTCTCCTCAGCGCCGCTCCCCATCCCTCTTGCTCCCTCAGCTTGCTCACCAGTCAGGAGACTCCAGAGTACGAATGATCTCCGTGTTGCAGATATTCAGAGCTCCGAAAGGACTCTTAGTTCCAGTTCCAGTCCAGAAAAGCCTCTTCTTTTCCGTGGGAAGTAGCGGTGTAATGGCTGGCACTGGAGAGTCACATAGAGCTGCTCTGGAAAGCGCGCTGCGGTTGCGCGAGAAGATGGTGAGCTCCAAGCTCTCCTCTTTGGACAACAGCGGCGCCCAGAGTCCACAGTAGGAAACTGCATCCTCAGGAGTTCCAGTTTAACCAGTAGGGATATCTTGTCTAACTGAAACTATGCAGGTTCGTGTATATATTTAATAATGTTTTAAACCATAAGCTCAGACACGCTTTATCTTATCTTTTCAGGGTTTTCGGAAAATCAGGTGGATTTAGTACATAAATATTTATCTGTGGATATAACCATTCCCATATATTGAAATATGCATTTATTGATACAAAGATGACTGCAACAGAGTTGGCATAAACCATCATAGAGTACAGTTGTTTTACATACTTATTCAGTAGTAACATAGTGGTAATGTCCCCCTTTTTTTTCTCCTAAGGTTTCAACCCACTTTTCTACTTACTTCAAAATGGTTAATTTTTTTCAAAGAACATTAATAATGCTGAAATTTGTTTTAAAGAAGATGCAATTTGTACTTATTTTCCAATACATCTCTTTAAATAAAAGAGTTTCAATGATTTCCTTTACAGTAATATTACCTGATTCTCATTTCCACTATCTCAGGAAAAGAAATGAGGTTGTCTGAATGTTAGCCTTTTCCTTTCCAATTATGCAATCATTCTCAGGGTCACAAAATATAATGTCATTCAAAGATACCAGGAAAACAATATATACATATTTTTGTGACACTGGGGATTGACCCAGAGCCTCACATGCTAGGCAAGCACTCTACCACTGAGACACGTCCTCAGACCTCAGAAATAATATTTAGCCTTGCAACATGACTGAGGTCTATTGTACTCTAATTAACACTTGGAAGATCTCAGGAATTGAGATTATCTTGTTATCCACTTCTTACAGATGATCATCATTTGAAGTATTAAACTTTGTGAAAATGCTATACAAAAGAATATGGAAGTAGTCCCAGATTGGATTGTTTCTAGTTGAAATTTTCAGAAGACCCAATACATAAAATTGACTACTATTCTAGAGTTTGAGTGCATGAGATGGTTGTTTCGTAGAGCCAGCTTCTCCAATCTCCCACTTGGAGAGCCCACAGACATACTTCATATGGATATACCACTAAAATGGCACATTGGAATTCTATGTTAAAGCATACAACTGCCTATTTTAAAATGCCAGTTATAAAATTGAAATATTTTGTTTGACATTTTATTGGTTTTGGCCAATGACCTTTAGTGAAGAATTAGACACTGTGTCTTTTATATAGATGTTAATGAAGTTGACACATTTTATTCTTTAAGTGTCAATTTCAGTTTCTAGTAGCATCCCAACTTTATTAGATACTTTAAATAGATAAGGAAGATATCACAGTTTTTAAGGCCACCAAGCTAAGGTACATGGAAGTGGAAGCAGGACACAGAAAAAAGTTTCAGACTGGAAAATCCTTAAGAACCTTTTAGAGACTCAAATCATAAAGAGAATCCTGAGAAGGCAAGCTGAAGTATGTTTTACTCTTCTTAACCTAGCACACAGAGAAAGACTCAATAATTCATTCTCTTTTATAAAACACATGAGTTAAGAAGCTGGTGGGACTGCAAATTGGTACAACCACTCTGGAAAACAGTATGGAGATTCCTCAGAAAACTGGAATGGAACCACCATTTGACCCAGTTATCCCACTCCTTGATATATATTCAAAGGATTTAAAATCAGCATACTACAGTGATATAGCCACATCAATTTTACAGCAACTCAATTCATAATAGTTAAGCTACGGAATCAACCTAGGGGCCTTTCAACAGATGAATGAATGAAGAAAATGTGGTATATATACACATTATTCAACCATAAAGAAGAATGACTGATGACATTTGCCAGCAAATCGATGGATCTGGAAACTATTATGCTAAGTTAAATAAGCCAGTCCCCCCCAAAACCAAAGGTTGAATGTTTTCTCTGATATGTAGAAGTTAACACACAATAAGACGGCGGGGGGTGGGGTGAGGGGATGAATAGAAGTTCAGTAGATTAGACAGTGGGAGACAGAAGGAAGGGAAGGGGATAGGAAAAGGAAATACAGTGGAATGAATCTGACATTATTTTCCCATGTACATGTATGAAAACACAGTGAATCCTACCATCATGTACCTCCATAAGAATTGGATTCTAACTAGAATACAATATATTCCATGCTTGTATAATTATATAAAAATGGATTCTGCTTTCATGTATAACTACAAAGAACCAATAAACAAAAAATTTGTATTACCAAAGAAATAAGAAAAAAAAATGAAATGAAAATCCAGTGGTGGGGCTGGGGATGTAGGTCAGTAGTACAGCACTTGCCTAACATGAGTGAGGCCCTGGATTCAATCCCCAGCACTGAAAAAATTTAATATGCTTGCAAGCAGAAAATAGGTGGAAGGTAAAAAAATATGACAGCATACATATTCATAATCTTGTACAAAGGCTTTCACTATCTTTCAAATTAGGTGCCATAACCTATGTGTTCTATATTAAATTATCAACAGTGAAATAAACCAGTAAACTTTTTATCTCCTTAAAGTTTTCTTAACCTCTATCTTCAAAATACTTGTTTTGCAAATAATAGGAACATTTCTTACAGAACATAATTGTCATGGGAATGAAGATAAAGGAAGAACTGAACTCACCTGATTCCTTGGTACTTCACCCTTACATTCATGAAAATCTATGGATGTTAACAAAGAATCATTTTTCTCACAGCTTTCCTGGCTGATGAGTGTGTCCACATAGTTGGGCTGGGGGAAGATAATGTGGCTCTTCCGAGAATCTGACGTGAGGGAGATCTCATGGGAATAGGTCTGCAGGAAAGTGTGCACGCCATCCATGCCCACAAAGTGTGAGGCAGGCACATCCTCCAACCCACCACCAGTGCCCTGGAGCAAGCGTGACTTATGCCAGCGCTGCAGTCTGAGTAGAAGCAGCACAATAACAAAGACAAGAAAAACACAGGAGACAGTGGCCACTGCTACCACCAAGTAGAGTGTGAGGTCTGAATCATTGGGGTCCATAGGTGTCCCATTGCTGCCAAATTCTGACAGGACATCTGGTATGCTGTCAGCCACAGCCACTGTGAATGTGACAGTGGCCGAGAGAGGGGGTTGGCCATGGTCCTGGACAGCCACCACCAGGCTCTGTCTGAGTGAGTCTCTGTCCAGAAGGGCACGTGCTGTGCGTACCTCACCAGTATGCAGCCCCACAGAGAAAAGCCCTGGGTCACTGGCCTTGAGGAGGCGGTAGGACAGCCAAGCATTCTGGCCTGAGTCTTTGTCCACTGCCACCACCTTGGTCACTAGATACCCAGGCTCTGCAGAGCGGGGAGCCAACTCCACCCCAGTGGACCAATCTGTGGGGAGAGTGGGATACAGAATCTCAGGCACATTGTCATTCTGGTCCAGGACAAACAGGTTCAATGAGACCTTGCTGCTGAGAGGTGGGTCCCCACTATCATGTGCAGTCACTCTCAGTTGTAGGTTGCGAAACTGCTCATAGTCAAAGGATTGAAGTGCATACAGGACACCAGTGTCAGAGTTGATGGAGATGTAGGAGGACACTGATGTCTCCTGGGTGGTGTCCTCATCCAAGGAATAAGTGACCTGGGCATTCTTGTCGCTATCAGGGTCATGTGCAGAAACTGAGAAGATGGAGGCACCTCTGGGGTTGTTCTCAGGGATGTAGATGGAATAAGAGGAGTGAGGGAATGTGGGTGGATTGTCATTGGTGTCTGCCACATGTATGGAGATTTGTGTTTCTGTGGACAGAGAGGGAGTTCCACCATCTGTGGCTTTCAGTGTGATGTTGTACACAGAGAGGTTTTCCCGGTCCAGGTTTTCTGCTGTGACCAATCTATAATAATTATCTCTTGATATTTCTAATTTAAAAGGTAGATTTTCTGGAAGAGTGCAAGTTACCTCTCCATTCTTTCCAGAATCTCTGTCCTGGAGGTAGAAAAGAGCAATTACTGTCCCAGGAGGTGTGTCTTCAGGGATTAAGTTGCTTATGGACATCAAAGTCACTTCTGGAGCATTGTCATTTACATCTAAAATTGTGATTAATACTTTAGCTTTTGTCAGACTACCAGGACCATCCTGAGCCTGAACTTCAATTTCATAGAAGCTAGATTCTTCATAATCCAGGCTTTCTAAAGTTAATAATTCTCCTGTAAGGGAGTTCAGATGGAATATTTGTAGAAGTTTTGGAGTTATTTTTCTAAAAGAATATGTCACTTCCCCATTGACTCCCTCATCTGGGTCGATTGCATTTACTGTGAGAAGTCTTGTGCCCACTGGCACGTTCTCCGGTACAGCCACTTGGTACTGGGGTAGAGAGAAGACTGGTGTGTGATCATTCACATCCACTACTGTCACTTGGATATGAAGGATGCCAGATAAGGGTGGGTCTCCACCATCATAGGCTGTGAGGACCAGGTGGTGAATCATCTCTTCCTCTCTGTCCAGCGCCTGCTCCAGCACCAGTTCTGGGTACTTATTTCCATCATCTCCATTTTGCACAAGCAGGGAGAAGTGGCGATTGGGGCTGAGCTGGTATTTCTGGAGGGAGTTCGTGCCCACATCTGGATCTCCAGCCTCGCTTAGCAGAAACCGCATCCCAGGAACTGTATTCTCCATTATTTTTATGTTTATTTCTTCCGTCAAGAATCTAGGAGCATTGTCATTAACATCCAATATTTCCACTTCTATAGGGTAAAGATTCATTTTATCCTCCATCAAGATGTTAAAGTTCACCAGACACCGTGCACTCTGGGCGCAGAGCTCCTCCCGGTCTATCCTGCCTGCGGTGACCAAGCTGCCGCTTCGCGGGTTCAGAGAGAAAAGCTGCGTCCTACCTTTGGAGACGATGCGGACTCCGCGCTCCGCCAGCTCCTGGGGTTCCAGTCCCAGGTCCTTTGCTATATGACCCACAAAAGACCCTTCGTCTGTCTCCTCTGTCACGGAGTAGAGAATCTGTCCTGCCCTGGCTTCCCACCAGGTCCCCAGGAATATGGAAAGGAGGACAAATCCTTTGTAGTTCTTGCCCCTCTGCCGAGTCGCCATTGTCGTCCTGCTGATCTTGCTTAGACCCTGAATGTCCTGATGAATGCAGGTGTTTCTGCGTGGACCCTCTGTATTCGGAAGGGAGGCCCAGACCCCAGCTGTACCGAGGCTTGACTTTGGCGCAGCCTGAAAGAGGGCTTGTCTTAAACTGCCGGATTTTTGTGTTTGTGCTGTGAAACTCGGTGGTTCCTGTCGGATTTCATCGCACCATTTTCCCCTGGTTGGTGAACAGCGGCGCTCAGAGTCCTTATTAAGTTATTGCATCATATTGAAGCAAAATAAACTGGTTTTACAGAAAATAGCTTTGCCCCTCAAAATTTTCCTTGTTTACTTGTTTCTTCACTCTGAATATCTCTGATATACTTTAAAAATTCATTTTAAGACACTGATTAATGCAACAGTGTTCACGGATGGGTATTTATTAATCCCAGATAATTTTTTGAACCTCTTTTATGTTGCAACTTTGAAGTTGCTTTTTAGGTACTCACACTTTTATTGCACATAGAGAAAAATCAATCATTGCAGCAAAAAAGTAAACGTTTAATATATGTGTGCATATTCATATATATCTATATATGTGTATGTATATTTCCTAAAAATGACTTCATTATCTCCAGTATTCAAGTTTTCTGTTATTCCACAACATAAAATTAAATATTAAAGATCTCTACTAGACAATCCTAGACAATCAAAACATGTTTAATAAAATATATCATAAGCTCAATAGATGAAATCAAAATAATTTCATGGTTTTAAAGACAGTATGTTATAGATAGTTATCGGGAAGAATTCTGACCTTTGCTTTTTGTTTTTTAACTTGCATTTAAAATTTCAATAGAAAGTCTACTTGATTTTCCAGACATTGAATTAATTATCTTATTTCCTTTATGAGACTTTTTCAATTGAAGGACCATTTGTTTAGTTAGAATTCTGATTACTTTATTGCCAAGCAAAGATGTATTTTCTCATGAGTCCTACTAAGGGAGTTTTATTTCCTCTTTTAAAAAAATGTCATCTCAACATAAGTTTGATCAGACTGGAATGTTTTCCACAGATAATAAAAGAGATTAATAATTTGATAGACACATCCCCCCATGCTTGAAAATTCAATATATGCTCAAAATGCTCTGACAGCCTATCTTAGTAGTGATGATTTGTTTGGTAGTTCAAGGAGTCTTACTTAGCAAATTTCATGATTGCCAGAACATTTAACAATTGGTCACTTTATATGTGTCCCATGAATGACTACATGAATGAATGACTAATGTGAGAGTAGAATCTAATTTTTTTGATTAGTGAAATGTTTTGTTTAAATGAAATGATAATAGGTAACTCAGGTAATAGAATAAAATAAACCACTCTACTATCCATGAAACCCAGTTAACTAGCTTTACCTGTAATGACAGATATTCAAGATGTAATTAAATCACCCAAAACTGGTGATACAGTAAAACACCATTCATATTCTCAAAGTGTAAAAAAACAAATAATCATCACATTTGTATGAGACCATCTGACTTACATGTCTAATACCCATGATTCTATTTGTCGAGAGTTATAATTTGCTCTTAATTTTTTTTGGCACCATGGATTACACTCTGAAGGGCTTATCCACTGAGCCACATCCCTAGCCCTTTTTAATATTTTATCTAGAGACAGGGTCTCACAATTGCCTCATTAAGTTGCTGAGACTGGCTTTGAAACCGTGATCCTCCTGACTCAACCTCCCCAGCTGCTGGGATTACAAGTGCAAGGCACCACACCTAGCCAGCTTTACTCTTAAATTCTGATAAAACACATCAAGGGATCATATCACAAATGTCCAAACAAATCAAATTTGAAAATATATGGCATCTCTCGTTTAGACATATGCAACTGGAAACTTGAAATAAACAATTGTATAATAATTGCAGAAATGCAAATTATCACTATCGATTTAGAAAAAGCTGTATTTTTTACAGCACCCCTTTATGTTCAAAACACTGGAAAAAACTAGGAATATCAGGAACATATCTCAACATTATAAAAGCTATTTATGCAAGGCTCAGAGCTAACATTATCTTAAATGGAGAAAAATTGAAAGCATTCCCTCTAAAAACTGGAACAAGACAGGGATGCCCCCTTTCACCACTGCTATTTAACATAGTACTGGAAACTCTGGCCAGAGCAATTAGACAGACAAAAGAAATTAAAGGGATCCAGATAGGAAAAGAAGAGCTCAAATTAGCACTATTTGCTGATGACATGATAATATACCTAGAAGACCCAAAAAACTCTACCAGAAAACTTTTACAACTAGTAAATGAATTTGGCAAAGTAGCAGGATACAAAATCAATACCCATAAGTCAAAGGCATTTTTGTACATCAGTGACAAAGCCTCTGAAAGGGAAATGATGAAAACTACCCCATTTACAATAGCATCAAAAAATAAAATAAAATACCTGGGAATCAACTTAACAAAAGAGATGAAAGAACTCTATAAGGAAAATTATAGAACATTAAAGAATGAAATCATAGAAGAACTCAGAAGATGGAAAGACCTACCTTGCTCTTGGATAGGTACAGTCAATATTGTCAAAATGTCCATACTACCAAAGGCATTATACAGACTTAATGCAATTCCAATCAAAATTCCAATGTCATTTTTCAAAGAAATAGAAAACACAGTCATGAAATTCATCTGGAAAAATAAGAGACCCAGAATAGCCAAAGCAATCCTGAGCAAGAAAAGTGAAGCAGGGGGCATCACCATACCAGACTTTAAATTATACTATAGAGCAATAGTAATAAAAACAGCATGGTATTGGCACCAAAACAGACAGGTGGACCAATGGTACAGAATTGAGGACACAGAGACTAATACATATAATTTCAGCTATCTTATATTAGACAAAGGCGCCAAAAATGTACAGTGGAGAAAGGATAGCCTCTTCAACAAATGGTGCTGGGAAAACTGGAAATCCATATGCAACAAAATGAAATTAAACCCTTATCTCTCAACATGCACAAAACTTAATTCAAAGTGGATCAAGACCTAGGAATTAGACCAGAGACAATACGCCTAATAGAAGAAAAAGTAAGCTCCAATTTCCAACATGTCGGATT
The DNA here is from genome assembly GCA_025594165.1 of Tamias sibiricus. Classification (NCBI taxonomy): domain Eukaryota; kingdom Metazoa; phylum Chordata; class Mammalia; order Rodentia; family Sciuridae; genus Tamias; species Tamias sibiricus. The sequence goes on from CM046662.1 coordinate 70,274,589, forward strand.
AGGCCCCAAGTTCCTTAATAAGAATCTGGTAGCGCAAGAACTATTACCAAGAATTAATAAATGGGATAGATTTAAACTAAAAAGCTTCTTCTCAGCAAAAGAAATAATCAGTGAGGTGAATGGAGAGCCAACTAATTGGGAACAAATATTTAATACATGTACATCAGATAGAGCACTAATTTCTAGAATATATAAAGAACTCAAAAAACTTAACACCAAAAAAGCAAATAACCCAATCAATAAATGGGCTAAGGAACTGAAAAGACACTTCTCAGAAGAAGAAACACATTTAATCAACAAATACATGAAAAAATGCTCAACATCGTTGGCAATTAGAGAAATGCAAATCAAAACTACTCTAAGATTTCATTTCACTCCAGTCAGAATGGCAGCTATCAAGAACACAAACAACAATAAATGTTGGAGAGTGTAGAGAATCAGAAGAAGAACAACAAGATTCCTTGCAAACGAGGCCTTGTTGTCCTCGGTGGGCGTGTCTGCAAACGGAACGTTCTGCTGAGAGGTGTAGAACAGATAGAGAAGAAACAAGTAGTTTATCAAAAGTAATGGGTGAAGGTGTTCTCGCAAACGAGGCACTTATCACCCCCTTGGTGAACATACTGCAAACGGTATGTTATGCCAAGAGGCTAATCAGAAAGTTTGGCAACAACAGTTCTTACACACGAGGCTTTGTTGCCCTTGGTGGGCGTGTCTGCAAACGGAACGTCTTGCCAAGAGATATAGAATAGATAGTAAAGAAACATTGCTTGCAAACGAGGGTGTTTCTTTCTTGTTTCTTCTATATTGAAAAGAAGAGGAGCTCAAAGTGTTCTAGCCCTAACTAGTTTAAGATATTCTTTAGGGAAAGTTTATCTGGCTGATTGCTGATTCGCAAATTTATGCTCGTCATTGCTACTGGCTATTTGCCTTTATTGTCTATTAATGTTTGCTGATGGCTAATTGCCCTCTTTGTCTGGAAGATGTATAAAAAGGCTGAGAGAAATATAATAAAAAAAACACTGCATGCTGATCCTGTGTTGGAGTCTGTCCTACAACAGGAGAGGATGTGGGGAAAAAGGCATACTCATACATTGATGGTGGGGCTGCAATATGGTACAGCTGTTATGGAAAGCAGTATGGAGATTTCTTGGGAAAATGGGAATGGAACCACCCTATGACCCAGCCATCCCACTCCTGGGTCTATTCCCAAAGGACTTAAAAACAGCATATTACGGTGACACAGCCACTTCAATGTTTATAGCACCACAATTCATAATAGCTAGGTTGTGGAACCAACCTAGATGTCCCTCAGTAGATGAGTGGATAAAGAAAATGTGGTATATATACAAAATGGAATTTTACTCAGCAATAAGAGAGAATAAAATAATGGCATTTGCAGGTAAATGGATGAAGTTGGAGAATATAATGCTAAGTGAAATTAGTCAATCTCAAAAATCCAAATGCCGAATGTTTTCTCTGATATAAGGAGTCTAGTTCACAGTGTTGTTGGATGGGGGGTACATAGTAGGATTAGAGGAACACTAGAATGGTCAAAGGAAAGGGAGGGGAAGGGAGGGAGCAAGGGGGGAGGGAGGGGGGGAAGGAAAAAAAATTGGTGGTGGAATGAGATGGATATCATTATCCTAAATGCATGATTGAAGATCTGAATGGTACTTATATACTTTGTATACAAGCAGTTGTATGTAAAAAGATGCTATACTTGTGCATTATGAATAAGTAAATAAAAAAAAAAGCTGTATTTTTCTTTTATCATCTTATTTAAAAGATCAATTCTGTCTCTCTGTGTGTGTGTGTGTGTGTGTGTGTGTTTTTTTGCAGTGGTGGAATTTGAATCCAGGGCTTTGTGCATGGTAGGCAAGTACTCTGTTGCTAATCTATACTCTCAAACCCCCAATGTTATCTTTATGAAGATCTGCAAATTCATACTACAAATGAAGTTCTCACAGATTTTCGATATAACTGCTATCATAGATATACCAAATTTAGGTGCATAAGTGGTCAGTCCTCTCTATTATCAGATCATAGAATCATGTAACTCAAGATTGGAAAAAAAATATTTGCTGTAATGTAGTTTCAAACTCCACAAATTATAGAATTCCTTATACTTCATTAATTCCAGGATCATCAATTTACTTTTGAAGACTGCCAATAATTGAATCTCCTCTCTCCTTAGCAATTCTTTTCCTCTTAGAACAACTCTGACAACTAAAAACTTTGCTATGTTCTCACCACACCATAATTTCATTTGCATATTTTGGTCATAATGAATAAGACTAATCATTCCTCTAAATGATAATCCCCCTTGCCTCTTATATAACAGAAGTCCTATTTTATAGTTGGGTTAAAAAACTGTTATATAAATTTTCATTTGATCCTTATAATCCTTCATTCTCCCATTCAACAGTCAGTCCTCTATCTTTAGAGATATTTCCTATAAGTAGTCACTATAGAGCCTGCATTAAAATTCATTTTCACTATTAAGCACACAATATGCAGAAGACATTGAGGTAGCTATAAAGCACCAGTGCTTATATTTAACAATGAAATAATTATAATAACGGAGATGTCAACAAATACTTGTTCAATATTCTGCTTCATAGTTTGAAATTTTTTCATAAATTTAAAATTTTAAAATTTTTGTTTTATTAAATTTTAGTGTTAACCATAAGACTATACAGATTTTGACTGGCCAAAATGGATGAGAGATATAGTCTAGGACTATTCAGGCCTTTTAACACCAAAGAACAGGTATTCTCTGCTACAGGAATCAGTGATTCTTATTTTTTAAAGAATAATTTTTAGGGGCTGGGGTTGTGGCTCAGCGGTAGAGCGCTCGCCTAGCTCATGCATGGCCCGGGTTCGATCCTCAGCACCACATAAACATAAATGCATTGCATTGTGTACAACTAAAGCAAATAAATTAATATTAAAAAGAATAATTTTTAATTCCTAAAGAGTAAAATGGAAAAATCTTTCATATAATGAAATCTCTATCATTTTTGAAGATATTTACAATTATTTAGTAATACTGAGGAAACACAAAGACCTTTTTTTGGGGGGATACTGGGGATTGAACTTGGGACACTTTACCACTGAGCTATATCCCTGGCCCTTTTTATTTTTTTTTTTTTTTACTTTGTGACAGGGTCTTACTAAGTTGCTTAGACCCTTGATAAGTTGCTGAGGCTGGTCTACAACTTGTGATCCTCCTGCCTCAGCCTCCTGAGTTGCTGGAATTATAGGTGTTCCCCACTACTAAGATCTTAATCTTATTTAACAGAGGCTATAATTCAGTTTTTTTTTTTTAATATTAGAAAAAGAAAGGATTTCACAAATGTCATGTAATAGGAAAAAAATCTAAGATATGAGTGTACAAAATCAAAGGCATACCTTTCCTAAAAAGAAAGGTTAAAAAATAAACTAAAACATGCATTCAGTTTTTTAAATCAAATTTAAAAAGCCAAGATTGAAAAGAGGTTGATTTATAGAAAAGAAAAACATCAGAATTACATGATGCTGCAAAAGACTAAGAAAACTTAGCATGGATCAAAGAACTTTAAAATTTTCTGTTTTTATAAAAGGCAATAAAAAACCATAACCTCACCTGAACAAGGGAGTCTTCCTCTTTACAAAACCCTGAATCTTCCTGTATCAAAAGAAGCTCATTTTTCTCACAACCCTCCTGGCTGACAAGCGTGTGAGCATAGTTGGGCTGGGAGAAGATGATGTGGTTTCTTGAGTCTGAAGTGAGTGAGACCTCATTGGAATATGTCTGCAGGAAAGCCTGCACTCGGTCCACACCCACAAAGTGGGAGGTGGGCACACTTGACAAACCCCCATTTGCAGACTTCAGAAAGCTTGACTTGTGCCAGCTTCGCAGTCTGAGCACCAGCAACACCATAACAAAGGCAAAGAAGATGCAGGAAACACAGTAGCCACTGCCACTACTAGGTAGAGTGTGAGGTCCGAGGCATCAGAGTTATGCAGGGGATTGAAATGGCTCAAATCAGCCAGAACATCAGGGATGCTGTTGGCTACCACCACAGTGAGTGTGACTGTGGCTGAGAGAGGGGGCTGGCCATGGTCCTGAATTGCCACTACAAGACTCTGCTTGAGTGAATCTCTGTCTAGCAGGGCCCTTGCTGTGCGCACCTCACCTGTGTGCAGTCCCACTGAGAAGAGCCCTGGCTCACTGGCCTTGAGCAGGCGGTAGGATAGCCAGGAATTCTGACCTGAATCCCTGTCCACTGCCACCACTTTGGTCACCAGATAACCAGGCTTTGCGGAGTGGGGAGCCAGCTCTACCCCAGAGGAGCCATCAGTGGGGAGGGGAGGGTACAAGATCTCAGGCACATTGTCATTCTGATCCAGCACCAGCAGGCTCAGTGATGCATTGCTACTGAGTGGTGGGTTCCCACTGTCACTGGCTATCACCAGTACATGGATGTCTCTAAACTTTTCATAGTCAAAGGAGCACAGTGCATACAGGACACCAGTGTTGGAGTTGATGGAGAGGTAGGAAGACAGAGGTGCCCCCTGGAGCATGTCCTCAGCCAGGGAGTAGGCAACTTGGGCATTCTCTTCACTGTCAGGGTCCAGTGCATTCACAGAGAAGATGGAAGCACCTCTGGGATTGTTCTCAGTGACATAGACAGAGTAGGATGAATGGGAGAAAATGGGTGGGTTGTCATTAGAGTCTGCCACATGTATGGAGATGAGCTTTTCTGTAGATAGAGGTGGTATTCCTTTGTCTGTAGCTATCACAGTGATGTTGTACAAGGACACCTCTTCCCGGTCTAGAACTGCACTTGTCACTAATCGATAATAATCATCTACTGATTTTTCCAATTCAAATGGGAGACTTTTTACAATAGAACATGTTACCAGGCCATTCAGTCCAGAATCTCGATCATATACTTGAAAAAGAGCAATTACTGTTCCTGGAGGTGAATTTTCAGGGACTGTTCTGCTACCAGACATAACAACCACTTCTGGTACATTATCATTAACATCCAAGATGGTTATTAAGACTTTTGCTCGGTCTTGAAGACCTAACTGATCCTGGGCTTCAACATCCAGCTCGTAAAAGCTAGTGTCCTCATAATCTAGAGTTGCAGAAGTTGAAATTTCTCCAGTTAAAACATTCAAGCAGAAAATATGTGTGATCTTCTCTGTGATCTTCACAAAGGAGTATGTAATTTGGGCATGGACTCCTTCATCCTGGTCAGTGGCATTTGCCGACAACACTGGCGTGCCTACAGGCAGATTTTCAGGAACACTCATGCGGTAGATGGGTTGAGTAAACACTGGAGCATTGTCATTCACATCTAGGACAGTTACCACAATTCGTGCCATACCTGAACGGACAGGGTTACCACCATCCATGGCAGTAAGGATCAGGTGGTGAACGGCTTCTTTCTCCCGGTCTAGGGCACACTCCAGCACCAGCTCTGGGTACTTGGGCCCATGGCCTTGGCTTTGCACATCCACTGAAAAGAGTCTGTTACTGCTGAGCTTGAAGTTCTGAAGTGAGTTTATTCCCACGTCAGGATCATAGACCTCCATTAGTAAAAAGCGAGAAGATGGAACTGCGTTTTCAAGAATTTTCACTTCCAGTTCTTCCTTAAGAATCGGGGAGCATTGTCATTAACGTCCACTATTTCCACTTCCACGGGGTAAAGATTCAGTTTATCCTCGATAAGAATGTTAAAGTTTATCAGACAGGGCACGCGCTGAGCGCAGAGCTCCTCGCGGTCTATGCTGCCTGCGGTGACCAAGCTGCCACTTCGCGGGTTCAGAGAGAAAAGCTGCGACCTACCTCTGGAGACGATGCGGACTCCGCGCTCCATGAGCTCTTGGGGCTTAGTTCCAAGTCCTTGATGATGTTGCCGACGAAGGAACCTTTCTCGAGTTCCTCCGGAATAGAGTAGCGGATCTGTGCAGTCCCGGCTCTACACAGCACCCACAGGAGAGAGCAGCAGGGCCGCGGTGCGGGCCCCACTGCCGAGCCGCCATAACTGGCTTTATGGACTTCTCTGGGATTATGAGTAGGAAGAACAGCGCCGGATCACTTTGCACTCCTCAGAAACAGAGGTCAAGGTCCTTAAACAAGCGGAGACCAGTAGCGAACCATTTCAGGACAGAATTTCTGCGCACTGATGGTGTCTGATCTGTTTTGTGGTTGGAAGATGTAACTCGAGTTCCCATTGATTTTCATGTCCGGGTTGGTGAACAGCGACACTTAGAGTCCCAATTTAATAGTGCACTGTTTTGTGAAACTACCATACTAACGATTTTATATATGTTAAGTCTGTGGAGATGACATTCATATTAATCTCCCCAAGAGAGTGAAGCATTTAGAAGAATAAAAGATTTGATTTTGAGTAATTTTAAATGTTTTCTGGAATGTGCTTTTCATTTTTGTGAACGTATCTCTTAGGGACTTGGTGAACAGAAGTATTACACTTTTGTGTAACTCTTGAATTATCACGCTACACCACCATTTTCATTTGTCTCACTTTCAATAAGAACACCAAAAATCATAAACACATTTTGAAACAATCTACTACAGCAGAAGTTACAGGAATTATCAGTGTTAGTTAATTATTAATTTATTTGCAGTACTGAGGATTGAACCCCAGGGGCACTTTACCACTGAGCTACATCCCCAATCTTCCATCTATTATTATTATTTTTGAGACAGGGGTCTGGAAAGTTGCTTGGACTGGCTTTGAACTTTCAATTATCCTGTCTCAGTTTACTGGGTTGTTGAGATTACATACATGACCACTGCACTCAGTCTTATTTTAATTTTTTGTTTCCAATGTTGGGGTAAACTCAGGACCTCTCACTCTAACCTCAAGCAATAACCCAGCTTCTGATTACCATTTTTAGTTACAATTGTCTTTCCCCTCCTTTTTTGTAGTGGAGACTGAACCCAGGGTCATGTTTTGTCACTGAGCTACATTCCCAGACCTTCTTATTTTTATTTTGAGACAGGGTCTTGCTAAGTTGCTGAGGCTGGCTTCTACCCTGCAATCCTCCTGCCTCAGCCTCCCAAGTAGCTGGGATTACAGGCATGCACCACCATATTTGACTCATTAACTGTTTCTATTTACATATAGATTAAGAACTGATACAGGATACATCTGTGTATGCATTTAAGAACATGCAAAGTAAGTAAAAATATATAGAATATATAAAATACATTTTAATATGTTTATATCAAATATGTTTTAGGACTACTTATGGGAAGTAAGTCACTTAACTGTGTAGTTGTGTTTAATTAAAGATAATGTCTCATAATAATAGTGTGAGGCACTATTAAAAACTGTTTATGATTGTATTGTTTTAGAATTCAAAATTTCAAGACCATCACAAAAATAATTCCCCCCTCCCCAGTACTGCAAATTGAACACTGGGTGCTTTACCACTGAGCTACATCCCTAGCCTTTTAAATTTGTTTTCAAATTTTTGAGACACAGTTTCACTACATTTCCCAGGCTGGCCTTAAACTTGAGATCTTCCTGCCTCAGCCTTCTAGTAGCCGGAATTACATGTATGTGCCACTATACCCATTGCTTAGGAGGACTTTCCAGGAAAGAACAACTGCAGCACAGATAAGCCTACAAAGAATTTCCTAGCCCCATACTCTATACCTAGAAAGATTAATAAAACCCCCCAAATCAGGGCACATTTAACCTGTATACCTTTTATCTCTAGTGAGTTGAAAATTACTTATAGTCATAGATGGATGAAAGATTGAAGAAACTCACCTGTTGCAAATTATTTGAACTAGAAGTCATGTGAGGGTTGTCATCATTGGAACTGTCAAATCAAAAGTCTTCATTGCACAGATCTCATGGTGTAGCATTTTCAGGTTTTTTAAAAAATATTTTTTAGTTGTATTTGGACACAATACCTTTATTTTAGTTACTTATTTTTATGTGGCGCTGAGGATCAAACTCAGGGCCTCCCACGTGCTAGGTGAGCACTCTACCACTGAGCCACAATGCCAGCCCCCATTTTCTGATTTTATATTGAAAAATTTAAACTCAGTCTTTGAAGACTGTGAGGCAGTACAGAGATTGTAGAAATAAGGTAAAGTCCCTTCCCTGTAGGTGGGGAGAACTTCGAATACAGCTTCTGAGCAGAGACCAGATTGAAAGCAGCCCCCACCAGCAGGGCTGAAGGAGTGATGGCCAGAATCACTGCCAGGAGGAAAAGCACTGAAATCAAGACCAACACTACCACCAGGTAGAACTGCAGCTTGCCCTGGGGGTCAGAGGGCACGGGACTGTCGTTGAGTTTTGGCAGTGCCTCCTGTAGACTGTCAGCAAAGGCCAGGAGCAGAGTGGTGGTGGCTGAAAGAGGTGGCTGAGCGCTATGAAGCACAGCAACCAGTAGGCACTGTTGAGTCGCATCCCTGTTGCCCAAGGCTTGCGCTGTGCGCACCTTGCAGGTGTGGCCTGCAGCACATGGTAGGATAGCCAGGCATTTTATCCTTAATCAGCGTCCACTGCCACCACCTTGGTGAGCAGGTAGCCCGGTTCTGGGGCTCAAGGCACAGTGTTGAAGAGCGCTGAGCCATCGGGCGCCAGCACAGGGTAGAGCACTCGTGGAGCATTGTCCTTGCCGTTGCCTACACACACGCAGGCTCCTGTTGGCGCTGAGCGCGGGTCAGCTGTGGTCATGAGCCTTCAGAGTCAGCTCAAAGGAACCTAGCTGCTCATGGTGGAAGGCTCGCTGGGAGAACATCACCCAGCTGTGTTTGCTCACAGACACATAGGATAACAATGCCTGAGGCTCCAGGTCTCTGGCAGCGATCGATGGAGTAGGAGACTTGGCCGTTGGGCTCCAGATCTGGGTTGGAGGTGCTAACTTGAGCGATGGAAGTTCCAGGAGGGTTGTTTCCTGCTATATAGACTACATAGGAGGCCTGGTGGAAAACTGGAGCGTTTATTGTTGATGTCATGATGTACACAGGGTGAAACTTGTGCTGGACGAGAGGAGTGGATTGCCTTTGTAGGTGGCTGTAATAATGACATTGTATTCTGGGATTTCCTCCCTGTCCAAAGCTCTATCTGTCACCAGCCTATATGTATGTTTTGTATCTTAAACTATTTAAAATGGAAACTTCCCTTTTAATTGGCACAGGATTCCCCCATTACATCCAGAATCTAGATTACGTGTCTTGATCAGAGCAACAGTAGTCCCCAGCTCAGCATTCTTTTCTATATGTTGGGATTCAGAAGCCACCCTAATCTCCAGGGCATTGTTGTTTTCATCCAAACTATCTATTTGCATTTTACAGTGGGCACTGTGACTTTCACCATCTTTTGTTTCTACCCGAAGTGTGTAGCTCTCTCTTCAAAGTCCAATCCTCCAGCAGTGGTGCCTTCTCCTATTTTACCACCCAACTTAAACAGTTTTCTCACTGCTTTACCAATATTGATAAAGGAGTAGGTGATCTTGGCATCGTCACTCTCATCTGGATTAGTGGTCAACACATAGCAAGGAGGAGCCAGCAGGTAGGTTCTCTTGAACACTGACCCTGTACACATCCTGAGTGAACACTGGGGGGTTATCATTTGCATCTGCAATAATTACCCTGATCTGGGTGGTGCAGCTTCTGGAGGGCTCTCCTCTGTCTATAGCCATGAGGACTAGGTGGTAAAAGGACTGCTTTCCATGTCTATGGGTGCTTTCAGTGCCAGCTCTGGGTAATTACTGCTATCTGGGTTCTCCTTTTGAATTAAAGAGAAGTGGGGATCAGGGCTAAGGTAGTACTGCTACAAGGACTTGATACCTGCGTCAGTATCTTGTGCAAATTCCAGGGAAAATGTAGCACCTGTTAATGTATTTTGCTGATTTCTCCCTCAGTGATATTTCTGCTAAAGGTCAGTGGGTTGTCATTGATGTTCTTTTTAAAAAATATTTATTTATTTACTTTAGTTGTACACAATGCAATGCATTTATGTTTACATGGTGCTGAGGATCGAACCTGGGCCGCGCACGTGCTAGGCGAGCGCTCTGCCACTGAGCCCCAGCCCCAGCTCATTGATGTTCTTGATCAGCACAGTTATATGAAAAAAAGTTCAAAGGCTTTTCAGCAACCATTTCAAATTCCAGAACACATGTTGAATTCTTGCCTCAAATTTGCTCTCAGTCTATTCTGTCACTCACAAGTAAGTCCCCATTCTCTGTGTTCATGGTAAAGAATTTCTTTTCTGCACTAATCCTCAGGTTCTGAGTAGGCCCCCCACCATGCCAAGCCCCAGATCCTCCACAAGGTTCCCCACCAGTGAGCCCCTGGCCAGCTCTTTAGGAATAATGTAGTGAATCTGCTCTGAATGCTCCTGGATGAACAAAGACAGCAGGAAGAGAAATGGCATTGGTCTTGCCAGGCACCTTGGTCTGGAGTGGTTTCCCATCAATTCTCTTCTAATTCCAAGGAGAGGAGATCTCTAAAGGATCCCAAGAGTTTAGATGAGTGACCACTTGCTTTGTCTTGGTAGTAGTTCTCTGATGGATATCTTCATGGCAGGCAGTTGATGAGAGACTACACTTGAATAGTTTAAATATTTAATATGGCTGTCATTTCTTTGAACTTGAACTTTGTCCACCCAAATGAAAGGTATCTCACTCCTCAGAGAACATAGATAAATTTGCTCCAGTTGTGATTAGCATCATCATATTTTTTAGCTTCCACATTCATAAAATGGTCACAATAACATCTTCCCTATTCTTAGTAGAACTGAGGACTCAATAAAATATTGAATAGAAAAGCACACAAAAGAAAGTGTTGGTGAACTGAGGGCTCAATAAAATAGGAAATAGAACTGAGGACTCTTAATAGTGAATAGAAAAGCACACAAAAGAAAGTGTTGGTGAACTGAGGACTCAACAAAATAGCAAATAGAACTGAGAAATCAATAAAATAGCAAATAGAAAAGCACACAAAAGAAAGTGTTGGTGATGGTAGAAGATGTAGTATAAAAATTCTTGAAGTATCAACTTGATGTGTATTATTATTTCAAGTAACAAATCTCAGCTCTTAGTTTTGTACTATAGTTCACTTTCTGAAAATATTACCCTTATTATTTTACTTCCAAAAGAACTGATAGGTAAGCAAGAGGCTGATAATTTTTATAAAGTAGAAATAGAGTAAGAAGCAAGAGTCTCTTTTCCTAGCATTCACGTATCTACTTTTAATTAAATGAGTATGATTGAAAAACTCTTTCACAAGTGATGTTTTCCAATACTACATTATAATCGTCCTCAATTGTACTGTTTATTTTCAAGTAGCTTAACAATGGTGAGTTACTTGGATTTTGGGGGGTGAAGTATGAGTCCTCATACTTCAAGTATAATCCAAGGAAAGAATTTATGTTGTCTATTTTTCCTTTGTTCCCCAGGTTATTATATAATGATCTCAACATTTTTCATTGAAACTCTTCCTTTGTCAATAAGAATGCTAATTTCTATATTCTGACAGGTGTCTTACAGTTTTAACTCCACTTCCAAACTAGAAAGTCTTCATAAAGAAAGTGTCTCTAACCTACATACTATACTGTTACTCTAAAACTTGGCAGGTGTGCAGCAATATGAAGTCATCTTACAAGGGAAAAACTTTAAAGCATGTTAAACTGTTCATTGTATAGCCATTCACAGGCATCTTTATGTAAACATAAAAAACATTAGTGAGGGGATAGAGATGTAGCTCATTGGCAGAGTGCTTGCCTAGAATGAGCAAGGCTTTGCATTTGCTCCCCAAACCACTAAAAACTATATACTGAATTAAGACTACTTCAAAATAGCCAAGCAAAATGACTTTTCACCATTGTATGAACACTTCAATTAGTACAGGAAATTTATCTTTTCAGAGCACAAATAAAACTAAAGTTTCAAATATTTGAAAGCATGCATAATACATATACTGAGAGTGTGTTCAGCAAGCATTTTATAATGCAAAGTCTATTGGTAATTTAGAGAGGGTTAAAAGATGTTTGTCCATTGCATACAAAAGTTATCTCAGGACACATGCCCAAATATATAACTTTTTCTTTAAACAGTAAAGGAAAAGTGATTTTCCATATAGGAGCAAGTGATATCAGCATCTATCATACTGAGTCTTTTGTTACTTTTCTGGATGTATTAACCATTCAGCGATTCTGCATATTTTACATTGAGGTTAGGATTATCCATATGTACATATAATTGGATGTCATCTAAATAAATATTTAAAAATAAAAATCAAGTGGTTCTGGTCTTTTAATGTGTCAATAAATCACATGGCTGAGTAACATAGTTTATATTCCCCTAATAATATTCAATTGTTATTTTCTCCCGCTTATTAATAATTTGCTACTGATATTCAAAGTGTTAAATGTATAAAATTTGAAAGATTTAAAATCTTTTAGTAAGAAATATCTGAAAATCATTTTCAGCAAAGAAGAAGCAGAAGATGAATCAAACTAAGTAGTTCTTTCCTTCTATGACCCATGCTCATGAATTTGAAACTCATAGACTAGCATTTTAACTAAGAAAAATCTATTAAGATGAACACAGTCCTCAGAAATGAACTTTATAATTTCAAGCCACTATTATGTTGCATTGATTTTTCAAATATAAACCTTAGAATCCTGTAATAAAGCAGAATATCCTACACATACAGAAATGCAATCATTTAAGCACATATTGATTCTGTTAAGTGGCTACTTGTAACCAGTGATGCCAAGTGTATGACATATTTACACTTGTTGAATGTAGCAGTATCTTTTTCTTGAGACTGTAACATATATCACAGAATGAAATATAATTATAAAGTTTCTTCTCACTGATTTCTTCTCTCAACAAATGTGCATATCCAATAATTACATGGGTTAACCAAAACTTTTCTGATTTCAAAATGCTATAGACATGATCATCACTATAAGTTAATTCTACATTTCTGATATTGTGAGAAGGTTTCTGTACTTGTCCACTGATTTATGCAAGTACTGTAAGCCATTTCTTTATGTAAACTTCAAGTATACTAAAATACCAATCCTACAAATATCTTTCTAAAACATGTTCACTAATGGTGTCTAGGCAAATATTCAAAAGAGTACAACATGTCTAACTACTTGAATTCATAGAACAACTCTCCTATCAACAGAATAGCTGTTCTGAACTAAGAAAATCTTTGAGTAAAGGATTATGTTTACCACTTTATTTTAAGATAGGTACTTCACTTAAGTATACTGTTAATCAGATATATTTTATAAAATAAGCATGGATTAAGAAAAGATAGTACATACAAAGCAATTTGAAACTAAATGGAAAAAGCATCAATTTTCAATCAAAATAAAGTTAATCTGCAATAAAGCAAATAAGGATTCACTATATAATTAGCTGATTTGAATGTGGCAGAAAAATGATTGAGGAAACAAAGGAAGAAAATGCTCCAGTCACTTTTACTGCAAGAAAGAACTAACCTGAGCAATTCCTGGTTCTTCCTTGTTTGCATTTGCCTTATCAGACATCAGAAGAGGTTCACTTTTCTCACAACTCTCACCACTAATGAGAGTGTCTGCATAGTTGGGTTGGGGAAAAATCAGGTGGCTCTTCCTGGAGTCCGCAGTGAGGGAGATCTCATGGGAATAGGTCTGCAGGAAAGCCTGCACCCCATCCATGCCCACAATGTGGGAGGTAGGCATGTCTGCCAACCTGCCTCTGGAAGCCTGGAGCAGCCGTGATGAGTGCCAGCGCCTTAGTCTAAGTGCCAGCATCACAATGACAAATGCCAGGAAGATACAAGAGACTGCAGCCACCGCTACCACAAGGTAGAGTGTGAGATCTGAATCATCAGAGTAGGAAGGGGGCTTGATGCTACCCAGATTGGCCAGAACATCAGGGATACTGTCAGCTATGGCCACTGTGAGTGTGACAGTGGCCGAGAGAGGGGGCTGGCCATGGTCCTGAACAATCACCAGGAGGCTCTGCTTGAGAGCATCTCTATCCAGTAGCGCCCGTGCTGTGCGCACCTCGCCATTGTGCAGCCCCACTGAGAAGAGTCCTGGTTCGCTGGCCTTGAGCAGACGGTAGGATAGCCAGGCATTCTGGCCTGAGTCTCTGTCCACTGCCACCACCTTGGTCACCAGGTATCCGGGCTCTGCAGAGCGGGGTGCCAGCTCTACACCAGTGGAACCATCAGTAGGAAGGGTGGGGTATAGGATCTCAGGGATGTTGTCATTCTGATCCAGCACAAACAAGTTCAGTGACACGTTGCTGCTGAGTGGAGGGTTCCCACTGTCACTGGCTTTCACCAGTAGCTTCAGGTCTCTTAACTGCTCATAGTCAAAGGAGCACAGTGCATACAGGACACCAGTGTCTGAGTTCATAGAGACATAGGAGGATAGAGGCACTCCCTCTAATGTATATTCTGCCAGAGAGTATGTGATCCTAGCATTGTCACCACTGTCAGGGTCATGGGCTGTCACAGAGAAAATGGAGACACCTCTGGGGTTGTTTTCTGGGATGGAAGTAGAGTAGGAGGCCTGAGAGAAGGTAGGTGGGTTGTCGTTGATGTCTGCTACTTTCAGGGAGATTTGGTTTTCTGTAGACAGGGGTGGGGTTCCATGGTCAGTAACTGTTACTGTGATATTATAATCTGAAGTCTCTTCTCTGTCCAGAGCTCTTGTTGTTAATAGGTGATAGTAATTATCAACTGACCTTTCTAATTTGAAAGGCAAGTTCCTTGGAATAGAACATGAAGTCTCACCATTCTCCCCAGAATCACCGTCATGTATGCTAAACAGTGCAATTATGGTCCCAGGAAGACAGTCTTCAGAAACAGAACTGCTAAAAGTAGTGAGTATCACTTCTGGGGCATTGTCATTCACATCCTGTACTGTGACCAGCACCTTAGCGCTAGCAAGAAGAGCACCTCCATCTTGAGCTACCACTTCCATGAGATAGAATCTGGATTTTTCATAGTCCAGGGATTGAATGGTTGAGATTTCCCCCAGAGTGGAATCAAGTTGGAAAGTCTCTGAAATTTTGTCTTCTTCATTGCGAAAAGAGTAAGTAACTTTCCCATTTATTCCCTCATCTGCATCTCTGGCGGTCAGAGTGAGTAGCTGAGTTCCCACAGGTATGCTCTCTGGAACACTCACTCTGTATTCAGATTGAGTGAAGAGGGGCGCGTTATCATTTGCATCCAGGACTGTCACACGGATCCGCGTGGTGCTAGAGAGTACTGGGTCTCCGCCATCTAAGGCTGTGAGAAGGAGGTCGTGAGTAGCCTCTTTCTCACGGTCCAGGGGCCGTTCCAACACCAACTCGGGGTAATTTTGCCCATCAGATCCGCTCTTCACGTCCAGGGAGAAATGAAGATTGGTGCTCAGCTGGTAACTCTGGAGGGAGTTCACACCCACATCCGCATCTCGTGCGAAGGGAAGCACTAAGCGAGTTCCCACAGCTGCATTTTCATTAACTTTTACTTTTAATTCCTCCTCCCGGAATCTCGGAAAGTTATCATTAATATCAATTATTTCCACTTCTACTCCATAAATTTTCATTTTATTCTCAACCAAGATGTTGAAATTCACCAGGCACCGCGCGCTCTGAGCGCAGAGCTCCTCCCGATCTATCCTTTCCCCTGTGACCAAGCTGCCGCTTCGCGGGTTCAGAGAGAAAAGCTGCGTCCTACCTCTGGAGACGATGCGGACTCCGTGCTGCGCCAGCTCCTGGGGTTGTAGACCCAGGTCCTTGGCGATATTGCCCACGAAGGAGCCTTTTTCTAACTCCTCGGGCACCGAGTAGCGGATCTGCCCGGATCCTGGCTGGCACAGAGTTCCCAGAAGCATGAAGAACAAAAGCACGTCTCCGCAGCCCCAGCGCCTCAGTAGATCCGCCATTGCTTTCTCGTCCTTCAAATTTTCTAAGTCCTGGTTCAGCTTGCTGTTTCCTTAGTTCTTTAAAATCGAGCAGAGCATATTCTTTGGCGGAATTGGGATGGGCGGCTTTCCCCAGAAGCTTGCCTGGTCGTGTTTAGTATGGAAGAACCCGAGAGTCGGTTGCTTCTGTGACAGCTTCTTTCCCAATTTGGTGAACAGCGACGCTCAGAGTCCTAATCAGTTACTACACCAAATCTATTTTTATTTTCATAACTTTAGTTATATTTTCATTTCCAATAATTTTGCATATCCTAATGTATTGTTGACATTGTTAATATTTAGTCAAGTTTCAATTCTGAAATAAAGTTTCACAACCCATCACACCAATTATTATATTCTTTTTTACTTTTTTATAAGTTTTATTTTATGTGCCATTGAACCTATATACTTTATTTACCTCTGGAGTTTGTTTAATCAATATACCTAAATTCTTACCTTTGCCATGTTCAAAAAGATGAAATATTTTTTATTAGGATACATTTAGGAAAGCCTTTCACATTTGTACATAAGAATGCCAAGGAAACAAATCCAGTTCTTAATACACCTTCTCAAAAAGGTCTACTGATTTGAAAATTCTATTGTGTCATATGCAGAAAAGTATAGGCCTCTGTTACTTGTGCATCTTTGAGAAATTTTATAGATTTTTAAATCTAAGCATATGGCAGCTGCATTGAGTTTAATTTGGATTAACTGTGCATTGATTATATTTTCCTACTACATTATTCAAATATGCATGGTTAGACATTTTACAGTGACAAGCTCTTGGTAGAAATCAATATAATGACTGTGGAGGACAGGGATTTAGTTTATCATTCATATAGAAAAGTGCACCTAGATATTTACTGAGCAGAGGTGTTTTCCTGTTGAGACAGATATTTAGTGTTATTGCCTTTGTATGATAACATAAAAAATTATGGTTGGAAAAATAGACATTTTTTTGGACTTCAAAAGTCCATCACTTGAGAAAAGCAATTTTTACTTAATGACACCTTGACAGAAAAAAATTTTAAATGAAAATGTTCTACATCTATAATTTTAAAATTAAAAGTCATAAAGTTTTAAGTAGTATTTGGTAGAAGATTACATAAACATAGGTTGCAGAATTTTCTTCAGTGTGCAATTTTTTCTCAGGAATGATTTATTAATATGAAGGAAAGAGAATAATTTCTCACATTATTAAAATGTATTCTTGCCGGGTACGGTGGCACATGCCTGTAATCCCAGCACTTGGGAGGCTGAGGCGGGAGGATCACGAGTTCAAAGCCAGCCTCAGCAATGGTGAGGCACTTAGCAACTCAGTGAGACCCTGTCTCTAATAAAATACAAAAAGGGCTGGCAATGTGGCTCAGTGGTCGAGTGCCCCTGAATTCAATCCTCAATACCAAAAAAAAAAAAAAAAAAAAAAAAAAAAAAAAACCCAAAACCAAAACACTCTTAATAACAGATACCTCAGCCCTTGAACACTGTTCATCCTTTAAAAATACATCTGGGATTTAGAGATGTAGCTCAGTGGTGTAGCATTTGCCTAACATATTGGCCCTGGGTTTGATACCCAGCACTGAAAAAATAAAAAAAACTGAGATACCAGGACACTCATCTTGCTAAGACATTTAAAGAGTGTTGATTTCAAATCAATGGAACAATGTCTTATCCATGCTCTGTTGTTAGCAAGCCATGACCCTAGGTAGCTCCCCTCACCATTTCCACAAACTATTAAGTTGAATAATGTCTTAAGTCTGAAGTGCTATGAATTCAAGAGGAAGTAAAGCAAAAATTTACTCTGAAAATAAAAGCAATTGCTTAAATTCCCAGTAATAATCAACTTTTAGATGAAAGGAATAAAGACAGGAAAAAAAGAGTATCTCTTGTGGTAAACACTTGTAATTATGGACAAATACACTTAAGACTTCAGACAGAAAACCAATGTTGCAGGTTTGGTTAGAAAAGATTTAAATAATTAAGGCAGAACATTGACCAAATATGATTCACAAGACAATGAAATATTCAATTAAGTGTCCCATCCCAGTTACATGTTTTTAAAAGAAATACCAAGTCCCCAAGTGAAAATAAATAAATCAAAGCTCACCTTTAAAGTAGTATCTGAGGTGAAGGGAACATTAGTGTTGTCATGATTTGCACATGGTACCCAAGAGGCATCTTCACAGAGGAGATCCTTAGGAGGAGCCATTTCCGGTATCACATTGAGAAAATTAAACTCTGTTTTAGCTGATTGTGAGGCAACACATACATTGTAAGAATAGGGCAATGTTCCTTCACTGTGACTGGGGAGAACCCCAGGCCCAGACTTGAAGCTCAAACCTGGTTCAAAGCAACCCCAGGCAGTAGAACTGAAGGAGTGTCTCAGGCGCAGGGCAATAGCAAGAATCACCACCAGAAGGAACAGCACAGAAATCAAGGCCAAGGCCAACACCAGGTAAAACTGCAGCTCAGCCTGGGGGTCAGTGGGCAGAGGGTCGTCGCTGAGGTCTGGTAAGACCTCTTGCAGGCTATCCGCGAAGATCAGGTGCAGCGTGGCGGTGGCTGAAAGGGGTGGCTGGCCACCATCACGCACAGCAACTAGTAGGCGCTGGCGAGTCGCATCCCTATCGCCCAAGGCACGCGCTGTGCGCACCTCTCCCGTGCGCAGCCCCAGGCTGAAGAGTCCGGGATCGCTGGCCTGCAGCACATGGTAGGATAGCCAGGCATTGTGTCCCGAGTCAGCGTCCACCGCCACCACCTTGGTGACCAGGTAGCCGGGTTCTGCAGCGCGCGGCACGGTGTCAAAGAGCGCTGAGCCATCGGGCGCGAGCGCGGGGTACAGCACACGCGGTGCGTTGTCGTTGCGGTCTCCCACCAACACCCGCACGCTCACGTTGGCGCTGAGAGCTGGTGAGCCGTGGTCGCGCGCTTGCAGCGTCAGTTGGAAGATGCGTAGCTGCTCGTGGTCGAAGGCTCGCTGCGCGAACACCACCCCACTATGTGCGCTCACGGACACATAGGACGACAGCACCTGAGGCTCGAGGTCGCTGGCCACAATGGAGTAGGAGACTTGGCCGTTGGGGCCCAAGTCGGGATCATAGGCACTGACCTGAGCGATGGAGGCTCCAGGTGGGTTGTTCTCAGCCACGTGGGCCACGTAGGAGCTCTGTTGGAAAACTGGTGCATTATCATTGACATCTGAGATGTGCACGGTGACACTTATGGTGGAGGAGAGGGGTGGCTTGCCCCTGTCTGTGGCTGTGATGGTGATGTTGTATTCTGGGATCTCCTCCCGGTCTAGAACCCGGTCTGTCACTAGCTTGTAGTAGTTCTTCAAGGAAGATTTCAGTATAAACTCTGCATGTCCCCGAATTTCACAGTAAACTTCTCCATTGTCTCCTGAGTCTCTGTCTCTTGTTTTTATCAAGGCGATCACTGTTCCTGGTGGTGAATCTTCTGGCAGGGGAGCAAAGACTGAAGTCACAATCACTTCAGGTGCACAATCATTCTCATCAAGAATTTCAACTTGGACACTGCAATGGGATGCTAGATCTCCAGGATCTTTTGCTTCTATACTCAAAGTGTAACTGTTAGCAATTTCAAAATCCAAATTATCCTTTGTTGTGATTTCTCCTGTTCTTTTGTCTAAGTTGAAAAAATGTTCCACTTGTTCGTCCACATTATGAAAGGAATAGGTGACCTCTGCATTAACACCCTCATCTTGGTCAGTGGCCATCACTTGAAGCACTGAGAAGCCTGGGGGGACGTTCTCCCGCAGGCTGACCCTATATACACCCTGGCTGAACACTGGAGGGTTATCATTGGCATCAGTGACTTGAATTTGGATCTGGGTGGTGCCACTTTGAGGTGGGTCCCCCCCATCCACAGCTGTGAGAACCAGCTGATGAAAATTGTGCTCTTCTCTGTCCAGGGAATGTTTCAAAATCAACTCAGGATATTTACGTCCATCTGGAGCCTGTTTTTCTGCGAGATCAAAGTATTCATTGTCATTAAGGTGGTATCTTTGCAGTGAATTAGGACCAGCATCTGAGTCCAGAGCTGGGTCTAATGGAAATGTTGTACCTGGCTTGGTGGATTCTCCAATTTTTAAGTCAATTTTACTCTGTTTGAATAATGGAGTGTTGTCATTTATATCATGCACAATTACTGCTACATGATAAATATTAATTGGGTTTTCAGCAACAGCATCGAAATCCAGAATACACTGAGGCTGCTTCCCGCAAATTTGCTCTCGGTCTATTCTGTCACCCACAGTTAAGTCTCCGCTCACTGGATTCACAGTGAAATACTCCTTTTCTGCGCTAATCCGAAGTTTCCGGGCTGGCAAATCCTGGACACTGAGCCCCAGATCCTTGGCGAGGTTTCCTACCACTGTATTCTTATCCAGCTCTTCCGGAATCGAGTAGCGGATTTGGTCTGGGAGAGCCCGGCAGAACAAAGACAGCAAGAAGGGCAACAGTACCTGCAGCAACAGCGCCAGCCTGCTCCCCCAGGCGCTTGGCGTCATCGTTCGTCTCCGTTCGCGGCCCTGATTCTTTGCTGGTAGGAGGAACGAGCCCTCCCTTCGATGACAGAATACCAGGGTAAGGTCCCCTTTCCTGCTTTTGTTTTCTGTATCCGAATTTGTACTGACTTCTTCTATATGTTTGATTTGAGCAGGAAGTTACCCTCTGAGTCTCCCAAACGCGTCTTCCTATACGGTCTTTCTCTTCTTTTGACTTACAGCGACGCCCAGAGGTTTTCCCGGGAAACTGCACTAATGGCTTGTAAACGTTTGAAGTTTTTTCCCCTTTTCTTTTTAAAAATTATAGAGTATTTATTTGTAATTAAATAGATAATATATTGATAATGTTACAAATTCTGAAGGTACATGTTGCATATGTTCTTACTCTGATCTCTGTATTATGTAACATTTTCTCCCAAGTGAAGTGCTATGTGTCATGTGTATCCTTCCAGACATATGTTTTATATAGTGCAGATTTTAATAAATGTTATCCCTCTTTTTACACAACTGTGAGCACACAACATACCATGATTTGCACCTTGTTTGTGTATAGATATTTATATATTTAAATATGTATAGTGTGGGGGACTCATAGTATCTTGAAGATCATTTCATACGAGTACATATAAGAGGTTTCTCACTTATTTTTATAGTTATCTAGTTGTCCACTGTATGAATATACAAGAATTTTAAAATCAGAATCATTATTTTCTAAGAGAAAAATAGTGCCCATCAACAAAAACATATTTTCCACTGATATCAGGTTATAAATTATCTATGGTTTTTCAAGGCATTAAAATATGTATCAGTTTGATTCTGAAACATATATTTTTAAATTTTTTTAGCTGTAGATAGAATACCGTTATTTGGTTTATTTAGTTCTTTTTAATGTGGTGCTGGGGATCAAACCCAGTGCCTCGCAAGTACTAGGCAAGTGCTCTACCACTGAGGCACAACCCCAGCCCCAGAATATATTTTTAATGCCAACATCTGAATATATTTGATCCAGTTTTAGATAAATTGAGCATTATCGAATTATATGTGAAATATTCACTTATATCCTCTTTCTTCTCTCCAAGCCAGCTAATTGTGCCATATCTCATTAACTTATTTTATTGCACCACAGCTTCCCATGAATACAAAACTACATAGAAATTGCAACTCTCCTTCTCAAATTGGGATGAGCCATAATCCACAGTCTTGCTACAACTTTCAGATATCAAAAAGTTCTAAATCTCTCAGACAAAGGCATTCATGAATTGTGAACTAACCCATAGAACTATATGAAAGCAAAAGGAAAAAAATTGTATATCCCTTACACTCAAAACATTTTATCCCATATCAGTTGACTTCAGTGCAACATAGTGATAGAACTATTTGAGAATAATTTGTAGGAATAGGGATAGATAGGGATGAAGTTAATTTACTAAGCAGCATGAATCATACAAGTTCAGAATCCAAGTCACACAGCCTTTGTAAGAGGTTTAACTGATGGCAAATAAAGACTTCAAAAAGTTATGCTCCCCCTAGAAATCAAGGTGGGACTCAACAGTGATGCTATGATAGGTAACTTAGAAGCTGTTAAAAAAAAAAACCTCCTACAGTGCTGGTGGTACAGCTCAGTAGTTGAGCACTTGCCTAGCATGCCCAAGGCCCTGGATTTCATACCCAGTGACACACAAAAAACAAATTTCTCCTGCAATTTTCTTCAATATGAGTGAAATAGAATGGGCAATATTTTTGGTAATCATGGAAGTGCACTGAAGGAATCATACAAAGTCATTGCTGCTGCATCTCAGATCAGTAACAGCAAAATTTGAAGTGTACCATTCCATTGAGACAATATCCCTTTTAAAATTATTTCTTTTCTTTTTTTTTCTTTTTCTTTTTTTTTTTTTTTTTGGTACCAGAGATTGAACTCAGGGGCACTCGAACACTGGGCCAATCCCCAGCCCTTTTTTGTATTTTATTAGAGACAGGGTCTCACTGAGTTGCTAAGTGCCTCGCCATTGCTGAGGCTGGCTTTGAACTCGAGATCTTCCTGCCTCAGCCTCCCAAGTGCTGGGATTACAGGCGTGCGCCACTGTGCCCGGCTAAAATTATTTCTAAAAGTTAAACATTTCCCCCATTATTTATAAATTGCCACTGTCTGATTAAAATGAAAAAGGCAAGAAAAGTAAGCTTCAAGCAAAGCATGGTAGAATGTAAAAAGAGGAAAATTTAAAAATATTCAGTCTACATTCAACATTAGCATCATGAAAAAGAATGCTATAAATATAAATTTACAGAATTGACTTCTATTTCACAAGTCTTATCTATCCTTTTAGTAATGCATATGAGAAAACAGCATTTAAAAGAGTGAATTAAGATGGGTGTGGTGGTTCACACCTGTAATTCCAGCGACTTGGGAGGCTGAGGCAGGAGGATCTAGAGTTCAAAGCCAGCCTCAGCAAGTTAGTGAAGCCCTAAGCAACTCAGTGAGACCCTGCCTCTAAATAAAATACAAAAAGGGATGGGGATGTGGCTCAGTGGTTAATTGCCCCAGAGTTCAATCCCCAGTACCAAATAAATAAATAAATAAATAGCTGGCTTATAGGTATAAAATTAAGTCATTCCTACTGAAACCACAACTAAATGAAGACTAAAGAGAATAAGTAATCAATGATCACAGCTGGGGAGGTAGCTCGGTAATATAGTGCTTGCCTAGCATACCCAAGGACCTGGATTCAATTTTCACCATCCAAAAAGAAAAGAAAAAGAATTGTTGGATTGTTGAATAACTTCTTTTGTTTATTAAATGTGATTTATCATTATTATTCTTCCTCTTCAAAGAAACAAAATATTAATAAAGAGGTGCCTTTATTTGGTATATTATGTATCTTAACATAATTGGAGACATTTACAAACTCTGTGCCTATGTTTCAGTGTGGTAGGATCTATTATAGGATTGACTTACCTGAAGAAGATTGGGGTCTCCTTTAGTTTCAACTAAATCCTGAGATACCAGAAGAGGCTCATTTTTCTCACAGCTCTCCTGGCTGATGAGCGTGTCTGCATAGTTGGGCTGAGGGAAGATCAGGTGACTCTTCCTGGAGTCTGCAGTGAGGGAGACCTCGTGGGAATAGGTCTGAAGGAAAGCCTGCATCCCATCCATGCCTACAAACTGCGAGGCAGACACTCCACTAAACCCGCTACTTGTAGCATGAAGTAGGCGAGTCATGTGCCAGCGTCGTAGCCTAAGTGCCAACAGCAAGATGACAAAGGCAAGGAAGACACAGGAGACAGCAGCCACTGCCACCACCAAGTAGAGGGTGAGGTCTGAACCATCAGGGTCGGTGGTTCTGATGCTGCCCAGATCTGCCAGGACCTCTGGGATGCTGTCAGCTACAGCTATGGTGAGCGTGACACTGGCTGAGAGAGGGGGCTGGCCATGGTCCTGGACAGCCACCACAAGACTCTGCTTTAGCACATCTCTATCCAGCAGGGCCCGTGCTGTGCGTACCTCACCAGAGTGTAGCCCCACTGAGAAGAGTCCTGGTTCACTGGCCTTGAGCAAGCGGTAGGACAGCCAAGCATTCTGTCCTGAGTCTCTGTCTACTGCCACCACTTTGGTCACCAGGTATCCAGGCTCTGCAGAGCGGGGTGCCAGCTCCACACCAGTAGAACCATCAGTGGGGAGGGTGGGGTACAGGATTTCAGGGATGTTGTCATTCTGATCCAGCACAAACAGGCTCAGGGATGCATTGCTGCTGAGAGGAGGGTTCCCACTGTCCCTGGCTGTCACCAGTAGCTTCAAGTTTTGGAGCTGCTCATAATCAAAGGAGCACAGTGCATACAGAACACCAGTGTTGGAGTTGATGGAGACATAGGAGGACAAAGGTGTCCCCTGGATGGTGTCCTCTGTCAGAGAGTAGGTGACATGGGCATTTTCACCACTGTCAGGGTCCTGGGCTGTCATGGATAAGATGGAGGCTCCTCTAGGGTTGTTTTCCAGAATGTAGGCAGAATAGGACGCACGAGTGAAGGTGGGTGGATTATCATTGATGTCCATCACCTGCAGTGAAATATGAGTCTCTGTAGACAGAGGAGGACTTCCGTGGTCAGTGGCAGTTATCGTAATGTTATATTCTGAAACCTCTTCCCTGTCCAAAGTTCTGTGTATCAAGAGCTGATGATAATTTCCATAGGTCTTTTCAAGCCTGAATGGCAGATTATCCAGAATAGAACAAGTGACAAGTCCATTCTCTCCTGAGTCACCATCATGCACATCGAAAAGTGCAATTACTGTACCCGGAGAAGAGGTTTCTTGGATTGAACTGGTGAGAGAGGTAACTGTGACTTCTGGAGCATTGTCATTTACATCCAGAACTGTCACCAATACCTTACCTCTGGCTCGGAGACCAGGTCCATCATGAGCTTCTACATCTATGTCATAAAATCCAGAGTCCTCATAATCTAGATCCCCCAATATTATTATGTCCCCTGTCAGAGGATTCAACTGAAATAGCTGAGATATTTTGTCTCTTACGTTTCGGAAAGAATAAGTCACTTCTCCATTGGTTCCTTCATCAGGATCAGTGGCTGTTATGGTGAGTAGGCTGGTGCCCAGAGGCAAGTTCTCCTTAACACTTACGTGGTACTCTGGTTGAGTGAATACAGGAGCGTTATCATTGATGTCCAAAAGTGTTACATGTATCCTTGTAGTGCCAGAACGAATTGGGTCACCTCCGTCAAAGGCAGTGAGAACGAGTTGGTGAACCGCCTCTTCCTCACGATCTAAGGCCCGCTCCAGCACCAACTCCGGGTACTTAATCCCATCTGCCCCGCTTTGCACATCCAGAGAGAAGTGAACATTCGAGCTGAGCTGGTAACCTTGCAAGGAATTTACTCCTACATCCGGATCAAAAGCCTCAGGCAGAGGAAATCGTGCTCCAGGAATTTCATTTTCAGCAACTTTTATTTCCCTTTGCTCTATTCCAAAGGTGGGCGAGTTATCATTAACATCGATTATTTCCACCTCTATTCCAAAAATCTTCGCTTTGTCCTCTAGCAAAATTTCCAGGTTTGCCATACACTTTGGAGATCTGTCACAGAGCTGCTCCCGGTCTATCCTGCCAGCGGTGACCAAGCTGCCGCTTCTCGGGTTCAGAGCAAAGAGCTGAGGTTTACCTCTGGAGACGACACGGACTCCGCGCTCCGTGAGCTTCCGGGGCTCCAGCCCCAGGTCCTTGGCAATATGGCCCACTGCAGAGCCTTTCTCCAGCTCCTCAGGCACCGAGTAGCGGATCTGTTCGGCCGGTATTTCCCACAGGGCCCCCAGGAGAAGGCAGATACAAATCAGTCCGCTGAAGTCTGGTGGATAAAGGTTAGCCGCCATTGCAGCCCCGCTGCGCAATAGTCCGAGCTCGGGTATTCTCTCTGTGGAGGCCTGAGAGTCCTAAGATCTGTTGGTTCCAAGATAATGTACTTCCACCGTTGGATGCTGGAGTTCTCGGGGGTCCAGTCTGAAGCTACCCTAAAGCCTCAGAACCAGTTCTTTGTGCTGCGGAAATCTTGTTCGAATTAAATTTCTGATTGTCTTTTCCCCCCCGATTGGTGAACAGCGACACTCAGAGTCCTAACCTGTTATTGCAATTTATTCTAGATAAGTAACCATTTTAATACTTCCATTCCTGTTTCTCCCAGGGAGAATAAAAGCCAAATTCCGGTTGCTTAATTTGCAACGAAAATCCAGGAATGACCCAAAGCTTCCTCTACAATAAGCCTTATAAAGTTATTTATTTTCTTAGAGAAATAATGTAGTGAGTTTGGGGGTGAAGAATGCTTTTACCTTTTCTCAGTTTTTGCGTTCTTCACCCCATAGCCCATTTTCAGTACAGTGTATTGTGTGAGGGGCACGTCCACTCCTCCCAGGAATAAGGGTGGATTAGAAAAGTGGAGGAAAGCTATGGATTAAAAGACAGTGGCCCCAGAACTTGGAGATCCAGCTGCAGTACCTAACTATGCGTAACCAAGTTTCCTCACTTGAGTTCAACCTTTCAAACCTGGGGCAACTTTTCAATTCCTTTACAAGAGAATTCCTGTTGTTCAAGAGACAGTCTTATTCCTGTGAAAAGGGGCTGGTCAAAAATGATTCTGTTTTTTTTTTTTTTTATTTTTAGTTGTCAATAGACCTTTATTTTACTTATCCATTTATAGAAGATGCTGAGAATTGAACCCAGTGCCTCACGTGTGCTAGGCCAGCGCTCTACCACTGGGCTACAGCCCCAGACCCTGATTCTATGTTTTAAAAGAGAATTTACTTGTTAATTTTGTACACAGAAGCTTCTAGGCCACAAGTATGCTTGTGACTGGCCTGTTCACAATGTGTCCTCAACCTTCAGAACAACAACTGGCAAAGAGTAGGCACTCAAGAAATATTTTTCAGTGTTTTGTGAATGAATTACCCATGCAAATGTAAAGCCTCAAATAAGGGGTAAATAACTCTGATGTTAGAAAAAACAATAGGAGTAAAAAGAAAAGTTAAACAGCACTGTAAAGAACAGATAATAGTTCGGTGATTTTTTTTTTTTTTTTTTTGCATATAAGACATCCAGTAGTCTTATTTTATCATTACCAATGGTATTATTTGACCATTATTTCTGTTTCCTATAGCCTTGATTTTGAAAATGAGCAGTAAAGGTAATATTTTAGTAGTTATATATAAATTATCATTGCATGTTTCATAGCTTTATTGAGTAAATATTGAGTAAATATTTATTGCTAGTTTGATCTCCAGCAGAAGAAAAATAAGAAAAATGAGTTATATTTTAATGAGACACAAAATTCTATTAACTATACAGGATCTTAAAATCTTCAGACTTTGAGAGAGTAGATTAAAGGTATTTTTCACAGTCTTTAAATTAATGGGGAGTAGGAGATTAAAATGAGATGCTTTGGAAATAAATTTGATGATATGCATAAAATCCTCTAAATGCTTGTAGATTTGACTCAATTCTCAGAAATTTATATTAAAGAAATAGGGAAAATGTTTTATAAATAAAAATGTTAATCACATTCCTTCTTGTAATAGTAATAAAGCAGTAGCAGCATAAAAACAAAGAATAGTTAAGAAAATTATGAAATACTTTAAATACTTAAAGGTGAAAGTGTTAGTGGGAATAATATTGATCCTAAGTTACTGATTCAAACATAAAATATGACAGTCTTTACTACTTGTGATAATACAAGTGCTAAGAAGCTTAATTATTGGAAGGCTGCATTAAATATGTTTCAGCAAAAAGGTAAACAACTAGAATGTAGTCGATGAAGATGAAGATAAACTTTAACTTGGGCAGAAAGATCTGTAGACCCATCAATAAAGGGTTAAGCTTAACTTAAAAATAGTTTCATGAAGGAGCCCTAATTAGGAAGGGCTGTTGTAGCTAGCTGGAAGCCATGGGTTCCACCTGATATGTATGTGACGCACCTGTAGGCACCCGCAAACCTGAAGGTATATAACCGGGTGAAAGCGGTCCGAGTTAGGAGAACGGAGAATTCAGTCAGCCGGGCAGTCACTCGGTCGGTCAGAAGAATCAGAGCGGCCAGAACGTAGGCAGAGCGGTTACAGAAAAGAAACCAGATAGAAGAAGTAATGACTGGTCAGAGTTAGGCCGAGACTCCTGAGGAAGACAGAAGACAGAAGAAAGAAGAAGGAAGAAAGAAGAGAGAAGAAAGAAGCTCTAATCTTTCTCTAAGCTAAGCTCTAGCTCTATCTTTCTTTCTCTCTACTCTACTCTAACTCTAAGCTAAGAAGAAGAAAAATCTTTCTTTCCCTCTCTAAGAGCTACTCTAAGCTAAGAAGAAAAATCTTTCTTTCCCTCTCTAAGAAAAATCTTTCTTTCCCTCTCTAAGCTCTAAGAAAGTAGAAGTAAAAGTAGTAAAAGCTTAACTCTGCCTCCGAGAGTTTTTCCTCCCGGTTTACGGTACCAGGCAGCTTACAGTTTCACACATTAACTAAGAAAAGGCACTGTTATTACTAAGGGTGTTGATGTCTAGGAAAGAGCTCCCTAGCAAGAGTTGCCAACCATAGAGAAATGCCAACAATAAAGACTGAAAATTAGTACTCAGGTAATTTTGACTGTGCAATCAAAGAACTCATCTCCACCTTTCCACCCATGCCTCACATTCTGCAGACAACTTTCTCTTAATAGATACCATCAAAAGAACCATGAAAATTGGCCAAAATTAATTATGCACAATTAAGAAGCAAATACAATATATAAAATGTAAATAGGTTTATAGAAACTTACCGGAAAGGAAAAAGAAGAATCATAAGAGAGTTTAAGATCTTCATTATCCGCACAACCACCTGTAGAAGGATCATCACACAGGAGATCCTGAGGGGGAGCCACTTCCGGTGCTATGTTGAGAAAATTAAACTCTGTCTTTGCGGAATGTGAGGCAACACATAGATTGTAGGAATAGGGCATGGTCCCCTCACTGTAGTTGGAGGGAACCACAGGTCCAGACTTGGAACTGAGACCACACTGAAAGCAACCCCAGGCAGCAGAACTGAAAGAGTGTCTCAGGCGCAGGGCAATAGCGAAAATCACCACCAGAAGGAACAGCACAGAAATCAAGGCCAAGGCCAACACCAAGTAAAACTGCAGTTCAGCCTGGGGGTCAGTGGGCAGAGGGTCGTCGCTGAGGTCTGGCAAGACCTCTTGCAGGCTATCCGCGAAGATCAGGTGCAGCGTGGCGGTGGCTGAAAGGGGTGGCTGGCCACCATCACGCACAGCAACTAGTAGGCGCTGGCGAGTCGCATCCCTATCGCCCAAGGCACGCGCTGTGCGCACCTCTCCCGTGCGCAGCCCCAGGCTGAAGAGTCCGGGATCGCTGGCCTGCAGCACATGGTAGGATAGCCAGGCATTGTGTCCCGAGTCAGCGTCCACCGCCACCACCTTGGTGACCAGGTAGCCGGGTTCTGCAGCGCGCGGCACGGTGTCAAAGAGCGCTGAGCCATCGGGCGCGAGCGCGGGGTACAGCACACGCGGTGCGTTGTCGTTGCGGTCTCCCACCAACACCCGCACGCTCACGTTGGCGCTGAGAGCTGGTGAGCCGTGGTCGCGCGCTTGCAGCGTCAGTTGGAAGATGCGTAGCTGCTCGTGGTCGAAGGCTCGCTGCGCGAACACCACCCCACTATGTGCGCTCACGGACACATAGGACGACAGCACCTGAGGCTCGAGGTCGCTGGCCACAATGGAGTAGGAGACTTGGCCGTTGGGGCCCAAGTCGGGATCATAGGCACTGACCTGAATGATGGAGGCACCCGGTGGGTTGTTCTCAGCTATATGGACCGTGTAGGAAGCCTGCTGGAAAACCGGTGCATTGTCGTTGATGTCTGCGATGTAGAGGGTGACGCTTGCTGTGGAGAAAAGGGGTGGCTTGCCCCTGTCGGTGGCTGTAATGGTAACGTTGTACTCTGCGGTCTGTTCCCGGTTTAGAGCCCTGTCAATTACCAACTTGTAATAATTCTTGGAAGTGGATTCTAATTTAAAGGGAACCTCTTCCTGAATATAGCAGGTCACCAGACCATTTTGCCCAGAATCCCGGTCTCGCACTTTTATGAGGGCTATTATGGTTCCAAGGTTTGAATCCTCTGGAATCTGGTTAGAAAGGGACATAAATGTCACCTCTGGGGCATTGTCGTTTTCATCAACAATTTCAATCTGAACATTACAGTGAGCTGTGTGCACCCCTGCATCCTTGGCTTCCACACCCAACACATATCTATTCCTTTCTTCAAAGTCCAATGTACCGTTAGTGGTGATATCGCCGGTATTTGGATTGAGATGGAAAATGAGGCTAGTACTTGTAGGGGCATTGAGGAAGGCATAGGTGATCTCTGCATTAATGCCTTCGTCCTGGTCTGTGGCCGTCACTCGCAGCACAGAAGTTCCCCAGGGCACATTTTCTTTGAGAATAACTCTGTATATGTCCTGGCTGAACACCGGAGCATTATCGTTGGCGTCAGTGACTTTTATCCGGATCTGGGTGGTACTGCTTAGAGGCGGTTCCCCACCATCGATGGCGGTTAGGATTAAGCGATGGGAATTATGATGTTCCCTGTCTAGAGGTTTTTCCAGAAGTAATTCTGGGTATTTATTTTCATCTGGACTTTCCTTTGTTGACAGAGAAAAGTGTTCATTGGGGCTGATAGTATATATCTTCAGTGAGTTACTTTCTACATCTGCATCTTGTGCAGAATCCAGAGGGAATTTTACCCCTGGTAGTGCTGACTCACAGATTTCTAATTCAATCTCTTTTGCAATGAAAAGTGGTGCATTGTCATTAATATCTTGGATATCAACAATCACGTGGAAAATATTCATTGGGTTCTCAGTGACTGATTCGAATTCTAGCACACACTCAGATTTTCTCCCACATATCTTCTCTCGATCTATCCTGCCGCTCACCAACAAGTCCCCACTCTCTGCACTAACACTGAAATAATCCTCTGCACTAACCCGCAGTTTTCGAGCTGGCAACTCCTGGACGCTGAGCCCCAGATCCTTGGCGAGGTTTCCCACCCGAGAGCCCTTGGCCAGCTCCTCTGGAATTGAGTATCGAATGGGCTGGGAGATGGCCCCGCAGAACAAAGACAGCAGGAAGGGAAACAGTACCTGACTTTGCATTTTATCAGTTTCTCTGGCGCTCCTCTGCATTTCTTGATCTCTCCAGGAAGCTTCTTTTCAAGGTTTCTCTGGGATATTTTTTTTAAAAAGCAATGACAGCACCCTAGACTTTCGTGATTTGAAGGTAAGACTATATACTGGGCTCTTGAGGATGCACCGGAGCAACGACTGCTTTCTGATATGCGCTGAAAAAACGGAAAAGCAGTGGCTTGACTCTCCTGCAGAAATTAGAACTGTTCTCTTCCCTTTGGTCGACAGCGGCGCCTGGAGGTTGTTTTGGATAACTGCGTATCGCCCAGCTATTCATCTTCAGAGTGCATTTCCCCCCATATGCCGTGTCTTTTAATTTGCTTGAAAAAAACAAATATTCATATTTTCCTTTTAATTTGATATTTTCTTGCTTGTCACCCTCTCATAAACGTCTTCATCTCTTTACAGTCTTCTTTTTTTCACTTCACAAGGCATAGATAATTTCCCCCCCCAGTTTTGGGGGCAAAAATATTCTCAGTGATTTTACTATATGGTATTTATGAACTCAGACATGACTGGTGTATCCAAACAAGTGAATGGATTTAAGCTACATTTTTAGTGGACT
Source organism: Tamias sibiricus (assembly GCA_025594165.1). Taxonomy (NCBI): domain Eukaryota; kingdom Metazoa; phylum Chordata; class Mammalia; order Rodentia; family Sciuridae; genus Tamias; species Tamias sibiricus. Next base: position 70,306,326 of record CM046662.1, read on the forward strand.
ATTATTCTTACCCTTCTTCAAATTCATAGGGATAACTTCCCTTATTTAGTATTTTAATTTCTCCGTATATACTTCATCAGTCTAGTAACACTTTTCAAAGACACAGTCTTTGCAAAAAGAAGGAGTAAAGGTTCTAGAATTATTTTAATGTATTATTCTTCTTTTTAAAATATAATATGCCTAGTTGAGTAGACAAGAGCCTGATATTTTATTAAAGGGACCAATTAGTATTTGGGCCACACATGCTTTTATAGTGATCAATCTTGTATAAACCATATTTGTTTTTATGAAACCAGTATTTTCATCTATATGAATGCATGTGAAATACTCTGCAACTGCAATTCTTGGCTCATCCGTTTATACCATGAATGAAATGAGTTTGACTTGATCACTGGCAATCCCTTTATAGATATTGAGGATTCTTAGACACTCTATTTTAGATTTATCCAGATCCTGCATAATTCAGAGAAGCAAATCCCTTTATTTCAAATACATTACCAACTTAGATGCTGCTATAATTTTAATGTGTTCCCCAAATTTTATGTGTTGGAAATGTAATTCCCAAATCCATATGTTAATTGTATTTGGAGATTGGATCTCTGAGTGGTGATTGAGTCATGAATTGATCCATGAATGGATTAATAGGTTGTCACATGAGTGACTTTATGACAAAAGCAGATACCTCTGGCTCACTCTATTTTGTGAATTGATGCCCTCTTCCATGTCATTACCCTATAAGAAGGCCCTCATCAGATGCTAAGCAGATGATGGCACCATTCTCCTGGACATCCCAGACTCTGGAACCATCAGCTAAACAAATATCTGCTCTTTATAAATTTCCCAATCTCCGGTATTTTGTTACAGCAACAAACAATGAATTAAGATGCCAACTAAACAATTATTCTATTATTTTGCAGTGCTGACGCATACTTATCTCACACTTTAGTCAAAATAGACTATTATTTGCTTTCCTAAGACATGATTTCTCTAGTTCATGCCTTTATATGATCTGTTCCTTTTATTATGTATTCTCCTCCTTTTCTTTCTAGTGAAATTTTGCGCATCCTTCAAAAAACCCTTTCTAGTGAAAATGGTGTGTCTGAGACTTTTTAATTGTCCACACACAAGTAGATGGAAATTTACATGCTCAGTGTATTTTCAGGATACACATGTCGGTTATGTTTTATATGGGATTTGTAGAAAATTCTCTTTGAGCATATAAATTTCCCCTGACAATAGCCACTAAATATTTTTCTTTTTATGAAGAAAGTGAGTAATACTATAAAGATGTTCCCCTAAAAGATGCCAAAGGTTATATGACTTGTTAATTCTGTGATATGTTTGAATATCTGAGTGAGAATATACCTTTCTCTGCTTACAGCCATATTCTTCAGGTTCTTTGTCTCACACATTTGAATGTATCTTTTCCTAATATGCTGAGGGAGAGATTTGTCCCTTTGAGATCTAATTAAATATATTTCAGTCCAATTATGAATGGCCACTTATGATGACATGAGTGAAAAAATTTCATAAATTTCAAAATGGGTCAACAATTTCTGGCTCAAGAAAGTTGTAGACCATGATTAGGATTCCTATTCCATTACTGAAATGGATGGTCTGGAAATCTCTTGCAGAGACTGAAACATATCTTTGCTTTTTAAAGCCATTCTCAATGAGGAAAAATACTACTCTGAGGCTCATAACGATTTAGGCCTCAAGTTAGGTGAAGCTTTTCACCTTCAAGCAAAAGACTGGAATCAATATGAACCCTTGCACCCCACATACATAGGCATTTTAGGCACTTAAGTTTAAAGCATTTGACTACTATTTCTATATACACACACATATATATGTATATATCATGATATCATAATACACACACACACACACACACACACACACACACACACACCTTGAGATGAAAAGAGTGTGGTATGGCTTGGAAGAAGTCAAACATAATTTTAAGTTTTATATATACATATTTTAACTTGTTTGTATTTATAAAATTTTAACTTATTTCTGTCAGTCAGGATAGGTTTTGTTGGTAGGAATGACAAACTTCATATCACAGTGATTTAAAATGTAAAAGGTGGCTGTTTCTCAGGAGGCTAAGGCAGGAGGATGTCAAGTTCAAGGCCAGCCTAGGCGACACTGAGGTATACTCAGTGGTAGAGCATTTGCTTAGTATGTAAAAGGCCCTGGGTTCAATACTCAGTATGGCAATAAATAAATAAATAATGATATAAAATGTAAAAAGGCAGACCTAGGGTATAATTCAGTATTAGAGTATGTGCTTTTAATGAGCCAAAGCCCTGGATTTAATTCCCATTATAAGGGCTGCTTATCACAAGTATAAGGACTAGATCAATATAGATCAATATTAGGACACAGGCAGAAGGACCAGCCACAATTTCATTCCCTTCCTCCCTACTTTCTTCCCTCTGTCCTTCCTTTTTCTTCTTCCATTGCTGGGGATTGAGCCCAGGGCTTAGACCATACTAGGCAAACATTCTCCTACTGAGTTTCACCCCTAGTTATTGCAGTATAGTTTCAAAGTATTGCTTAGTGATCTGGCTATTCTGACAATGGCAATTAGAACTTCCTCCAAGAAGTGACATATGGTATTGCCACTCACAGAGTAGCCAAAACTAGACCTACTCAGCCATAATCCTCCCATATCCATCCCATAGACCCAGAAGAAGAAAAGGACAGTATTTAGACAATAGAACTAATGACTACCTCATTGCTTTATTTTTCAAATAAATGTATTAAGACTTTATAATAACCACATTGGCATAATTGTTCTTCATAATATTCAAAGAAGGAAATAACTCACCACAAGTAGCTTGGAGTCTCCTTTGGTTTCAAGCAAATCTTGGGGTACCAGCAGAGGCTCACTTTTCTCACAGCTCTCCTGGCTGATGAGTGTGTCTGCATAGTTGGGTTGGGGGAAGATAAGTTGACTCTTCCTTGAATCCGTGGTGAGGGAGACCTCTTGGGAATAGGTCTGCAGTAAAGCATGCACTCTGTCCACACCCACAAAGTGTGAGGTAGGCATGCTCACCAACCCATCTCCTGAAGCTTTGAGTAAGTGTGATGTGTGCCAGCGCCAAAGTCTGAGCACCAGCAGCACAATGACAAAGGCAAGGAAGACACAGGAGACAGTAGCCACTGCCACCACCAGGTAGAGTGTGAGGTCTGAATCATCAGGACTGGTGGTGGTCTTGATGCTGCCCAGGTCTGCCAGGACATCAGAGATGCTGTCTGCCACTACTATGGTGAGTGTGACTGTGGCTGAAAGAGGGGGCTGGCCATGATCCTGGACAGTCACTACAAGACTCTGCTTGAGAGCATCCCTATCCAGTAGGGCTCTTGCTGTGCGTACCTCTCCAGTGTGCAGCCCAACCACAAATAGCCCTGGCTCACTGGCCTTGAGCAGGCGGTAGGACAGCCACGCATTCTGACCCGAGTCTCTGTCTACTGCCACCACCTTGGTCACCAGGTATCCAGGCTCTGCAGAGCGGGGCGTCAGCTCCACACCAGTGGAGCTATCTGTGGGGAGGATGGGGTACAGGATTTCAGGGATGTTATCATTCTGGTCCAGCACAAACAGGTTCAGGGATACATTGCTTCTGAGTGGAGGATCCCCACTGTCGCTGGCTGTCACAAGTAGCTGCACATCTCTAAATTCTTCATAGTCAAAGGATCGCAGTGCATACAGGACACCAGTGTTAGAGTTGATGGTGACATAGGAAGACAGTGGTGACCCTTGGAGGGTATCCTCAGTCAATGAGTAAGTGATGCGGGCATTGTTGTCACTGTCTGGGTCCTGGGCAGTAACAGAGAAAATGGAGGCTCCTCTAGGGTTGTTTTCAGGAATGTAGGCAGAAAAGGAAGCATGAGTGAAGATAGGTGGGTTGTCATTGATGTCTGCCACATGCAGAGTGAGGCGGACTTCTGTGGACAGAGGTGGATTTCCCTCGTCTGTGGCCCTCAGAGTGATATTATATTCAGACACTTGTTCATGATCTAGAGATCTGGTTGTCACTAAGCGGTAATACTGGTCTATTGATTTTTCTAAATTAAATGGCAGATTTCCCAAGACAAAAACTGTGACTTGTCCATTCTGCCCAGAATCTCGGTCGTGCACATTGATAAGAGCAATTTCTCTTCCAGCAGTGTCCTCTTCTGGGACTGAGTCTGTGAGGGAAGTGATTGTAAATTCTGGGGCATTGTCATTCACATCTAGAACTTTCAGTAGAATCTTGGTTCTTGAAAGAAGACCTGGTCCATCCTGTGCTTCAATTTTAATTTCATAAAATGTAGTATCCTCATAGTCCAGACTTTTTAATATTGATATATCACCAGTCACTGAGTCGAGATAAAAAACCTGAGCGATTTTTCCAGGCATTTTATCTAGAATATAGGACACTTGAGCATTGAATCCTTCATCAGGGTCTGTAGCATTCACTGTGATCAGCCGGGTTCCCACTGGCACATTCTCCTGGACACTTACATGGTATTCTGACTGAGTAAACACTGGTGGGTTGTCATTCGCATCCAAAACTATCACTTGGATGCATAAATTGCCAGACTGGACAGGGTCACCACCATCAGAGGCAAACAGTTCAAGCTGGTGTACTTCCTTTTTCTCACGGTCCAGTGCCCGCTCGAGCACCAACTCTGGGTATTTTGTCCCATCAGGGACGCTATTCACCACCAGAGAGAAGTAGTCATTGGGGCTGAGCTTGTAGTTCTGCAAAGAATTCACACCTACATCTGGGTCAAATGCAGTTTTAAGTGGAAATCGTGTTCCAGGAACTGTTAATTCACCAATTTTTATTTCCAATTCCTCTGTTAGAAAATTAGGAGCATTATCATTAATATCTTTAACTTCTACTTCTACTTCAAAAATTTTCAATTTATCCTCAATCAGGATATTAAATTTTACCACACACCGTGCGCTCTGAGCGCAGAGCTCTTCCCGATCTATCCTTTCCCTTGTGACCAAGCTGCCGCTTCGCAGGTTCAGAGAGAAAAGCTGCGTCCTACCTCTGTAGACGATGCGGACTCCGCGCTCCGCTAGCTCCCGGGGCTCCAGCCCCAGGTCTTTGGCGATGTTGCCCACAAAAGAGCCCTTTTCCAGCTCTTCCAGCACCGTGTAGCGGATCTGCCCGGATCCTGTCTCACACAGAGTCCACAGGAGCACGCACAGCAGAGCCAGTTCTCTGCCATTGCGAAATCTCAAGCAATTGGTCATTTCCTTTTTGGTGAATATTTTTTCTCTGAATTCTGTTCTAATTTCCCGCGATGGACTCCAGTCTTATATCCTCAGGGAATTAAATCTTTCATGGGTTTAATTCATAGGCCACAGAGCTGGTTGTAATGGGATGAACTTGGTAGAGCTCCGAATCCTCTCAGTCTGATTTGCTGGTTCTTTGCCTTTTAGAATCCAGGAAATGGTGGACTAGCTCTCCAGTTACGTTTCTCCTTCTTGAGTAGTCAACAGCGACACCCAGAGGCCTGACCGTTTAGTGCACAGTTTCTGACAAACCAAAGTTATTATTTTTGTTTCCCAATATTTGAAGTCCCTTTTATCAAGAGGAAAGGGGACTGGTGTTGACTTCATATAATTGAATTGATATGTACTAAAGGTTCAAGAGATATTCCTCTGGGAGCCACGCACCAACCTTAACTCCACCAATATTGCTTCAAACTTGGTGGAGTTACTGATTCCAAATGTTCAATTTAAGAGCCACAATTAATGTGAGCCATATTTATAGATTACATTTTTGAAGTTTGTTAATAGCCCAATATATTAGTTTTAATATTTGTGGTTTAACCTATTCATTGCACACACACACACAATGGAGTGTCAGACAATACAGTTGTTGAGGTATTGAAGTTGGACAATATAGATACAAGTGCTTCCATCACAGAATTTATGAGGATGTAAAGGCAAACAGGGAATCACAGTGCACTGAGATAACTACTAAGGGGATGAGATGCCCTCCAACTTGGCTTTGGAAGTTAGCAAAGGCCTTCTCAGGAAACATGAGAGGAGTGGATCAGGGAAAAGGACTGGATGTGAAAGAATAGCATGGCAATGTCTAGATGTTAGAGAGAAACCACAGACCTTCAGGGTACTGAAAGAACTTTACTTTCCCTATGTCTAGAATATGAGGATGTTTTTTTAAAAACCACAACTGAAGCTGATACATATCAACCTTTATTTTATGTCCTAGAATTCTTTCCCTATATGTTTTCGTCTTCATGCACAGTAGAAATACAACATATTTGTCATTTCAATCATGATGCATGGAATGTCTATCCCTTTGACATTTATTCTTATGGAGTTACTGCATGCACTAAAAGAAACTGTGCCTTTTTTTTTTTTCAGTACTGGGTATTGAACTCAGGATCTCACACAAGCTAGGCAAGCACTCAATCACTGGACTATATTCCCAACCATTTTTATTTATTTATTTATTTTGAGCCTGGGTTTCACCTAGGCTGTTCTTGAACTTGTGATCCTCCTGCTTCAGCCTCCTGAGTAGCCAAGAGTACAGGTATGCACCACCATGCCTGGCAAGTACTGTGACTTTAATTTTCTTCCATTCATAATTTATTGTTTATTTACAAATAACTATATTTAATATACTATTCCTTACTATGTTCCAATTTTACCTCATAAAGAATTGTGTAATAGTAATAAGCACAATGGCATACATTTTCTCAAAATTTCCCTTATCAGATGATCTTAAATATGAAAAGAAACCATGGTACCTTAAATACTATTAAATACAAGGCTCTTTAGTTCATGATTACATCCAGATCAAAATAAGAAATTATTCCAGCACACAGAATATTGGTGTGTTCATTGTCTTATGTTATTAAAATATGACTCACATACTAAAATCCAACACAGGAAGGAGAATGTGGAAGAAAAGCTGTAATTGTGGGAGGGTCTTGGATTGGGTGAGAGATTTGGAACATGTTTTAGCAGCTACTATAAGTAGGAAACTTTGAGAAGACAGATGTACAAAGATCTTTAGGAGCAACTGTATTTTGCAGTCTCTGAATCCCTTCTTTAAGCAAAGTTATATTGAATATATGAAATATTTTTAAAGATAAAAAGGCAATATGATTTCTAGATATGGGAAAAATTAAAAGTATTAGCCAAGGGAAACCTGTTTATTATTACTTTACCAATTTATGATAAATTTATGATAAATCAGTTAGTTCTTCAAGGAACACATAACTGCTTTAGAGGTCAATGTGATTTAAACTAAGCAGAGATATCATGATATGCCTGCCTGAAACACTACAAAGAATGTTTATTTCTAGGCTGGGTGTGTACCCAGCGATAGAGAGAATGCTAAGCAGCCCATGGGTTCAATCTGTAGCACCAAAAGAAAATAAAACTGTATTTCTAAATTCCCATTTTTAACAGGTAAGGACATGCAAATTAGGAAAATAAAGAACTTCACTGACAAACTAAAAGAAAAATATTAAGATCAAGTGAGAAAGAACTAACCAAGGTGTTCATTATTCATACAAAGATTCAAAAATGAGAAGTCTTATATTTTAAAGAAGGGGTTTGAGTCAACATGAAATCTAACTTCCACATTTTTAAGACAGAAATAATTGTTGATTCATGCAAATAAGATGATTTGTCCAGGGGTAGAAAAGTGGAAGAAAGCAATATTCCAGTTCCTGAGGCAGGGCTCTTTGATATCTAAATATCACCTTCACCTCTTAATGACCAGTTTTCACCAATTACTTGATTGGTTTCTACACTGTCTTACAGCCTGTAAATATGTAAAATTACCAAGGAATAATTCACCAGGACTCATTTACTAAAAAATAAATACACCCTCAAGGAACTATGAAGAATAAAATAGATATAATAACAGTGGAGGCAACTCAATAACCAGGTAAATTTATTTTAACAAAATACCTAATAAGCAAGTTCTGAAAAGACGTTTACCTGAAATGTTTTATCTCCTCTTTCATCAAGTAGAGACTGAGGTGCTGATAGAAAATCCTTTTTCTCACAGCTCTCCTGGCTGATGAGCGTGTCTGCATAGTTGGGCTGAGGGAAGATCAGGTGGCTCTTCCGTGAGTCTGCGGTGAGGGAGACTTCGTGGGAATAAGTCTGCAGGAAAGCGTGCACTCCATCCACACCCACAAAGTGCGAGGTGGGTACACCTGCCAGCTTGTCTCCAGCAGCCTGAAGTAGGCGGGAGGAGTGCCAGCGACGCAGCCTGAGTACCAACAGCACTATGACAAAGGCCAGGAAAACACAGGAGACAGCAGCCACTGCCACTACCAGGTAGAGTGTGAGGTCTGAATTGTTTGGGTCAGCAGGGGTTTCAATGCTGCCCAGGTCTGCCAGGACCTCAGGGATGCTGTCTGCCACAGCTATTGTGAGTGTGACTGTGGCTGAGAGAGGGGGCTGGCCATGGTCCTGGACAGCCATCACGAGACTCTGTTTGAGTGCATCTCTATCTATCAGGGCCCTTGCGGTGCGCACCTCTCCCGTGTGCAGCCCTACAGAGAAAAGCCCAGGCTCACTGGCCTTCAGCAAGCGGTACGACAACCAGGCATTCTGGCCTGAGTCTCTGTCTACTGCCACCACCTTAGTTACCAGGTATCCTGGCTCTGCAGAGCGGGGTGCCAGCTCCACACCAGTGGATCCATCAGTTGGGAGGGTGGGGTACAGGATCTCAGGCGCATTGTCGTTCTGGTCCACCAAGAACAGGCTCAAGGACACATTGCTCCTGAGTGGAGGGTTACCACTGTCCAGCGCTATCACCCACAGCTGCATATCTTGGAATTCCTCATAATCAAAGGAGCGCAGAGCATAAAGGACCCCAGTGTCAGAGTTGATAGAGACGTAAGAGGACAGGGGTGCTCCTTGAAAGGTGTCTTCTGCTAAAGAATAAGTTACACGGGCATTGTCATCACTGTCGGGGTCATCAGCCAACACTGAAAAAATGGAGGTGCCTCTGGGATTGTTTTCCAAAATGTAGGCAGAGTAGGACATGCTGCGGAAAGTGGGAGGGTTGTCGTTGATGTCAGCCACCTGCAGCAAAACATGAGCATCTGTGGATAGAGGTGGGTTCCCGCCATCTTTAGCGGTTAAAGTGATGTTGTAAAAGGAAAACTGTTCCCTGTCAAGGGTTCTGGTTGTGACCAGTCGGTGGTAATTGTCCACTGACCTTTCTAACTTGAAAGGAAGTTTCTCTGGGAGTGAACATGTGACAAAAGCATTCTGCCCAGAGTCTCTATCATGTACATTGAAAAGTGCAATTATGGTTCCTGGAGGAGAGTCTTCAGGAACTGAGCTAGTAGCAGATGTCATGTAAAATTCTGGGGCATTGTCATTCACGTCCAGAACTGTTACAATAACCTTAGTTCTGGTCAGAAGGCCTGGACCATCTTGAGCTTCAATATCAATTTCATGTAATTTAGCATCCTCATAGTCTAGACTTTTTATGATTGTTATATCTCCAGATGACTCAAGCTCAAATATCGCTGCTGTTTCTCCAGGAGGTTTCTCTCGAAAATATGTGACTTGAGCATTATATCCCTCATCTGAATCAGTGGCGGTCACGGTGAGTATCCGGGTGCCCACAGGCATATTCTCTGGAACGCTTACACGGTACTCGGGCTGTGTAAAAACGGGAGCATTATCGTTTGCATCTAGGACCTTGACACGGATGCGGCAGGTGCCAGATCGGACCGGGTCACCCCGGTCAGAAGCAACCAGAATGAGATGGTGAACTGCTTCTTTCTCACGGTCCAGAGCGTGCTCCAGCACTAGCTCGGGGTACTTGTTCCCATCAGTTCCACTTCTCACGTCCAGAGAAAAATGGTCATTTGAGTTGAGTTCATACTTCTGCAGAGTATTCTGTCCTACATCCGCATCATGCGCACTCTTAAGAGGAATCCGGAATCCTGGTGTGTTCGTTTCACTTATTTTTAGCTCCAGTTCCTCTACTCCAAAGCGAGGGGCATTATCATTAACATCTGTTATTTCCACCTCTACTGAATAAATAGTCAATTTATCTTCCAGTAGTATGTTAAAATTCACCAAGCACCGCTCGCTCTGAGCGCAGAGCTCCTCCCGGTCTATTCGGTCTGCAGTGATCAAGCTCCCACTTCGTGGGTCCAAAGCAAAGAGCTGCGTCCTACCTCTGGAAACGATGCGAACTCCCTGCTCTGCCAGTACGAGAGGCTCCCAACCCAAGTCCTTGGCAATGTTGCCCACGAAGGAGCCTTTGTCGATCTCCTCTGGAACAGAATAGTGAATTTGCCCAGCTCCTGCTTCCCAAAGGTGGGCCAAGAGAAGGCACAGCAGAACCAGACTTCTGCAGTGCAGTAACCTTTGCAGAGCCGCCATTTCCCTTTGCAGAGCCGGGGTGTTTTCTGTGAAGTCCACTTCCAGCATCCAGTGAGGGCTTCCGCAGATCTTTATTTGCCAGGGTCTGAGACAAGCAGCACCAACAAGACCCAGGTCTCGGTGGAGAGAACTAATGGTCCGCCGGACTGAGTTTCTTTGCCATCCCGGAGCTTGCGAACCGAATGCCAGCCCTTTATGTTGTGGAAGCGGTAATGTTGGGTTGGTAGTCTCGCTGCCTTTTACTCCTTATGTGGTAAACAGCGACGCTCAGAGGCCTAGATAATTTCTGCACCTGCTCAAGTAAATCCCTGTTTTATCTTGTTGATGTTCGGCTATGACTTTTAAGTTGCTTGAAAGAATATTACAGTTCTAAGACACTTTAGAAATAAATCTTTGAAGGCAGGACTCTTCTCAGAATTAAAAACAGTGGTGTAAGTGTACGTGACCTTGATAGTAGTTGCTAGGAAAGTATTATTGATTGCTCAAGGAATTAACTCTATAGTTGCTCTTGTTTCAAACATTTTCCACCTCTTATTGTACATTCAGAGACAAAATAGATCCAGTTTAAACTACTAGATATATCTTCTTCTAAGGTTGTATGTTTTGAATTCTTGTGCTTTATGGTTTAGGATTTAAGTTCAAAACTGAATCATCTGACACTTAATTTGGCATATGTACTTCACACTTTATTTGATCCAGGCTGGAGATGGAAACAATGAACCTGTTCTCAGGAAACTTGAAAGATTGGAGAAGATGCACAAAAGTAAAGAAGGTCATTATAGAGTATGATAACTGCTATGATGTCAGGTGGGCAATGGGGGAATACAATCTAGCCTAGATTTAGGAATCAGGAAAGACTTCCAGGACACGATTGGAGCTGAATCCTAAACAGTGCAATTGGGTGGACAAAGAGGCTTGAGTAATGTTCTAGAATCTCAGAGACAGCATGGAATGTTATGGAAACTGAAGGCGGCTCTGTTGATTAGATAAAGCTTGAGCAGGAAGGGGTTCTCATCTTAGCCTAGGAATCAATCACTCAAAGATGTTTGAGGTTGCTAAGTCCTTTTTCTGATATGTATTGTTTTCTAAGGGCATAAAATACAATACATGGGTGTCTATTGTACTTTTATGTACTTCTGTACAATACATTTACTTCAAAAATATATTTTGAAAAATTTCAAAAATACAGACAGGTATAGAAAATAATATGACCAGCCGGGCGCGGTGGCTCGCGCCTGTAATCCCAGCACTTTGGGAGGCTGAGGCAGGAGGATCGCGAGTTCAAAGCCAGCCTCAGCAGTGGCGAGGCACTTAACAACTCAGTGAGACCCTGTCTCTAAATAAAATACAAAAAAGGGCTGGGGATGTGACCCAGTGGACAAGTGCCCCTGAGTTCAATCCCTGGTACCACAAAAAAAAAAAAAAAAAAAAAAAAAAAAAAAATAATATGACCAAAGTCTGTGTGCATACCAGTTGACTTTATCAAATCTTAACATGTTGCTATATGTAAATGAGATCAGTTTTCAAACATTATTTAGAGTAATTTCAGACTTATAGAAAAGTTGTAAAAACAGCACCAAGAATTCTCATGTATAGTTATCCCTTGATATCTGAAGGGGATTAGTTCCAGGGCTCTAGTAGATACTGAAATCTGAGGATGCTCAAGTCCTGTACATAAAATGGCATAGCATTTCCATGTATATCTTTCTGTATACTTTAAATCATCTCCAGATTACCAATAATACCTAATACGATGTAAATACTATGTAATTAGTTGTTATACTTTATTGTTTAGAGAATAATGACAAGATTGCCTGTCCATGTTCAGTACAGATATAATTTTTTCCCAAATATTTTCAATCTATGATTGGTTGAATTGATAGACATGAAATCTGAAGATATGGAGGGCCCATGATACTCTTTACTCACATTTCCCCAAATATTAACATGTTGGTTTCATGTTCTTCCTGCCACCCCAGGATCAGAGTAAGTTGCAGACATGATAACTTCACTTTTAAATACTTTCCTGTATTTTTTTTAAATTAAGAACATTCTATCATTACCAAAATATGATAAAAATCAGCAGATTTTTGTCAGTTGTTATACTAATGACTTTTTATAACAAAATAAAAAATTGTCTGGCCTAGGATCCAATCCAGGATCACACACTACATTTAATTGTGTCTTTTTAGTAGCACTTAATCTGAGACAGTTTATCAGGCTTTTTAAATATTTCATGACTTTATACTTTTGAAGAACACTAGTCAGACATTTTGTAAAATGTCCTTCATTAAGGTTTGTCTGATTCTTTTTCCTGATTAGATTCAGATTATGCTTTTTTTTGGTCATAAATACTACAGGAATGATGTTGTATCATTCTCAGAGCATCTTATCAGGAGGTACATGATATATTTGTCCCACTACTGTTAATATTAATTGTGATCACTAGGGTAACTTCCTTGTAACTTCCAGATATCCCTATTATAAAATTATTGTATTTCCCTTTGTAATGAATAATTTTCTTACAGAGAGATATTTTGAGACTAGGTAAATGCTCCATTTCTAAAAAAGCATTGACCATTTATGATTCTTTCCTGACACTTTAAAAACAAAACTATGGCCGGGCGCGGTGGCGCACGCCTGTAATCCCAGCACTTTGGGAGGCTGAGGCAGGAGGATCGTGAGTTCAAAGCCAGCCTCAGCAATGGCGAGGCACTTAGCAACTCAGTGAGACCCTGTCTCTAAATAAAATACAAAAAAGGGCTGGGGATGTGGCCCAGTGGTCAAGTGCCCCTGAGTTCAATCCCTGGTACCAAAAAAAAAAAAAAAAAAAAAAAAAAAAAAAAAAAACTATGGGAAGAGATGAGTTATTCTTGTACTCTTCTTTAGTAACAGCCCCATTTTTCCCTCTGTAGAACTAATCAACATCCAGGATACAGAATCACATTTATTATTCTCATCCATGCTTTTATTTTATATTTTGCAGTGTGGGGATTGAACCCAAGACCTTATTAAGTGTTCTACCTCTGAGCTATATATCCAGCTCTGTGTTTTTATTTTTTAACTATATACATACATCCATACATTTTTGTCTATTTGAAATTCAATAGTAGCATGCCATATTATTCTGAGAGTCATTTTTTCCTCATCATTACATTTTGAGATTTATTTACATTATGTTCTTTTTATTTGCTGTATAATACCCCATCAATGTGAAAAAATCACCAAAATTTATTCCTATATATCTGTATCAGGGTATTAAATTATTTATTTCATGATACTTTCTTTCTTTTGCTTTCCTTCCCTTCTTTTCCTCTCTGTTATTGCAGCCAATAGGCAAAAACTAGACATCTCTCCACATGTACACATTTCTCTAGGCCAAGGATATCAACTGGAAACCATTCTTGGGTCAAATCGCATGCGCATTGCTTCAGTTATCTTTGCTGTATAATAAATCACTCCCCCCCCAATTTATTGTCTTAATACAACTTGGTTTCATTTGTTCAATAATCTTCCATCTGGGTTGGGATCAGTTGTTTCAGTTCTTTTGCTAGCTTGCTTGTGGTTACTGTATAGCATCATCTGAGGACTGGGCTCAGCTGGTATACTGAAGTATCTGGGTGACAGTTTATATAGTCTCATGGCCTCTCCTTCTCCACATAGCTTTTACAAGTGGGTTTAAAAATCATGATGTTACCAGCAAGGTAACCGAACTTAATTTCTTAAAAACTTGTAGTAAAACACATGTAAAAAATGTACCACTTTGACCATTTTAAGTGTGCAGTTTGTGACATTAAATACAATCATATTACATTACTGTGTAACCATCACCACTATTCACCTCCAGAATCATTTCATCCTCCCCAACTGAAACTGTATTAAACACAGGCTCCTGTCCCCAATCCCTCCAGCATTTGGCAACCACAATTCTACTTTTGTCTCTATGAATTTGAATAATGTAGGAGCCTCATATAAGAGGAATCATACAGTATTTGTCCTTCTATGACTGGATTATTTCACTTAGCACAATGTCTTTAATGTTCATTGTGTCTTATCATGCCAAAATTTCCCTTTTTCCTTTCTTTTTAAGGTGTATTTATACATGTATGTATGTATATTTGTATGTATGCATATGATGTACATGTGTGTATACACACATATGTAGCCTTTTGTTTATCCATCCGTCGGTGGGCACTTTGGGTGCTTCTACCTTTTGGCTATTGTGAGTAATGCTGCTATGAATGTGGATAAGCAGATAAATATCCCTGCATGTCCCTGCTCTCACTTCTTTTAGACTTACTTCTTTATAATGTATTTCTTCCTGTTGAGTTAATACACCTTAAAATGGAATATATACTTGATATTTGTTAGTCACTTTCATACAGGTATAATGTACAATAAGAAGGCTTTAAAAACTTCTCAAGTTGCAAGGTAAATTTTCTGTTGCTCATTTTGTCCCTCATTTTGGAAATTACTTAAATAGATGTATTCTTCAGCATTCATAAAATATCTCATAATAAAAAATTCAACAAAGAACCAAGATATTCAACAGCAATTTAAAATTGCAGCTTATATCAATTTCTGTAATTTTATATTAACATAACTGAAAATACTACTTTAGACAAT
This sequence comes from Tamias sibiricus, assembly GCA_025594165.1. Taxonomy (NCBI): domain Eukaryota; kingdom Metazoa; phylum Chordata; class Mammalia; order Rodentia; family Sciuridae; genus Tamias; species Tamias sibiricus. The sequence goes on from CM046662.1 coordinate 70,321,360, forward strand.
TTTCACCTTTTCAAATGTTGCTAAATAAAATACCACAACATCCTGCCAGATGACATCTGCTTTAAATTCGGAGATAAATTACCAGATACTTATAACTTAAGGAAATGAGAAAGTAGTATTAGTCTTCTAAATATTGGCCAACCTTTGCTAGACAAACTCCATTTCTTTCAGATAAGAGGACAATAAACTCAAAACAATGAAATAATTTGGCCAGAGGCAAGCAAGAAAATGTTAGAAGCTAGATCTCCTGATTTCCTGCTGTGGTCCTCTTTCTGAAAGGACATGCAGCACTATACACCTACTCTTCTTCTCCACCTTCTACCTTATGATTACAGATGTCTTTTTAATGTGAAAATAATAATAAATAATGCATGTAAATTATAATCCTGTTTAATCATGATTCTCCAAGACTTGTAATAGAAATCTACTAGAGCATATGGGAAAAAAACTGTTTGTAGTAAAAAGTGAAAGCAAGTAAGTAAAATAATATATTATTTAAATCTAGATAGTTTATAAAGTTACTACAAGATTACCTGAGAAAATGTTTCCTTTTCATCTTCAAGTAAAGACTGCGGTACTGATAGAAAATCCTTTTTCTCACAGCTCTCCTGACTGATGAGTGTGTCTGCATAGTTGGGCTGAGGGAAGATCAGGTGACTCTTCCTGGAGTCCGTGGTCAGGGAGACCTCATGGGAATAGGTCTGCAGGAAAGCACGCATTCCCTCTACACCCACAAAGTGTGAGGCAGGCATGCCCTCTAACCCACTGCCTGCTACCTGGAGCAAGCGTGATGAGTGCCAGTGCCGAAGTCTGAGTGCCAGCAGTACGGTAACAAAGGCAAGAAAGACACAGGAGACAGTTGCCACTGCCACCACCAGGTACAGCGTGAGATCTGAGTCTTCTGGGTTTGCCATGGTCCTGATGCTGCTCAGGTCTGCCAGGATGTCAGGGATGCTGTCTGCCACAGCTATGGTGAGTGTGACTGTGGCTGAAAGAGGGGGCTGGCCATGGTCCTGGACAGCTACTACAAGACTCTGCTTGAGAGCATCTCTGTCTAGCAGGGCCCTTGCTGTGCGCACCTCACCTGTGTGCAGTCCCACTGAAAAAAGCCCTGGCTCGCTGGCTTTGAGCAGGCGATAGGACAGCCATGCATTCTGACCTGCATCTCTATCTACTGCCACTATTTTGGTCACCAGGTATCCAGGCTCTGCAGAGCGGGGTGCCAGCTCCACACCAGTGGAACCATCAGTAGGGAGGACAGGGTACAGGATCTCTGGAGCATTGTCATTCTGGTCCAGGATGAATAGGCTAAGTGACACATTACTGCTGAGTGGTGGGTTCCCGCTATCTTGGGCTGTCACTCTCAGTTGCAAGTTTTGGAACTGTTCATAGTCAAAGGATCGCAATGTGTAAATGACCCCAGTGTCAGAGTTGATGGAGAGGTAGGAGGACAAGGGTGCTCCCTGAATGATGTCCTCCACCAGGGAGTAAGTGATTTGAGCATTTTCATTGCTGTCGATATCCCGGGCTCTCACTGAAAAGATGGAGGCCCCTCGGGGGTTATTTTCAGGAATGTAGACAGAATAGGAGTCCTGATGGAAAAGCGGGGGATTGTCATTGATGTCTGTCACTAGGAGCAAAATTTGAGTTTGAGTAGATAGAGTTGGATTTCCTTGATCTGTTGCTGTTACTGTGATGTTGTACTCAGAAGTAAGTTCTCTGTCCAGTGTTCTTTCTGTTACTAAACGGTAATAATTATCAACTAACTTTTCCAATTTAAAAGGTAGATTTTCAGGAATGGAACATGTGGTGTGACCATTTTCTCCTGAGTCCTGGTCATGCACATTGATAAGAGCAATTATGGCCCCAGGAGGAAAATTTTCTGGGACTGCAGTGGTGACAGAGGTGATACTCACTTCTGGGGCATTATCATTTACATCCAAAACTTTGATTAGCACCTTAGCTCTGGCCATGAGCCCAGCACCATCCTGAGCTTGAATTTCCATTGGATAAATTTTGTATTCTTCAAAGTCTAGTGGTTCTTTGTTTGATATTTCTCCTGTGCATGACTCCAACTGAAATATTTCGGCCACTTTGTGGTCTATATTATGAAAAGAGTATGTTACTTCTCCATTGGCTCCCTCATCTGGATCAGTGGCATTTACCACGAGTAGCCGGGTGCCTAGTGGGACATTCTCAGGGACACTCATTTGATATTCTGCCTGAGTAAAGGCTGGAGGGTTATCATTCACATCCACCACCTGAACACGAATGTGAAGTGTCCCTGAATGGACTGGGCTGCCCCCATCAGAGGCAGTGAGGACAAGGTGGTGAACAGCTTCTTCTTCTCTGTCTAGCGGAGTCTGCAGCACCATCTCTGGATGTTGGGGCCCATCAGGTCCATGTTGCACATCCAGGGAGAAATGAGGGTTGTAACTGAGCTGGTAGCTCTGGAGTGAGTTCATACCCACATCAAGGTCTTGCCCAAAAGGAAGAGGGATCCTGGTACCTGGAGTCGTTATTTCACTCATTTTAAATTCTAGTTCTTCAAACTGGAATTGTGGAGTATTGTCATTAATATCAATTATTTCTACTTCAATAGGGAAAAGTTTCATTTCATCCTCAAGGAGGATGTTAAAACTCACCAGACACCGTGCACTCTGGGCGCAGAGCTCCTCCCGGTCTATCCTGCCTGCGGTGACCAAGCTGCCACTTCGCGGGTTCAAAGAGAAAAGCTGCGACCTACCTCTGGAGACTATGCGGACTCCGTGCTCCGCCAGCTCCTGGGGCTCCAGCCCCAAGTCCTTGGCAATGTTGCCCACGAAGGAACCTTTGTCTGTCTCTTCTGGCACTGAGTATAGGATATTCCTGGCACTGGCAGCCAACAACAGCTCCAGAAAAAGGCACAGCATCATCAGCCCGCTGCAGCGGGTCAGCTTCTCTGGAATCGCCATTGCGCTCTGGCTTCGCAGTTTCTCACAGTCTAGCATCAAAGGGTTTCCTTTCTCTGTTTTTCGGAGGCTAAATTAACTCGATTTTCAAGACAATCCCGAGCACAGAGTCGTCCAGAAATAGGGTTTGGGCAGCCTCAGATAGACATTTTTCATTTCCGGGCGAGTGATGAAGGTTCTAAAGAGGAACAAGTATTTTTTTTTTTTTTAAATTGGGTGTGTGTATAGTGCTGGTATTGTCCAGATTGGTGAACAGCGGCGCCCAGAGTTCTAACCAGTTACTGCACTCCTAGAAAAGCTTTTTCGCTCACCTGAGACATGTTTTCCCAAATCTTAGTTTACTGTCAAGGGAATAATTAATCATTTACCATATATGTACGAAAAGGAGAAGCTATGATTACTTAAACGTATGTAAAGGTCACCCAGTTGCAGTAAGTGGGAGAATCCTAGTATTGCCAAGTTATCCGTTTTCCCTGTTTGCCATTCAGGGAATAAGGGTTAAGAACTTTCTCATACCACAAAAAGGAGGAAACCATCCCTCCAGTTTTTCTGTTGTATATCTTTTTTGGCGGGGGTATCAAAGATTGAATTAAGAAGCACTCGACCACTGAGCCACATCCCCAGCCCTATTTTGTATTTTATTTAGAGACAGAGTCTCACTGAGTTGCTTAGCACCTCACATTTGTTGAGGCTGGCTTTGAACTTGAGATCCTCCTGCCTCAGCCTCCCGGACTGCTGGGATTAGAGGCCTAAGTCACCGCGAACAGCTCTGTTGTATATCTTGACTATTAGATAATTTGTCAGATCACACAAAGCAATTTCTCTTTGAAGGATGAAAAAAATTGGAGGGAGAAAAGCTTTTAGAATGTAAGTTAGACTTTCAAAAATTGAATTACACTGTTTCCTTTCCATTGTGCTTGGAATATTTATCAAATCCTTGGGATTTTGAAGATGATGTTATAACCCTATCAATGTTTTTCTTCTTTTTTTTGAACGTGTCTATGTATTGTGTGTGTGTTTTTTTTAAATTAAATTCACCAAAAGCTAATATATTTTGAATAAAATAACATTGAGCTTTGGAATTTCGTTTATAAACATTACATGAATATATAATTTAGAACTTAAATTTAAGAGACAGGTATGACATTATTCCTCATAAGTGAAAATAAAAAAGGCCACAATCTTTATTTTTAGGCAGTCTATAAGGATAATATTATTCTCCAACAATCATGCAATATTTTCTCCAAGAGAAGTTGGTTTTCTTAAATAGCAGTATTTTTTAATTAAGAAAATGAGAACATTGGCTTCTTTCTTTTACTCATTCTACAATTACTATCTAACATGTCTCAGGCTTAGAGTGAGCTGTTTATCTTTATCCATCCATCAGATAAATATGCTACCGGCACGCCAGAGTTTTCAGGAACATTTTCAGGAACAATTTGAGCCAGATACTGGCAGCCAACACTTAGACATCATTTCCAAGAAAGATTCAGAACATGAGGAAAGATATAATCAAAGGCCACAAGATCATTATTGGAAAGAGAATTTCTGTTCTTGTAAACCCAAACATACAGTTTCTCAATTTTTTAAAATATATTTTTAGTTGTCAGTGGACTTTACTTAATTTATTTATATGCGGTGCTGAGAATCGAACCCAGTGCCTCACACATGCTAGGCAAGCAGTCTACCACCGAGTCACAACCTCAGCCCCAGTTTCTCAATTTTTAAAAAAAACAAGTATATGGAGTCCAAAGGTAGTAGTAATTTGCAGATGCAATAAACCTCCTTCAATATTGCAAGGAAAGAACTCTTTAACAGGTACCCCATAACTTTACACAACATACATTAATTACACACAAAACTTTTCTCCAAATGAATTGTGAGCAAATGAGGCAAATCAAAACACACATAAAACTAGCAAGTAAACCTGAAGAGCCCCCTACACTCGACAACAGAAGACAAGCAGTGATGATTTACAAAAGGATGTACTAAATAAATATATTAAAACTCACATGAATACATTTGAATCCAATGTAACATTTAAGGCTTCATTGCTGACAGTACAGAGAATATCCAGTTGAAAGAGGCTTCTTGAATTAATTTGAAGAAACAAAAATTTTATGATGTTTGAAACCACACACAGACTGTAGGAAAGGGGCAAACTTCTTCTTTTAAATTGGGGGCAAGTCCAAATCCTAGCTTGGACCAGAGGCCAGACTGAAAGTATTTCCTAATGTCAGGGCTCCAGGAGCGTTGCTGGTGTAGGGAGATAGCCAGAGTCCTTGTGAAGAAGTGTACCAAGAGCAAGGCAAAGATTATCACCAGATAAAACTACAGCTCTGCCTGTCTGGCAGTGGTTTCTGGTGGGAACTCCTGCTAACTGCTGGCAAACACCATGATACAGCATGATTATTTGTCCTTGTGGGAGGTGACCAGAAAACTCTGATGTCTCTGTCACTGTTAGAAGCATAATACATACCTAACTTGTGTGAATCCCTAGGTTGAAGAGCTAAGTTAGCTGGCCTGAAATATGTGGTAGGACAGTCAACTCTGTGCCCAGTTGGTGTTCACTTTGGTAACTGGATAACCAGGACTGTAGTGTGCAGTGCAGTGTCAAAGAGAACCTCATTTAGCTGTAGCTCCTGATAGCATCCTCCTTGCACTTTCAAAGCAGTTATTCACCATCACAGACAGGCTCAGGATGACACTGAGCCAATTAAACCCAGATCACTACTCCCAGAATCAGTTCAAAGTTAGTATCCATGAACACCACTGCATTTTGTGCTCACAACAGTGCCTCTCAGTACCAGGTCGCTGGTCAGGAAGAAATAGGAGGTATGGAGAGCCCTAAGACCTAGTCGGAAGTCCCAAATTGTTTGATGGAGGTGTCTGTGGGTATTCCTGGTCACCTGGATCAAAAGGAGGCCTTCAGAAAACCAGAGAATTCTTTTTGAAGCAAATGATGTGCAGGGTGAGGCTTGTGCTGGAGGACAAGTATAGCTTATTTTGGGGGACAGGGGAGGGGGCTCTGATAGTGACATTGTAGATTAGAGTCTTCTTCCAGCTTAGAATTCCATCAGTAGTTAACAAATAATTACATACTAATTCTTGGAGGTGAACTTTTTGCCAATGGGATCATTCCTCCCTACAATAATTTTCACCTCTTCACTTAAGCAGTGGGGTCAGTTCTGTTGTTCTGGCTAGGCAATCACAGTTCTTATCTCTATTAGGACTAGACTCCTGGCTGACAGTCACCTGCATTGCATTATGGTTCTGGATCTTCATTTCAACTAGGACTCTGAAATAGCTCCCAAGTTGCTTCCACTCTTAATTTTCTATCTCATGCTGTTCCTGTCGTTTTTCAAAATCAAGCATTACTGCAATTTGGAGCAGCAGGTATATTCTGTATGTTCTGCAAGACTGTGAAGAAAGTGTAGGAGAACTCTACCTTAAAGATGTCATCAGGTCAATGAGGATCACTCAAAGAATTCAAGGTGGTGAAGGGCATGTTCTGCAGGCTGGCTCTGCCCTGTATGTTGTGGTTCAATGTGTAAGGACTGACATTTGCATCCAGTGCTCTATCTTGCCCAGAGCTGTCCTGTCCTATGCTCACCACTAAGAAGTGGCAGCTCTGCTCCTCTGGTCCAAGGTTTCTTCAATAGCAATTCAGAATATTTATTGCTTGAGTGCTCTCCTTTAGTTCTGGGAGTTGCAGGAATGGTTATTGAAACTAAACTGATAAATTTACAGTTACTGCCAATATCCAAATCTGATGGCTTTAAACAATGAAGTAATTAAGATGTTTTCTGGAATTTCCAAAACAAAATGTCTGTACCAAAAGCCATTATGTTATCACTTATCTCCAGGATGAATATGTTTGTATCAAAAACTTTCATTCGATTTTCAGTGAATTTGATTTTCAAATTCGAGTGGCTTAGACACTTCCTTAGACATATCTGCTATATCCATCCTGTCATTCTCAAGTTGATCTCTGCTTTCTTTGGTAGTTGAGAGGATTATCAGCACTTACCAGTAGTTTCTGGTCACGGAGATGCAGATTCCCCACATTTAAAACCGCAGTCTTCTTTCCAGGAATATCACCAAGTTTTCTAGGCAGAACAAAGACAGCAGGCAGGGACATCGCGCTTCCTGTGCGCTGCCAGCTGCTTGTGTGTGGGGCTTCCTCCTCTTTTCTTCCCGGTGCTGCTCAGACCCGAATACCCTCGCTGCGGTTGCTCTCTGTTTTCGGATTACAAAGGCGCTCTGGGGTGGGGTTGGGGGGCAGCGGTTCACTCAGGGTCATTAAACATCCTGACTTTTGGGACCAAGATATTTGGAACCGACTACTGGGGAGAGGGGCTGCAGTCTTCTCCCGAGGTATTTCTCAAAACCCCGTGAGTCTGCTGTGTCAGAATCGCCAGTGGATTGCTTTGCTTCACTCCAGCCACAGGCTGGCCGACAGCGGCACCCAGAGGCCCAGCATGAAATGTCCCGCAGGTTATTTCCGGAAGTCCTCAGAGAAACATTTGCTTCATTTCAGGGACTTGTAGATTACAGTTGCTTTAGTATGAAAGGGTACAATCACGATTTAATTTGGAAAAAATATAATAAAAGTATTTGCACAGAATTTAGACCAAACGTTTTAGTATATTAAATGTTGACTTAAGGATTTTTGCAGAATTTTTCCCCTTGTCTTTTTTTCCCTATTTCTGGGCTGGGGATCAAACTATGGCCTCATGCATGCTAGGCAAGAACTTTGTCACTAAACTACATCCCCAGCCCTTGATATTCTGATTTTAAAAAAGACCACATAATACTGAAATTTCTTCTTAAAAAAAAAGGGAGGATTACTAGAGAAATTATTCATTGAAAAACAATTATACATTATAAAAAGAAAAAAATTTAAATATAAAATGATAGTATTTCTCTATCATTCTAAGTAGACTCCAAAATAACAATGTCATTTAGCAAAAACCAGCATCCTGGAATCCTTTTCTAAGATTGATTCATTGTAAAAGTCCAGTTTACATATAAAAAGAAAATTTATTGCAAGTTCAACAAAATAAATTTGCTCTATAAAAAGGTAGAAAATACACATAAAACTAAAATCACCAGTAATTGCATTATATAATTAGATATAAAAATTTACATTTGATGCCTATTAATGGTTTTCAATATGTATATACTTTTTTTTTTTTTTTTTGGCACCAGGTATTGAACTCAGGAGCAATTAACCACTGAGCCACATCCCCAGCCCTTTTTTGTACTTTATTTAGAGACAAAGTCTCACTCAGTTGCTTAGTCCCTCACTAAGTTGCTGAGGCTGGCTTTGAACTTGTAATCCTCCTGCCTCAGCCTCTCAAACCGCTTGTGTACATATACTTTAAATTCTAAAAATAATTTTTCATTGATATTATTGGTTTGTTGGTGCCCTTTCCTTTCTTCTAATATTTCCTTTTAGTTTTGGTACCCACCTTCCACGTACCCAAAGGGAAGATTAATCTATTTATAGCTGTAGTAGATTCTGATCAATCTAAACCAATAATCCCTCTTGATAGCACTGAGGGATACAGGTTTAAATAATAAGCTTAATGTAAGGTCTCTCAACTCTGGAGATATATATATATATATATAACTTTTTTTTGTACTGGGTATTGAACTCAGGGGTACTCAACCACTGAGCTACATCCACAGCCCTATTTTGTATTTTACTAGAGACAGGGTCTCATTGAGTTGCCATTGCTGAGGCTGGCTTTGAACTCACGATTCTCCTGTCTCAGCCTCCAGAGCCACTCGGTGTGCACCACTGAGCCCAGCAACTCTGGGAATATTTGAGACAGCTAATTCTTTGTTGTGGTGTGGTGACTGTTCTGTGCCTTTTAGGATATTCAGCAGTATCCTTGACCTCTGCCTAATAGATGTCAGTAGACTCCATTCCCATAGTTGTGATAGCCAAAAAATGTCTTTCAATATTACCAAATATAATCTCCTCCCAATTTTGAGAAAGTCATAGCATATTTACTCAGTGGCGTTATTAAGGTACGGGACCAAGTCAGTACAATTGGATCAAAAGACTTTGGTTTGGGGAAGGCTACTCTTATCACGGACAAGTAAGGGAGTTTTTCAATCACTGCCAACACGTTTCTTGTGACCACAACCCTTGGACATTTACAAGAAAAGGAGGGCAGACCTGAAAGCATAATAGAAAAAGTGTAAATAGACACTCATTCTTCAAAATTAGAAGAGAAAAACAATTTCTGCTAGTCATGATTATATCATGTTCCAAGGCAATTATTCTTCAAGACCTGCACTATCCAACTTGGTAATCATCAGCTAAATGTAGTTATTGAGCATTTGAAATATGGCTTGTTTAAACTGAGAAATAAGTGTAAAATGCATACTAGATTTGAAGATTTAGTAAAAAAATAAGAATGTAAAATGTATCGATAATTTTTACATTAATTATACCAGTATTTTAGGTATATTGGATTATAGTTATTGAAATTAATTTCACTTGTTTCTTTTTACCACTCTAATGTGGCTACTAATCAATTAATTGATTAATAAATTTTGATGCAGCAGTTCAAACCCAGGACCTCATGCATTCTAGGCAAGCACTCTACCACTGAGCCACACCTCTACCCCCTAAATAATTTAAAATTACATCTGTGGCTCATATCTGGAGCCCACAGTAGATTTTTACAGGACAGAGATGCTCTAGTCTACTTGGTATTTGAGACAACAGATTTTCTTATTGTTTAAATCAGTGTTGGTTAAGTTTTTATATTTTTAATAGAAGCATCTACTTGATATAGGAACTGTTAACCTACTTTTTACTTTTAAAATATATGGTAATATAGCAGTATAGAAGTTTGCTTTTCTGAGGGGTGTTTGCTATTTTTTAACTTCTATAATTTTCTACCTCCCAAATATAAGCAGTACTTCTCCCATCACTTCCAGAGGACAAGCAGCCCTTTAAGGAACCTGAAAGTTTATTAAAGAGAATTTTCAAACAAACAGGATTAGCAGTGTCCTGCCATATCCTTAATAATACAAACTTTTGAAGACTTATTGCCACAATGGGGAATTTACTGATCTCTCCAAATTTTCAATTCACTGGTATTACAGATATTAATGGAATAACCACAGTAGAGTAATTTTTTCAATTCAGAGTGTTTCTGTATGTCTAATGGGTTTGGGGGAAGGAACAACTATATCTTAAGATAACAGTAATATGGCAGAGGCATTAGTTTTAGGGTACACATAATTCCCCCAAAAGACGGCATTTAGAAACTGTGTAAAACTCAAAAGCAGATAATATATTTCAGAATTGAAGGAGTAGATGTTTTAGAAAAACTTTAGTTAATCCTTTTAATTATCTCAAAGATTTATTAACTAAGATATGCCATAAATTTGGCCAATCAGGATTGCATAGAATTTATTTCAAGTTACCTTCTGTGACAAAAATATTTGAGCATCACAAAACTCATAGGAAATGAAAATGCAAATGCTTGGATTAGGGCTGGGGTGTAGCTCAGTGGTAGAGCACTTGCCTTGCATGCATGAGGCACTGGGTTCAATCCTCAGCACCACATAAAAAGAGATAAAGATATTGTGTCCACCTACAACTAAAACATTTTTAAAAAAATACTTGAATTATTTTCATGTATAAGCATGGTTTCACATTTTATACAGTTAAGTAAAGTGCTATGCATAGGTTAGTATGTTAAACTCTCATATCTATAGAATAAGTAAAATCAGACATAATTAAGCACAATTCAAAAAAAGGTTTCATCTTCAAAAAAGAAGAAATAGATCATTCTGGACATTTTAGATGAACCAGATAGATAACATTCTTCAACACTTTATGGAACAAAAAGAAATAATGTAATTACCTGAAAGGTCATAATTTCTCCTTTCAAATCAACATAAAAATCAAACTGGTGGTAAGTTCCTCATAACAATTGTCACCATCCTTGACTAGAAAGGAAACCTATAGAAAGTGGATCCATTTCATTTTAAGGTGACATTGAATCTCTTCTCTCTTACAAATCATTGTAGGATTTAGATTATATTCATGTTCTTTCTAGATGGATCAGATGTTTCATTCTATTAGCAAAAAATTTGTTCTGTGTATCTCCTATATTATCGTACTAGGCACTGGGCCACAATGAGCAATACAGAAAAGCTTACTACCATGGAGGTTTGAATCTAGTGTAAGGAAGAAAAGTAAGTACATAAAGAAATAAAGGGAATTTTGGAAATCTTAATCACATTTTAAAAAGTTACCTTGATCTAGATGCAGTTGTTTATATTTTAGAGGATAGAATTTTTTTAACCATGCTGGGGAAGAAAATGTAAATGACCTTGATGCTCTAACAAACAGATCCTACTAAAAATATAAGTGAAAATGGATAAAAATAGGTGGAAACTGTTAGTTATGTCAAAGTATTATAAACGCATGTTGATGAAAACCTCACATCCATAGAACAGAGAGCAGAAAAAAACAGTAAAACCATAAAAATGAAGTGAAAAAGATTCCAAAGTAACTTAAATATTACTTGAAAGACAAGGCATAATACTTCAATTATATACAATACTTTAATCAGACCTTCTATCAGACAATTCTGTCCTAAATGAACCTCTGCTTCCCGAAGAACACTTACTTCTCCGTTTACATTTATATCTCCATCAAGCACATTAAAAAGAAAAATCACCTCTGGTCCTTTGGAGTCCTCCAAAACAGAAATAAACCTAGAGGATTAGTTCCCCTCCAGGCAATTTCATAATTAAGAAAATACAGACACATAAAATTATATATTAGGTAGCAAGTCCTCATCACTCCTTTGGTTCAGGCACTTTAAAATCCATTTTGTGGTTAGTTGTAGCCGCACCAGATTGGATATACCCAAGGGAGGATCTGAGATGTTTCCATAATCAAAGATGCTTTCTGCAAGGATCCCCTATCTCCGGTAATCACCCGGAAGACTAGAAGCTAACCCGCCCCACGGCGATTCGGTAATTGTGCTGATTTAGCGGGGAGCAAATCTGTCTTTCTTGGAACCGACATCTTCTATTTTCTAACTGAAGCCTCTTCTGAAAACGCTTGTCATTTTCGAACCATAAATTTCTCGCGAAAAGACGAGATTGCGCAGGACAGCGTCATTGCGCCTGCGCCTGCGCCCGCTGAAGCAGCAGATACTTCCGCCCGGGCCGAGCTGTCAATCACAGCCGACTCCCGCCCCGCGCCGTGACGTAGCGCTTCCTTCGCCGCCGCTCCGAATCGCGAGTTGCAGAACTGTTGAGTGTGGTGCGCAGAGCAGAGGCTTTAAGCGAGATATCGCGCAGCCTGTCAGAGTTGCTTTCACCGGTAATCTGTAGCGGATCACTTTGCCAAGCAGCAGGAAGAACAAAGAAATCGAAAGGAGTCGCTTGGCTCCCGGACGCTTTGCTGCTCAGCGCCGCTGACGCTTTGCTCCCATCTGCTTCCTCTTTCGTTTCGCTCCGGGCAGAGAAGCTGAATGTGTAATCAGCAGTGGATTGTAAGTACCCGAGGCGAAGAAAGCTCACTGCGCCCCGATTTTTGAATATTTTTGTTGCGGGAGAGTTTGTGGATTGGAATTGTTTGCTGGTCCTTATTTCCTTGCCGAAAAACACTCCGCAGGAGCCGCCATTTGCTTTCTGCTCGCTGGCTTGCTAGCTCTGTCTGCTTTCTCCGGCAGCGGCACCTAGAGGTTGGAACTTGACATTGCATCTAACCCAATGTGTCAATAACAACCGGTGTTCCATCACCGTTGAGAAAAGACTTGTGGCTTATTAAGACAAGTAGACGCTTACCTGCTATTCTGCTTAGCTGCTCTTCTACTTAGAACTCTTGTAATTAAAGATTTCAGTTCATAACACACTGGTCTTTTAACTGTTGCAGTAGCAGGAACTTTTTAGTGCAACAAGTGTTTACTGTCGGAGAAGTGAGTCACAAAGAAGTAAAGATGAGTAAGAGCAAAGATGACGCTCCTCATGAACTAGAGAGCCAGTTTATCCTACGCCTACCTCCAGAATACGCCTCTACAGTGAGGAGAGCAGTACAGTCTGGCCATGTCAACCTCAAGGACAGACTAACAATTGAGTTACACCCTGATGGCCGCCATGGAATTGTCAGAGTGGACCGGGTTCCATTGGCCTCAAAATTGGTAGATCTGCCATGTGTTATGGAAAGCTTGAAAACCATTGACAAAAAAACCTTTTACAAAACAGCTGATATCTGTCAGATGCTTGTATCCACAGTTGACGGGGACCTGTATCCTCCTGTGGAAGAACCAGTTGCTAATACTGATCCCAAAGCAAACAAGAAAAAAGATAAGGACAAAGAGAAAAAGTTTGTTTGGAACCATGGAATTACTCTGCCACTGAAAAATGTCAGAAAGAGAAGGTTCCGGAAGACAGCAAAGAAGAAGTATATTGAATCTCCAGATGTGGAAAAAGAAGTGAAGCGGTTGCTGAGTACAGATGCTGAAGCTGTCAGTACTCGTTGGGAAATAATTGCTGAAGATGAAACAAAAGAGACAGAAAATCAAGGCCTTGATATCTCGTCTCCAGGAATGTCTGGCCACAGACAGGGCCATGACTCATTGGAACATGATGAGCTTCGAGAGATATTCAATGATCTCAGCAGCAGCAGTGAAGATGAAGATGAGACACAACATCAAGATGAAGAAGATATAAACATCATTGACACTGAAGAAGATCTGGAAAGACAGCTGCGGGACAAGCTAAATGAATCAGATGAACAACATCAAGAAAACGAAGGAACTAATCAACTGGTTATGGGAATTCAGAAGCAGATTGATAACATGAAAGGCAAGCTCCAAGAGACCCAGGACAGAGCAAAACGACAAGAAGATCTCATCATGAAAGTGGAAAACCTGGCTCTCAAGAACAGGTTCCAGGCTGTGTTAGATGAACTCAAACAAAAGGAAGACCGAGAAAAGGAGCAGCTTAGTTCTTTGCAAGAAGAGCTAGAATCACTTTTAGAGAAGTGATAAGAATGTTGATGCTTAATTCAGTCCTGAGACTGGAAAGTTTTGGTTTCATCATTTGGATATTAAGACTTTTCAGTACTTACCATTCCCTCTAATGCCAGGGGTTCTGCTATGAAATATCTCAGGGATTGAACTCAGGGGCACTTTTTTTTTTGTATTTTTTTTGTTTTTGTTTTTAGGCTGGCTTTGAACTCGCGATCCACCTTTGCTATTACAGTGTTTTATTGTTTATTCTTTAGGAAGTAGGATTGCATAGACAGATGATTTTGGAAAGTTGCAAAATCAGTGAATTGAACAATTTAGCTTTTAATCACAGTTTTGTTGTAGGACTTTGCTCCTGTTTATTTTACAGAAGCTGTTATTGCTTTTCTCTCTTGCCACCTGAGATCAATAGGAAGAAACTGGTCTGTAGGCAGCTATGTACATATGTTTTTCATACATTACCTATTTTCTTCTTAAAGCAATTCCCCACATGAAGGGATAAAAATCATTTTCCTAAAATTGTTTCTAACAGTAAATAAAAGCAACTAATTTTCATGTTCTAATGTATCTCGTTCTTTCATGGGTAGTGGGAATCAAGGGAGGTTCTTGGTGGAGTTTAAGGACTGAACAATGTGATCCTATTTTGCAGGTAAAGAAGAAGTTCTGTTGGATTTTCAGAAAAAGGAATGTTTAGGGGCAAAGAAATCAGGAAACACCATCTGCTTTATAAGGTTCCAATACACCTGCTCCATATGGAGTTTGGGAACATTAGGTAAAGAGCCTTCCTAAACCATCCTAATTTTAGTAGATGAAGGTTTATTTCTTCCCTTTTCAAAAAGTACTAACCTTAAACTTATCTCCATATAATACTAGAAACAAAGCAATGACAAATAGTCTGAACGATTTCATTGGTGGGGACTAATTTTCTAATTCTTTTCAATTTAGTTTCTTCTGTTATTTAATATGACAAATGAAATGATCCATGTTGTTTCATCAAAATTGCCCACAAAGAAGTAAGTACGGTGGTCTGGTAATTCAAATTTTTCTTAATTTTCATATTCACTTAAACTTTCCAATCTCAAAAGTTAATTTAATGCCTCATCTTCAGAGCTACATTTGAAAAATCAGTGATAAAATGTGGAATTATTACATTTCTGACAGATATTGGTATATTAGAAAAACCTTAGTTGATGGGTTGAAGTAAGTATTTTTAGGCTCATTTTAATTTTCTATTTGTCAGGAATCATTAGAGATGAGGTGTTATTTAACCAGGGCTGCAAATATAGCTCAGCTTGCCTTACGTGCACAAGGCCCTAAGTTCAATTTCCAGCACTACCAAAAAAAAAAAAAAAAAAAAAAAAAAAAAAAAAAAAAAAATTTAACCAGACTTCAAGTCTACAATCTACTTTCTGATATTGGATACTTCACAGGGGTAATTTTTCTCACAGCTGATCATCATTTTTGTTTTAACGAAATATTTTCACAAGTTTAAGACTAATGAGGATGCTTAAATAAGATTTCCTCAATATTTAGGTTTTTGAATTTTTCTTGTTTAAAAATAATGAAAAGTAATGAAAAGGCTGAGAGGAGGATCGTGAGTTCAAAGCCAGCCTCAGCATCTTAACATGTTCATGTGAAAGTGAGTCGACCAACATGTTCCAATTTTCTAGTACATCTAGGTATTTTGCTACATTTAACAAGATGACATAAGAAAAGTTACTACCTTACTTGGCTTTACGGTGCGTCTTTTATCAGATAATTATTAAGACTTCAAGAAAGTTAATATGACTCAGTGACAGCTGAGTTTCATCAAAATTGAAAAGATGCTGGATACATTAACAGAATAGCCTACTAATCTCAGTGGTTCAATTATTAACTGCCCATTCTCAAATCCATATTTCTAAGCCTGATATTTTCTGAGCTCCAAATTTAATATATTCAACTGTGTACTGGAAACACATGAAAGTATCACTCAGGTACTGCAACTCTACATATTCAAAACAGAACTCATCTTTTCTTGAACACTTGCTCTTCTGTATTTCAGTGAAAATAAATGCCACTACTATCCACCCCAGCTGTTGAATCTAGAAATTTGGACCATAACTTTTGACTTCTGCCTTTTCCTCACTTCTAAAGAGTATTTTAGCCACTCAACCACACTGTCATTGTCCTAGTTCAAGCCATTTTGTCTCTGGTCTAGTAAATGACAATAACTTCCTAACTGGTGTGTGTGTATAAACACTTTACTGTTCACTTTTTTTCCCCCCCTAGTACTAGGAATTGAATCTAGGACCTCACACATGTTAGGCAGGCACTCAATTACTAAGCTACATCTCATTCCTAGCTTTTTAAATTTTTGAGTCAGAATCTTGCTAAGATGCCCAGGCTGGCCTCCAACTGATGAGCCTCCTGCCTCAGTCCCCTGAATAGTTGGGATTGCAGACTTACACCATTGCACATCCTTGGCCCCAAATGATCTTTCTAATGTTTAATCCTGTCACTTCCATGCCTGAAATTCTTAAGTGGTACATCATTGCTCTCAGGATGGAAGTTTATATTTCTTAAGAAGATGCACAAGATTATGAATGTTCCACTTACCTCTTCAGCCTAAGTTCACCACATCCCCTCACTATACGGTTAATCCATCCTGAACCTATTTACATTTTTTCTAGGAGTTTCTACTCTTCCACCCCTGGGCCAGAGTACCTTTTAACAAGGTGGTTCACTCCCCTAGATGACTCTTTTGAGTCTCAACTGTCAGTATAGCAAGTCTTTCTTGACCTCATATCTAGTTTTAAGTGACTATTGTGGCTTTGCCTGTACTCTGTGCTTCCCTCTTTTAGTCATTGCACAAATGTTTATTGTGTTAAATAGTACCAAACACTGGATGTGAGGTACTAAACTAAGCATTTAGTATATATAATCCCATGCATACTCTAGTATGCACTTATACTAAAATATAAATTGTTGCTCATGTCCCCTGATACTGTATAAATTCACTGAGAGACATGCTTTAATTTTCAAATCTTTGTTTCAATAATTCTTTTGTTTTTATTGGTTCTTCTTAGTTATACATGGCAGTAGAATCCATTTTGATTAAAATTATACAAGCATGGAATATATCTTATTAGGATCCCATCATGGGTGGGCATGGTGGTAGAATTCACATAGGTATGTTCATATGTGTACTTAGGAAAATTGTTAGATTAAAAAAATTTTTTCGTAGTTGCACAGTATACCTTTATTGTTTGTTTACTTATTTTTGTGGTGCTGGGGATTGAACCCAGTTCCTCACACATGCTAGGCAAGCACTCTGCCACTGAGCTACATCCCCAGTCCAAAACTGTTGGATTTATTCTTCTCTTTCCTAGTCCCCTCCCTTCCTTTCATTCCCCTTTAATCTACTGAACTTCTGCCCCCCACACACCTTTATTGTGGTTTAGCTTCCACATATCAGTAAAAAACATTTGACCTTTTGGCTTATTTCACTTAGCATAATAGTCTCCAGATCCATCCATTTACTGGCAAATGTCAAACTCATTCTTTTTAAAGAAATGCTTTATTTTCCCTAAAGTATCCTATTAGTCACAGTTAATTTACTAAAGTATAATACAGAGATTAAAATTTAAGGTTAAGAGATGTAGTGCCTACATATTTATATCCCAGCTCAGTGACCTATTAGTTGTGTGATCTTGGGCAACTTTAATCTATTTATCTCAATTTTCTCATGTCTAAAACGGAGATGATAATATTACCTATTAGGGCTGTAGGGTCATTGACTGTTAATCATATAAAAGACTTACTTAAAATAATGCCTGGAATATGTTAAGTGAACAATAAAGTAATGCCTGGAATACAGTAAGTGAAAAATAAAAGCAAACTTCATTGACTATTCACTATGGTATGAACCATAACAGGTATTTAATAATTATTTGAATTAAATAGTGACTAAAACAGTACAAAAGTGCTTGAAGAAACAGCTATTTAGGGGCTGGGGATGTGGCTCAGCGGTAGAGTGCTCGCCTAGCACGTGTGCGGCCCAGGTTCAATCCTCAGCACCACGTAAAAATAAACGCATTGTGTACAACTAAAAGCAAATAAATAATTTTTTTTTTTAAAAAGAAACAGCTATTTATATGTGGTTGATTGATTTCAAATTCAGGAAATTTTCTAAATCAAAACTTATAAGTTACTACAGCAGAAATAAGTTTCCTTCAAATATATCTGCTGTATAAGTACATTGACTCAATTTAGTACCATAACTTTATTGTTTATTTTGAACAGCCTTGCATTAGCATTTAAATTAAAAAACCTCCATAATGAGTAATTATTTGTTATAAAAATTTTAAAAGAGTGACAACTGAAGACTGGGAACCAAGTAAATATTGAGTCACTGTAAAAGACTAACTTTTCTCACAAATCACTTGGCTTATCAGTATGGTATATAGTAGGACTACAGTTTTCAGTATTCCTAGGTTTATGAACAGATGTTTTGAAGAAAATTTTAAAAATTACTCTTTTAAAATACTAAAAAAAATTAAGAAAAGACTTAAAATTTTAAGTAATAGATTCTACAAAAAAACAGTAACATTCTTCTCATATCAACTTTCTAGGGTAAACTACTCTTAGTATTTTGATATGTATTATTCAATGCCTTTATTTCATGTATACAATTAATTATATATGTATATTTTTGTAATGCAAACATATTGTATTAAGTTTATTCTGCAACTTAATATATGTTATATATTCTTATCAACATATATAATTCTGTTTTTCACAATATAGTTTTTCTTACTGTTATCCACTCCCTATTGATAGTTATTTAAGTCATTTTTTAGTTTGCTAATACACAGAATGCTGCAATAAATATTCATTCATATATGTGCCTCCAGTAAGAATTCTAAGTGGAAACATGGACTAGAATGATTGTGCACTGCATAGCAACCATAATGGGCTTCTATGTTTCAAATGGCAATTCCTTTCCTGCCAGAGTCCTGGAATAATCTCCAGATAGTTTCATGTATAGCTTTCTGCCATTGGCCTCAGCTCAAACCTTACTTTTTCTGCTAACCTCATCTGACCACTCAATTTAATTGGTAGAAGTATGTGATTTGGATGTTTCATCTTGTTGAGGGTGGTGGTATTCACTAAAACATGGGAAACTTACTTTGCCATTGTTGTCTGGTGTGTATGCTCTGGAAGACATTCAGGGAAAAGTGCTTTCAATAGCTTAAGATTCCCTATTGCCTTGAGTAATGTTATAGCATATGCTGAGATCTGTTCTCCCCAGGCCCAGCTATTTAGTCAAATGTTTATCATGGAACTTGATCTCTACTATTTCTATAGCTATGTATGACAATTCAATGAAGGTACAGACTGTTTCTGTAATAATAATACCCTCATACTGATCACTGACCTTGGTATTGGAATATAGTTTCCAATGTAACATTTTTCTTTAATATAGATTTGCTTAATTTAACCGGGACATATTGTCATTTACATTTATCTGTAATTATGCGTTTATGGACTCCTTTAGATCTGAAAGTTTCACTGATCTCTGGAGATCACAGCAAGATGGTTAAAGTATTGCTCTTTTCTAAACTGTTCTGTAAAATAAGCTGTATGGTGTTCTATTTAGATTTTGAACAATTATTCAAAAATTTAAAGGCCTTGCCTTTTCTTGCCATATATGACTTTATAACTAGCAATGCCTTTGAAGCATATGACCCCATTCTCTAACATTCACATTAAATATATTCTACTTTAAGAGACATGTTCTGAGAGTGCTCTTCTGAAATCCTTCATTTTTATTTATGAGAAAGACTTGTCACATTACAGGTGCACATAGGATCCCAGAAAGAATGCTCATCAGAATAATCCCACTGCAGGATTAGTATCAACCCAGCCATTTTCATTTCTTTTTTTTTTTTTTCTTTCAAATTTCCCTAACATCTCTGCTTCAGTTTCTTTTTCCTGGTTGTAGCTTGTGTCTTAACTCCCATTATTATCAGATGTAGGATGTTTATTTTTAAAATCCTATTCTTTTCCTTGCCCAGGATGTGGGCAATATCTCTATAGTGTTGCTCTTGTAGAAGAACCAAAGGGAAAACGTTAGATGTGTCTCTTTTTCTCTCCTTAGTAGATAAACAGCTAAATTAAGAGCACAAAGTAAGATACTGTACTAATATGAGAAAAGAATGAAACCAAGGACTGGGAGATATAACACACTGGTAGAGTGCTTGCCCAGCATTTACAAGGTCCTGTGTTTAGCCTGGGTTTAATCTTCAGTACTACAAAAGAAAAAAGGAGGGTGGGGGAAAACAGTCTGGTATTAACTTAGAATATGCACGCTTTTGCAATCTATTATTCTACCATGTACATGCTCTTCTCTTGCATATTTCCTGTTCTTCATATATTTGCTCACTTGGGCCTGTGCATGTACCCTTCTTATCTATATTTATAATATATTATCTTAACATGGTTTTTCCTATGCATCTAAGAAAACATTCCTAACCAGAAAAAATAACTTGTCATGGATGTTCTTAAAATCAGAATCATACATTTTTAGTGGAGAGGGTAACATTTCCTGGGTTTACTTCAGTTCAGTTCCCCACATTGCTTCCCCTGAATGCCTGTTCTCCTTATTCAATTGAAGCCTGAATCTAAACACTATTTTTCCACTGTGTCTCTCTGATCAAGAACACACATATTCTCCAAGTGATAACAATATCAAATATTACATCTTAACTGAAAAGCTGAAGGCTCCTTCTCATGGAGATTTTTCTCTTCCCACATTCTATCCAGTCTTCTCTTAGATCTATTTGTTTCCTTTTGAATCTTCATAGGTGCTGTGATTGCTAGTCTCTGAGATGGCTCCTATTGAGTCTTGCCTCCTAGTATTAATGTCCTTGTGTAATCCCCTACATTTAATATCAATGTCATGAGTACCCAGTAAGATGTAGGAAGAGTGATGTCTAACTTGCAAGGCTAGTTCATGAACATGTGACTTTTGTCTCACTGTCTTTATGATCACTCACTCCAGGGGACATCAGTTATAATGTCATGAGGATACTCATATGGCCCTATAGAGAGGCCCTGGTGGTGACAAACTGAGGTTTCCTTGCTAACCTATAGGACTTTCCAGTCATGTAAGTGAGCCATCTTAGAATCAGATTGTCCAGCCCTGATCAAGCCTTCAGTTGGCAGCAACCCCATTTTACATCTTGACTGGAACCTCATGAAAGAACTCCAAGTCAGAAATACCTACCTCATATCTCACTCCTTGGTATAAATCCCAAATATCTAAAATTAACATACTATAGGGATGCAACCAAATCAGTACTTATGGCAGCACAATTCATAGTAGTCAAGCCATGCAACAAACCTAGGTGCCCATTAACAGATGAATAGATAAATAAAATATGTTATATATACTCAGCAATAAAGAAGAATGAAATTATGGCATTTGACAGTAAATGGAGACCATCATGCTAAGTGAAATAAGCCAGACCCAGAAAGTCAAAGGTTGAATGTTTTCTTTACCTTGTGAAAACTAATCCAAAATAAGGAGGAAAAAGAGGGAAAGAAAAAAAGAAAAAGGGTGGGAGAATTTCATTAAAATGGAGACAGATCAGTAGAGGAAAGGGATTGATGGGCAGGGAGGAGGAACAAGAAAAGGGAAGAATAGTGGAATGAATCTAACCTAACTTCCTTATGTACATATATGAATATACCACAGTGAATCACACCTTTGTATATATTTGCAAGGCATTAATTTAAAAAAATATTAAGTAAATAGCAGAAAAAATTAGAGTAGAGGGGAAAGAACAGAGGAAAGAGGAGGGGAGAGGTAGAAGGGGACTGAATTAGAGCAAATTATATTCCATGCTGTTATAATTACATCAAAATAAATCCTAACATTATGTATAACTAAAAAGAACTAATAAAAGAGAAATACCTAGCTAAGATGCTCCTGAATTCCCAACCCACAGAAACTGTAAGCTCTAAATAGTTATTTTATATCACTTCATTTTGGAGTAATTTATTATTTGGTAGGAGATAACTGACAGATATTTTGCTGCCAGAAGTGGGATGCTGCTATCAAAATCTGAAGTGTAAGAGTGGTTTGAAATCAAGTCTCCCATTCAAGAGAAACTGCTCTGGAATTTTGGACCCACAGGAGCTATATGATTTGAGGAAGGTTTATTGTTTTGTAATGTCACTAAGTTTGGGAATGATTATTATGTGTAAATACATTAGTAATACATATATGTGCCAGGCGCAGTGGCGCACGTCTGTAATCCCAGCACTTGGGAGGCTGAGGCAGGAGGATCACGAGTTCAAAGCCAGCCTCAGCAATGGTGAGGCACTTAGCAACTCAGTGAGACCCTGTCTCTAATAAAATACAAAAAAGGGCTGGGGATATGGCCCAGTGGTTGAGTGCCCCTGATTTCAATCCCCAGTACCAACAACAACAACAAAAAAGTAATACATATACATAATGTTATTAAAAATAAGCTAAGTTAAATAGAAAAAGTAGGTGAAATGGGTAGATGAAAAGACTTCAGCTCTTCAGGTCAAGATGTAATATTTGATATTGGTATCATTCTGAGCATCTGTGTGTTCTTGATCAGAGAAACACAGTGGGAAAATATGGTGTTTAGAGACTGGTGATATGTATGCATCCTGAACGATAGCCTGTAGGGATCCAATGCAGAGATTGCAAATAACTATTCATGTGGCCAAAGCAGATAAAACATCGACATAGTCAGGCATAGTAGCACATGCCTGTAATCCCAGTGGTCTGGGAGGCTGAGGCAGGAGGATTGGGAGTTCAAAGCTAGCCTGAGCAAATTAGCAAGGTGCTAAGCAACTCAGCCAGACCCTGTCTCTAAATAAAATATAAGAAAAGGCTGGGGATATGGCTCAGTGGTTAAGTTCCCCTGGTTCAATCCCCAGTACCAAAATAAATAAATAAATAAATAAATATCAACATGATACTTAAGTCTTTTATTTGCATGGAAAAGAAAAGGTGTTTTTAAAACACCACCAAGAGCCCAGGTGTGGTGGCTCATGTCTGTAATCCCAGTGACTCAGAAGGCTGAGAGAGGATGGAAAGTTCAAAGTCAGCCTCAGGGCTCAGGTAGTAGCTCAGTGGGAAAGCAATTGCCTAGCACATGTGAGGCACTGGATCTGATCCTCAGCACAGCATTAAATAAATAAATAGTGTCCATCTATAAGTAAAAAACAAAAAAAATTTTTTTTTAAAAGCCAGCTTCAGTAACTTAGTGAGGCCCTAAGCAACTTAGTAAAACCCTTTCTCAAGATTAAAAAATAAAAGGTGTTAGAGTCGGGTACAGTGATGCA
Source organism: Tamias sibiricus (assembly GCA_025594165.1). Taxonomy (NCBI): domain Eukaryota; kingdom Metazoa; phylum Chordata; class Mammalia; order Rodentia; family Sciuridae; genus Tamias; species Tamias sibiricus. The sequence continues at coordinate 70,344,701 of CM046662.1, forward strand.
TGCCTGTAATTCTGGTGACTTGGAGGTGGAGGCAGGAGGATTGAGAGTTCAAAGATAGCCTCAGCAATTTAGTGAGGTGCTAAGCAACTCAGTGAGACCCTATCTCTAATAAAATACAAAATAGGGATGTGGTTCAGTGGTTGAATGTCCCTGAGTTTCAACTCCCAGCAACCACCCCCCCCCCCAAAAAAAAGAAAAAAAAAAGGTGCGGGGATGTGGCTCAGTGGCTCAGTGTTTAAGCAACACTGGATTCAATCCCCAGTACCAAAAGAAAAACAAACAAACAACAACAACAACAAAAACTCTAAAGCAATTAATTGTATGTTTTAGGCTCTCTCCACAATGAGGTGGTAGTGCAAATCATGGCATGTCACTGGACTCAGAATGCCTTGGACTCTCATATATTTATTAAAGACATGATAATGGTCTCACTTTGTTTTATGGCATATTGCTAGTGTCCAAAAATATTTCTGAATGACTTAGTGAATATATAGTTGTTCATTTCATCAGGCATTTGTATTGTTTTTGATTTGTTTTTTATTCTTCAGGAGGCTTTTTTTTTTTTTTTTTTTTTACTGGGAATTGAACTCAGGGGTTCTTAACCACTGAGCCACATCCCCAGCCCTTTTTTATATTTTAGTTAGAGACAGGGTCTCACTGAATTGCAAGTGCCTCGCTAAGTTGCTGAGGCTGGGTTTGAACTTGCAATCCTCCTACCTCAGACTCTGGGATCCTCCTACCTCAGCCTCTGCAGTCCCTGGAATTACAGGCATGTGCCACCACCATGCCTGGCTCTTCAGGAGGCTTTAAAGGGAGATTTTCTGCTACTATTTGGTACTTATTGCAATAATACAGAGGCTAACAGTGCCTTGAATGTAGTCAGTACTCAATAACTATTTAGATGTTTTGTACATTTTTTATGGCTTAAATGCATGGTCAACCAAAAATGAGATAACCTGTATCAGTCTTCTGTGTTTCTCCTTTGCTAGCAAAACAATAAATTTTCTTTTTCTTTTTTCTCAAAATCATGTCCCCATTATTGGTTTGGCATTGGGGACAAGGAGCAAGCTTTTAGTAACACAAGGACAAAGAGAACAGGATATGAAACAACAGCAAATAGGAGATTCAAACACATTTTCAGAATGCCAAAGCAGATGGAGAAAAGTTAAATGAATTCAGACATTAGAGAAGTTGCACTACAGAAAAATCCATTTCATATAGCACCTATGAGAGGCAACATTTTTGCAAGCAGAATATTCTAAGGAAGTTATGATGGGGTGGGGCTAGAGACATGAGATTCAATGAAGTCTGTGCTTAGAACTGGAGATATCCAATATCCCTATCTCCCCTCATGAAGCCAGATATCTCTTCTCCTTTCCACAGAGGATGGAAAGTCTATTTTCTGGGGAAAAAATTGAATCAAGGAAAGCCCACACTCAGGAAACACAGGCACACATGAAGAGTAGGGTGCACAAGCATCTGAGAAGGGAATAAAGTGGAAATCTATATAGTTACTGCAGGGATATTACCCTTCTTCCCTTGTTATTAAACCAGTATCTACATTGCTGAAATCTTGGTCTTTGTCCATGATGCCAATCCAAAAACAAGACACAGTTTTGGGAAAAAGGAAAAAGAAGGTTTATTGCTTAGCTATCAAAGGAGAAACACAGGGGACTCCTGTCCCAAAGGCTGTGATTCCTGACCATCAGCAGGAATAGGGGGCTTTTAAAGAGGCGGTTCAAAGGCTACATTCCATGTGTTTTCTGTTGCAGTTGTAATTCACTTGTTAATTTGAGAGATAGTCATTTCTGAGATCTTCTGGTACCATCCCCAACATCTGGATTAGTTCATTCCTATGGTGGGTGTGTACTCAAGAACAGATAATTCTGCCTAGAATGGGGAAGAAAGGTAATTGTGTTTCCCATGAGATGAGGGAGGGAGAAAGAGGGAGAGAAAGAAACAAGTCCATTTTAAAATAAGTGGCAGTGGCAGAGCAGCAAGGGCTATATTCAAAGCATAAAGTGGACCACTGTTATATTTCCCCACTGTCAATTTCTACATTCTATTTCTATGGAAAAATGGGTGATGACATCTTCAAAGTGCTTCCTGATGAAAGGGGGCAAAGTTGGGGATAGTAACCCAAAGTCCATATTCTCTATCAAGTGAGGGGTGGAGAGTTAAGGGCATTTAGCATCAGAGCAATCCAGAGGTCCACAATGGCAGATGGCAGGTGACTGGACAAGGTATATATATGTAGGGCAGGGATCCTGCTAAAAATTACAACAAACAAGACAACAAAGCTTTACTTTTTTCATAAACCATTAACACAAAAGCAATTAATATTTCAGCCAATCTCTGAAAACCATGAAGACAGAAACTTATAATCATATCAGTGAAAAACAGATCAACTTTATCAATATAGAAAGTTAAGATTTGTAAGTTTATGAGATCAGGCTCAAATTAACTCAGGACAAACTTGTGACTCTAGAGTCTTTTGTGATCATCATTATTAGGCACTCGCACACAAGAACCCTTCCTTTATAGCCTCCAGCTGTACTTACTTTTTGCAGGACTGACACAAGTGTACATCTTAAGTTTCACTTAAATAAACCACTGTTTTTCCCTTTCTATGATCATGTAGGACTATGCTAAGACTATAGACTCTCCTGCCAGGAGTTTAAGACCAAGTTGGTCAAAACTGACCTCATTCCTATCTACTCTGTAAGAGTCAGCTGAGATTCCTCAGAGATCACTGCTGGGGACATGTGTGAAGCCTCTTGGCTCCTTTAGCTCTCCTCTACAAGTGGTGCCATCTTCCAGGATGAATCAGTGTCTGGCTGACCACATGTGGCTTCTCTTGGAAGCATCAGGGACATTTCCATCTCCAATGACCCTCTTCTTTGCAAAATGTGCACTGGTTGGCTTCCTGTTCCCCAAGGTCCTCTTGATCTTCCTGATCAGCAGATCAGAAGATCACCAGAGTAGCAGGGCCCAGAGAGGGGCCCCATCATTCTCTAGGTACTGGCTGATCTTAAAGAGCAAGGGCAAAAATGTTGGCTATTCTTCCTTGGCCCTTTTACTTCCTTGACTTTGGTATCCACATTTTTGGTTGTAAACACCCACCAAGCCAGTTTCACCAGACTTAAAGAGAAAATAACAGATTATAACTTCATTATCCATAATTTTATAGTTACCCCTTTCATTTAATTGGGGTTAATATTAGTACCAGAAGTCCGCATTATATACTATCTATTCTGTAGTTGATGGCTTATTATCTCAAATTAACCCAGGTTTTGTTTTTGAAGCAATACCTCTGCAAAACACTAACAGGCATCAACAGTTATAAAGTTTACAAGGAATATACAAAATGAAATTACAAAGCAAAAACATGTTCAGTTTGTGTAATAGCTATGAACCAAGAAAAATTATTTTTATAATCTTTAACTTTTACTTAGTTATGCATTATATGTCCTGTTTGAGATCATAGTAATCATTACAACAAAAATCAATCTTTTGAACACAACTTTAAATCACTGAAGTCTAGTCTATTTTGGAGGCATTCTAACACGGAATAAGGTGGGAGGCAAAGCCTTGTCTCAGGTAAGTTGAGACTTTTCACAAAAAAACACAATATAACATTGTATTTCAAACATGAATCAAACAAAAGCTAAGAGATCTTTTAGCTTTCTTTTTGTGGAAAAGGTAGCACAATGTTTTTATGTTTTACAATGTCATCTTTAAACACATCAGATTCTCCTTTTCATCTTTGAAAAATGCATTTAAATTCCAATTCCAGTGTGAAGAGTAACCCAACATTGTATATAACCTACTGACAACAGGTTACTTCATACAGCTATAAAACATCAAGTGATAGGAATAAATACTGAAAGGTAAGCAAGAAACCAGGAGATGGGTGAGTGAGAAATGAAAGACAGAGACCAGACAGAGATACACATGGGAGTTTATGTGTCAGAGCTGACAAATAAAGGCCATCTTTCCATAGATGGAGAGAGGCAAAACAGGATTAAGTTCTGGGACTTTTATGGGGCAGGTTCAGGGATTAGAGTCAGGAAGGTCTGGATACAATCAGTGAAGGGTGGGGTTGGTATGAGGGAGTGGCAGCTTTTCTACAAAGGCCCTTGGGCAGGGTAGAGAAAATTTTTCTTAAGATGGTGGCTGTCACTTAAGATGGCCATCCAGATGCAAAGGAAAGGCCTTTCAAATACCAACCAAATTTTTCATTTTTATACAAATCTGAGAATTTTGCTACACATAATTTTAGTTTGGAGAGCACCAACTTGGAAAAAAATGTTCTCCCCTAAACTTTTCATGTAATAACTAAGTTTAACTTTTAAAGTACAATTTAGAATCCAGAGTGTATGGTAACTGTTAGATAAATTCCAGGCTGGCTGGCCACACTTCCCAGGTACCTTAGACAGGCCACACCTCCCAGGTACCTTAAACTGGCCGCACCTCAGGTGCCTTACTGAGCCAATCATGGCACAAGTGTTCCCCTTCTGGCCCCAAGCAGCCTATGGAGTCAGGAGTCTCTTGGACCACAGGAGTTGCTATTTAAACCCCCACCAGGCTGAAACTCGTCCCTTTTCACCCTTTCTCCCCTTCTCTGTCCCTTTTTCCCTTTTCCCCCTTTTTTTTATCCCTTTTCGTCCCTTTTTCTTCTTCTCCATCACCCCTCTCCGTTCCTCACCTCCCGCAGGTTTTCCTCACTCCCTACCCCTCCCTTGGTCAACACCGGGCATTAGGGACCCGTTAATAAACCCCTTTTACTACATGGCAGTCCCAATGTGGGTTTCTTTGCCCTTCAGTAACAATAATCACGGGTCTGCATGGGTTAGCAGTACTAGCAAAAATCAAAGGATGGCATTAAATCTCTTATACATTTATGAAACAATTTTAATGATCAGAAATTAACCTAGTCCAAGCAAACAGATATAAGACATGTCTTCAAATGACAGTGTGGCCCTTCTATGTCAGATATAAAATATAAAAGAGAGAACTTATTGGTTATCTTGCTGATAAACTTACATTTTATAAACTTTTACACAACATTTAGATAAGGCTTAGACAGATATAGTTCTCAGATGTATACATATACTTAGTCACATATATTTAGAGTGTCAACTATATTGATATAACCTAAGTAACAGTTTGTTTAACCAGTTACAAAGTAATCATTTAAGACTTCAAAATAAGGTACAAGCCAGGCGCACGCCTGTAATCCCAGCACTTTGGGAGGCTGAGGCAGGAGGATTGCGAGTTCAAAGCCAGCGTCAGCAATGGCGAGGCACTTAGCAACTCAGTGAGACCCTGTCTCTAAATAAAATACAAAAAAGGGCTGGGGATGTGACCCAGTGGACGAGTGCCCCTGAGTTCAATCCCTGGTACCACAAAAAAAAAAAAAAAAAAAAAAAAGGTACAAACCCCAATTCCTTTAAGACTTAGTTTCCCTGAGTAATAAAACCTAACATATACAAGAAAATTATCTTGATAGGAGCAGATCAATGTTTCAGACTTTGCTTCATATCAGTACATTAAAGTTCAAATAACTTTAACTGACTGTGCTAATTATAGCCAACTTAATCACAAACACAAACTTTTGAGATTTACCTTCCACAAACCTTCTATGACTTACTTAGATATTCACAACTTTACATCCTTAGTTTTGTCCTATCATCTGGGACTTTAGCACAAAAATATTGCTTTACCAGACAAACTGTTTTCTCATCCAGAAACATTTCTTTTAAATTCTAATTTTCATATTAAAACACATTTCCATGCCGATAACTTTCTTTTATCTTTTCTAGTTTTGGATCCTTTTTTAGATTCATATTCTCAATAGTCCTTATAAATGTTATCTATGTATATAATTTACACAACGAATTTTATTCCAGGAGAGAGATCAGACAAGCTGGCATATACAAAAACTGTGACTTCATCTTTTCTCTCCCAGGGGTCATTCAAGTGGTTGGAGCACAGGATATTATTGAGCCTGACCTGTCTGCCTCATTATTATCATGATGCCATCAACTTTAAGTGAGTCCCCCACTGTCAATTGTACCCAAAGGCTCCTTTTGAGCCTTTCTCTTATACTAGGCATATTGATATGCAATGGAGGAGGCCCTTTCCATCTGTTTCTTTAGGCTTCCTTGAAGATACCTTTACAGAGGCTGCCTGCAAAACACAGGTTGGCCTTGCTTTTTTCTTTTTTTTTTCTTTTCTGGGTGCAGTTATTTGTTTTGCCAGTCTCCCCAGGCATTTAGTTTGATGGAATACTATAATAGCAAGAGTGGCTTTTCCCCAGTGATGGATATCCTCTGGCCAAATGGGGTGTCCTGTCAGATCTTAAAAGGGGATACTATTCCTGTCCCCAGCTCATAAACTGGCAGTGCCAGAACCTACTGCCACATTCTTTGTGGTCATTAGCCTCCATACCCCACCCCCACCCCAGGGGAAAAGGGGCTGGAAGGCAAGACAGAGGCCAGGTTCTCTTTGGACATTTTTCTACAGCTCAGACAGATTTTCTGGGATTTTTTTCCAGTTTAGGGCTTGTGTCCTTGACCCACAGTGAGATGATCTGTAGCTGCCTGAGGCCAGGCTGAGAAACAGTGCTGGGAGTGCCAGCATTTGGTTTAAAATATTTAAATCTTTTCAACCCTTTCTTCTGGTGTCCTGCTTCCCTTGCACACCAGAAGCAGTGCCTTTTGGCACCTTCAACTTAGTTCCTGATGGTTAAGACTCCTTATCATGCAACTGCATAAATGCCTGTACATACAGAATATCTTTCATATACTTGACCCCTGACAGACAAAATCAACTTCAAGATTGTATAATAATCCAGAAAAAAAAACATTTGAATACAACAGATTGTATTCCAGTAAACTGTCTTTCTCTTAGGTTTACTCCTATAGGTGGCCCATTCAGCTGATACCGCCATTTACCATGATGAGTCCTTACTTCCCCAAACGTTGAAGTATAATGTGGAAGAAGCATGCCGAGGCAAAGGTAGAGTGGAAAATGGAAGGCTTTATTTAAAGGACAGCAGAAAAAGACTTCCCCCAGAGGAAGAAGTGGACCCGGAAACCTGGAATCTGTGGGAAGGGAAGGTCTTCTCCCTTTTATATCCAAAGTTTTCCTTTGTTCTTTTTGTTTATCTCTCTCTCTCTCTGTCCAGCTGGGGACAGTAAAAGCAAAAAGATGTGACACAGGTGGGCTCATGGCAGGTGGGTGGGGCTCATGGCAGGTGGGAGAAGAGTGGTTTGCCGGGGAGGGCTTAGGGCAAGTTGATTAGCATCTCTCTGTTTGCTGGGAGCTGCCTCATTAATATTCTGTAAAATGGGCCCTGATCTTGCAGACATTGATAGTCCAATCTCCCCTGTGGTAGTTCTGGTTTTTCCAGGACTCAGACCAACTCCATTTCCTTACAACTCCATTTTCTTTATTAGACTGGATATTAGACCCGATTTGCCTAACTACACTCACTACCTAGCTTTAAATCTGGCTTCACAGCCAAGATCTCTCTGCTCAAGAGACTACTGGTAAGATCAACATAGCATGGCTCATGCCTTAAAGGACCAACAATATTCAAAAACACAGAGAGGATCACTGAAACCAGGACAGATAGATGGGAGCCTTTAAAAAAGACCAACAAGCACATACAAATTTCTTCCACTTACTTTACTTTTGAATTACCAACTCCAATTGCCAAGATTGTATAATAATCCAGAAAGCTTTTCAAAAGCCAGATCATTGTAGTAAAGCATTAACTAAAGACAGACTTATAGGTATAAGTGGCCCTTTCTTCATCTTACTTTACTTCCAACAGACTAACTCCAATTGCAAGAATATACAAAGATGAAACACAGAGAGAGACAAGCAGAGAAGAGCCCCAAAACCATGGCTGATAGATGGGAACCTTTAAATTGATAACCCAAGATTTTCCCCAAGAGACTACCTATAGAATCAATGTAGTACTGGCCATGTCTTACAAGGAGCAGTAACAGATACAAACAAAACAGGCAACCAGAAGGAATTCCCAAGCCCAAGGCCAAGAAACAGATGAGAACCCCATCACAAATCAGAAGGAAGTACACATCCCTAAGTTCTCAAGTCCCACTTAACCATGACTACTACACTAGTGGCACCACAGATGTCCCCAAAAAGAGGGACCTGATGTTCCCACAAAGAGGAACCAGGTGTATTAAATCAAGGGTCTTGGGGTGCACACCAGGGGGACTTACCAAATGGTGTCACTATTTTACTGAGTTCAGTTTCTTTTTTCTCAACGTGAACCACGATGGGAGCAACTTGTACTGTTCAGAAAGAGAAGTCAGGAGTTCCCCGAAGCAAAAGGAGCTACTTCAGCAGCTGCTGGGACAGTCCCTCAGTTTCTCCCTTTACTCACAGGAATAGTTCCTCTGGTTCGACCTGAGGCAAACTTGCCCTCTCCTAACTCTCCTGCATTTGGCTCTCAACAATTTCACCAGCCACCTTGCATCCTCAGCATGAAGTGGGGTTCCTTGGACAGTCAGGCCTGCCCAGGAAAGCTGGAGCAGGGGCAGCTCTCAGGTCCCATCTAGAGTGCCAAATTTGTTGCTGAAAGCTGGTTCCTTGTCCCTAATGCCAATCCAATAATAAGAACACAGTTTTGAGAAAAAGGAAAAAAGTCTTATTGCTTTGCTAGCAAAGGAGAAACACAGGGGACTCCTGTCCCAAAGGCTGTGATTCCTGTCCATCAGTGGGATTAGGGAGCTTTTAAAGAGGTGATTCAAAGGCTACATTCCATGTGTTCTCTGTTGCAGTTATAATTCATTTGTTAATTTGGGGATAATCATTTCTGAGATCTTCTGGTACCATCCCCAACATCTGGCTTAGTTCATTCCTATGGTGGGTGTGTACTCAAGAACAGATAATTTCTGCCTAGAATGGGGAAGAAAGGTAATCATTGTTTCCCCTGAGATTAGGAAGGGGGAGAGAAAGAGAAAGAAACATGTCCATTTTAAAAATAAGTGGCAGTGGCAGAGCAGCAAGATCTATATTCTAATCATAAAGTGGAGCACTGTTACATCTAGGAATATAATCTACCCACCCCAATTCTCCTCCTGCCTTACACAGTCAGGGTTGGAAAATTGTCGCTGAAGAAACATGGTCCCAGAGATAAGAACTCCTAATATTGAAACTTGGGTATTCTCCAAAGAAAAAGCCATTTGCTTTTTTACCATTTGCTACAATGAAAACTACCTGTTGACAAACTGTCCATGGACAATTTGCTTTTTAGTGCCTCACTTTTAAATCTTAATTGACAGCCAAGGATAATCACACAAGGAAATCTTTCTAAACAGAAGAGAATCATTTTCACAAACTTTACGCCCCTTAGATTTTATTTTTATGCCCAGAGTAATGTATTGCATCTGCTGGACACAGGTTTCCACCCCAACCTCTCCCCCTCCCACTAGAATGAAGTGCTGGGAGCAGCTGGCTGCGGGTTTTCCAACAAAAGCAGCCACCTATTTTCGTGTAGTAACCAGAAGTCCCAAACACTTGGTCTTTAACACCTTTTCTTTAAACTGCCTCTTTGAATACAGCCTGCATCAACTGAGAGCATCTCCATTTTTTTGTGTGTGTAGTAAGAAAGTCTGGGGAGTCTGGCTAAAGAGGAAAATGTTATCTCTCCCCCCGCCCCCCCCCCCCCCCCCCCCCCATTTGAACCCAGGGCGCTGTGCAAACTCAGCACGTGCTCTACCAGGAACTTCACTCCTGCCTAGGGAAAGCTTTTCTTTCCCAGCCCTTAGGGACGGCCGAGCAGGCGGGTGCCTGCTGGGGCCCCCCCGCGCCGCCTGCTAGGGCCCCGCCTCCTGCCTGTGAGCTCGCGAGCAGCGCGAGGCCACCGGCCAGGGGTTACTTGGGAGCGAGGAGGGCTGCAGGTGGCTCAAGGCCGAGGTTTAGCGGCCTACCCGCTGGGCGGGGTGAGAGCGGGGGCAGCCAGCGGCAGAGCCACCCCAGGCCTTGGGCGCAGGTGGTTGTGGGCCCCAGGTCCTGTGTTCCAGAGAGTTGCGTCCATCGAGACCCACAGTCTAGTGGGCAAACATGAAGTCGAGCCCGAGCATCCAGGCTGCCATCGACCTCACAGCCGGGGCGGCAGGGGGTACAGCGTGTGTACTGACCGGGCAGCCCTTTGACACAATGAAAGTGAAGATGCAGACATTCCCTGGCCTGTACACGGGCCTCAGAGACTGCTTCCGCAAGACATACAACCAAGTGGGCCTCCGGGGCTTCTACAGGGGAACCTGCCCAGCACTGATGGCCCAAGTCTCCCAGAGCTCTGTCCTCTTCATGTGCTACGGCTTTAGTCAACAGTTTGTTCGAAAAATGGTTGGATTGGACAAGCAGGCAGAACTGAATGATCTGCAGACTGCAACTGCTGGTTCCTTTGCCTCTGCGATTGCTGCACTGGTCCTTTGCCCCACTGAGCTTGTGAAGTGCCGCCTGCAGACCATGTATGAAATGCAGTTGTCAGGAAAGATAGCAAAAAGCCATAACACAATTTGGTCTGTCGTGAAGAGTATCATTAAGAAGGATGGGGTCTTAGGTTTATACCATGGTCTCTCAAGCACTCTACTTCAGGAAGTAATAGGCTATTTCTTCTTCTTCAGTGGATATGAACTGAGCAGATCTTTTTTTGCATCAGGGAGACCAAAGAATGAACTAGGTCCTGTCCCTTTGATGTTAAGTGGTGGAGTTGCTGGAATCTGCCTCTGGCTTGTTATATTCCCAGTGGATTGTATTAAATCTAGAATTCAGGTTCTTTCCATGTATGGAAAACAGGCAGGATTTGTTGGAACCTTGTTAAATATTGTGAGAAACGAGGGAGTATTAGCCCTATATTCGGGACTGAAAGCTACGATGATTCGAGCATTCCCTTCCAATGGTGCACTATTTTTGGCCTATGAATACAGCAGGAAAACCATGATGAGCAACTTGGAAGCATAATGAAATGTCTTGGTGAGTTTGGATCCTAGAACATGAGTTTGGGGACTGCCATTCTTCTTAGGGTTCTTCCAGACTATGAGACTGACATGGAATTAGTTTTGACTGTGTGGGAATTTTGGTTTTGTCTTCTCTTTCTCTACTCTAAATCTTAAGTATTATGAAAGGATCTCTGTTATAAGTAACATGATTTCTGCCCACAATTGTATTAAAATAGAAAAGTTGCTGCTCTTGCCCTTGGTGGGATATACAGGCTGAGCCCTTAGCTTTATGTACCTCATCTGAAAGACCACTTTCATCAGGAAATTTGCATAAACCTGTTTATGTATACATACAGCCTGGGTGATTATGTGTTGTGAGTGAAATGTAAATATTTAGTCTCAGATATCACCTAGAACACCCAGAATTGATCAAGTTTCTTGAAGGTAGGTAAAAATGATTGTTTAATCCATTGAAAATGGAGGGGCTCTTAAAAATATGCTTGACATGTACATTACAGTAGGCTGTTAGTTTTTAAAGTCATTATATGGTAATTGAGTTTTTTAAAGTCATTATATGGTAAGTGGACAATGTACCTGCTTACTGGTGTGGCTTCCACATTCTTGAGTTAAAATTTCAGAGTAGGCAACTGGATTTTCTCCTCAGTTCCCCAAATAGTGTCATCCATTTTCAAAGTGGGATTACATTCTGCAATGTGATGATATTGTCAAGTGTGGCCTAGAATAGTAGGCTTTTATGAAGCACCAAGGCCTTCCTCTACATCCACTTCCCTGCTCCCCTCCTAAAGACCAGGATTTAGATTAAGAAAGGAGTGGAGAAGATGTGACTGTACTGCTATTATTTGTTGAAGAGTCATGTAAATGAAAGCAGTTCTTAGCTTCTGGTCAATCTCTGGGTCTTGGCCTGGGTAGAATTCAGGGTGTTCTGTTAAACCATTTAAGCTTGTTGGTTCATTTTGGGCCATTCACTGTTCTCTCTGCCTCCACCAGCCAGAACCTCTTCCAGGGAACAGAAAATGCCAAAGCAAGAGAAACTTTTTTCCACTTGGTGTTATGAGTGACTGTACTCCCAGGTGAAGTCATCTCCTCTCAAACAGAACTAGAGAGAACTTAGTGTTTTAATTCCATAGTAAGTAATGTCAGGGATGATCCATTCTTGAAGTTTACCTTGGGACCCATAACTCATTGCGTACTGTCAGTGTTAGAGCCATCTAAATTTGGTACTGAGGTCAGTGCCTTTTAATGACTGTATATATAAAGCAATGAAACATAAGAAAATAAATTTTATTAAATTATTCCATATGTATGTATATATGCACTGACATCCCCCCATAAGTAATTAACACCCCTCCACTAAAAGAGTACAAACTACCCCCAAAAATCATACTTCATTTGATCCCACAGGCTTGGACATATAAGAGGGTCATTCTTGTCACCACTGAAGTAAGCTTCATCAGTCTGTGCTGTTTCAAAACCAAGTGTCTCTCTCAATAACAAGTGTACTTAGTTTTCTTAATCACCTATAAAGCTGAAAGGAAGTGTGCTATCTGTCTCAACAATAGTCTATACTATGTACATCAACCATTGTCAGCAGCATGTTTAAGTTATTCATACATTTAAGTTATGTATTCCCTACCTAAAATGTCAGTAACTACTGAATGGTGCTTCATCTGAACAGGCCTGGATTAAAGGTAGAAAACAGAACTAGTTTTATGCAGGAAGTTGTCCATTTCAGGGTTCACGGTCCCCCTGCCTGGCACATGAGTTAGCCTAAGTTAAATCAGTGTCAATTGACCTTCTCACGTTTCATCCATTAAAGTCCATTAAAGATTTAATCAAGGGCTGAGGTTGTGGCTCAGTGGTAGAGAGCTTGCCTAGCATCTGTGAGACACTGGGTTTAATTCTCAGCACCACATAAAAATAAATAAACAGATAAAATTTTTAAAAATTTTCAGAAGTTCATAGTCTTTAAAAAATATTTAATCAGGCCAGGTGTTATGACTTGGAGTCTGAGGCAGGAGGATCCTGAGTTCAAAGCTAGCTTCCGCAATGGTGAGGCACTAAGCAAGTCAGGGAGACCCTGTCTTTAAATAAAATACAAAGCAGGGCCAGGGATTTGGCTGAGAGGTTGATCGCCTCTAAGTTCAATCTCTGGTACAAAAAAAAAAAAAAAGATTTAATCAAATATCTTCAATAGAAATAATATGAAAAAAATTTAAGAGTCAGTGGGAGTGAGGAATGGAAATACATGTCAGGAAAAAATTTTTACCATTCTGCTTGCTTAATTTGTGATTTAATACTTGAATCATTCCAAATCTGAACATTAAACAAAAATGTGGTAACTTGAAATAGTGTGTTTAAAGAAATTTGAGTTTGTTATTGAATTATCTACAAAAAATTTTTAACTCTTAACATTTATAATATGCTGTATTGAGCTCTTGGTATTCAGACCTTTCTGACCTCAAGGGTCTGATGGTTTAGATGCTTATTCTGTAATTATAAGAGTAATATTGTAGAATAAAACTTAGAAGAAAAAAAATCTAGGATCCCAAATGTGGTGTGTGTGTGTGTGTGTGTGTAAAATTAGTAATGGAATCTCTAAATTTAAGAAGCCCTTAGTTATTTTTATATTATGCCTTTTTGTTTCCTCAAATTAGTGCCATGATATTTGTTTCTATGATTGAAATTGGTCAAATCAATTTTTTTCTGATGCCTAGCCTTATATTAAAATTTACTTTCACATAGTATCATTTAACCCTGACCTTTGAAAAATCTTTTCTGTTATTCAGTCTACTGTCAGAGCTATATGGTCTTCTTCCAATGGTAGTGATATTTTATCTACAAGCTCATTCTCTGTCCCAGGTTTCACTGGATACCAAGCTGTACTACTTAAGTATACATGATATCTTAGAAGTATCATAGATGGAAGTGGAGCATCAAACCTCATTTTCTTCATGATCTTGATATTAAACTTAGAAGAAAAGTAGGTTCTTTTTCTTCTGACCCTGACCTCTGAGGAGGAGTAATCATTACTTACAGGAAGTTGTTATGTACATAAAATAGTCACTGGTGATTTTTATTTTATTTTATTTTTGGTACTGGGGATTGAGTTCAGGGTCCTTGAGCATGCCTGCTAGGCAAGTGCTATGCCATTAAGATAGATCCCCAGGCATGGAGATTTTTTTTTATCAATTACCCCTCTGTCCAGGACCTGTGTTTCCAACCTGATCAGCTCCTGAATTTGAAATCCCTGTTTTCAGTCCATAATTTCTGGTCTTTCTGATATCTCCAGATTTATGTGGAAGGGCCCACAAGTCTTCTCTGAAAACCATTATAGATAGTAAATTATCTCAGCCCAGTGCAGTGGTTCACATCTGTAATCCTAGTGGCTCAGAAGGCTGAAGCAGGAGCATTACAAGTTTCAAAGCCAGTCTCAGCAACTTAGTGAGGCCCTAAGCAACCCAGTGAGACCTAGTCTCTGAATAAAATATTAAAAAAAGGGATGTGGCTGAGGCTCAGTGGTTAAGCCCTCCTTGGTTCAATCCCTGGTACAAAAAAAAGTAAATTATTTCAGTGTTGGAATTATCACATGTTTCTTGCCTTGCCTTGTGACCTCCACTGTCCATAGCATTTTCAGCTTCCTCCTAGTGATAGCACTTAAATTGAGGCCTTTTGTCCATATTTTTAAAAGGTAGAAGATGATCTTCCTGTTTCCTAATCTCTTTGAGGTTGGTGGAAGTCATTAGTACTGATGTTCTCTGTTCACTACACCAGTCTCAATGGCTTTGTATTACTGACTTTAGTCTGCCAACTGAAATGCAAAATTTCCCAGGTACGTAAGGTAAGTAGTTTTGTAGAATATTGGTTTCTTTCTTGGCATGGTGGTGTCTGTAATCCCAGCTACTGGGGAGGTTATGGCAGGAAGATGGCAAGTTCCAGGCCAGTCTTGGCAATTTAATGAAACCCTGTCTCAGAATAAATAATAAAAAAGGACTGGGAATCAAGCTTATTGTAGAGTGCCCCTGAATTTAATCCCCAGTACTGGATTTAAAAAAAAAGGAAATTGGTCTCTTATCAACCCTACATATGCTCTGTGTGAAAATGTTCCCAGAAATGGTCTTTTCTTCTACTGGGAAACCAGATACTTGTGTATATAGTATTTCGACACCAGCCTAGAAAAGTTTCACTGGGTTCTTCTTAGCAACCTGGACTTTGAGCTGATATTAACTAAAGCATCTTTCCATACCTGTCTGCTCATTGATTTACAGTTGACACTTTTGTGCTGACAGGGAAATGGACCTTTCATCCTTTGGAGAAATGACATATTTCTCTTTTCATTGCCAGGGATTCTTGAAGTAGCTTCATAGTGATATTGTCCACAAAACCTTTCCCATCTCGGCACCACACATGGGTTCTTTCTTGGACTTAGGTACCCATTTAGTCAGGAAGAGGCAGCACAGCAGGCTTATTCATCAGTTCTAAGTCTGGCTGCAAGTGAGCCCATTGCTTTCTTAAGATAAGTGTCCTATATAAGTTAGTATCTTCATATCAAAGAGATCATTCGACCTTTGGTTTTTTGGGATTGGCTAACTTCACTTAGCATTGTTTTCTCCAACTCCATCCATTTACTTGCAAATGCCATGGGAGTGGGGATGAGAGGAATGAAAAAACTTTAAATAGAAGGGGGGGAGGGGACAGAGGGCAAGGGGATAGGAATAATGGCAGACTGAGTTATCAATGACTACCCTAAATACATGTATGAAGACACAATTGTTGTAAAAATACTTTATATAAAACCAGCAACTTGAGAAATTGTGCTCTTTATTTTATTTTATTTTTTAAAATTTTTATTTATAGTAGTATGTATTACAGTTCATACTATACATATAGAGCATCTTTTTACACAAAACAGTTTGTACACAAAGTATATTCGCAGCATTCAAGTCTTCAGTCATGCATTTAGAATAATGATATCCATCTTATTCAACCATTTCCCCCCTTCCCCCCTTGTTCCCTCCCTTCCCCTCCATTCCCTTTGACCATTATAGTGTTCCTCTGATCCTCCTATGTACCCCAACCCAAACAACACTGTGAACCGGCTTCCTTATATCAGAGGAAACATACGGTATTTGGATTTTTGAGATTGACTGATTTCACTTAGCATTATATTCTCCAACTTCATCCATTTACCTGCAAATGTCATTATTTTATTCTCTTTTATTGCTGAGTAAAATTCCATTGTGTATATATACCACATTTTCTTTATCCATTCATCTACCAAGGGACATCTAGGTTGGTTCCACAACCTAGCTATTGTGAATTGTTCTGCTATAAACATTGAGGTAGCTGTGTCACTGTAATATGCTGTTTTTAAGTCCTTTGGGAATAGACCCAGGAGTGGTATGGCTGGGTCATAGGGTGGTTCCATTCCCATTTTCCCAAGAAATCTCCATACTGCTTTCCATAACGGCTGTACCATATTGCAGCCCCACCAGCAATGTATGAGTGTGCCTTTTTCCCCACATCCTCTCCAACATTTATTGTTGTTTGTGTTCTTGATAGCTGCCATTCTCACTGGAGTGAGATGAAATCTTAGAGTAGTTTTGATTTGCATTTCTCTAATTGCCAGCGATGTTGAACATTTTTTTCATGTATTTGTTGATTAATCATGTATCATCTTCTGAGAAGTGTCTTTTCAATTCCTTAGCCCATTTATCGATTGGATTATTTGTTTTTTTTTGGTGTCAAGTTTTTTGAGTTCTTTATATATTCTAGAAATTAGTGCTCTATCCGATGTGCATGTATTAAATATTTGTTCCCAGTTAGTTGGCTCTCTATTCACTTCACTGATTGTTTCTTTTGCTGAGAAGAAGCTTTTTAGCTTAAATCTATCCCATTCATTAATTCTTGGTAGTAATTCTTGCGCTACCAGATTCTTGTTAAGGAACTTGGAGCCTAATCCGACATGTTGGAAATTGTAGCTTACTTTTTCTTCTATTAGGTCTATTGTCTCTGGTCTAATTCCTAAGTACTTGATCCATTTTGAATTGAATTTTGTGCATGGTGAGAGATAGGGGTTTAATTTCATTTTGTTGTATATGGCTTTCCAGTTTTCCCAGCACCATTTGTTGAAGAGGCTATCCTTTCTCCACTGTACATTTTTGGCACCTTTGTCTAATATAAGATAGCTGAAATTATATGTATTAGTCTCTGTGTCCTCAATTCTGTACCATTGGTCCACCTGTCTGTTTTTGGTGCCAATACCATGCTGTTTTTATTACTATTGCTCTATAGTATAATTTAAAGTCTGGTATGGTGATGCCGCCTGCTTCACTTTTCTTGCTCAGGATTGCTTTAGCTATTCTGGGTCTCTTATTTTCCAGATGAATTTCATGGCTTTTTCTATTTCTTTGAGAAATGTCATTTGGATTTTGATTGGAATTGCATTAAATCTGTATAATGCTTTTGGTAGTATGGACATTTTGACAATATTAATTCTACCTACCCAAGAACAAGGTGGGTCTTTCCATTTTCTGAGGTCTTCTACGATTTCTTTCTTTAGTGTTCTATAGTTTTCGTTATAGAGGTCCTTCACCTCTTTTCTTAAGTTGATTCCCAGGTATTTTATTTTATTTTTGATGCTATTGTAAATGGAGTAGTTTTCATCATTTCCCTTTCAGAGGCTTTGTCACTGATGTACAAAAATGCCTTTGACTTATGGGTATTGATTTTGTAACCTGCTAATTTGCAGAATTCATTTACTAGTTGTAAAAGTTTTCTGGTGGAGTTTTTTGGGTCTTCTAGGTATATTATCATGTCATCAGCAAATAGTGCTAATTTGAGCTCTTCTTTTCCTATCTGGATCCCTTTAATTTCTTTTGTCTGTCTAATTGCTCTGGCCAGAGTTTCAAGTACTATGTTAAATAGCAGTGGTAAGAGGGGGCATCCCTCTCTTGTTCCAGTTTTTAGAGGGAATGCTTTCAATTTTTCTCCATTTAAGATAATGTTAGCTTGAGGTTTTGCGTAGATAGCTTTTATAATGTTGAGATATGTTCCTGTTATTCCTAGTTTTTCTGGAGCTTTGAACATAAAGGGGTGTTGTATTTTGTCAAATGCTTTTTCTGTGTCTATTGAGATGATCATATGGTTTTTATCTTTAAGTCTATTGATGTGATGTATTACGTTTATTGATTTCCGAATGTTGAACCAGCCTTGCATCCCTGGGATAAACCCCACTTGATCGTGGTGCACTATCTTTTTGATATGTTTTTTAATCTGATTTGCCAGAATTTTGTTGAGGATTTTTGCATCTATGTTCATTAAAGATATTGGCCTGAAGTTTTCTTTTTTGGCTGTGTCTTTGCCTGGCTTTGGAATTAATGTGATATTGGCCTCATAGAAAGTGTCTGGAAGAGCTCCCTCTTTTTCTATTTCTTGAAATAGTTTGAAGAGCATCGATATTAGTTCTTCTTTTTTTTTAAAATATATTTATTTATTTACTTTAGTTGTACACAATGCAATGCATTTATGTTTACGTGATGCTGAGGATTGAAACTGGGCTGCGCACGTGCGAGGTGAGTGCTCTGCCGCTGAGCCACAACCCCAGCCCAGGTATTAGTTCTTCTTTGAAGGTCTTGTAGAACTCGGCTGTAAACCCATCAGGACCTGGACTTTTTATTTGTTGGTAGTTTTTTGATAGCGTCTTCTATTTCTTCACTTGAAATTGATTTATTTAAATTGTGTATAGCCTCCTGTTCCAGTTTGGCCAATTCATACGACTCTAGAAATCTGTCTATGCTTTCAGTATTTTCTATTTTATCAGAGTACAAGTTTTCGAAGTAATTTCTAATTATTTCCTGTATATCTGAGGTGTTTGTTGTGATATTTCCTTTTTCATCACAGATGCTAGTAATTTGAGTTTTTTCTCTTCTTCTTTTCATTAGCATTTTTAGGGGTCTGTCAATTTTATTTATTTTTTCAAAGAACCAACTTTTGGTTTTGTCAATTCTTTGAATTGTTTCTTTAGTCTCAATTTCATTAATTTCATCTCTGATTTTAATTATTTCCTGTCTTCTACTGCTCTTAGTGTTGATCTGTTCCTCTTTTTCTAGTGCTTTGAGGTGTGATGTTAAGTCATTTATTTGTTGTTTTTTTTCTTTTAATGAAGGAATTCAGTGCAATGAATTTTCCTCTCACTACTCCCTTCATAGTGTCCCAGAGAATTCTATACAATGTACCTGTGTTCTCATTTACCTCTAGGAATTTTTTAATCTCCTCCTTGATGTCTTCTTCAACCCCTTATTCATTCAGTGGCGTGTTGTTTAGCTTCCAGCTGTTAGAGTAGTTTTTTTAATTTCTTGTATTATCATTGATTTCCAATTTCATCCCATTATGGTCTGATAGAATGCAGGGTAGTATTTCTATTTTTTTATAGTTCCTGAGAGTTGCCTTGTGACATAATATATGGTCAATTTTGGAGAAGGAGCCATGTGCTGCTGAGAAGAAAGTGTATTCGCTTACCGAGGGATGAAATATTCTATATATGTCCGTTAGGTCTAAGTTATTAAGTGTTTTAACAAGGCCTAAAGTTTCTTTATTTAGTTTTTGTTTGGATGATCTATCCATTGGTGAGAGAGGTGTGTTGAAGTCCCCTAGAATAACTGTGTTGTGGTCTATTTTGAAATTGTGCTCTTTATATGTAATATGAAATTAAATGTACTCTGTAAACATGTATAACAAATTAGAATTAAAAAATGGAAATAAAAAACAAGTGCCCTAGGGAATTTTAGAACACACCAGTCTTTATTGTTCAATTCTCTTATTTTTATGTTCGCTTCCCCTGTTTGCTTTGCCATTAGGTGTCAAAGTGAACTGCATCTGCCTTGACAAGACCCTCCCTCTACATCCAAACCTTGGGGTTGTTTCTGTTCAGTTCAAGCAGCCAAACTAGGCAGGAAGGCTCCTGGGTTCTGGGCTTTTTGTGAGAGAAGTCCTTAAGGATTGGTTGAGGTTAAGCATTTTTGCAAGAATACTTTCTCAGTGATTTTGTGTGCTTTATACTTACAACATTTACTCTTTATTTTTTAACATGCTGGATCTCAGGTTCATAGAATTAATTTGATAGACTCTCATCATTCATAAGACCTTTTAAAAAATTATTACTTATCCAATATCATTTCTGTGACTATATCTATCTAGTTAAATATGTACATATATACATATAAAATTATTTTGTTCAAAACTGTACAGTAATCATAAAATATCTTGTGTAATTATTTGGTACTAATGTTTTCCAAATAATTTTTTACTGTTAAAATCCGATAATCTTGTGATGTTTTTATAGCTCATTTATTCTGACCGCTGTAAAGTATTCCATCTTATGAATGGAATATTACAATTTGTTCATTCAGTTGATGAATATTTAGGTTATTTTTGCTCTGTGTATACTGTCAATATAAGTATTCTTAAGTATATGTGTCTTCTGACGTAAATGTGCAAGAGTTTCTTTTGGGCATATGTATAATTAAGAGTAGAAATTCTGGAGCTTCTCAGTGTTTATCTAGGGGTAAACTTAATCTGAACATCAAAGATAATGACCAAGCAACTATTTTTCAGAGTATGTACCCTGATTATCACTTTTTTTGGTACCAGGAATTGAAACCAGGGACACTTAACCACTGAGCCACATCCCCACCCTTTTTTAGTTTTTATTTTGAGTCAGGGTCTTGCTAAATTGCTTAGGGACTTGCTATGTTGCTGAGGCTAGCTTTAAACTTGTGATCCTCTTCCTTAGCCTCCCATGCTACTGAGATTACAGGCATGCACCACCACTATCAGCACCCTGATTATTACTCTTATGTGCAATATATAAACCTTGAATCTCTTGGATCTACATCATTTTCAATATTTGGTATTATCAGGCTTTTATTTTTTTTCTGAACGACTGTGTATATATTGTCCTGGTTTTGATTTGTTCTTCTTGTTAGAAAATGCTGAACAAAGTTAACTTAGCCGGGAACACTGTGTTAGTGAGATAAAAGGGTTTATTGGGGTGCCACGTGGGGAAGGGAAGGGAAGCAGGGTAGGGAAGGGGGAAAAAGGGATGGACAGGATCAGGGGCAGGCACAAACAGAGAGAGGTTTCAGTCGGCGGCTGGCTTAAATAGCAGACTGCTGGTCAGGCAGACCCCTGGAGGCGAGTGTCTCCATAGGCTGCCTGAGGTCAGGGGGCAGTGGCAAGGGCACCTGGGAAAGGTACTCTTTTTACAAAGTACCTGGGGAGGTGTGGCCTTCTGCCTGGGAGGCGCAGCCTCCTGCCAGGAATCCAACACTTCTGATTACAGCAAAAACCGTTGAACATCGTTTCAAATTCTTATTGATTATACACATTTCTTCTCTGAAATGTCTATTCATATTTTTATCACTTTTCTATTATTTTGTTTACATTGGTTTAGAGTTCTCATAATAGTCTTGATACTAAATGTTGTCAGTGTGTGTGTGTGTTGTATCTTTTCCTGGTTTGAACCTTATCTTTTTCTTCTTTAAGATATCCCTTGATAAATCAAAGTCCTTAATTTTAATACAATCACATTTATCAATTCTTTATTATGTAGTCAGTGTCTCTAAAGATATATATTAGAGTGTCTTTAGAAACACTCTAAAGTGTCTCTAAAGATATATATTTTCACCTCAAGGTCTAAAATATGTTTACCCTTTTCCCATTAAGAGCTTTAAAATTTATTTTTGGACATTTAAATCTTATTAGAAATTATTTATAAATGATGGTGTAAAGTGGTGATACAGTTAAATCTTTTTCTGTGTGGATAACCACTTTAATTGAAGACTTACTCTTTTCCCCATTGCTCTCTATGGACTAAATATCTCCCCCATTATTCATATGTTGACACCTTCAAATCCAATGTGAAGGCATTAGGAGATGAGGTCATTGGAATGTAATTAGGTTTAGATGAATCATAAGGGTGTAGCCCCCCCATGAGAAATTAGTGCCCTTACAAAAGATGAAAGGATACCAGAGCTTCCTTTTAATTCTGGAGGATGCAGCCACTGAGGAGGCCATCCTCTGCAAGTCTGGAATACCAAGACCTGAATCTACTGGCACATTGATCTTGGACTTTCAGCTTCCAGAATTGTGAAAAATAAACTTTTGTTGCTCAAGCAATCCAGTATGTGGTATTTTTTTTAAAAAAATTAATTTGTTTTAATTAGTTATACATGACAGTAGAATACATTTATGCACTGTGATATGTCATACATAGATGGGATATAATTTCTCATTTTTCTAAGTGTACATGTTGCAGAATCAAATTTGTCGTGTATTCACATGTATACATACAGTAATAATGTCTGTTTCATTCTACTATCTTTCCCATCCCCCAACCCCTCCCTCTACCTACCACCCCTTCCCTCTACCTAATCTAAGGTAACGCTATTTTTCCTAGTACCCCCGCCTTATTGTGAATTAGCATCCTCATATTAGAGAAAACATTTGGCCTTTTGTTTTGTGGGATTGGCTTATTTCACTTAGCATGATATTCTCCAACTCCAACCATTTACTGGCAAATGCCATAATTTCACTCTTCTTTAAAGCTGAGTAATATTCCATTGGAAAAAAATATATATATATATATATATGTGGTATATATATATATATATATATATACCACATTTTCTTTATCCATTCATCTATTGAGGGACACCTAGTTTGGTTCCATAGTCTAGCTATTGTGAATTGAGCTGCTATAAACATTGATGTGGCTACATCACTATAGTATGCTGATTTTAAGTCCTTTGGGATAAACCAAGGAGTGGAATAGCTGGGTCAAATGATGGTTCCATTCCAAGTTTTCTGAGGAATCTCCATACTGCTTTCCATAGTGGATATACCAATTTGCAGTCCCACCAGCAATGTATGAGTGTACCTTTTTCCCCACATCCTCACCAACATTTATTGTTGCCTGTATTCTTGATGATTGCCATTCTGACAGGAGATGAAATCTTAGAGTAGTTTTGATTTGCATTTCTCTAATTGCTAGAGATGTTGAACACTTTTTCATATATTTGTTGATCAATTGCATTTCTTCTTCTGTGAAGTGTCTGTTCAGTTCCTTAGCCCATTTATTGATTGGGTTATTTTTTTTTGTGTTAAGTTTTTTGAGTTCTTTATTTATCCTAGAGATTAATGCTTTATTAGAGGTGCATGTAGTAAAAATTTTCTCCCAATCTGTAGGCTCTCTCCTCATGTTATTGTTTCCTTTGCTGAGAAGAAGCTTTTTAATTTGAATCCATCCCATTTATTGATTCTTGATTTTACTTCTTGTGCTTTAGGAATCTTGTTAAGGAAGTCAGATCCTAGGTTGAAATGGTGCAGATTTGGGCCTTTTTTTTTTCTTCTATCAGGCTCAGGGTCTCTGTTCTAGTGCCTAAGTCTTTGATTCACTTTGAGTTGGTTTTTGTGCAAGGTGACAGATACAAGTTTAATTTCATTTTGCTACATATGGATTTCCAGTTTTGCCAGCACCATTTGTTGAATAGGTTATCTTTTCTCCAGTGAATGCTTTTGGCACCCTTGTCTAGTGAGAGATAACTGTATGTGGGTTTGTCTCTGTGTCCTCTATTCTGTACCATTAGTCTACAAGTATATTTTGGTGCCAATACCACACCGTTTTTGTTACTATAGCTCTATAGTATAGTTTAAGGTCTGGTATTGTGATGCCTTCTGCTTCACTTTTCTTGCTAAGGATTGCTTTAGCTATTCTGGGTCTCTTATTTTTCAAAATAAATTTATGATTGTTTTTTCTATTTCTATGACGAATGTCATTGGGATTTTAATAGGAATTGCATTAAATCCATATAGCACTTTTGGTAGTATGGCCATTTTGACAATATTAATTCTGCCTATCCAGGAGCATGGGAGATCTTTCCATCTTCTGAGGTTTTCTTCAATTTCTTTCTTTAGTCTTCTGTAGTTTTCATTGTAGAGGTCTTTCATCTCTTTTGTTAGATTGATTCCCAGTTTTTTTTTTTTTTTTTTGAGGCTATTGTGAATGGAGTAGTTTTCCTAATTTCTCTTTCAATGGATTTATATCTGATGTATAGGAATGCACTTGATTTATGGGTGTTGATTTTATATCCTGCTACTTTGCTGAATTCATTTTTTTGTTCTAGAAGTTTTCTGGTGGAATTTTTTGTATCTTCTAGATATACAATCGTGTAATCAGCAAGTAGTAATAAAATGAGTTCTTCTTTACCTATTTGTATCCCTTTAATTTATTTCTTTTGTCTAATTGCTCTGGCTAGAGTTTCAAGGATGATGTTGAATAGAAATGGTGAAAGAGGACATCCTTGTCTTGTTCCAGTTTTTAGGAGGAATGCTTTCAATTTTTCTCCATTTAGAATGATGCTGGCTTTAGGTTTAGCATATATAGCTTTTACAGTGTTGAGGTATGTTCCTACTATCCCTAGTTTTTCTAGTGTTTTGAACATGAATGTGTGCTATATTTTGTCAAATGCTTTTTTTGCATCTAATGAGATGATCATATGATTCTTGTTTTTTTATGTCTATTAATATGATTAATTACATTTATTGATTTCCATATGTTGAACCAAACTTGCATCCCTGGGATGAACCCCACTTGATCATGGTGCACTATCTTTTTAATATGTTTTTGTATGCAATTTGCCAGAATTTTAAAGAAATATTTATTTATTTGCTTTAGTTGTACACAATGCATTTGTCTTTATGTGGTGCTGAGGCTCGAACCTGGGTTGCGCACATGCTAGGCAAGTGCTCTACTGCTGAGCCACAACCCCAGACCCAATGTGCCAGAATTTTATTGAGAATTTTTGCATCTATATTCATCAGGAATATTGGTCTGAAGTTTTCTTTCCTTGATGTGTCTTTATCTGGCTTTGGTATCAGGGTGATATTAGCCTCATAGAATGATTTTGGAAGGGTTCCCTCCTTTTCTATTTCGTGGACTACTTTGAAGAGTATTGGTGTTAATTCTTCTTTGAAAGTCTTGTAGAACTCAGCTGAGAATCCATCTGGTATTCTTTTCTTGGTTGGTAGGCTTTTGATGGCATTTTCTATTTCAGTACTTGAAATTGATCTGTTTAAATCATGTATGACTTCCTCATTTGGTTTGGGTGGGTCATATGTCTCTAGAAATTTGTTGATGTCTTTGATATTTTATATTTTATTAGGGTATAAATTTTCAAAATAGTTTCTAATTATCTTATGTATTTCAGACATGTCTGTTGTGATATTTCCTTCATCTTGTATTTTATTAATTTGAGTTTTCTCTCTTTTTCTCTTTGTTAGCATGGCCAGAGGTTTATATATTTTATTTATTTTTTCAAAGAACCAACTTTTTGTTTTGTTATTTTTTTCAATTGTTTTAATTTCATTGAATTCAGCTCTGATTTTAATTAATTCCTGTCTTCTATTGCTTTTGGAGTTGATTTGTTCTTCCTTTTCTAGGGTTTTGAGATGTAGTGTTAGGCCATTTATTTGTTGGCCTTTTATTCTTTTCATAAATGCACTCAATGAAATAAACTTTCCTCTTAGTACTTGCCTTCATAGTCCCAGAGATTTTGATATGTTGTATCAGTATTCTCGTTTACTTCTAAGAATTTTTAAATTTCATCCTTGATTTCTTCTACTATTCATTCATCTTTTAATTGTGTATTATTTAGTCTCCATTTGTTACAGTAGCTTCTATTTTTTATTTTATCATTGATTTCTAATTTCATTCCATTGTGGTCTGATAGAATGCAGGGTATTATCTCTGTTTTTTTTTTGTATTTACTAAGAGTTGCTTTGTGGCATAAGATATGGTCTATTTTAGAGAAGGAGCCATGTGCTGCTGAGAAGAAAGTATATTTGCTGATTGATGGATGGAATATTCTATATATTTCTGTTAAGTCTAAATTATTGATTGTATTATTTACTTCTATAGTTTCCTTATTTAGTTTTTGTTTGGAAGATCTGTCCAGTAGTGAGAGAGGTGTGTTAAAGTCACCCAGCATTATTGTATTGTGGTCTATTTGACTCTTGAAATTGAGAAGAGTTTGTTTGATGTACATGGATGCTCCATTATTTGGGGCATGAATATTTATCATTGTTATGTCCTGCTTATATATACTTCCCTTAAGAAGTATGAAATGCCCTTCTTTGTCTCTTCTGACGAACTTTGGTTTGAAGTCTACTTTATCTGAAATGAGAATGGAAACCCCTGCTTGTTTATGCAATCCATATGAGGGATAAGTTTTTTTTCCCATCCTTTCACCTTCAGCCTATGGATGTCTTTGCCCATGAGGTGAGTCTGTTGAAGACATCATATTGTTGGGTTTTGATTTTTAATCCAATCTGCCAGTCTATGTCTTTTGATTGATGAGTTTAGGCCGTTAACATTCAAAGTTATTATTGAGACATGATTTGTATTCTCTGCCATTTTGATTTATTTCTGGTTTTTGATTTGTCTTAGTTTCTCATTTGGCTGAATGTCCCTTTAGTGTAGATCCTCTCTTTTCTGGTTTTCCCTTTTTTTTCACTTCATCCTCATGGAATATTCTGTTGAGAATGCTCTGTAGTATAGGTTTTCTAGTTGTGAATTCTTTTAATTTTTGTTTATCATGGAATGTTTTAATTTCATCTTCAAATCTGAAACTTAATTTTGTTGGATATCAAATTCTTGGTTGGCATCTGTATCTTTCAGGGCTTGAAATATATTATTCCAGGATCTCTTAGTTTTGAGGGTCTGGGTTGAGAAATCAGTTGAGATTCAAATTGGTTTTCCCCATATGTAATTTGATTTTTTCTCTCACAGCCTTTAAAATTTTATCTTTATTCTGTGTGTTGGTCATTTTCATTAAATGTGTCTTGGTGTGGGTCTGCTGCAATTTTGTACACTTGGGGTTCTGTAAACCTCTTGTATTTGATTTTCCATTGAATTCTTTAGGCTTGGGAAATTTTCTGCTATTATATCATTGAAAAGATTGTGCATTCCTTTGGTTTGTATCCCTGCTCCTTCATCTATTCTGATAACTATTAATTTTGGTCTTTTCATGTTATCCCATAATTCTTGGATGTTCTGTTCATGGTTTTTTACCATCTTCTCTGCATGTCCAACTCTACTTTCAAGATTATATATTTTGTCTTCATTGTCTGAGGTTCTGTCTTCCAAGTGGTCTAGTCTGTTGGTGATGTTTTCTATTGAGTTTATAATTTGGTTTACTGATTCCTTCATTTCAAGGATTTCTGCTTGGTTTTTTTTCGTGATCGCTAACTCTTTATTGAAGTGGTCTTTCACTTCCTGTATTTTTTCTTTGATTTCACTCCTTATACTATCCTTTACTTCACATATCACTTTAACTATATACAATCTGAACTCCTTCTTGGACATTTCTTCCACTGTGTTATCAGTAGTTCCTGTTGTTGAAGCATCTTGGTTTGTTTGGGGTGCTTTATTCCCCTATTTTTTTCATGTTGTTAGTGTGTTTTCCCATCTATGGATCTAAGGCAGGATAAATTCCACCCTGTAGACCTATAGTGTCCCTGAAGGTTTCCAATGCTTCACCTTTACTGGTGAGACCAATATCAACAGCACCCAGTATACACAATATATAGTCTTAAACCTAATAGCTTCCACTAAGGCATCTACTGCTTTCTTGCATTAACCCAAAATGATGGGTTCAATAACTATCTATAGTACAAAGAGAATATTTGTTAAAATGATTTATAATTTCAAATGGTGGATGAGAGAACAGAGGTAGTGTAGTATGCAATATTCACGAGGAAGGAGGAGAGAAGCTAGAAGTAAAAATTCACAGGAAGAGTGGAAGAGGAGCCAACAGAGATTGGCTATTGGTGGGAGAAAAGTTGGAAAGAAAATCCAAGAAAATAGGTAAGAGAGAGGAAGAATATGAACAAAGAGAAAAAATTAAAGACATAAGAATCCAACAAAAATGCAAAACACCATTCATATATCATTGTTCTCCACATACTGATGCATAAAAAACATCCTGTTCCAAATATGATAGAGATTAGTGAATCACAAAATAAAATAAAATGAATCTTGATGTAAAGTTGAACTGTCTCTGTCAGTGTTCAACAGTTTCTCAGCCCTGTCTCTGATGTTTCTCAGTATCACCAAACCCATATCAGCCCTCACAAACCCAGTCTCTATCCCACTGATCTGGGCTTCAGATACCTCAGTCTAGGCCACACTGCAGTCTCAAGATCTCAATGGTGCTCCTACTTGCATAGAGACCAGCAGGAATACCCTCATGCAAAAGAGCAGCCCTGAGATGCAGTAGCAAGACAAGGGCCACCAGCACTCTCAGCAGGAAGACCCCAGGTTCCTCCAAACCTGCAGGCTCCCCCACACTAGACCTGTAGGCCCCAGCTGGAGTCCCCAGACAGAGGCTCTTGTGGTGGTAAACCTGCTAGCACCCAGGCCCCAGGCCCTAGCTGGTGTCCTAAAATGGGCGCAGCCATGTGCAACCAAACCTGGAGTCTCACCTGAAGCAGTCCTCTAGGCTGTGGTAGCAGTGGTAGTGGTGGTGGTTGTTGGCAGCTGGCAGAGGGTCTGCAGTAGGTGGTTTCAACAGCAACTGCAACTGCAGCTGTGGGCACAGCGTCACTAGGCAATCTCTGGGGGTCAGCAGCAGTGTCTGCTTCAGTTGCATCTGGGGCAGCGGTTTCTTCTGTGGCAGCAGCACTCAGAAAGAAGACCTCCAGGCAATCTCAAGCTGGCAGCAGCGGAATCATAGGCAGTAGCAGTGCAGGTGGTGGTTGATTGACAGGAGACTTCCAGTTCTATGGCAGTGACCTTGGAGGTAGGGTTGCAGTTTGTGTCTGATATAATGGAGGCTGTGCCCAGAGAAGAGACCTGTGGGCATGGCAGAGGCTTCTGAAGCAGCCCAGAAAGAAGACCTCCAGATGACCTCAGGCTGGCAGCAGCAGAATCATAGGCAGCAGCAATGGCAGTAGCAGTGCAGACAGCCCAGTATGTGGCATTTTGTTATAGCATTCTGACCAGCATTAGACAATCTGACTTGCTATATGTATAATATTCAAATGTTCCATATGTATGTAAGCCTATTTTGACCTCTCTAATCTATAACATCAGGCATATTTTCTGTCTCTGCACCAATACTAGACACTTCATCTTCTATAGATAACCATTTTAAAATTTTGTTTATAGTGACAGTTATTTTATGCATATGAGTATGAATATATGTTTTATTATAGAAAATGAATCTGTTTTAGGCTGACTTTACCCCTAAAGGAGCAAGACAAGGGCCACCAGCACTCTCAGCAGGGAGACCCCAGGTCTTCTACAGTTGCCCATTTACCATCAACAATGGAAAGAGATAGCAAGCAAAAGGTTTATGTGCTGCTAATTTATTAGGGAGTACATTTATAGAAACATGCTAGGGACCAGGAGAGTGGAGCAGGAAAAGAGGAAGAGCCAATTTGAGGATCTAGTATTGAACTGGCTATTATCAATTGCAACTGATTTTTAAATCCATATTGTCCAAGAAGACTATATATTCCATTTGAGGAAAGTTATTTGGGGAAGGGTAGGTGGGGAAACTTTTATTTTTCATCTTCACCTTCTACTGGTCAAAATTTCAGTTCACAGTCATTAACTACTTCACTCTGTGCACATGTGGGTGCTGAACAGGGCTACATGACATCTATTAGTTTCAACAGAAAGAATTTTGGCTGGGCCTAAAGACATGAAGCACAGTTATGAAGCAAAGAGTGCTCCCAGGTTGCACTTGAGTGAAATTTGTTAGTGCCCACATGAAGCTGCCTGCTGCCAGCCACACCTGAAACATGAGATAGGTAAGGGTAAGTGGGTTCAAAATGGAGAATAAGAGGTAATCTGATATAATACACCTACTTCATCATTGAAGGCCCAGTTCATGCTCTCCATTTTGCCCAGCTTCCATACCACAATATGTGCCTCCATTTGTGTTTGTGTGTGTGTGTGTGTGTGTGTGTGTGTGTGTGTGTGTGTGTGTGAGAAAAATATCTTCTGCCAAAAGAAGAATAAATCCAATCCATGAAATTCCCTTTATGGTACAACCAAGTACAATTTCTGAAATGACTTAATGTAAGACAGTTAGTGAGATAAGCAATGGTAATTGCTACATCATCTGGACTTGAGGCCATAATCAATGGTCATCATCTCCCAACTGAACCATCTATTTTGAATTTCCAATTTTGCCAGGTGCAATATTCTTGCTTAATGGGAAGACAAGAGACTCATCCTTGACAGATTAAAGACCTTAGTTGTCTGGTCCATGACAGACTGTGATTGCTACAGTTGCCCATTTACCATCAACAATGGAAAGAGATAGCTTAGTGAATCTTCTGAGTTCTAGACATATTCCTGCTTATACCAATTATGTTATTATTAACCCAATGTCCTCCAAAGTCAATTTTCACTATAATTTCAACAGTTCCTCTCATTGCCTCTTGCATAGTTGATATGAACAGACCAATATGACCATGTAAATCCAACTGAAATGCATCAAGGCCTAAATATTTTGTGAATGGGAAGCAAAAATGTTGCTAACAGATCAGTGGAAGCATTAGTGAGAGGGGCTAATCCTATCACTAAGTTCATGGACACCTGGATTCTAGCTTCTTGGAGCAGAGTTATTTGTTCATCTTATATGCTACATCTTAGAGGACAGCACCCTGACCTTTCAGGGTGATATCTGAAGTTAATATCTGTTTGATAGACCATATCATAATTTATTAGGCTGATTACTTCTGGAGGGATGGTATACGTGGTAAATTTGTGAATCTCTTGTTCATGTATCTGTTGTCTCATATAATTATTTGTTTATTTATTTCCCCAAAATGGACCCCTCAGTCTCAAGCAATGTTTTATAGGATATCATGTTGACAGGTTATAATTCTGTAAGTTTTTGGATGATATTGCTGTCAGAGGCATCATAATAAGGAAAACGCTTTCTAAAGCAGATATTATATTAGTAAAGATGAATGACTGCTCTTCAGAATGGGAGGGGTCTGATGTAATCAACCTGCCAATTACTGTCAGCCTGGTTTCCTCAAGGATTGATATTGTGGAGTCAGCTTTCTTCTGCTGGCCTTCATACCAGGAGTGGTAAGAGAAGGAGTACATTCTGTTGTGCCCATGCAAAGCCTCCATCTCCATCCTCATGGCCTCTCTGCTTACAGACTAACACTGCGCTATCAATGAGTCAGTTGAAGAGAGAGGCTTACTGATAATTGATGGAGTGAATCATCCGCTCCACCTGGTTGTTGAAGACCTCTCCTTTGATAGAATTCTCTGTGAGCATTGCTGTGAAATGTGATTTTTTTGGCCCACTTTCTGGACCTTCCATATATTTATTTCCCAGTTTTCTTGCCTTTAATATAGTAATTATGTTTCTTTCAGGTGCTGGACCAATGAGCCAATCATGTGCCCCTGCTCCAGCTGTCTATGTATAGCCATAGTGCAAGCTGCTTCTCTTTTCATTAAATGTGGGTTACAAAGTGCACTGCTTACATCTCTGCTTACTTGGATGATTCCCTTTCACAATTGTCCTTTAGGGGGTAACCTTTATTAGGCCTATGATTTGGCAGTTAAGCATTTTTGGTTTGTGTCAACATGTATATCAACCATCTGTGAACTGGGGCAAAATCTTTTCTCCTCTGTCATTTGGTCATAGGAAATCTTCCTGCGAAAGTGTAGATGTGAATTGGGAGATGCATTGGTACCATAGAGGTCAGTGAAATGGGAGTCTATGTCACCTGTTCATGGAATTCCCTCTGGATCAGCTTGGATTCAATCTTAAATACACTGTTTCTATTAAACAAAGGATTTCTCCTATACTTACTTAACCTTATGATGGAATGGAGCTAATGCTATAAAGCCCATTATGGGCATCTCTGATGGTATGATACTATGGAAGTCTCACCTAGGGTTCAGGAATATAATCAGCTTATAAATGCAGATGGTTTATACCGTAGATGATCTGGGTCTGTACTGTAAGATTTTTATGCTTTAACTTTCTTATTATGTCATTCCAGAAACTCCACATAGCATCCTTATCCATTGCAGACATTTCTGCTAACATGAGATTAGCTGGATCCCATCAAATTGGCTGGTACTATCATCTGCATCTGCTGATTATTCTTTATTACTCCAGTTCTTACTCAAACCTGATAGCATTTTTGAGTTCCTAGTGTGGTATATTCTGCCTCTAAAATCCAAATAAGGCCAAAATACTGTGCCTCTTTCTTAGTGGCAAGAGATATAAGGGACAGCAACTTATATTTTATCTAAGAGGGCATTTCTTGGCATGTCCCACACCACTAGAAGTATTACTAATGTGGCAGGCCCCTGAGTATTCATAGGACTAATCTGTTACTATTTGACTTTCACACACCCCTAATAGGCCATATAGGGTCCTTTCTACCAGCTACTCACTAGGTCTAATTAACATGATCTCATCAATGTAGTGATCTATCATTATATGCTACAGTGTTCAATTTTGAAGTTGTTGTGAAATATGTTATGAAAGAAAACAAAAGAGCATAGCTCTGGAGCAAAACAGTGAAAAAGTTCCACTATCCTGGGATGAGTAAGTGAACTGCTTTTGATTTTATTCACAAATAGCATTTTTTAAAATATTTTTATTTATTTGCTTTTATTTTCTAGAAAAATAGCCAC
Source organism: Tamias sibiricus (assembly GCA_025594165.1). Taxonomy (NCBI): domain Eukaryota; kingdom Metazoa; phylum Chordata; class Mammalia; order Rodentia; family Sciuridae; genus Tamias; species Tamias sibiricus. Next base: position 70,377,443 of record CM046662.1, read on the forward strand.
CTACCAAGTACCAAAGTAAAATTTGCTTCAGAGTAAAATCTGATTCAATAAAAATAGCACATTTGGCACAGCAACTTCAATTGGAGCTATCACTCAGTTAAGCATATTACAGTCCTGTGTCATCACTATGATCCACCTGTTTTTTTCAGAGGTGGGCAAGAGAATTAGGATATGATGGGGACAATCACCTCTGCATACATTAAATTATAGAAGTGCTAATCTCTAAAATACCTGTTAGAATGCAGTATTACTTACTTTTTACTATCTTGAATAGGCAGAGGGAAATTTGAGGGTTTCCACTATAATGTATCTTACCCCTCCAGTCAGGGAACAAATAAAGAGTTCTGGTATCAGAGGTCCGTAAAATCGCCCCCAGATTTTGTGGAGAATAGTGATCTAAATCAAGGCCTATCTGACTGCATTCACACTGGGAGCTGCCAATGCAAAGGCAGAGGTCAAAACTTCCCAGTTGGGGTTGGGTTGTGGCTCAGCGGCAGAGCGCTTGCCTAGCACATGCACGGCCCGGGTTCGATCCTCAGCACCACGTAAAAATAAAGGCATTGTGTACAACTAAAACAAATAAATAAATATTAAAAAAAAAAAAAAACTTCCCAGTTGCCGTGGTAATACCAGCCAGGGGTGGCTCTACCAGTCAAGGCCTTGAGGTCAGCACTTTCTCCCAGGGATAGAGGATTCTGAGCAAAAGAAGATGACTCCAATATCTTGCAAGTCCTGCATCCTTCAGATTGCCTGCTTTGCTGAAACTTTCCCACAATTAAACTTTTGATGATGAAACTTATATAATAAACTTGTTGAGCTAGCTGTAGGGTCAGTCAAGCCTCACCAGGTCGTGGCTTTCCCACCAGGACCCAGATTTTTCTCCCTATGTATGTATTTTCTCCATCTCCCATTGCCCTGCATCTGGTATCTCCCTAATTAAAGGCCACAGATGCCAAGGGCAGAGATAAGAGGGCTGTTATAAGGTTTGGTGATTCACTAAAAGGACTCACAGGATTTATTATGTAGTCATACTTATGGTTATGATTTATAACAGTAAAGAATATAGAGTAAAATCAGCACAGGGAAAAATGCATTTGATGGTCCAGAAGAAATCACATATAAACTTCCAGGAGTCCTGTCCTGTTGGAGTTACACACGATATGCTTAATTCCTCCTGTAAAAACACATGTGTAGCCTTATCTACCATGGAAGCTTTCTTGAGCCTAGGAATCCAGGGTTTTTATTGAGTGATCACACAGGTGCCCAGCATGTAGTAAAATTGCAGACTCCAAGAAGGAAAGTAGGTATTCAGCAGAATCCATGTTGTATATATAGTTTAGGCATAGCAAGTTACCCTTATCAGTTATGAGATGATTGGAACATTCTCCAAATCCAAGTTCCAAATGCCAGCCAAGGGCCAACCATGCAAATAGGCCTTTCTAAGGATAGCAGTCCTAGGCCTGCAGTATAATTTTTTTCTGCCCTCCCATTTGACCCTTTGGCCAAGGTGTCTTTACAACAAAATTATTATCAGTAGGACCTTGCATATAAGGGTAAGACTAACCTTCAACATTGGCCTCAGTAATGTGCACCACAGCTCCTAGATTTGTCCAGTTAAAACAATTACCATTAACCATACATGTCTATCTTAAAAGACTTCAGGTGTCTTGCTCCTTAGATTTTTATATTACCCTTTTAAAAATATCTGGCCTAAGGCATCAACTGAGACACAGCACAACTCTAGCCATTAAATTGCAGCTGATCTGAATGCCCTATAAGGGTTGAAGCAATGTCATGATACTCAGGGTACCCATATAAGAAGTTCAACCCCAGAGAGCATGTATAGTGCCCCTGGAAATGAAGAATTTACAAGAGCTAGGGCAACTCAAAGCAAGATACATGTATTAGTTAGTAATATTAGAAGATTTCCAATGTGGTGTTCCACTGTGGATCCTCTCACTCCAGGATTCTCAATTCAGTCTGAATGATAGTTCAGTCCCTGGTTTGAGAGGGACTACCTGAGACAGTTCTCAAAAGTTTTTCTTGTCCATGATATCAGTTCATCCACCTTGAGAGTATAGGTCACATTTGAAAGTGTTCCTCTGCTGTCTCAGAGTCAGTTCTCACAGTCATGTGTGAGTGTAGACTCAGCAGTCCATTTGAGTTCAGAGCATTGCTACAGCTTGGGCAGTCAGCACAGATAATTTCCATGAATTGGGCAAAGCAAATCCAGGAGCAATTCTGAAAAACAGAGATCATTAATACCATAGCTACTCCTCACTCCTCCCCAGGTGCTGGGATTTTTCTCCATTGTCACAAAATCAGTTTCTCTCATTCAACAATCATAATTCTATGATTTTTCAATAAATAATTATAATTGTATATTTTAGTCTCAGAGTTTTTGTCTGGAAGGGTTGGTTGTATGTGAGAGGGATAAATATATCTTCAAAGAAAAACATTGTTTGATTATAACTTTTTTTTTTTTTTGTACCGGGGATTGAACTCTGGGGCTCTTGACCACTGGGCCACATCCCCAGCCCTTTTTTGTATTTTATTTAGAGACAGGGTCTCACTGAGTTGCTAAGTGCCTCGCCATTGCTGAGGCTGGCTTTGAACTCACAATCCTCCTGCCTCAGCCTCCCAAGTGCTGGGATTACAGGAGTGTGCCACCATGCCCCAATGAATATAACTTAACTAGAAAGAAATATGTTGAGAAATTGATCATGATTGTATCCTGAATTTTCAAAGATTTCCAAAATGAATTAACACAACCTCCTTTCCCTTTAGTCCCAACCATTTATCCAGTGAACAGTCTAAAAGCCTAGGAAGGCCAGTTTCTTTCTAGGGACAAATGCATTTTATTTATTTAGTTAGTTATTTTTGCATTGTAGGAATTGAACCCAGGGTCTTGCTCATGCTAGGCAAGCACTCTATCACTGAGCTACATCCTAAGTCCTGGACAGCTGCATTTAACAATCACATTACCTTAATAAGATGTGTACATCAGGAAACAGGTGAGGGAAATAGTATCAGACCATCAGTCCATTGTTGCAAGTTGCAATCAATCCATAGATCTCAATGCAACAAGTCAACAGCAGTGGAACACCCCCAGAGTCTTATCTGTCAAGAATGGATAGATGTGTCATAGTTTCTGTGATATGCTTTCCTCCAATATGCAACTTTCCATCATGTCATGGTTTGGATCTCCCAAAGTCTTATGTGGTGATACCTTAGTCCCCAGCTGATGGCACTATTGGGAGATGATGGAACTTTTAAGAGGTGGGACAGAATGGAAAGAGTTAGGTCATTGTGAGCATGCTCTTGAAGGGGATATTGGGACCCTAGGAATTTCCTTTCTGTCTCTCTCTGATTCCTGGCTACTATGAGATGAATGGACTTCTTCCACCATGCTGTTCTACCATGATGCACTCCCTTGCCAAAGTCCCAAAGTGACAGGGCCAAGTGACTGTGGACTGAAATCTCCAAACAATGAGTCAAAATGTCTTTCCTCAGGTATTTTGTCACAGTGATGGAAAACTAACACAGAATCACAAGTTAGGAATAAAACCAATCTGGATTTCTCTGTATATCAGAAATATAAAACAAATCAGCATCTTGATTTCATGGTTCCACCAGAGAATAAGCCCCTTTCTATGGCCATCTATAAATAACCCATGTGGCCCACACAGATTCTATTATGGTTTTCACTGTATAAGCCCCACAGAGGGGTATCACAACTCTGCAGTAGTCATGGAGTCAGTGTTCCATTTTTAGAGACTGTCCCTGTTTTCATTTTGGCACAGCTCATTCTGAGACTGAAACAGGCCATAGAAGACTGTACCAGATTTTAGCTTAGAGTCAGATTAAGGCAATTAGAATTTGTGAATTTAAGATTCCAAGAGGCGGGCTGGGGTTGTGGCTCAGTGGTAGAGTGCTCACCTAGTGCATGCGTGGCTCTGGGTTGGATTCTCAGCACCACGTAAAAATAAATAAATAAAAGTATTGTGTCCAGCTATAACTAAAAAATAAATACTTAAAAGAAAAAGATTCCAAGAGACTGGCAGTAAGGGATGGTGGGTGCATTCTCAAAATCCCAAATTTTTAAGTGCCAAAAGACAACATTTCAATCAGAGCTTCTATTTAAGGATAGCCATGTTATGCCTACCATTAACTCCTCTTCTGCACAGGGTTCTTCCTGCTGGTAAGTGTATCTATCCCAATTATACATTCAAGGATGTGAGAAATAGCCACATGGTAAGTCTATGGACCCTTGTAAAATGGATTTGAGCGCAAATTCCATTCATCCCTTGATCTCAATAAACCTCCACTCTAACTGGAGGACCATGATGGTGTTTTGTGTCACCTTGGATCAGAGGTGACTCAGGTGCTTTCTTTAACATTTCTTGAGAAGTCTGTTCAACTTACTTTCTTAACTGCAGTTACCTAGGCAAATGATTGCATATCTGTTAAGTAAAAAAATTGAAGGAACATTTAGAGTCTATACTTGAAGTGACATTGCCCTTGCTGGAGGGAGTAGCTTTCCTTTCAAACAATGGGTTTTGGTGCAGTGATCTAAAAACAGAGTAAGGGACTGCAATGGTCCATTATAATAGCTATACATCAGCTCTCAAATATTCTTTATTAAACAAGCCAAACAATGTCTGTTTTATTGTCTTTCTTCCTGGAACCACGAATACCTTGAATACCATGGTTTATTAAGCATAGCCACAGATCCTTGTACGTTAAGTTACCTTGCTTACTATTCTGTACTTGCTGCCTATTACAGTAGTTAAATCTACTTTGCTACTAATTGCTATGTGCAGTGGTCTGGCCTTCATTATTCTGAAATCTCACCATCCTCAGTTGTGCCAGGGATCTCTGTTCCTTGCCAGTATCATAACCTGAGCCCTAGCCTATGAAAGACAGTCACCCACTGAGCTTTACAAAGATGCAGGTCAGTATTCCTCTCACTTGTGCATTCTTTACCAGTGAGGAACATGTTTTCTGGACCTACTTAGGGAACATAGTTATTAGGGTTTCAGGTTCCACAGAAAACCCATTGCAATATCCCCACCTCTCTGAGCCTTCTGATGCTCTTCTCCCTACAATGCTCAAAGGCATTTCATTCTTTTTTTTTTTTTTTTTAATTTTTTTTTTTGTGGTACTGGGGATTGAACTCAGGGGCACTCGACCACTGGGCCACATCCCCAGCCCTTTTTTGTGTTTTTATTAGAGACAGGGTCTCACTGAGTTGCTAAGTGCCTCGCCATTGCTGAGGCTGGCTTTGAACTCGCGATTCTCCTGCCTCAGCCTCCCAAAGTGCTGGGATTACAGGCGTGCACCACTGCGCCCAGCTAGGCATTTCATTCTTTACCACATTTGTGTAGGTCATAAACTGTGTTTATTCTTCAAAGATCTGTTGGGCTTTGTAGCCAGAATGTTAGAATCTACTTCATGTATCTTTTCCAAGATCTTTAATCCCAAGTCATGAGTGAGTTTTCCATGTTATTTAATTCTACCACCGCTAGGCTTAAATTCTATATCCTGGTCCAATAACCTCAAAATCCATTCTCACAAGTTTTCCTGGTTCCTAGCAGTATATATCAATCACATCTTGATACTTCCCTCAGGGTGTAAGTTATCTCTCCCAGAAGAGAGACTTATTCTCTACTGGTTATGAACTGGAAGAATGAAGATGGGGGGGTGCATATGTTGAGGAGAACATCTTTTTGTGAAGCACCTTTTAAATGAGATTGTTGTATGGTTTCCAGAAAAGGGAAATTAGTCATCTTTCCATCAATGATAACAAAATCCCCGAAATAACTAACTTATAAAGAGACAAAGCTTATTTTGGCTTATGGTTCTAAAGATGTCAGTCAATCATGGAGTGGCCCCAGAGATTTTGGCCTATGGTGAGGCATTACATCAGGAAGGAGAGACACTGGGACCTCACAACTGCCTTTGATGGTAAGATTCCTGTGACCTAAGAATTTCCTACTAGATCCTACCTCTTAATGGTTCCATCATCTCCTGATAGCACCACCTTGGAGACCACACCTTTAACACATGGACCTTTGGGGGATACTTATCCAAATTATAGCAAGGGAATACTGCTTTCCTTTGGTAAATAGTAAGAGTCTGCCTATCTTGGCCTGGAAGATTCAGGAGAATCAGAAGGTTTAAGAGTCTCATATTAATTTAGTTATTCAAAATAGGGCCTTGACTTTGACACAGACTACAGAGGCTGAATATTTAGTGTTCTGTGCTGTTTCCCACATTTTCCATAAGAGATACTGCCATGTATATCTAAAAAGAAAAACAACAACAAAAAACAAAGAAACTAGTGCTGATTTTCATCAGTATATCTTGCAACTTCAACCAAATCTCAAAAATGTGTATAAAGATGAATATATGATGACCATTTTGGTCATGAGATTCTCAGCCCCAGTTCTTTCCAGGAATGGGGGATGGAACATCCCACTCAGAGAGAGCCAGTCAGGGCCACTTGTTGGGAGTGAAGGAGCAACCTGTTGCATGGTGGAAACATGGAGAACAGGAAAACTGAAATAGAGAGGGCTTAGGATTTAGGTGATGATGCCAGAAAGGGCTCCTGCCAATCAGTGATGGTGAAAAGAAGGAGCCAGAGAGAGGAGGTCCCCAGGAGAGAGGTGCCCAAGGAGAGTAGGAGCTGACTTGCCTAGGGTACCCAAGGAAGAAGAAGACAACATACCTGGCACTCCAGTATCTGTTTCTACCTTGTGCCTTGCTCAGGAGCTTAGCCTTGTCACTCCATGCCTGAAGACCTGGTCTGTGGCCCAAGTCTTTCTTGACCCCAGGTAGATACCCAGGTGAAGATGAAGAAGCATAACAGATCTGCAGCAGCCCCCAAGAAGCACTTACCTTAGGACTGTTGTCATTGCAGACAGGAGCACAGATCTCCCTAAGATGGAACAGAGAGCCCTGGAGGTGGCCAGGCCAGATGGGCAGACCGACATAAGGCTGCCTGCCTTTCCCAGTAGGAGAGGCTACAATGGAGCTCTGCAGGACGGCATCCCTCTTGCTGAGGAGAACACAACAAGCAGAGGAGACCTAGGACTGGATAAAACCCAGATTGTGATTGGTAGTTCCAGTTCCATAGTAACTTGGCATCTCTTGATCAAGCATTCTGTCTCTACCATATTAAATAGCATGTCTGTTTTAAGATGAATAATTCTCCACTGTGTTTGTCATGGCATTGCTCTGATACATCAGGATCTGAATTATAAGTCTCTGGGACTTGATATAAATTCCATATGTCATCTTTTCTCATCACTTATCACTCTAATACTGACAATTCTGCAGTGCAATAACACTTGCTTTGCAGCTTAGACCTGTGGCAGATTCTGTTGCAGGAGCCCTGTTTGGGGAGATAGCTAAGATTGCGGTTGACTACAGGCCATGGACATTTTTGGGCATTGCCGCCTTCCGTAGTCTCACGGGACTTGGCCTGGGATCTCGCGGGACTTGGCCCAGGATCTCGAGAGACTTGAGCTGTGACTCAGCAGATCAGGCGAGCGCCATTCCTGCTCGCTCACGTGAGATGAGACTTGAGAGAGAACGGATGGGGTTAACGCTATTGTGTGTATATATTGTAGTTTTTTTGTAAGAGTACGTGCCTTGGTTTCTTGTGAGAGTGTGTATGTGGTGTTAGAAATTACAAGAGACAGAAAGAGAAAGATAAAAGAATTTTTTCATTGCCATCCTGTCTCCGGGCTCCTTCCTGTGGCACCACCGTTCTGGGCTGCAATCCCTTTCTGGCGACAACAGTTGGTGGCCCATACGGGGAACGAACCCGCGACCTTGGCGTTATCAGCACATCCTGTCTCCGGGCTCCTTCCCGTGGCACCGCCGTTCCAGGCTGCAATCCCTTTCTGGTGACAACATTCTGTTGCTGCTTAGGATTCACCCAAAGCTGGTAGCTTTTTTTGGAGGGGTACTGAGGGCACACGACCACTGAGCCACATCCCCCAGCCCTGTTTTGTATTTTAATGAAAGACAGGGTCTCACTGAGTTGCTTAACACCTCGCTTTTGCTGAGTCTGGTTTTGAACTCACAATCCTCTTGCCTGGGCCTCCAGAGCCGCTGGGATTATAGGTGTGTGCCCCTGTGCCCAGCCAAAACTGGTATATTTTTGTTTTGCTCAATATAAAGCACTTGAGATCACCAGTTATCTCTCTCTCTCCCTCCCCCACCCCCTCTCTATCTCTCTCATATGAGTGTGTGTGTGTATAAAACGTGTATATATATATATATATATATATACATGTTATACACATATATTTTTCAATTATGTATTTGGATGAGGGAAATGACACTATGCATGTAGACCCATTGTAAATAGTTTCCCAAGTGGACAGTCATAGGTCTTTAGGGGGAGGACTGAGGGATTCATTAGTGTGTACACTTGCCATAGTGCTGCAGAGTCTTTCCCTGGGAGACCAGTCTCTACTTCATTCCATGGATTCTGGTCTGAAAACTGGCTGAGGTCAGGAAACTGGGCAAGGAATCATGACTTCTTTAGCCTATGAATCATCAATTCTTCATTTTTTTCCTGATAGTTCAAGTTGTGTAATATCTTTGTTGACTTCCCATTTATCAAAATCCCAGAAGCAATCTTATGTTAATTATTTCTATAACTCTACCATGGATACCACCCAAACTTGCCTCTTGATAGTTTAATCTCACCAGATTTTGATGATAAATGCTGCCACCTGATACCTATTGCTTCATTGTTTCATAGTATTACATAGGCTTTGGGATATCAGTGAGCCTAGTTCTTTAATGGTCTCTCCTATGGTCATCCCTGATCTATACAGAATAGCCAACACTTAAATTTTTCTGTGCCTTTACTGTAACTGCCTTACTTATTGCTTTGGTGAATGGTGTAACCTCTGGACCATCTCATGGATCATAATTGTCTGAAGGGTTTTCTAGTGTTACAGAGTAGTGATGGTTAATTTTATATATCAACTTTCCTAAACTAAGTGATTCCCAGAGATCTGGTAAAATATTTATGGGCATGTCTATGAGGTGTTTCCAGAAAAGATCAGGATTTATTTTTTTGTACTGGGGATTAAACCCAGCGTGCTGAACCACTGAGATACATCCCCAGTCTTTTTTTCTTTTTAGTTGCCAATGGACCTTTATTTTGTTTACTTATATGCAGTGCTGAGAATTGAATGCAGTTCCTCACAAATGCTAGGCAAGCTCTCTGCCACTGAGCCACAACCCCTGCCCCCTCCAGTTCTTTTTTTAAATTAATGTTTTATTTGTTTTAATTAGTTATACATGACAGTAGAATGCATTGATGCACTTTGATATATCATATATATATGGGATATAATTTTTCATTTTTCTGAGTGCACGTGTTATAGAATCATATTGATCATGTAGTCACATAAAGTAATAATGTCTGTTTTATTCTACTATCTTCCCTATCCCCACATCCCCTCTCCTCCCTTCCCATCACTTCCCTCTACCTAATCTAAGGTAACACTACTCTTCTCTAGTGCCCCCTGCCTTATTGTGAATTAGCATCCGCCTAGTAGAGAAAACATTCAGCCTTTGGTTTTGTGGGATTTACTTATTTTGCGTAGCATGATATTCTCCAACTCCATCCATTTACAGGCGAATGCCATAATTTCACTCTTCTTTAAAGCTAAATAATATTCCATTGAGTATGTATACTACATTTTCTTTATCCATTCATCTACTGAGGAACACCTAGGTTGGTTCCCATAGTTTAGCTATTGTGAATTGAGCTGGTATAAATATTGCCTCCAGTCCTTTTAATTTTTTAAAATTTATTTAATTTTAATTTAAATTTGTTGTATATGACAGCAGAATGCATTACAATTCATATTACACATACAGAGCACAATTTTTCATATCTCTGGTTGTACACAAAGTAGAGTCACATCATTTGTGTCTTCATACATGTACTTAGGGTAATGATAACCATCACATTCTACCATCTTTCCTACCCCCATGCCCCCTCCATTCCCCTCCATCCCCCTTTCCCCTTTGCCTTATCTAGAGTTCATCTAATCCTCCCATGCGCCCCGCCCCAACACAGCGCATTATGAATCAGCATCCTTAAGTCAGAGAAGACATTTGGCATTTGGATTTGTGGATTGGCTAACTTCACTTAGCATTATATTCTCCAACTCCATCCATTTACCTGCAAATACCGTGATTTTATTCTTTTTAAATTCTGAATAATATTCCATTGTGTATATATACCACATTTTTTTTATCCATTCATCTACTGAAGGACATCTAGGTTGGTTCCACAGTTTAGCTATTGTGAATTGTGCTGCTATAAATTTTTTTTTTTTTTTTTTTTTTTTTTGGTACTGGGGATTGAACTCAGGGGCACTCGACCACTGGGCCACATCCCCAGCCCTTTTTTGTATTTTATTTAGAGACAGGGTCTCACTGTGTTGCTAAGTGCCTCGCCATTGCTGAGGCTGGCTTTGAACTCGCGATCCTCCTGTCTCAGCCTCCCAAAGTGCTGGGATTACAGGCGTGCGCCACCGCGCCCGGCTTGCTATAAATATTGATGTGGTTGTGTTCCTGTAGTATGCTGTTCTTAAGTCCTTTGGGTATAGACCGAGAAGTGGGATAGCTGGGTCAAATGGTGGTTCCATTCCCAGTTTTGCAAGGATTCTTCATACTGCTTTCCATATTGGCTTCACCAATTTGCAGTCCCACCAGCAATGTATGAGTGTGCCTTTTTCCCCACATCCTTGCCAACACTTATTGTTGTTTGTATTCTTAATAGCTGCCATTCTGACTGGAGTGAGATGAAATCTTAGTTTTGATATGCATTTATCTAATTGCTAGAGACATTGAACTTTTTCATATATTTGTTGATTGATTTTATATCTTCTGAGAAGTGTCTGTTCAATTCCATGGCCCATTTATTGATTGGGTTATTTGTTTAATTACAGTTATCTTATATTAGACAAAGTGCCAATAATGTACATTGGAGAAAAGATAGCCTTTTCAACAAATGGTGCTGGGAAAACTGGAAATCCATATGCAACAAAATGAAATTAAACCCCTATCTCTCACCAAGCACAAAAATCAACTCAAAGTGGATCAAGGACCTAGTAATTAAACCAGAGACACTGCACCTTTTAGAAGAAAAAGTAGGCCCAAATCTGCATCATGTTGGATTAGGCCCCAACTTCCTATAGTGCAAGAATTAAAACCAAGAATCAATAAATGGTATGGATTCAAACTAAAAAGCTTCTTCTCAGCAAAAGAAACGATCAGTGAGTGATCAGAGAGCCTACAATTTGGGAAAAATTTTTTACCACATGCACGTCAGATAGAGCACTAATCTCTAGGATATATAATTATGAAAAAAATAAAATATTTTTTATTAAATAAAAATAAAATATTTTTTATTTATATGTATATATATTTATTTATTTTATTTTTTATTTTGAGACAAGGTTTTAACATTTGATTACTGCCTTGTGTCAGTAGTTGTATTCCATCTGTTACCAGTTATTTTCCTGTTGGGCAAAGAGTAATCAAGCTTCAAAACCCCATCTTATCATCTGATTTACAAGACTCCCTATAGTCACCTAAGTCCTGGGAAGCAAATTTGGTGATGGAGTGTACTGTAAAGGATATGTTTTAGGATGTGCCTTGTGATTACTACCTATGGAAGAAAATGAAAAGAACCAGGCCAAGGGAAAAGCCAAACTATGACAGACTGGCAAACCTCACCCGCAGCTCAGAAGCTAATCTGAACCGTTGAAGTTGTTCAACATTAGGTCATCTTGGCTGGGATTTTATACTCCTGTCTTGCTCTGCCACTAAATGTAGCTTGCCCTAGGAGGAATGGCTTTAGATGAGGTAGATATGTATAACTGAGGGCAACTCTAAGGATCCTGACATTGAGCCCTGTCTACTGATAACACTCCAAGCAGGTAAAGCAATGAGGCCTTCCTTGAAAGTAAGTAAGAGTGGTAAATCTTTATGTCCATTGAAAAAATTTAAAATAGCTATAATAGCAGGAAGATCAGTAGAGTAGAGAGAGGTAAAAGGGGAATGGGAGGAGGGGAGGGGAAGAAGAAGTACTGGGGACTGAATTAGAACAAGTTATATTCCATGCTTTACAATTATGTCAAAATAAATTCTATTGTCATGTATAACTAAACAGAGCCAATTTAAAAACTTCCAGATGATTTTGATACAAAGCATTTGTTTAAAATAGTACAGGCTATTTCCATTTGTTTTTTATTCATCCTCCTTGGATATTAACATCTTACATAACTACAGTATAGGAAATTATCATTGACACAATTAACTAGTTGTATACTTTATTCGAATTTTGCCAACTATTCCACTAATATCCTTTGCCTAGTTGGGAATTAATCCAGTATCCCATATTGCTTTTAATCGTATCTTCTTAATTTCTTCTAAACTGAGACAATTCTCCAGTCCTTATCTTCTATGACTTTAACACTTAAAGACTGTTGGCCAATTATTTGCTAAATGCCTCTTAATTTGGAAACTTAATTTGTCTGATGTTTCCTCATGATTAGATTTTGGTTGTGCATTTTTGACAAGAATAACATAAAAATGCTATCAGAATAAAATGTCCAGGCTGCCCACAGTTTGAGTATCAATATTCAGGTGCAAGTGTTGGTAGGAAGGAATCAAGTTTTTTCAAAGACTGGAAATCTTGAGGAGATTAAGGGTTTTTTTTTTTTTTTTTGTCTCAAAATCTATCTTGAGGTGGCTCAAAAGTGCAAAGGACTTTTTTTTTTTTTTTTTTTTTTTGGTACCAGGGATTGAACTCAGGGGCACTCGACCACTGGGCCACATCCCCAGCCCTTTTTTGTATTTTATTTAGAGACAGGGTCTCACTGAGTTGCTAAGTGCCTCACCATTGCTGAGGCTGGCTTTGAACTCGCGATCCTCCTGTCTCAGCCTCCCAAAGTGCTGGGATTACAGGCGTGCGCCACCGCACCCAGCTTGCAAAGGACTTTTATGAGGAGGAAATGTAGGTACAGTAGGCAGTAAGACTATGTGTGACAGGGTCTTTCTCCTCTAGGGATGTTGTGACTTTTCTTCTTCTCCAACCAGAACATTGCAATGGACTTGACCTTGTGCCACTAGTTAAATAAAACCTAAGAAAGGGTTTCTCTGCAGTAAAAAGGATTAGGAGGGGGCAGAAAGGCAAAAGGACAGGTGGGGGACAAAAAGGCTGTTTCAAAGGAGCCACTGTTACAAAATGATGCTTATTGGGAGGTATGTGATATTGTTGCCAAAAGCTACGTCCTTGTCCTGATGCCAATCCAATAAAGAGAACATGGTTCTGAGAAAAAAAAAAAAAGACAGTTTATTGGTGATTTGGAGAAAATGAGATTAGGGAGGAGACATCAGGGAAAGAGGAGATCAAGAAAAAGAAGATCAGAGAGGAGAAGATCAGGGAAAAGAAAATCAGGGAGAAGATCAGGAAGGAGGTTAGGAATGAAGTAATCCAGACTTTGGGAATGGCACCAGAACATCTCAGAAATGACTGTCTCCAAAATTAACAAGTGAATTACAACTGCAACAGAGAACATGTGGAATGTAGCCTTTGAATCACCTCTTTAAAAGTCCCCTATTTCTGCTGATGGGCAGAATCACAGCCTTTGGGACAGAAGTCCTCTGTGTTTCTCTTCGCTTGCAAAGCAATAAATCATCCCCCCTTTTTTTTTCCCCTCAAAACTGCTTTCTTGTTATGGATTGGCATCAGGCACAGGCCTGAGCTTTAAAAGGCAGAACTTTCAAATGCCAATCTGGATTACTTCTTTCCTATGGTGGGTGTGTACTCCAGGACAGATAAATCCGCCTAAACTGGGGAAGAAAGGTAATACTGTTTCCCTTGAGATGAGGGGCGTGGGGGAGGGAATGAAGGAGGGAGAGAGAGAGAGAGAGGAAGAGAAGAAACATGTCCATTTAAAAAATCAGTTGCAGTGGCAGAGTAGCAAGGGTTATATTCAAAGCACAAAATACACTACTGTTACAGAACCCTGCTCCAAATCCCAGTGGCTCATGCAATAACTGATAGCTTCATATAGCATTCTTCTGTAATAGCAACTTTAAAAACAATTTTGTCTGCTGAGTAGTGAGTGGCAAGTGGCATTGCTGTTCTTAATGCATTCTGGAGTAGCTGCAGAGCTTTCTTTGATTCCAGTTTTAGTTTAAAGCTGACACGCTTAATAATGCTCAGCAGAAAGGTCAGAGAAGTGAGACCAGAGATGATACCAGTGTTGAGAATAAATCAGGATCTGGGTCCTGTTTCCCCAGTGTTGTAGATTAAACACCTGAGAAATGGCCAGGCAAGAGCAAAAATGTTTTATTAAAGGCATAGAAGGTGGTGAAGGGGGAGAGAGAGAGACTCCTCCACAGAGGAGGGGGTCCAAAGCCAGAGCCTGAGGGAATGGAAGTGTCCTCCGCTTTTATAGATTTTAGATTTCCTTTGTTCTCGTGCCCTCTCCTCCCATCCTGCCTATGTGACCCCAAAGGCGGAGAGCTCCAAGGGCAGGAAAGGAGCAGTCCAGGGGCTACTCAATAACAACTTTTTGCAGAGAGGAACCATTCCCTGTAGACAGGTAACCCTGGAAATAGATGGGAGGAAGAGAAAGGTGCTCTGGAGATATTAGCATTTTATTTGCATTTGAAATAGCCCCCATCTTCCTGACCCAATCATTCATTACCTACACTGACAGTCATTTTGCCCTGAGCCTCAGAGGGATGCCAAAAGATAGCACATTGCCTACAAAATCACCAGATTTCCCTTTTTATTAATGGTATAGAGAGCAGGGGAACAGCAGTAACAGTCTTTCACTTTCTTGAGTATATTTTAACATGCTTATGAATCCTCCAAAACCTCACTAACAGGTTAATTTTTTAAAATTTTTCTTAATTTTTTTCAGGACTGAGAATCAAATCCAGGATCTTGTGCATTCTAGGCAAGTTTCTACCACTGAACTATATACCCTATCCTCAGCTCCTTAAGTTTTTGTGGAGCTCCCTTTCTTTTCTGGAATGCAGGACATCTAGGGTACATGTTACCTGAAGAAGTACAATCAGAATGATCATTGTTGTTGTAAGCTTGGTCCTTGTCCCTGATGCCAATCCAATAATAAGGACACAGTTTTGAAAAAAAAGGTTAAAGAAATGGTGTATTGCTTTGCTATCAAAGGAGAAACACAGGGGACTCCTGTTCCAGAGGCTGTGATTCTGCCCATCAGCAGGAACAGGGGGCTTTTAAAGAGGTGATTTAAAGGCCACATTTCATGTGTTCTCTGTTGCAGTTGTAATTCACTTGTTAATTTGGGAGACAGTCATTTCTGAGATCTTCTGAATATTTCTAAGATCATACTCAAAGTCTGGATTATTTTGTTCCTCTGGTGGATTTGCACTCCAGGACAGATAAATCTGCCTAAAGTGGGGGTGGAAGGTAATTGTGCTTCCCCTGAGATGAGGGATGGAGAGAGATTAGGGAGGAGAAGGGAGAGAGGAAGAGAAAGAAACATGTCCATTTAAAAATTCAGTTGCAGTGGCAGAGCAGCAAGGGCTATATTCAAAGCACAAAGTAGACCACTGTTACATTTCCTCACTATCAATTTCTATGGAAAAATTGGTAACAAAATCTCCAAGCTGCTTCCTGCAGAAAGGGGGTGAAGCTGAAGGAAGTAACCCAAAGTTCTTATTCTCTATCAGATTGGGGGTGGGGAGTAGGGTGGGCATTTAAGGGCATTCAGCATCATAGTAATCCAAAGGTCTGCAGTGGCAGGTGGCAGGTGACTGGAAAATGCATACATAAGGCAGAGATCATATTAAGCCAACAATAAACAAGACAGCAAAGCATTACTTTTTTTGTAAACAATTAGCACAAAAGCAGTTAGTATTTCAGCTGGTCTCTGAAAACCATGAGGGCACTCTTAATCATATCAGTGAAAAACAGATCAAGTTTATCAATAGAAAAGTTAGGAAGCTTTGTAAGTCTATGAGATCAGACTCAAATTAACTCAGAACAAATTTGTGACTCTAGAGTCCTTTGTGATCATCATTATGAGGCATTCTCACACAAGAACCCTTCCTTTATAGCCGCCAGCTATACTTACTTTTGATAGAGCTGACATAGTGTACGTCTTAAGTTTCACTTAAATAAACCACTGTTTTTTCCATTTAAATGTCCCAAGTAGGACTGTGCTAAGACTATACTCTCCTGCTAGGTGTTTAAGACCAAGTTGGTCAAAACTGACCTTGTTCCTATCTACTCTGTAAGAGTCAGCTGAGATTCCTCAGAGATCACTCCTGGGGATATGTGCAAAACCTCTTGGCTCCTTTAGCTTTCCTCTACAAGTGGTGTCATCTGCCAGAATGGGTCAGAGTCATGCTGACCATAGGTGGCTTCTCTTGGAAGCATCAGGGACATTTCAATCTCCAGTGGCCCTCCTCTTTACCTAATGTGCACTGGTTGGCTTTCTGTTCTCTAGGGTCCTCTCAATCTTTCTGATCAGCAGATTAGGTGACTAACCAGAGTTGCATGGCCCAGAGAGTGGTCCTGTCATTCTCTGGGTCCTAGATGACCTTAGAGGGCAAGGGCCAAAATGTTGGCTGCTTTATCATTGGCCCTTTTACTTCCTTGACTTTGGTATCCAAGTTTTTGGTTTTAAACACACAGCAAGCCAGTTTCACCAGACTTAAAGAGGTAATAACAGATTATTACTTCAATATCCATAATTTTACAGTTACCCCTTTCATTTAATTGAGGTTAGTTAGTATTAATACTGGAAGTCAGCATTTTATACTATCTAGGTTATAGCTTATTATCTCAAATTAACCCAAGTTTGTTTGTTTGTTTGTTTTGAAGCAGTTCCTATGCAAAACACTAATGGGCAACAGTTATAAAGTTTACAATGAAAATACAAAGTAAAGTTAACAGAGCAAGATCATGTAATTGATATGAACCAAGAAAAATGTCTTTTATAATCTTGAAACTTTTACTTACTTATGCATTATATACCCTGTGTGAGATCACAGTAATCATTAAAACAAAAATCAATCTTTTGAACACAACTTGAAATGAGCTGAAGTCAAGCCTATTTTGGAGCTGGACTTACATGGAGTAAGGTGGGAGGCAGAGCCTTATCTTGGGTAAGGTGGGGCTCTTCACAAATAACACAATACAACATTATGTCTGAAACATGAATCAAAGAAAGGCCTAAAGAGCTTTTAACATTTTTTTGGTGGAAAAAGTGGCAGAATGCTTCCATGTTTTACAATGTCACCTTTAAAAAGATTAAGCTCTCATTGTCTTCCAAAAATGTATTTAAATTCCAATTCCAGTGTGAAGAGTAACAGAAAATTTAATGTATAACTTATTGACAACAGGTTATTTTATCCAGCTGTAAAACATCATTTGACATGTAAAAATATCAACCAAATTCGTTATTTCTATACAAATAGACTTTTGCTACACGTAATTTTTGTTTGGAGAACACCAACTTGGCAAAGTGCTCTTCCAAACTTTACATTTAATTAAGTTTAACTTTTAAAGTACAATTAAGAATCCAGAGTGTATGGCAATAATAATCACAGCTCTGCATGGGTTAACAAAAATCAAAGTTAGCCTTAAATCTTTTATACATTTAGGAAACAGTGCTAATGATCAGAAATTGACTTAGTGAAAGCAAACAGATAAGCCCAGGTGTGGTGGCACATGCCTGTAATCCCAGTAGCTTGGGAGGCTGAGACAGGAGGATCTGAAGTTCAAAGCCAGCCTCAGCAATGGTGAGGTGCTGAACATCTCAGTGAGACCCTGTCTCTAAAATACAAAATAGGGCTGGGGATGTGGCTTAGTGGTTGAGCGCCCTTGAGTTCAATCCCTGACACCAAAAAAAAAAAAAAAAAAGCAGACATAAGACAGGTCTTAAAATGACAGTGTGGCCCTTCTATGTCAGATACAATGTATAAAAGAGAGCACTTATTGTATATCTTGCTGATAAACTTACATAAACTTTCATTTTATAAACTTTTATATAACACTTAGACAAGGCTTAGACAGATATAGTTCTCAGATGCATACATATACCTAGTCACATATATTTAAAATGTCAACCATATTGTTATAACCTAAGTAACAGTTGTTTGTTTAACTAGTTACACAATAATTATTTAATACTTTTAAATCAAGTATAATCCCCAAATTTTTAAAGACGTAATTTCCCCAAGTAACAAATCTAATAAATACAAGAAAATCATCTTGATAGGAGCAGACTTTGCTTCATATTAGTACATTAAAGTTCAAATAACTTTGTGCTAATTATATCCAATTTCATCAGAAATGCAAACTTTGAGATTTACCTTCCACAAACTATCTATGACTTACTAAAACATTCACAACTTCTTTACATCTTTAGTTTTGCCCTCTTTCATCTTGGACTTTAGCCCAAGAATATTACTTTACCAGACAAAATACTTTCTCATCCAGAAACATTTCTTTTAACTTATAATTCCCATAATAAAATACATTTCCATAACAATAACTTTCTTTTGTCTTTTCTAGTTTTGGATCCTTTCTTAAATTCGTATTCTCAAACAGTCCTTATGAATGTTATCTGTGCATGTAATTTACACAACAAATTTCATCCCAGGAGAGGGATCAGACAATCTGGCATATACAAAAATTGTGACTTCATTTTTTCTCTCCCAGGTGGCATTCATGGGGTTGGCGCACAGGATATTATTGAGTCTGACCTGTCTGCCTCATCATTATCATGATGCCGTCAACTTTAAGTGAGCCCCCCCACTATCAATTTACCCAGAGGCTCCTTTTGGGCCTTTCTCTTATACTCTAGGCATATTGATATGCAATGGAGGAGGCCCTTTCCATCTTTTTCTTTAGGTTTTCTTGAAGATCCCTTTGCAGAGGCTGCCTACAAAACACAGGTTGGCCTTAGTTCCTTTTTCTTTTCTGAGTGCAGTTATTTATTCTTCCAGTCTCCCCAGGCATTTAGTTTGATAGAATACCATAATAGCAAGAGTGGCTTTTCCCCAGTGATGGATATCCTCTGGCCAAATGGGGTGTCCTCTCAGATCACCTCTTTAAAAGCCCCCTAATTCCTACCGATAGGCAGGAACAGGAGTCCCCTGTGTTTCTCCTTCATCATTTGTCCAGGACTGCTTGGCTGTGCATATTTCTGTTCCTCTCTATACAATCTTGGAGCACATGTCAGCACCTCCAAAGACAGGGTTGAAAACACTCATCCCCTCATCTACCCAGCATGGACATACTGGTTAAAGTTTATTTCCTGATTTTCATCATTACTTTTCCATGTGTATTTTGGGAGTGAGTGGCTGGTTTGGGGTGATCCCCAGAGTCAGGCCTCTGGCCTATGACTCTGTTAATACAATTAATAGCATCCTAATATCATTTAATTTTCACAGCAGGTTTATATCAGCTGGCCAAGAGAACTTTTAGAACCTATGATGTTAAAGCTTGAACACTGAATTCATAATCTCTGGAAAATATAGCCATCCAGATTCAATCCAATCCTAACCTTTGTTCTTCCCTTTCTGATCTGGTAGAATAACAACTTATTCTTAAACATATCCCTAAAATTTTTATGACATAAGTTGCAAAATCTTGCAGTTCTTTTAATATGCATGTCTTCTAAGTTGGGATAGATTTGATTAGTTGCTTAGTGCCTTGCTGTTGCTGTCTCCTTTGAACATCTGAGGATATTTCTCTAATTATAGATATAGAGGCCATGAGAGTTGGTAGATGACAGACATAAAGAAAATTATCATCCTTATGAAATGAAATTATCTCAGTTGAGTTCGTTCTGAACATTATGCAACACAAGACAGTTTCATTGAAAAATGCGAGTTTGCTTTTTGCTGGAAAAAAAGCTCAATTGCTTTGGGGATACAGGATACTATTATATCTGAATTCACCTAGCTGTCCCCATTCCAATTCTAAGGATACTAGTCTTTCTCAATCAGTGCTTTAGTGTTTTTATAAAACATGCAGTGGTCATGAAGTCAACGTTTGCAATTATTTATTAACCTAAAGAAGCATACTTGTGTCTTATTTTTATTACCCCAGTCCTTTAGTTAGCTCCTGGATAAAAGATGAACTTTTAGAGTAATCATAAAAGTATTTGGTCTTCAGATTATTGCCTGACCTGAGAATTTAAGAACCCTAATTTTGTTAGCTCATTCCCACCATTTTGCTGTGGTAAGCAACATCAGCCTTAAGCTTGTTGGAGACTTACGTTCAGTAAGTATTTATTTTAAGTGGACAATCTATCCACTACCTGACACACTAAGTAAACTTTTTTTTTTTTTTTTTTTTTTTTTTTTTTTTTTTGCTATTGCTTGCCAGAGACTACCAACATCTTAGCATCTTGAGGGACTGGTCATTGTTTTATAGTGAAGGCTGGGAGGAATATATCTGGAACTCAGGAGACTGGGTGTCTCCTGATGTTTCCATGCCTATTGCTAACTGTCCATAGCCAATTGCAGCAACTATAGCCTAATAAAAGTAAGGTGTCAGAAACTCAGAATTCTCATGAATGAAGGTCAACATCATATTATCAAGCAAGAAATTTAGATCAGTAGAAGTGCTTGCCTTGAATAAGGGGACTCTAGATTGCATTGTAGATGAGGGAAACAATAGATATCAACAAGAGCCCACTGGGTCCTGGAAAACCTTTTAATTATTTTTTTTTTGGGGGGGGGTACTGGGGATTGAACTCAGGGGGATTCAACTACTGATCCACATTCCCACCCCCATTTTGCATTTTATTTAAAGACAGGGTCTCACTGAGTTGCTTAGTGCCTTGCCATTGCTGAGTTTGGCTTTGAACTCATTATCCTCCTGCCTCAGCCTCCTGAGCTGCTGGGATTACAGGTGTGCACCACTCTGCCCAGCAAAAAACCTTTAATTTTAATCTTTAACAAATTTTGTGGTTGTCTGCTACCTTGAAACATCAGTGATAGAGTGGATTTAATATGTTGCACAAGTGATTGAGTGGTAGAGGAGATGAACTGTAGCAGATGTTACTGAACCTACCTATAGCCTTTGGCCTATCTCAAAGTTCAATTTTATTCCTTCCATATTATGGACTACTGATAGTTTTCTTTTTTGTTAATTGTCAATGTACCTTTATTTTATTTATATGTGGTGCTGATCCTTTATTTTGTTTATATGTGGTGCTGAGAATTGAACCCAGTGCCACACACATGCTAAGGCAAGTGCTGTACCACTGCCCTACAACCTCAGCCCCTACTGATAGTTTTATATTGCCAAACCTTGCTTCTCTCTCCCTTTGTAGCCTTTCTATCATGCCACAAAAATTTGCTCAGTTTACAAGTAGGGAATTTCAAAAGTTTCACAGGTTAAATTCCCTTCGGGTAAATTCCCAACTGATCAGCCATTGGGCAATTTTACACTCAGTAGTCATTCAGCCACTAAAGAGTGAAATCAGATTGCTTTTATTTTGGCGAGGCCTCTATGTTGTTTCCATAATCTCTATCAAAAAGTCACTTGTGGGTTGGGGTTGAAGTTCAGTGGTGAAGCACTTGCCTGGCATGTATGAGGCACTGGGTTTGACACTCAGCACTGCATAAAAATAAATAAATTAGACAAAGGTATTGTGTCCATCTACAACTAAAAATATATACATACTAAAAAAATAAAATTAAAAAATATATACTAAATTAAAATATATGTATACTAAAAAACTAAAATTACAAATAAAAAATCACTTGCTAAGCAATGTCTTCCCAGAATTTATTATTTTTATTTGGAATAAGCAACTATATTTGAAAAAAAATTAACTTGTTTTTCCAATATCGTTATATTATTCAGTGTATTATCAAGGAACACATATTGTTATATTATAGTTTTGCTTTAGAATGTTTTGACAATTATATTTCAAAGTAATTTATTTTGCAATCCTATACATTTTGCGATATTTACTTTAAAACATTGTATAAAAGGATCCATAGGCTGCCAAAAAAGTCTTAATGCTCAAGACTTTTATATCTAAATATCAGTTATCATCCCAAGTGACGTCTTGAGGGGAAATTAAGACATCTTTCTTTTCCAGATAATTGCACTGCTTAAATATATAATAACAGGTGGGCTAGACCTATGTACCTTCAGCCTAATTTAAAAACATCTGGACCCAAAATGTAAAAGTGTACAGTCAGCACACAATTTTCATCTGTATTCTGCCTATGCAAAACTTTGGGTTTCCTTACACATAAAGTCACATGGCAAACTAGCAAAAATTATTGTGGTTAATATATTGTTATTCTTTTTTTTTTTTTGTGGTACCAGGGATTGAACTCAGGGGCACTCATCCACTGGGCCACATCCCCAGCCCTTTTTTGTGTTTTATTTAGAGACAGGGTCTCACTGAGTTGCTAAGTGCCTCACCATTGCTGAGGCTGGCTTTGAACTCGCGATCCTCCTGCCTCAGCCTCCCAAAGTGCTGGGATTACAGGCGTGCGCCACCGCACCCGGCTAATATATTGTTATTCTTAAAACATGTTTCAACATTTAAAAATACAATAATGGGAACTTAGTTTCCCAGAGTATATCATGGTGTGTTAAAATGAATAAGGAAATGTTTATATGACAGAAAAACAGAGTCAAAAAGATAAAGACAATTTTAAGGATCTACACTCAAAAAAGAACTATTTAAGTTTAGAGGAAAATTGGGATAATTTAAAGGGTATGTCTTAATACATGCATTTATTCATTCTATTTGGGCTATAAATTCGAATTCAACTGGTATTTATTTTCAAAATTTAGGATAAAGTGTTTTGGGTGTCAACCTACAAAAACATTCTAATAGTATCACTAGATTATCCATTTTGTTTTGCTACTGGGTATTGAATCCAGGGGTACTTCACTGAGCCACATCCCCAGCCCTTTCTTATATTTTATTTAGAGACAGGATCTTTCCAAGTAGATTAGGGCCTTGCTAAACTTCTGGGGCTGGCTTTGAACTTGAAATTCTCCTGCCTCAGTCTCCCAAGCCACTGGGATTACAAGCATGCACCACCATGCCTGGCTAGATTATCCATTCTTATATGCTGTAAAATAATGAATGGGCTTACCTAGCAAGAACTAATCTACTAAATCCTTATGGGTAGGACTGGTTATGGATGAATGAAATCCTTAAACATGACTTTAGACAACAAATTACTTATGTTTTCCACTTATAATATGGTCTGGTCCACCTAATTTATTTTATCCTCCATTACCTAAACACTGATAACTAGAGTAAGAACTAATAGCAGATATATGTTACATAAATGTGAATAGTGAACTAAAATTCTAAGAACTTTAAAATAAAGTTACATTTAAGATTGCATTAATGTATACATAAAGACAATTTTTAAATCATTTTAGAAGAAAAGTTAAAAAAATTTTTTTTGGTATCAGGTATTGAACTTAGGGACACTTGACCACTGAGCCACATCTCCAGCCCTATTTTGTATTTTATTTAGAGATAGAGTCTCACTGAGTTGCTTAGTTCCTCGCTGTTGCTGAGGCTGGCTTTGAACTTGCAATCCTCCTGCCTCAGCCTCCTGAGCTGCTGGGATTACAGGCATGTGCCACTGCGCCTGGCTAAACACTTGAAATTTTATATAATGAACAATAAATACCCTGTATGCCTCCAGGTTGACTTTATATCATTTGTAAGGTATACTCAGAAGATATCACAAAAAAGAAGGTTAATGTTAAATATTTGCTGCTCAGTTAGGAATGTATAATTATGCTAAGCAGTTTTGACATGGGCTTAATTTTAACATATTTTTAAACCACTAGTTGAATAATTAGGTTAGTTTTCATTAATATTCCAATGAAAAATATTAATTGCATTATAATTTGAAAGAGGTATTTCTTTATTAAATATACACATTATAATATATCAGAACAAGGTAAAAGATTAGCATAAACACACAACTTTAAAATATATGTTGACTACATTTGTTTAACAAATTTCTTTAAAACTTATCACCTCATAAAACAAAGTCTGATGTGTATCATCTGGTGCGAGGATTTTGTTTTCTAACATCTTTATCCAATGAAAATAAACCAGGGAACTAAGTAAGGATGGTCCAATGAATAACTGAATCAGCAAAATAAATATAGTACTTTGTGATCTCTTATTTTTTGCAAGAAACCAACGATGCTTTCAAAATTATGGGTTGGGTGAAAAAACCGTAAGAGCCAGTTTAGAGGATTTTCTTGTGGCCAAGTCATAAAGCCTTTATCAGCAAAAATGGGCCAAAATGTATATGCAAATCCATAAATGCCATGAGTAGGGCTGGGGTTGTGGTTGTGGCTTGGTGGTAGAGCACTTGCCTAGTGCACATGAAGCACTGGGTTCAATCCTCCACACCACATAAAAATAAATAAATAAAATAAAGGTATAAAAATGTTGTATCTGTTTAAAAAATGCCATGGATATATAATACAAAAATTATTATTTCCCCTTTGAATTATAGTATAATACTAAGGTTTGATTTTTAGTTTATTTATTGGTAGCTGTGCAAAGACTTCACTGTCTTAACTATTGCAACTATTCAATATGTCTTGCAGATATATTTCTTCTTCATTTCTGCATTCCAAATCTGAGGTTCCTTTTGGGTTCACCTGTAACCTGTACACAACAAAGAGGATCCTGGGAAATATATTTCTAAACTTCATATAACACAAGCCAGAGGCACCATTACTTTCCCTATTTTTCATTCTTATGATTGCAAGGTCTCACTTTTAAATGTGAAATGTTGTGGGCAACTTGTAGCAGAATACAAAAGGATACTTGACTATTAGATGAAACTACCTTTTTTTGATAACTACACCATTTTAAATTTCTATCAACTACCAATTGACCAAGACATTAAGTTGTATACTACACTGGCTATGATAATGCTAAAGATACATCTTTTGATAGTAAGTACCAATAACCTGAAAAATTCCAAGTTCTCTTATCAAGGAAGAAGGGAAGTAGGGGAAACCCAAATTCTGCCATAGTAGGCCAGGAAAAACTCCAAGACGTATCAAAGTCAATTATAATATGATCACATGAGTTGAGCATAATGGAAATTAATTAAAAACAATAACAAAAGTAATTTCAAAAACATTTATTTGCAAATTAAAATAGGTTTTAATTTAACCACACATCCAAGGGAACTTCATAATTGCAATTAATCATTTATATGAGTGAATCATAATGTATGTCAAATGTTGTGTGATATAGCTGAAAGGGTACTTGGAGCAATGGTCGTTACTGTAGAGGTTTTTATTAGCAAATAAAAATGGTAAATTACAAGCTAGGGTCCACTTGAAGAATGGCAAACAATTCTATACTTTCATTTTAAAGATTTTTTTTCCACAATAAGTTTCATCATGCATAAATAAGAAAGCCACCTGAAGTCTTTCCCACATTGATTATATTTATTGTTGTTCTTTCCATTGTGTATTTTCACATGCCTGTGAATGTACAAGTGAAAACTAAAGGCTTTTCCACACTCTTTAATCTATCTCCCAGTATGAGTTCTCACTTGCTGACTAAGCAATGAGAAAGACTTGAAGTCTTACCTACAATTTTATATTTGTATGGTTTATCTTCAGTGTGTGTTCTCACAGGCACACTAAAGTGTTAGTAATTATACTGTACTACATTTCATACATTTCTATGGCTTCTCTCTAATGTGAATTTTCACATGCCTTTGAGAAAACAAGATACAAGTTGGGATTTTCCTATATTCCTTATATTAATATGATTTTTCTCTAATGATAATTATCATGCACTACAAGAATAATGAGAAGCAACTGAAGAATGTATTAATCATGCTTCTCCAGAAAAACATATAAACAAATGAGAGAGAAAGATGAAGGGAGAAAAGGAATGAGCTCACATAATTATGGAGGCCACAGAGTCCCACAATATGCCTTCTGCAATCATCAGCTAAGCTGGTGGCAAAGCTCAGTTCAAGTCCAATGACTTGAGGACAGGAGGTGCTGTTTGGGCAAGTCCTGGAGTCTAGAGGCTGAGGAACTGGAGTTCTGACCTTCCAGGGTAGGAAAATATATTGACTTCCCAACTTCATTAGACAAAGAACTCCTTTCCTGTGCCTTTTTCTTCTATTGGTTCCCCCAACAAAATGGCTGGTGCCTGTTCTTATTGGGTGAGTGTGGATCTTCTTTACTCCACTTTAGTCCATTGATTCAAATATCAATCTCTTCCAGAAACACCCTCACAGACACACTGAAAAATAATGATTACTCTCTTTATACATTCCTTAATCCAGTCAAGCTGATATATAAAATTAACCATCACAGTGCTTCCCTTCAAAGGGCAAGGTGCAGTAAATATAAGAAATGAGGGATTTGTCACATTTTTTTTGTAATTAGTGGACTTTTCTCCAGTGTTAATACTCATGTAGTTATTAAAGGAGGAGGTGAAATTGTAGACTGCCCCACATTTATTGTATGTACAGGGCTCTTTTTCATGTTTTCTCACTTGTATAGTAAGTATCAAGGAATAACTGAAGACTTTCCCACATTAGTTTTATTCATAAGTCTTCTTTCCAATGGTAGTTCTAACATGTACATTAGGAAAGTGAAGTATAAAGACTTTCTTATGTTTTATAGTCATAGAATACAAATATAATATGAGTTCTCACATGTGCCCCAAAGGACAAAAGTCAATGAAGATTTTCCCACAATTTTTAGGTTCATTGGGAGTTTTCACAGGCATCAAAGAAAATGGAAGAATTCTTCACATTTATTATATTCATAAGGCTTATCTTCACCATGAGTTGTTACCTGTACAAAAGTGAATGAAGAAAAAATATAGGCTTTCTTACATTTTGCATACTCGCAGTATTCTACCACAATGTGAATTTTAATGAGACCTAGATACAAGAGACATTTGAAAGGTTCCCTATGTTCCTTACATCAATGGGATTTGTGTCCAGCATGTGATCCCATATGTGACTTAACAATCAGTGAATTCTTTCTCACATTCTCTGATTTTATGTAATTCCTCTCCAGCATGAGTTCTCTAGTGTACATTTAGATTTGGAATTGGGCTGCAGGCTTTTCCACACTGATTAATCTCATTATATTTCTCTCCATTTTGAAATATTTTATACTGTAAATATTAAGATCTTTTTGAGATATTATCCACTTTGCTTACACAAAGCAGTTTTCTCCACATGAATTCTCAAATATCTCTTCTACGTCTTGTGCTGATCTGTGCCAAAGAAATAAAGATGAGAATTACAAAATTGGAATCATTTCAGATTTTAAGTTAAGTAGCATAATACTAATTTAAGGTACAGTGTGATAAGAAATGACTGTTTTGTTATGCTTAGAAGAAATGCCCCTGAAAATGTTATAAATAAAAAGTCACAGTGGCGCACGCCTGTAATCCCAGCACTTTGGGAGGCTGAGGCAGGAGGATCGTGAGTTCAAAGCCAGCCTCAGCAATGGCGAGGCACTTAGCAACTCAGTGAGACCCTGTCTCTAAATAAAATACAAAAAAGGGCTGGGGATGTGACCCAGTGGTTCAGTGCCCCTGAGTTCAATCCCCGGTACCAAAAAAAAAAAAAAAAAAAAAAAAAAAACCAAAGTCAATTAAGGATATAAAGTGAAATACGAAAACATACATAATGAAGCCAAAAGAAAATAGGAAATTAAGAACAAATGAATGAAAACAGAGAGTATGAATAAAAACTGAAGTAGATACAACAAATAGTTATAATAATTGTAAATCAAATGATCTTTTCAATTTTTTTGGTACCAGGAATTGAACCTAGAGGGACTTATTCACTGAACTATGTACCTAGCCCTTTTTTATATTTTATTTAGAGACAGGGTCTTGTTAAGTTGCTGAGGCTGGCTTTGAACTCATGATCCTCCTGCATCAACCTCCAGAGTTGCTGGGATTATAGGCATGTGCCACTGTGCCTGACTGAGTTTTTCACTTTGAAAGCAAAAATAACAACTCTGAATAAGAAAGCAAAATCCAACCCTATGCTGTTTACAAAAAGATGTACTTTAAGTATAAAGACAGGCTGAAAGTAAATGATGAAGAAACATATATCCTGGAAACCCTAAGTATAACAAATATGGAATAACTATTAATATCAGACACAGAGTAACTAGAGACTAAAAGTAACATTTCATAATTATGAGTATTCATTAACCCAGAAAATAAAGAAATCTTACTCACATGTACATCTAGTGACAGAATTTAAAAATACAAAGGTTAAAAATATGCTAGACATGAAAGGATAAATAGACAATTTTTAAAACAGAGTTGAAAAATTTAACAGTCTTTTTCTAGTAATTATAGAACATGTAGTAAAAGGAGTAAAGAAGATTTATAAAACAATATCAAGCAACTTAATTTAATTGATAGTTGTAAAACACCATGCCCAACAATTGCAGAAGACACATTTCTATACTTGGGAATCACACCATGAAAACTCATGTCCAATTTTTAAAAAAATAATGCAATAAATTTCAAAAGATTTCAATCACACAGTTTGTTTTCCGACAAATACAGAGTTATTTTGGGCATCAAAATAATATCCCTGCATATTTGGAAATTAATATACTTCTACTTGACCTCTGGGTCAACAAAGAAAACCAATGTATAGATAAACTGAACAGTAATGAAAACACAACATAGCAAAATTCATGAAATGCAGCTTAAGTAATGTATAGAGAGAAATTAACACATTTCATTTATGTTTTTACATATTTTAATTTATTTTAGAAAAGTAGGGGCTAATAGTCAACAATCTAAGCTTCCAGAGAAGCTAGAAAAAGAAAAAAAACCCAAATAAGATAAAAGAAAGTAAAACATAATAGTAGAAATCAATGAAATGGAAATCTGAAGTCAACAGTCAAATAACATAGTGAAGGATTTAAAAAAAATAAAACTGGTACTCTCACTTGATCACTATAGTGATAAAGACAAAAGAAGTAAACATATCACCAACATCTTGAATGAAAGAGGGGCATCACTATAGATCCTAAATACATAAGACAGGATGAGTTATAAGTAACTCCATGCCAAGAAATTTAACATCACAGAATGGAAACATTTTGAAAACTATGTTACTGACAGAGGGAACAAAAAAAAAGAAAATTGGAATTGTAGCATATCTAAGAAATTGAATTTCACATTTAAGATCTTCCCACACATTATTCTATCACATCCATAAAGGAAAAATTAATAAGTGCCTGACACAAAATCTTTCATAAAATAGGGAAAGGGTAAACAATTGCCATCTCACTTTATGAGAGCTATAGATCCCTGAAACTAAAGCTTGACAGGGGTTTTTAAAAGAATAAAATTATAGACACATTCTTCATAAAGTAGGTATACAAAATCAATGGATGAAATAGGTGCAAAAATTTTCAATGCATTTGTGCACTGAATCTATCTGATAGCTAAAAATTTTTCACACTGCTGCATGTTATACAAAAGAAAAAGATGTGAACAATTCATCTAGTAAATCACGGTCATACAGGTGCAGTTCTATTTCTAGTCTGAAGGACTTCAGCTCATCAGCTCCATTCCATAACCTAACATTCTTCACCATTGCTCTTGCTATACCATATTCAGAATATCAAGGGTTCTGTTTCAGATTTTTCTGCTTAAATTCCACCTGTGACCACCATCACATCAGTACCTCAGAGATATCCCATTGAACTTGCATCTTGAAATCAATAACCAGAATAAGTTTGGGACAAGTGTTTCAGACACAAATTTTAAGGGATCACTCAAAAACTTAGTAGTATAAATATCACTTAATGTAATGTCTTTAAAAACCTAAGTTAAGCCGGGCGCAGTGGCGCACGCCTGTAATCCCAGCACTTTGGGAGGCTGAGGCAGGAGGATCGCGAGTTCAAAGCCAGCCTCAGCAATGGCGAGGCACTTAGCAACTCAGTGAGACCCTGTCTCTAAATAAAATATAAAAAAGGGCTGGGGATGTGGCCCAGTGGTTGAGTGCCCCTGAGTTCAATCCCCGGTACCACAAAAAAACAAAAAAACAAAAAAACAAAAAAAACACCTAAGTTAAAAGCCGGGCATGGTGGCATACGCCTGTAATCCCAGCACTTTGGGAGGATGAGTCAGGAGGATCGCGAGTTCAAAGCCAGCCTCAGCAATGGCGAGGCACTTAACAACTTAGTGAGACCCTGTCTCTAAATAAAATACAAAAAGGGCTGGGGATGTGACCCAGTGGTCGAGTGCCCCTGAGTTCAATCCCCGGTAACACAGACACACACACACACACACACACACACACACACACACAAAAAAACCAAACAAACAAAAAAAAAACCCAACCAAATGAAAAAACCTAAGTTAATGCAAAATTCCATAAGGAACAAAAAAGTAAAATTTAAAATAAAGACAGGAACCACACTGCACTCACATATATTAGTTTACCAATATCACCTTAATCCCAACCCTGGTTGATCTTTTTGTCAACTTTACTTTTTCCTGATCTCATTGAGGAAAAAGTGACCATTTCTGCTCTATAATTTCCTCTTCTGGGTTGCTCCTTCAAAGCCAAAAGACCACCAAAATTGTAGACACAATAATGTGGGATTATTAAATTCACAAAGAAAAGTTCCTTTAGTTTGTAAAGGTGATCTCATCTCTACTTTGTTGCCAATTCCAACTTTGTTACATTCATTCAGTCAATAACAGAAATAAATCTCTTTATGTGGAAAAGGTATGGAAAAACAATTTTTATATTAGAAAACTAGGGGGCTTTTAATCAACAATCTAAGCTTCCAGAGAAGCTAGAAAAAGAAGAAAAATCTAAACAATTTAACAATCGTATCTGCATGCAGGGCATCTTCACTTCCTACTAAGCTACCCTTGGTCCCCCCCCTCCCCAACCCCCACCCCCCTGGCCATTTACACACATACAGGTGCATACTCAAACTCACACCACAAGCAAGTGCTGTGAGTGCAGCTGTGGAGTTCTAACATTGTTAAAGGCATTACCATTCATGTATTATGATAAAGTTTAATTTTTAAGATTCTTCTGATAACTGGAAACATGCTCTTTTGAAGATATTCCAGATCAATGTAAGAAAGACAAAAGTAATAATGATTTAGAGATGGATTTGAATTCTACACTTCCAGCTAAAGTATTTGTGAAGATAAAATGGAGTAGTACAAACATGTTTGAATCTATGGGCCTATTTTTAAGATTTATTTATTTGTTTGTTCATTTATTTTAATATTTTGGTAGTGGGTGCCTAACCACTGAGCAACATCCCAGCCAATTATTTTAGATTTTTTATTTTGAGACAGGGTCTTGAAAAGTTGCTTAGGGCCTACCTAAGTTGCTGAGGCTGACTTTAAACTTGTAATCCTCCTGCCCCTGCCTTCTGAGCCACAATTCAACTACAGTTATGTACCACTGTGCCTGGCTGGATTTACTTTACAAGATTTTGGTGTATGAGCAATTTAGGATTCATCCAAATATGTTGTTAGGAAAAATTAAGAAAAAGACCAAACCTAAAAATACTAGTAGTAAACTTCTTTCTCTGATTTGGTATTCAAATTAATATTACCTTGAAATGGGCTAGTTATAATCACCTAGAGGAGATAGCATTTGCTGTTCTTTAGCCCATTAACAGACATAAGGGAGACTAGGTATGGGACCAAATTCTCAAAGTGCTAGAACTCACCAGACATTTTAACACCCTTTTATCATAACACATCTATCATGTAGTATCTGACGAAAGTGATCAGTGCAGTCAGAAATGGAAACAACAAGTCTACTTGTTTAGGTCATTTTGCTATTGCACCTCTTCTTTTGAAAAATTACTAAGGGGGAACATCTATGTGTAGAATAAGGTATACAGAAGAACATATTGTTTTCAAAGATGACTTTGGAAGTTGAAAGCAATAGAGACAAACTGGGGAGAAATCTTTGGGGACAGACTAGTTAGGTAAAAATTTCCTTTAAGAAGTTATGCCGGGCACAGTGGCGCACGCCTGTAATCCCAGCACTTTGGGAGGCTGAGGCAGGAGGATCGCGAGTTCAAAGCCAGCCTCAGCAATGGCGAGGCACTTAGCAACTCAGTGAGACCCTGTCTCTAATAAAATACAAAAAAGGGCTGGGGATGTGACCCAGTGGTCTAGTGCCCCTGAGTTCAATCCCCGGTACCACAAAAAAAAAAAAAAAAAAAAAAAAAAAAAGAATTATGCCGGGCGCGGTGGCGCACGCCTGTAATCCCAGCACTTTGGGAGGCTGAGGCAGGAGGATCGCGAGTTCAAAGCCAGCCTCAGCAATGGCGAGGCACTTATCAACTCAGTGAGACCCTGTCTCTAAATAAATTCAAAAAAAAGGGCTGGGGATGTGGCCCAGTGGTCCAGTGCCGCTGAGTTCAATCCCTGGTACCACACACACACACACACACACACACACAAAGAAGTTATACTTAGTGGAAAAAAACCACTAAAACCATGTGAAAGCCAAGTGTATAAGGTAAAATGAATGTTCCAAGGGAGATTTGAGGTAGATATAGATGTTACAGGGCTTACTGATCCCATTTTGTAAGTAAGCCCCATCAATGACCACTGCTTCAGGTAGTTTGCTTTGCCTCTGTGGGCAGTTTACAGAAATTCAGCATCAATATTGAATTATCACTGTTATATAATACCAATTCACAGACAAATGGCTGTCAGCTAAAGTATTTGGGCTAATTTGTTGTTCTAATTGTGAAATAAAAGTTCTTTCAATTTTGTGGACACACAAAATAATACAAAAATTACAAAAGAAAACTAATTCTCTTTCCTTTAAATGACTGGTGTTTGTGAATACTAACATCCACAGATATTTATTTGCCTCTCTTTATTCTGTGGAGGGCATCTATCTCCTACCCCAGTTACAAGCATGTGAAACAAATGAGAGCAGTCATATTACTAAACACACACACACACACACACACACACACACACGCTTCCCATTTCCTAGTCCAAATTTAGAGCTGATGCAAGCTCAGTAAGATTTCTGAACTTGGGGCTAGAAAAGTTATGAGTCAGTTTATAGTAATAAAAAAAAACTTTTGAATTATAGGAGGACATTTTTCTCATGTGGAAGAAGTTGGCCTTCTTTTATTGAAGAATAAAACAAAATGAAATCAGCAGATAGATAAAGGAGAAAAGAACAGGAGAGAGCATACAGTTTTCCAAGTTCTGTTTCTAATTGTTTTAAAAACCTTACTCTTCAATCAGTTTTGATTGTCATGCATATCTCAAATTGCATTATATATTCAAATGTCCTCTTAATAAATTCTCTCCCCCCCCCTTGAGCTAGTTTGAATTGGGGTTCTAATGACTGCAAATAAGAAAATTTAGACTATAATACACAGAGGTATTAAGTTTGAAAGAGATCTTTATGGTTAGTACATTTTCTGTAAATAGGAAAGATAAAATTATAAAAGTTGTGTTTAAAGTAGAATAAGGTATACAGAAGAACATATTGTTTTCAAAGATGACTTTGGAAGTTGAAAGCAATAGAGACAAATTGGAGAGAAATATTTGGGAACAGACTAGTTAGGTAAAAATTTCCTTTAAGAAGTTATGCTCAGGAACATCTTTTAACTCCTTTATTTGGGTCTGCCAAAATTAGGGATTTCTGACATCCTGTGATAGGTCACATTTTTAACTACTGTCAGATAAAAAAAATACTTTATAATCAGAGAGACAAAACTTGGTCCAAGTATTTAATGATTTTTTATTTCATGTTGAAAACTTTTTTGGGGTTGGGGAGAGCTTAATCCAAAGGCCCTCGACCACTGAGCTGCATCCCCAGCCCTTTTTTCATTTTTTGAAAATTTGAGATGGAGTTTCACTGTTTCCCAGGCTGTCCTTGAATTTCCAATTCTCTGCCTCAGTTTTCTGAGTATCTGAAATTAGAAGCATGTGCTTCATGTCAAATGTAATATCCAAACCATGTTGAAGTATTTCCTGAGCTACCCATCTGGGCATTTACAATCATTTAAATAACAATAGTTTTGGTGTTGGGGAAAATGTCTTAGTGGTAGAGCAATTGCCTGCAATGTGTGAGGCCCTGGATTCAATATCCCAGCACCTCAATCAATCAATCAATCAATCAATCAATATCCCTAGTTCTTGAATTGCTCATTCATGTTGGAGAGTACATGACACAGAGGGTTCCCATAGCCTGTGGTAAAACTTCTACAGTAACTTCCAGGCCTCTGATCCAGAAATGGAAACAATAGTCTAATTATTTTTTTGTTATGTTTCTTAGCACAAAGGCTGTAGAGTTTTTCCCAGATTTGATTTCTGAATGTGAATTATTTCAACTATGACTTTATACCAGTAAAGTGGCTGTCCTCGGTGTTATTTTGCTGTGTAAGGGGAAAAACATACAATTCTCTCTCTACATAGAGAATACTAATCCCTTTCCATTGAAGCTGGCCAGGTATCTGCTGGTATAACAATCACAAAAACCTTGTGCATCTCCTGTATATGTCACAGGGATTAACTTTATCAGGTAAAAGACTCTTTCCATAGTTCTTTCCTAAATAGTTCCTTACTATCTTAATTCCTCTCATATTTTTCCTTTCACATTTTACTATAAGCAGCAAGAAGAAATTAGGCTGCACTGTCAACATTTTTTCTGGAAGTCTCAGCTAACTGTCCAAGTTCATTGTTTATGAGTTCTTCTTTCCACATAACTGCCAGTCACAAGTCAGTTAATTTTCCTGCCAGTATATAAAGATATTCACTTTCCTCTAGTCCAAAGTAACATTTTCCTCATTTCTGAGCTCTTACTAGCAGTAATTTTTAACATCTATACATCTTCCTGAAATCTGCTTAAAATGAATTGCATATTATATAAGGCAATATGTGTTTTCCCACCATATTCTTACTTCCATCTGAATCCTCATTAGTAGAGTTATTTAACACAACATTTCTGCTAACATTCCATTCAAAGCAAACTAGGCTTTTTCTATCATGCTTCTTAAAATTCTTCCAGCCTTTTCTCATTGCCCAATTCAAAAGTAATTTTCATATTTTTAGGTATTTATTATAGCAACACCCCATTCCAGGTACTAAAATCTGTACCAATCAATATTGGGCCAGAGAAACAATTTGAGCAAACTATGTGTTTGGCTAGACAAGTCCAAGGTCTGCATGGCAGTTAGTTAGGAATTATAGGCTGGAACACTGAAGCAGAAGATGAATCTCCTTTGCTTAGGTGGAATTTCTTTATCTCATGGAGGACTCAACTCTGCTTTTCATGCCTAACAACTGGTTGAATTAGGTAAATCTAGATTATCTATGATATTCTTTCTATTTTAAGTTAAGTTGATGATCTACTTTAATACTGTCTACACATTAATTCTACACGGCAATGTAACATAAAATAGTCACTGTTACCAGGAATTAGAAATATTCATAGGTATCAGGAATTAGGACATAGACAAGTTTGGGGGGACACTATCATTTCTCCAAATCATTCAACTCCTTTATCAACATATTCTTTAATAAATTTTGTTTGGTTAACACATTTTCATTATACAATACATTTTTTTTCCAAATTCCTCATCAACCAGAAAAATGTAATCATCCAAAGGCAAGTAGCTACTGGGATGTTGTACCACTAGACACTCTTCTATGCCCAGAATCTGGAGCTCATTTGAGAATTTCCCTGCCTGTTTTAGTCAAGATTTTTTTTAATCACAGTGACCAAAAGACCTGACAAGAACAACACAGAGAAGGGAATGTTAATATGGGGCTCATAAATTTAGAGATTTCAGTCTATAGTCAATTTCAGTCTATATGGTCAACTTCATAGTTCTGGGCCAAAGGTCAGTCAGAACATCATGGCAGAAGAACACAGTGGAGGAAAGCAGATCAGGACATGCCAACAGGGAAGCAGAGAAAGCTCTGCTCGCCAGGGACAAAATATATATCCCAAAGGCATGCCCCCAGTGACCTATCTCCACCCTACCTGCCTATAGCTACTACCCAATCAATCCATGTCAGCGAATTAATTGACTGATTAGGTTATAACTCTCATAACCTAACCATCTCACCTCTGAACCTTCTTGCTTTGTCTCACATGTGAGCTTTTGGGACACACCCCAAATCTAAACCATAACATTCCATCCCTGATCCTTCAAAGTTCATGCCCATCTCACAGTGAAAAATATATTTAGTCCATTTTTAAGGTCCATAGTCTTAACAGTTCCAGCATTACCCAAAATTCCAAGTCCAAGTTCCCTCTGAGACTCAAAGAAAACCCTCAGCATGAACACCTATAAAAATCAAATATATATATATTCAATATATAATGCACAGAGTAAATATTTTTATTCCACAAGGGACAAATAAGGGATGGGTCCAAAGCAAGACTGAAATCCAGCTGGGTAAACAAGTTCTGAAGTTCCATGTCCAGCATCTGGGGCACATGGCATAACAACTTTCTCTCCAAGGGCCTTGTGTAGCTCTGCCCCTATGGCCTTGTTGGTTATAGCCCACACAGCCTCTCTCTTGGCTTGTATCTGCTCAATTCCTGCAGCTTTCCTTAGCAGATGTTCCATGTTACTGGCACCTCTTAATCTCAGGGATCTCCACTGTAGCTTTGACTTCTTTTTCACATCTTCATGCGCTACTCTTTCAGAAGCAGGCACAGGGACTCTGACCCTGCTATACTTTGCCTGGAAACCCAGCTATTCCTTTAAAATCTCAGTGGTATCCTCTATAAACCCCTCACTCCAGTATCCTGAAATCCTGCAGAACCAGCACCACATGGTTGATGCTAAGGTCTTCCACCATCTTGAGCAGCATTCAAGTCCCCTAAGATCATGGATGCAGCAGCCTCTGAGTGCACATGTGGCCCAGCGTAGTTAAACAACTTCCTAAACCCCCCAGTGCAGACAGGATTCCCCAGTGGTCTCTTCTCAAAGGAAATTTTACTTTTACACCCTTGAGCCTGAGATGGGTGTGGTTTTGCCAATTCCAGAGATGCCCTAAGTCTTCTTTCCTATGGTCTCTTTGCAAAGTACTTAGCATCTCTTTAGTGTTGCTAATGTATTTAACAACCAAAACTTTCATAGCCTCAATTTTACTTACGCTTTTATGTCCAAACTTCAAGTTTTTCAAATCTTTCTGCTCTCCTTTCTGCTCCTGATTATCACAGTAAGTTTGTCTAAATGCCACCAAAAATATCCATGCTACTTCCTGAATGTTGTGTGGACTTGAAATTTCCTCCACCAGATTAACTAGCATGTCACCTTTAAGTTCAGCCTCACAGAAAGTTTCAAGACATGGACAAAATGTAGACAACTTCTTTGTCAGAATGTAACATGAATGGCCTCTACTCCAATTGCTAGTAGAGCCCTCCTCCTCTGAAACTTCATAATTCTAGTATTTACTGTCCAGAAGTCCTATCAGAATTCTGGCCTTCTGAGCTCCCAGCAGAATCATCCATTAGGTTTTGCTTAAAACATTCTAAAGCTTCTCCAGCATCTTTAACCTTCTCAAAATTCCTTCCCCGCCAAATCATATCCCAAAACTTCTGAACCACATAGTCAGGTTAGTCCCAGCAACAATCCCACTTCTTTGTACCAATTTCTGTTTTAGTCAATTTTTCATCACTGTGATTTGTGTGTGTGTGTGTGTGTGTGTGTGTGTGTGTGTGTGGTGCTGGGGATTGAACTCAGGGGCACTCAACCACTGGGTCACATCCCCAGCCCTTTTTTTGTATTTTATTTAGAGACAGGGTCTCAATAAGTTGCTAAGTGCCTCGCCCTTGCTGAGGCTGGCTTTGAACTCGTGATCCTCCTGCCTCAGCCTCCCAAAGTGCTAGGATTACAGGCACGTGCCACCGCACCCGGCCACTGTGATTTAAAAAAACCTGACAAAAGCAATACAGAAGAAGGAAAATTTATTTGGTACTCACAGTTTCAGCGATCTCAGTTCATAGATAGCTGATTTCATAATTATGGGTCCAATATGAGAACATCATGGTAGAAGGGCATGGTGGAGGAAAGCAGATCAGGACATGACAACCAGGAAGCAGAGAGAGCTCTGGTCACCCAGAGCAAAATATATATCCCAAAGGTATGCCCCAGGTCACCTACCTTCACCAGCCACACCCTACTTGTCTACAAATTACCACCTACCTAAATTATATCAGTACTTTAATCCACTGTTTAGGCTACAACTCTCATAAACTAATCATTTCCACCTCTGAACCTTGTTCCATTTTCTCACACATGTGCTTTTAGGGGACACCTCATATCTGAACCCTAATACTGCCCTAGAAAGGAAAAATTGCAAAAATATGCATCACTTGATCCTAGAGTCTGTTTGCCTTATAAGAACACATTAAACATGGTCAATCTATATATAAATACACCCACCTGTTAAGTAATTTTATCAGGATCAAAACTTCAGTTAGAATTTAGCCTATAAGTCTTTTCTGCATCAATTTATATGAGAAAGAATAGGTGATACAGATGTATTTTATGAGCTAACATGTATTTTAGAGTAAAAGTCTAATGAATGCAAGTGTGAAACTGAAAATAAGTAACTTGAAGTTACCCATGTGGCTGCCTATTTGACAATAAAAATACAAACAGGGAGCTTGGGAAGAAAATGGATATTCATGAACATAAACCTATTACATGCAATATAGAAATAGGGTAACTGAAAAGTTACAGCTACGTAAATAATAAAAACCAAAAGACTTCCAGATTTAAAAATAAAGTATGGGAAATGAGGAATTATACATTTTCATCTAGTGTCATATAGTGGGAAATGTACCTTTAAAATTTAAGTTAGGATTAATAGAACTAGTTAACATTTATATGATCCTTTGGGAATAAGTAATAAAAATTTAATCAGAAATATAAACTTTCCTAATATAAAATATTTACTTACAGTAGAAAAATTGGAAAATAATTATGCAGCAAACAAGGCAACAAAACAAAAAATAACAATGTGAAAGACTACTAGGAATAAAAGAAAAAAGTAGAATTAAACATCAATATGGAGTTAAAAAGGTAAATGAAAAGCAAAAGAGACAAATTAATGTAGCCATCGGAGAAATTTCAAATACCCAAATTATTCTGGAGGGTTGGAATATCCTCTGATTTTCTTCCAGAGTCCTGCCTCAGAATATTGGGGAAGATAGGCTTCAAGAATTTGAACTCGTTACTCTCAGAGTCTCCTTTCAGACACACCTCATATTGGTAGCTCTGAGATAGGGTCCCAGTGCCGCTGACATCCACCATGTGGCTAGGAAAGTGGCCCTCAGGCACGGAGCAGACACCCAGCGATGTGGCCCTGTGCCTCTTGCAGAGTCTCACTGTCACGAACACCAGCACAGAGAAGAAGAAGAGTGAAGACACCGAGGCCAGGGCGATGACCAAGTAGACAGTGAGCGAGTCCCCCTGTGCGCGCTCCGGCACCGCTTCCGGGAGCGGCAGGTAGGGCTGCGAGAAGCCATCCACCAGCAGCACGTGCAGCGTGACGCTGGCTGACAGTGGCGGCTCGCCATTGTCCTTGACCAGCACCACCAGCCTGTGCCTGGCCGCGTCGCGCTCGCTCAGCAGCCTGGCGGTGCGCACCTCGCCATTGTGCGCCCACACGCCAAACAGCCCGGGCTCCGTGGCCTTGAGCAGCTGGTATGATAGCCAGGCGTTCTGGCCAGAGTCTCCATCCACGGCTACCACCTTGGTGACCAGGTATCCCTGCTCTGCCGCCCTGGGCACCAGCTCTGTGCAGGGCGCAGAGGCGTTCTGAAGAGGGTAAAGCACGAAGGGCGAGTTGTCGTTGTCATCCAGCACCACCACGCGCACCAGCGCCTGGCTGCTGAGCGCGGGCGAGCCTTGGTCGGTGGCGCCCACGTGGAACTCGAACGTCTGCAGGGCCTCAAAGTCCAGCGCCCTCAGCGCGAACAGCTGCCCGTTGTCTGCGTTGATGGAGACCAGCGAGGCAAGGGGCAGGTACGGGTCCTGGGATGGCAGCAGCGAGTAGGTGATCTGGGCATTGGTGCCTGAATCTCTGTCTGTGGCGCTGACGCTGCCTATGTGTAGGGCGGGCTGGTTGTTCTCGCGTACCAACAGGGTGTAGGACGTTTGTGTGAAGGCAGGGGCGTTGTCGTTGACGTCAGAGACGAGGATTATTAAGCTGTGCTCGGTTTTCAGCCTTGGCGTCCCAAAGTCGGTGACGGTAATAGTGATATTATACTGGGCTCTTTTCTCTCTATCCAGCACTCCTTCTGTTACCAACCTGTAGAAGTTCTCAACTGAAGGTTTTAGCGTGAATGGAACATCATCTTGGATGGAGCAAACCATCCTTCCATTTTCCCCAGAGTCTCTGTCCCGAGTCCTAAACAGAGCCACTTCTGTCTCAGGGTAGTTTTCAGGAATAGGGCTGGTAAATGATGAAATAGTTAGT
Organism: Tamias sibiricus; assembly: GCA_025594165.1. NCBI lineage: Eukaryota > Metazoa > Chordata > Mammalia > Rodentia > Sciuridae > Tamias > Tamias sibiricus. The sequence continues at coordinate 70,418,020 of CM046662.1, forward strand.
TCTGGGGAGTTATCGTTAACATCCAACACTTTAATAGAAACAGAGCATTTTCCAGAAAGTCCCCCACCATCAGATGCCTCTATATCTAGTTCGTATGATGATATTGTCTCAAAATCTAGCATTTTAGTTAGTCGAATTTCTCCTGAAAGGCTGCTTAGTTCAAAAGTTTTTCCTATCTCCTGAGAACTATAAAAAAGTGAATATGTGATCTGTCCATTTGCTCCAGCATCTAAATCCCTAGCAGAGACCTTGACAACTAGGGAACCTACAGGCCTGTTCTCCGGGACCTGCACTTCATAGAGTGTCTGCTCAAACTGAGGGGCATTGTCATTGACATCCAAGACCAAGACACGAATCTGAGTGGTGCCAGATCGTGGTGGAGAGCCGCCATCCACTGCAGTCAGGGTTAATCTGAACTCAGGCTGTTCCTCGTGATCCAGCTCTTTGTCCAGCACCAGCTCGGGGTATTTCCTGCCATCTCCCCGTTTGAGTGTGGAAATATGGAAATGAGAGTTGGGACCAATATCGTAGTTTTGAATGTTGTTTTTGCCCACGTCCAAGTCCTGAGCTTTTTTCAGAGGAAATACAGTACCAGGAGGGCTATTCTCTAGGATTTTCAGGATCATTTCTCTTTCAGGAAACTCAGGAGAATGATCATTTATGTCTCCCACCAGGAGCTCAGCTCGAAATACTTCCAGAGGTTTATTCAGTAACACTTGGAAATGCTTTACACAGGGCTCGGTGGGGCCGCAAAGCTGCTCTCGGTCTAATTTTTCATTTAATATCAACTTCCCGGTCTGCAGATCAAGCTGCAAATGTGGTTCGTTATCCTCAGAGGCCACCCGGGCTCCCCGTGCAGCTAGCTCCCCCGTTCCTAGTTCTAGATCCTTGGCCAGGTCAGCCACAAATGAGCCGCTCTCAGTTTCCTCCATCACAAAATAGCGTCGGAGTTCCCAGCCTGCCTGAGCCACTCCCGATAAGAGAAAGAGAATCAGAACTTGCCTTTGTTTGCGCACCCTTCCGGACTCCATCTTTACTTCTGCGCACACCTTTGCAAGAACAGGGGTCAGCAGTACCTTACGGAGCAAAGGAACTGAGACACTGGTCGATCTTTCAGTTGATAACCTGTCTGTAAAGGTAGGTAAGCAGCATTCTCTGGAGGCTTACTGGTCCGGCTCTGCTTACAGGCTTTTCTTTTTTGTCTGGAGATCTGAAGTAGAGTTCCTAGCATTTATTGGCTTTTCTTTCTTTTGAAGCGTTAGCCTGCAGCGCCACCATGCGTTATTTTTGCTTCGAAAAGAATTGCTACAATGGTTCCATTCTTTATCTGACTTTTAGAAGTTTGGAAATTGGGAGAGAGTATATAATAACTATATCATGCAATTATAATTTTTTATTTCTTCATTCGAAGAAGTATTATTGATCTCTGTGTCCCTAGTTCTGAAAACACATCAGTAAACAACCCAGACATGGCCCTGCTCTTCTAGAATCAATAGTCTGGGTAGGGGTGCTCTGAGGAAAATTGAGAAGTGAAAGATAATAATGATCATTCATCTTGTAAAATTAACGAAACATAGCCATGTTATTTTTTAAAGTATCAGCAACATGTTTTGCCCTCAATTTACTTTCAAATGCTTGATGTATTTCAACCAGTGAGAATCATAATACTGGACAGTAAATTTTTCAGTCATAGGAAAATGCATATGAAGGTACTTCCTACATCTCTTGACCTGTTTTCTCTCTCTAGCATTTATCGTTTATCATAGCATGGATGTACATATTTATTTATTTCCTATATCACCCATGAATAGTAAAACTTTGTTTTGTTCACTCTGCATCCCCCAAATAATCCCTGGCTCATAGTAGATGCTCAACAAATATTTGTCCAATGGACCAGTGGATAAATCACAATTAATTTAAAAGTTCTGATAGATGGATTCTTCCCCTACTATAGACATTCCTTCCTTTTCTGGGATCCCAGTTTGTTAGATAAGCTGTATTAAACAAGACAGACTATTCCCAAGTATCTATTTTCTATGACCTTTGAATAGTAATTTGAAACAATTCACTGTGATATAAAATGTCTTTTTTACTCACTGAATGGTAAAATACCTTGGTTCTTTTTAGCCCAAGAGATACACTGCAAAAGGAAATAATGTAGGTTATGAATATCCTACAAATAAGGTATACATCTCTTCTAGATACACATTTTACATTGTCAATGGCATTTCACACAAATGCTATTATGATACTAATGATATTCAAAAGCTTTATCTTACATATCAGAATTTTCTAAGAATTGGATGTCTATTAAACATTTGGGAAGCACATTGGAAACATCCTTCAATTATTCTCAAATTATATATTTTAACAAATCTTGTACATGTCCCTTCCACACTACTAATAGTCTACAACCCTTTTAATTGCAAATTATACTGTTAATATAAAAAAGTCATAATAAAAATCTCAAATTAATAGTAAGATCTAATTCACCAATATATGAAAGAATATCTAAACATGCTTTTTAACAAGGAAAAACCCCTCACTTAGCTATCTTAGAGGAAAGTTATTTTATTTTATTTTTTGTGATGTTGGGGATTGAACCCAGGGCCTTATGCATGCAAGGCAAGCACTCTACCAACTGAGCTATATTCCCAGCCCAGAAAAGTTATTTTTAATAATCCCAGGAGACAAAACTTATTGAGAGGGAATGAAACATCTACAACAGGAAAACCTACACTAAAGTTACTCTTCTGATGTATCCTTCCATATCTTGTCTCTCAGAGGATTGACTTTTTGTATTTATTTCACATAATTAGCCAAACATAATATCACTTGCAATGTTTGAGATAATCTAATAATTATATACTGAAAGTTGATATAAGGAGTAGAAAAGACTTCAAGTTGGGGAGAAATTATGGTCTTTCCCACTTAATCCTACTATAAAATAAAACCATGCATTTTTACAGATATTTCTCTATTTAAATATGCTACACAGGAAAGCATATTATCAGATTAAACAAAACATACTAATAACATTATATTATGCTTGTTTTCAAATCATCAAAAATTTAGAAAAAATTACTAGACAACAATGAAACAGAGAAGGGGGATGGTGTTATATTCAAATCAATACTTATTTGATTTTGAAATGTTGATAAATAAGCTGAGCACAGTGGCTCATGCCCAGCAGCTCCAGAGGCTGAGGCAGGAAGATTACATGTTCTAAGGCCAGCCTCAGCAACTTAGGAAGGCCATAAGCAAATTAGCAAAATCCTGTCACAAAATAAAAAAACAAAAATGTGCTGTGGATGTCCCTCAGTGTTAAAGCACCCATGGGTTCAATTCCCAATACAAAAAAAAAAAAAAAAAAATGATAGAAAAGGTATCTGCAAATTTTCAGTAATGAGTAAAATTGAAGTTTCATTGTCACCATCAAGTAAGAATGATAAAAGAAAAGGAAACAAAGAGACTACATTAGAGGAAAAATTCTTATTTTCTTAACTATCAAAATCAATGAAAAACATTAGAAATTTTTACACGAACCAAAAATATAATGGAGACCTATTATACTTAGAGAAAAATTAACCTTCATCCCAAATGATCTGAAGACAAAGTCTACTAATTATACAAAACCATTTGCAAAGCTAGAATTTTACTCCATGTTATTCACAGTCCCTTGATGGTTTTGATTAATGGACTGCAGGAACTTGAAGTCGCTAGTCCCCAAGCCTTCCTTTAGACAAACCTCATATTCGTAGCTCTGGGATAGGGTGTTGGTGCTGCTGACATCCACCAGGTGGCCAGGAAAGTGGCCCTCAGGCACAGAGCCGACACCCAGCGGCGCCGCCCTGCTCCTCCTGCACAGCCTCACCACCACGAACACCACCACCAAGAAGAGGAAGAGCGACGACACAGACGCCAAGGCGATGACCAAGTAGACAGTGAGCGAGTCCCCCTGCGTGCGCTCGGGCGCCACTTCCGGGAGCGGCAGGTAGGGCTGCGAGAAGCCATCCACCAGCAGCACGTGCAGCGTGACGCTGGCTGACAGTGGCGGCTCGCCATTATCCTTGACCAGCACCACCAGCCTGTGCCTGGCCGCGTCGCGCTCGCTCAGCAGCCTGGCGGTGCGCACCTCGCCATTGTGCGCCCACACGCCAAACAGCCCGGGCTCCGTGGCCTTGAGCAGCTGGTATGATAGCCAGGCGTTCTGGCCCGAGTCTCCGTCCACCGCCACCACCTTGGTGACCAGGTAGCCCGGCTCTGCCGCCCTGGGCACCAGCTCTGTGCAGGGCGCAGAAGCGTTCTGCAGCGGGTACAGCACGAAGGGCGAGTTGTCGTTGTCGTCCAGCACCACCACGCGCACCAGCGCCTGGCTGCTCAGAGCAGGCGAGCCTTGGTCGGTGGCGCCCACGCGGAACTCGAACGTCTGCAGAGATTCGAAGTCCAGAGCCCTCAGCGCGAACAGCTGCCCATTGTCTGCGTTGATGGAGACCAGCGAGGCAAGGGGCAGGTGTGGGTTCTGGGATGGCAGCAGCGAGTAGGTGATCTGGGCATTGGTGCCTGAGTCTCTGTCTGTGGCGCTGACGCTGCCTATGTGCAGGGCGGGCTGGTTGTTCTCGCGCACCAACATCCTGTATGACGTTTGGGAGAAGGCAGGGGCATTGTCGTTGACGTCGGAGACCACTACTGTTATGTTGTGTGTGGTTTTCAATCTGGGTGTTCCTAAATCCGTGATAGTGATGGTGAGATTATATTCCATTCTTATTTCTCTGTCCAGTGGGTGCTCTGTTATCAGCGTGTAGAAATTCTTGAAAGTAGGCTTCAAGAGAAAGGGGAGGTTGTCTTGAATTGAGCAAATCATCCTCCCATTGTCCCCTGAGTCTTTGTCCCGGATACTGAAAACAGCAACCACCATCTCTGGTGAAGAGTTTTCTGGTATGAGGTCAGTAAGAGATGTCATGGCTATTTCTGGTGGGTTGTCATTCACATCTACAACCTGAACTATAATGACTGATTTTCCAGAAAGACCCCCACCATCAATGGCCTGAATATTTATTGTATATGACTGAATAATCTCAAAATCAAGAACTGTTTTCAAATAGATGTTACCAGAAATTGGGTGGATTTCAAATGTTTTCCGCACATCTCTAGAGATATGGGAAAATGAATAAGATAGTTCTCCATTTATTCCTGCATCTAAATCTGTAGCAGACACTGTGATTATCAAGGCGTCCACAGGGCTGTTCTCTGGGACTTGCACCTCATAGACTGGTCTCTCAAACTCTGGGGCATTATCATTGATATCAAGGACAACAACTTGAATCTGTGCTGTCCCAGACCTGGGTGGGGACCCACCATCTATGGCTGTTAGAGTTAAAATAAGTTCAGGCTCCTTTTCCCGATCCAGAGATTGGTCAATTACCAGCTCTGGGTATTTTCTGCCCTCATCACTCTCTTCTATGTTAAGGTGGAAATACGGATTGGGGTTTACTGTATAGGTTTGAACACCATTCCTTCCTACATCTAAGTCCTGAGCATTATCCATTTGAAATGAAGTTCCTGGTGTAGTACCTTCAGATATTTTTAGAAGTATATGTTCATCCAGGAACATGGGAGTGTGATCATTTATGTCTTTGATCAAAAGCTCAGCCCGAAAAAATTGCAAAGGATTTTCAAATAACAACTGGAAATGCAATATACAGGGCTCAATGATATCACAAAGTGCCTCCCGGTCCAGTTGCTCATTCACGACCAAGTTTCCAGACTGCTGTTCCAACCTTAAGTAAGGTTTATAGTCATCAAAGATGACTCTGGCCCTCCGTGCAGCCAGATCTTCCACACTGGAATCCATATCTTTTATTACATTGGCTATAAAGGAGCCATTCTCCATTTCCTCTGCCACAGAATATCTCCAGGTCTCAGAACACACCAAAGACCCTCCCAGCAAAACAAAGGAAAACAGCACTTGCCTTATCTGCTGAGCAATTCTCTCTCGCGGATCCATGGCTTCTTAGTTGAACTCCTTTTTGTGGAAACGTTTCAACTCAATCTCTAGCAGCTCTGGGAGTTGCTCCTATATCCTGGACTTTTGGCAATCTATAGATTTGCAATCCGGTCTAGAGGATGTTGTTGCCCTGTCTTACTTTGGAAAGCCTCCTTTCTCCTGTTTTCTCCAGCACTCTCCGTTCCACTGGTTAAGGGAAACCAGAGTGTCTGCTATTAAGAAAATTTCTGCATCTTATCCTACAGCGCCACCATGCGACTGCAGATTTTCAGGTTTTAGACAAAGTCAAATAAGTTTGAGATGAAATATTACTTATGTGTTTGTTAAATTATATTTTCCTGTACTCCTATTTTCCTTTCTGAGTTGTGTTTTTTAATGTCATATGATCCTGTCATCATTCGGTCATCAACACTATAAAACCACAATCTGCTAGAACCGTGGTGGATATAAAATCATATTTAAGATGTAGTCCGTTTGTCAAAGAAGTTATGAGGGGCTGGGGCTGTAGCTCAGTGGTAAAGTGCCTGCTGAGGCAGTGGGTTTGATCCTCAGCACCACATAGAAATAAATAAATAAAGATATTGGGTCCACCTACAACTAAATTTTTTTTTAAAATAAGTTATGGTTTCTTTGTAAAGACAATAGAGATAGTTAAGAGGACCCCTACATGCAATTGACTTAGCTAGTAAGAGGTTATCAGGAAATAGGAATTTAGAGGTTTTATCTAGTTATTAGCAAATACTTCAGATAGACAGTAAGAAAGATGCTATGTACTTGAAAGTGAACCTAGCATCTATGAATAGTTGTTTGGAGTATGTTGGACATTTTATGTTGGTACCATTTACTTAGGGATCTCCACTGGAGACTTAACCTGGCAGGATAGAAAATCAAATGCTCAGCAGTAAACAAAGTGATATAATCTACATCCAGATCATGACAACATTAAAATTTGAAAAAAAAAAAAAGACCCCAGTTTAGTTGTGAAATGTCATTTTGTAGACCCAGCATTTCCAGAGGAACAATTCTAAATATTTTATTTATCTATTCATAATTTGTTCAGCAGGTAATTATTGAGCATATGCTTTGTGCTAGGCATGTCTATAAGTGTTAAGGATAAAATGGTAACCAGACAGTTTCTGCCATGAAAGAGACAGAAAAATGATCACATATTTAAAATAGAGCATAATGCTTGCCAGATATCCCTAACCAAAATTTAGAAGTGCTGAAAAGATTTTTTTCTGGAGACGTATATTCTAAATTGATACATGAAAATTGACTAGGAGTAATACAAACAAAAATTGTGTATGGGATAAAAATTTCCAGTCAAACTAAAAACATGACTGTGCAAATCCAAAATGAGAAAGGTGTTTTGGAAGAAGGGAGATGAGATCAATATGACTGAGGAATACATCAAGATGAAAAAATGGCAAGAATTGAAACTAGAAAGATAAGCAAAGAGTCTGTATGGCATGTCAAAGCATTTGGAGTTTACACTAAATGCAAATGCAAGATTATTAAAAGGTTCCAAACAGAAAAGTGACATGATCATAGTTTCATTTTTTTTAAAGTTCATCTTGTTTCAGAGTTGAGAACAAATTAGAAAGGGATTGAAACAGATCAAAAGAATAAAGAATGATTAGAATTGGTTGCAGTAATATAGGTAACAGGTGACTTTGGCCTCAACTAGAAATGTAACACTGCAATTGTATTAGGATGATGAAATAATGTGAGATGTGGTGATAGATTACATGTACATAAAGTGGGATAGGAAGGAGTAAAAATAAATACACGTTGTTTTCAAGCTTGGGGAACTGGGTGGTTGTTAGTGCTATTATCTGAAATAGTAAACACAGAAAGAGCAGAAGGGGAATAGGCATTGAGGTGGACAAGATAATTTTAGTTTGAAGAAAATAAAATTTTGATTTAAAAAATCTGTTGAGTTTGAGGTGTCCATAGAGAATTTATATAGTTATTTAAATGATTTTCCATTGCATAAATGAAGTTTAAAAAAGAGGTTTGAGGTACAGAGACAAATTCGGGATTTATTGGTGTAAATGGTGACTGAGGAGGCCCTTAAAGAAAGGCAATAAATTACAAATTTTGGTTTCATAAATTATGCAGCTCAGACTGAGTATAGCTCAGTGGTAGAATACTTGTCTAGCATGCTTGAGAAGTGCTGGGTTCAATCACCAGTACTGAAAAAAAAATGCAGCTCTTCAATCCAGAATTGTGGCAAAGAATGGGCAAAGAGGAAAATTGTAAGAAGTTATATTTGAGAGATAAAATGTCTTCATAATGCTTCTTTCCTATGGTCTTTTTAAAATTTTATGTTTTTAGGTATACATGACAGTAGAGTATATTTTGACATATTATACATACATAGAGTATAACTTATTCTAATTAGGATCCCAGTCTTATAGTTGTACATGATATGGAGTTTCACTGGTCATGTATTCATATATGAACACAGGAAAGTTATGTCCAATTAATTCTACTATCTTTCCTATTCCCATCCTCCATCCTTCATTCCCCTTTGCCTAATCCAATGAACTTCTAGTTCTTCCCTCCTCGCTTATTTTGTGTTAGTATCCACCTAACAGAGAGAACATCTGGCCTTTAGTTTTTTGGGGGGGATTGGCTTATTTCACTTAGTGTGATAAGTGAAATAAGTTCCATCCATTTACCAGGAAATGCCATAATTTCATTCTTCTTTATGGATGAGTAATATTTCATTGTGTATGTATACCACAATTTCTTTCTTTTTTTTTACCACAATTTCTTTATTCATTCATCTGTTTAAGGGCACCTGGGTTGATTGCATAGCTTAGCTGCTATAAACATTGATGTGACTGTGTCACTAAAATATGCTGATTTAAAGTTCTTTGGGTATATACCAAGGGTGAGATAACTGAGTCAAATGGTGGTTCCATTCCAAGTTTTCTGAGGAATCTCCATACTGCTTTCCATAGTGGTTGGTTGCAGCAGTTTGCATTCCCACCAGCAATGTGTCAGTGAACCTTTTTACCCACATACTCCCTAAGATTTATTGTTGCTTGTTTTCTTGATAATTGCCATTCTGACTGGAGTGTGATGGAATCTCAGTGTAGTTTTAATTTACATTAGTCTAATTGCTATGGTCTTGATTAAATTAAAACTCAACTGTATCAAGTTGATTTGAATTTATTATTGACTTACACACAAAGTCTGTTTAGGTAGTAAAGTTTATTAATTTCAGCATGTTGAAGATGTATCTTTCTTTTAATTTCCATTGCTACTGTTAGAGCACAGACGTCAGTCAGTCATTGGTTTGAGTGATAAATGTCCTTTTTTAAGGCTTTTTAAAGAAAGATTTCTGAAATTTTACTATAATGTTTCTAGGCATGGATAACTTTTTAATTTATCCTGTTAGCTTTATTTAAGTGTCTTGGGTCTGTTCATTGATGTTTTTTCATCAATTCTGGAAATTTCCCAGTCATTATTTCTTCAAATATTGGTTCTGATACAATCTTTCTCATCTCTAACTCTGGGGTATGGTTAAATATACGTTAAACCTTTTTATTCTGTCCTACATTTCTAATCTCTTTTCTTTTTATTAACTTTCTGAGATGTATATTGGATGGATTATATTCTAACCTATCTTTCACATCACTAATTATTTTGTTATATCTAATTTTAAAATCTTTTATTCCATTTAAAATTTTGATTGGTATTTTTCATTTATATTTGGTTCTGTTCTAATCTGTCATGTTTTATAACTACTTGTTCTCTGCACATCTTCAAATTTAACTTTCATTTCAATTAAAATGGTCAGGTATTGTAGACTATCTGATAATTACAATATTTGAAGTGCTTGTAAGTTTTTGTCTGTGTTCTTTTTTATCTGATGCCTCTCACTCATGGTGTCATGTTTCTTGTTTTTGTAGTTGTCTTAACTATGTTCAAGTTAAGAAGATTAGAAATTTGAACCTTAGGATGAGTAAAACTTCTTTCCCAGAAGATCTGTATTTGAGTCTATCAGGACCTTGGGGCACTACTTGTTGATGATCTCAAATCAAGTTTAAGGCTCACAACCAAGTTCAAGGTTAAAATTTCACACAAGGGTTCATCCATATCCAGCTTACTCTGACCTTCTAGGTGTAGCTATTAGGGATCCATGGTTATTAATGGGAGTGTCTTCTGTAAACTTTTCACTTTGTTAGGCTTTGATTTCCCTCCTCATATAAACCATGGGAATGGAGTTTCATATTTTCCAGGTTTCCAAATGTTCCCAGGGAAAAAGTAATTTTTTGTGCTCATTTGTCTCTCTGGGGTTTAACATTAACATTCACCTGATAATATATTAGTGTTCACCTGATAATATATTAGTGTCTTAATAGCTAATTGTTTTCAGTGAAAACTTTGACCTACATAAATTATTCCTCCTTTTTAAATAGTTGAAGTCTCAGGAATATTGCTACATTTCAAATTTACAAGTAAACTTTTAGCTTTTATGAGCAATTGATCTTTTTGAAAGCCTAGAGAAAAAATACATATTTTTTATCAACTTCAACTGATCAATACCAAATCCACTCTACAAGGATGCAATCAACTTAAACAATCTCTTGGGAGAAACAAATTATATTATTTACATTGGTATTAGTTTCCATTTCTCTCTGTCATCATGCTTCCCTCAAATACACGTATATTATCCCCACGTCCCATATATATATTTCCCTATTATCCCATATATATTCTTTCCTGTATCCATTTTTCTTCTCTTCTTCCAATATGTGCATCTCTATATAAGATATTGTATATAATATGGATATGTTTATATGTTTGTACTATAATTCCCAGTCTTTTTCTATATTTTTAATTAGTATACTACAGTTACACATAAAAGTGGAATTAATTTCGATATATTCATACATGCACATGACATAGTTCGGTTAATACCATTCTGCTATTCCTTCCCTTTCCCATCCCTCCTTCTTCCTCATTGTTACCCTTCCTCTACTCCACTGTTCTCTGTTCTATTTTCATAAGAACCTCCTCCCTTTAATTCCTATTTCTTTCTAGCTTCCACATATAAAGGAAAGCATTTAACCTTTGACTTTTTGAGTCTGGCTTATTTCTCTTAGCATGATGTACTAGAGTTCTATCCATTTGCCAACAAATGACATACTTTTATTCTTCTTTATGGCTGATTAAAACTCAGCCATTGTATATATATACCACATATTCTTTATCCAATCATCTGTTAAGGGACACCCAGGATTGGCTGTTGTTAATTGTGCTGCTATAAACATCAATATGCACATACTACTATAATGTGCTGATTTTAGTTCTTTTGAATAAATACCAAGGAGTGGGATAGCTGGGTCATATGGTGGGTCCATTCCTAGTCATTTGGAGACTCTCTGTACCCCCATTTTGGCTTTCCAAAATGGTAGTATTAGTTTGCAGTCCCACCAACAATATATTTTCCCCCACCATTTTTTTTTTCTTTAAAAACATCTGGGGTTTGTGCATATGTCCTTTTAAAAACATCCTATTAACTCTCCTGATTTTTGGCACTTTGCTGATTCTCAAGTTAGTTGAATAACCTAAATATTAATCCTTTTCAGTTAAAATATTGCAAATATCTCCTCCCTGTCATCTGCTTGCTTATGCTCTCCTTAAGTTTTGAGGTAGTAATATTTTTAATTTGTATTTTTATTGTTTGTACTTAAAAGCTTTATAAAAAATCTAAACCAATGATAAGGTTATAAAAATATTTTACTTCTATTTATTTCATTTTTCCTATTCAAATATTTCAAATTTACCTCTTGGATATATGTGGAGTTTATTTTCGTATGACAAGAGGTAGGAATTTTGTTTCTTTATATAATAAGAATTTTCCCAATAACATTTGCTAATTAATCACTCTATTTTCTCACCCCTCTCTAGTGATTTTGACACTTCCCCTAGTATGACCAAGATTTTTTTATATAGAAGGATCTTATTCTACATAGTAATCTCTGAGTCTGTTCCTGAATCATTCAAATGTATTTATTTATTTTGTATTTTTCATATATCCTAATAGCTACAAAGTAAAGCATTCCCCTATTTTCTTGTTGAACATTCTTTGGCTCTTCATGAAAGAAGAATGCACTTTTTCCATGTCGATATTAGGAACAATTTATCCTTACTTATTTGTCACAGATTTTTAAAAAGATTGCATTGAATTTATAAATTATTTTGTGGAGAACAGATATCCTTATCATATTGTTATTTCAAACAACTAGTATCTTTGTCAATTTATAAAATCAGATAATTATTTCACTTATTATTTTATTGCTATCATTCATTTTTAAAGTCTATTTGTCTTCTTTGTTAGACTAATACCTGGAAACATAGTTTTTTTTTGTTTGTTTGTTTGTTTTTTGATACGGGGGATTGAACTCAGGTTGGGCCACATCCCAAGCCCTTTTTTGTATTTTATTAGAGACAGGGTCTCACTGAGTTGCTAAGTGCCTTGCTATTGCTGAAAGCTGGCTTTGAACTCGTGATCCTCCTGCCTCAGTCTCCCAAGTGCTAGGATTACAGGAGTGTGCCTCTGCACCTGGCTAATATTATAGTTTTATTAGGATTTTTAAATTCATTTTAAATTGGATATTGGTGGGGGTAAAGATACACTGCTCTTACTTCTCTTTCCATTCCACTTTCTTCTAACTTCTTATTCTATTCTTTAAATTCTTCTATCCCCAACCATTTTTACTTTTTATTTTGAGACAAGGTCTTTCTAAGTTGCTTAGGGCCTCTCTAAATTGCTAAGGCAGGCCTCTGAATTTAGGTTCTCCTGTCTCCGCCTTCTGAGTCACTGGGATTACAGGCCTGTGACACCACACTGGACTCCTTCCATTCTTTTCATGCTAGGCAAGCACTTTGCCACTGATCCATATCTCCAACTCCTCAATGCTTCTTCCTTCCATCAAAGTTTAACTCTTATGACTCAGGGATTAGGAGGGCCCCAACCATTATTTTCAGAATTTTATTGTTTAAATACCAAGTTAAATGAAATTCATACAACTAATATATATTTCTGTAAAAACTCTAAAAATCAATTGAAATTTCATGAAGCAGAGGGAGAATGTGATTCCTAAGGAAATTAGAACTTTCACCTATTTCACAATGGTAAGTGAAATTTCATTTTACTACATCGTTTTATCTATGATACCTCATTTTATGAGCACAGTTACAGAAATGTGTATGCACACTAGCACTATATGCATGCTGTATTCTAGTCATCAACATTCCTACCTACAATCCTTCACTAAGCTGCTCACTTATAGGTTTGAGACATTATAATTTGTAAAACAATGAGAGATCTATAAATCATAAATACAGATCTATTGCTACTTATGGATACCTGAGAAAAGCCACACAGTATTAATGATATTTACTTTTTAATTTTTTTCACGATGGGAATTGAACCCAGGGCCTCTCACCTGCTACACAAGTACTCTACCACTGATATATGCTCCCAACCCCTGTATTTATTCTTAATAATGATTAGGAAAGAAAACCCAGGTATTTTTCCTTAACAGTTTAAATTTTCATCCTGATTTCTTCAGAAATTTGTATCTTGTAGTATTCTGATTAAGATTATTTTACAAAGGGTGAGACTACAAACTATTTTATAATTTAGTAATAAAGGACAAAATTAAGCTAGTAAACATGGTGTATTTAAAGAAAACAAGATAGCAATATGAAAGCCCATAAACAGTATCATCAACAACAAAAAGGAAAAATTACTTAAAACATCATTAATGTCTAATGTGATCACTTTATCTAAAATTAATGTCCCATGGAACTGGGTGTTGAACCTAGGGGCACTATACCATTGACCTACACCCCCAGTCCTTTTTGAGACGGGGTTTCCCTAAATTGCAGAAGCTGGCCTTGAAATGGCGATCCTCCTGCCTCAGCCTCTGTAGTGGCTGAGATTACAGTTGTACAACAAGAAGCCAAGCCTAAAATTGGTTTTAACAAACAATATACTTTTAAAAACCCTCTAGAACTGAATATGGAGAGTGAGAGAGCATCTTATGATTTATGATGAAAATTTTAGAGACCAATAAAATTAATTCAATATACTTCCCACTCATATTCAACATTTTTTAGTTTTTTTTGCTTTATTGGTATCTTGATGGTGTGCAGAAACAATTTACACATATTGTGACATTTTCCCTTTTGTCAGGGGGTGGGAACTGGGAATCAAACCTAGGGCCTCAGAAACATATGTAGTATACCACTTAGGTACGTCCCTAGTCCTGTGACATTTGCTATCAATATTTTAGTTTACATCTTCTTATACCACCATGACAATAAATTAAAAATAGCTTCATTAAAATGCATTGTGGGGCATGCTTACAATCCCAGGGACTTGGAAGGCTGAGGCAGGAGGATCATGAGTTCAAAGCCAGCCTCAGCAAAGGCAAGGTGCTAAGCAACTCAGTGAGATCCTGTCTCTAAATAAAATACAAAATAGGGCTGGGGATGTGGTTCAGGGGTTGAGTGCACCTGAGTTCAATCCACAGTACTGGGATTGAACTCACACACACATTTTTGACAAAGAGCAGATTATATTCTGATATCATTATAGAGATTAAAAAGATTTTAAAGTAACCATCAGAAGAGCATGAGAAATAATAATGCATGCAAATAGAGTGCAACCTAAAATCCATTACAAATTAGGAATTAAAGTATCTGCAGGAATAAAATCATCTACAGTTTGCTAAGTACAACAAAAGATTAAGTCTTAAAGAATTTTTTTTTTATTGACCTTTGAATCCAAAGCTATTCCCAAAGTTCTCTTTTTCTCCCACATTCCTACCAGTATCATGGACTTCAGGATTGGGGATATTTGGCTTCAGAAAATTGAACTCACTTATCCCATTTCCTCCCATCAGACACACTTCATACTGGTAGCTCTGAGACAGGGTCCCAGTGCCACTAACATCCACCAGGTGGCCAGGAAAGTGGCCCTCTGGCACCGAACACACACCCAGCGGCGCCGCCCTGCTCCTCCTGCACAGCCTCACCACCACGAACACCACCACCAAGAAGAGGAAGAGCGACGACACCGAGGCCAGGGCGATGACCAAGCAGACAGTGAGCGAGTCCCCCTGCGCGCGCTCGGGCGCCACTTCCGGGAGCGGCAGGTAGGGCTGCGAGAAGCCATCCACCAGCAGCACGTGCAGCGTGACGCTGGCAGACAGTGGCGGCTCGCCATTGTCCTTGACCAGCACCACCAGCCTGTGCCTGGCCGCGTCGCGCTCGCTCAGCAGCCTGGCGGTGCGCACCTCGCCATTGTGCGCCCACACGCCAAACAGCCCGGGCTCCGTGGCCTTGAGCAGCTGGTAGGACAACCAGGCGTTCTGGCCAGAGTCTCCATCCACCGCCACCACCTTAGTGACCAGGTAGCCCTGCTCGGCCGCCCTGGGCACCAGCTCTGTGCAGGGCGCAGAGGCGTTCTGAAGAGGGTACAGCACGAAGGGCGAGTTGTCGTTGTCATCCAGCACCACCACGCGCACCAGCGCCTGGCTGCTGAGAGCGGGCGAGCCTTTGTCAGTGGCGCCAACGTGGAATTCGAACGTCTGCAGGGCCTCAAAGTCCAGCGCCCTCAGCGCGAACAGGTGCCCATTGTCTGCGTTGATGGAGACCAGCGAGGCGAGGGGCAGGTGCGTGTCCTGGGATGGCAGCAGCGAGTAGGTGATCTGGGCATTGGTGCCTGAGTCTCTGTCTGTGGCGCTGATGCTGCCTATGTGCAGGGCGGGGCTGTTGTTCTCGCGCACCAGCAGCGTGTAAGACGTTTGGGAAAAGGCAGGGGCGTTGTCGTTGACGTCGGAGACGAGGACGGTTATGCTGTACTCAGTTTTCAGCCTTGGTGTCCCCAAGTCTGTGACTGTGATGGTGATGTTGTACTTGGCTCTGCTTTCTCTGTCCAGTGCTTTTTCAGAAACTAGAGTGAAAAAGTTCTTGAAGGTGGGTTTCAAGATAAAAGGGAGGTCATCTTGAATAGAGCAAAGGACCTTTCCATTGTCCCCAGAGTCTTGATCTCGGACACTAAAAAGAGCTACGAGGGTTTCTGATGCATTCTCTGGGATTGTCTTTGTAATTGATGAAATGGTCATTTCTGGTGGGTTGTCATTTATATCTAATACTTTAACTAGAAGCGTGCATTTTTCAGAGAGACCCCCACCATCTGTTGCCTGAATATTTATAGAGTAAGACTGTATGAATTCAAAATCCAGTTGTGATCTCAAATGAACTTCCCCAGAAATTGAGTTGATTTCAAAGGTTTTACGAATATCTTCTGATGCATGGAAAAATGAGTACCATATTTTCCCATAATTTCCTGTATCTAAATCCTTAGCAGATATAGTGATAATCCAGGAGCCAATGGGTGTATCCTCCTGGACCTGCACTTCATAAAGACTCTGGACAAACTCAGGGGCATTATCATTGATGTCCAAAACTTTGATGAGAACCAAAGTTGTCCCAGACCTGGGTGGAGATCCACCATCCAATGCTGTGAGTGTCAGTGTAAGCTCAGGTGCCTCCTCATGGTCTAATGCTCTATCTAGGACCAGTTCTGGGTATATTTTTCCATCTTCGTTGCTTTTAATTTTAATGTAGAAATGAGAATTTGTGCTAATTGTGTAGTTTTGGAGACTGTTGCTTCCTATATCCAAATCCTGAGCATTCTCTATTAAGAATGTGGTTCCAATAGTAGCACTTTCTGATATTTTAATAAGTATTTCCTTGTCCAGAAATGTAGGGGAGTGATCATTTATATCTCTGATATGCAGCTCAGCCCGAAAAAACTGTAAGGGGTTTTCTAATACCACCTGAAAATGCAGCACACAGGGCTCAGTAGAGCCACACAGCTCTTCTCTGTCCAGTTTCTTATTTAGGAGTAAATCTCCAGTCCTCAAATCAAGGTACAAATGCTTCTCATTATCATCAGACACTACCCGAGCCTCCCGTGAGGACATCTCCTCTACCCCTAACCCTAGATCCCTTGCCAAATTAGTCACAAAAGAGCCAATTTCTGTTTCCTCCACCACAGAATAGCATGTGGATTCAGTTTCTGCCTGTGACAACCCCAGTAAAACAAAGAAAACCAGGACTTGCCTTTTCCGTAGAGTGCATGCCCCTCTGATCCCCATGGTTCCTTCAGGCAACTTTTTTTTGTGTGTAATGATATTAAGTTCAGTCCTAATTTTGGAAGCTGAAGCTCTGATATTTTGACAGGATACCCCTGGAAAATACGTAGCCTTCCAGCAGTTCTGTAAGTGAAGCTCCTTCTGTACCTCCCAGTGGGTTAGATGGTCTCTGTTCCTCTAAATAATGGAGCCCACAGAGCTAGCTGTGCACTGTTTTCATCTTATCCTATAGCGCCACCATGTGTCTTCAAAATTTTTTTCATTAAGGAATTTTCCTCTTTAAAAAAGAAATTTATGAATAAATCTGGAGTATTCAAAACCAATCCCATATATCAAATATTTTTCCTTCTGAGTGCTTCATTAAGTATCTCTAACAGAAAAGGACTTTAAAAATATTACTACAGTACTACTATCACAATAAAAAAGCAGTAATTCTTTTTTTTTGTAAATGGATCTTTTTTATTTTATTTATTTATATGCGGTGCTGAGGGTCAAACCCAGGGCCTCACACATGCCAGGCAAGCGCTCTACCCCTGAGCCACAACTCCAGCCCAGCAGTAATTCTTTGATATAATTTATACTTGGACTCTGATTTACCCCAGTTCTCACCAAACGTCTTTTGGTTTTGGTTTGAATCATAATCCAAACAAGGTCTATACTCTACATTAAATTATCACTGCTTTGAATGCTTGACACAAATAAATCTGTTAAAATTGTCCTGAAGAAATAATATTTTATTCAGGTAACATACTCTGTGCAATTCTTGTCACTATTTTCAAGTTCAGTCAATTATAGTTAGTAGCATATTAGTTTTTTCATACACGTCAGGAAAAAGATAACACAAAATTTATTACATGCCAAATGCATGGTAGTATAAGATTCTGAACTTTTATATTTAACAAATGCACATGTAAGAACATGGCACAAGTAAGATAATCTTTGTCTTTATGGGGGTCAAGGCTAAAAACTTGGCAGAAATTAAAATGTGTTACAATGAGGCAGGTTAATAATAATATAGAAATACCTAGAAGCGATATGTACTTATGTACCATGGGAAGTGCATAGGATCATGGTTAGAAACAGGGGTTTTGGAACCAAAGTTTCACCAGTAGAATTCTGGTTGTGCCACTCACTGTATGCAAACATAGGCCAATAGTCTATCTGTTTTCTTATATGTAAAGATTATCATAGGGGTATAAAGAGTTAACATTTACAGATTGGTCAGTGTGTGCTGGTTAAGTATCTGTCAAAATAATTAAAATCAGCCGGGCGCGGTGGCGCACGCCTGTAATCCCAGCACTTTGGGAGGCTGAGGCAGGAGGATCGCGAGTTCAAAGCCAGCCTCAGCAATAGCGAGGCACTTAGTAACTCAGTGAGATCCTGTCTCTAATAAAATACAAAAAAGGGCTGGGGATGTGGCCCAGTGGTCGAGTGCCCCTGAGTTCAATCCCCGGTACCAAAAAAAAAAAAAAAAAAAAAAAAATTAAAATCTTGGATTGGGGTGCAACTCAGTGGAAAGACATGTACTTTGCATGCACAGTGCAATCCAGGGTTGAACGCCAGCACCCAAAAATAAAATAATACAGAATAATTAAAATCTAAACCAAAAACTTCATCTGTGTACAGACTTTTCTACCCAGCAGTATTCCCTAAACAATATAGTATAATTTATTTATACACTATTTATATTATATTAGTTATTACAAATAATTTAGCAATGATTTCAAGTGTACCAAGGGATGTGAATAGGTTATATGCAACTACTGCTCTATTTTATACAAAACTTCAGTATTTGTGGATTTCAATATCCATTGAATTAAAAAATCATTCTCCCACAGTTACCTGGATGACTGCATATGGAGAGTTCTAGGATAACAAGCAAATTGACAAGTGTCAGGTGTTAAAATTGTCAATTAAGAAAAGAAAGAGCTTCACTCAGAACTCTGAGAAATCCCTTCATTTAGAGGAGAGAAGAAAAGAAGTATCTTAATTGACAGGGAAGGCCCAGAGTTTAAAAATCATGAAAATAAAAGCAAGGAAATGAGGAAGAGTAGCAGTAGCCAATGCTTTGGAAAAATCAAGAGAAAGGCAAGTATTAAAACTACCTGTTGGATTTAAGATGGTGATCACTATGGAGGACTGATACATGTTTGCTAAAATCTGTACTTCATTTCTTCAGTAGTAATAGAACCGTATACATGGCCACTAGATATATTACCTGTCCCAGTGTCCCTTGTAGTTAGGTATGGCTGAGTGAACTATTTCACAGATGGATTGTCAGCACAATTGTTTTTCACACAATTGTCTGGATGTGCCTCTTCCCTCCAAGCTAGCTAGAACACATATGTGGTAGTGACCAACTACAGCCATGCAGGTTATGACATTCCCAAAGGGAATGTTGGGACAATTATTTGGAAATAGATTTGGTTCCAGAAGGAGTGTTAGGAGCAAAGCTGCCATATATATCTAATCATGTACATTGGAAATGTCACATGAAAGAGACACATAACTTTTACAAACTATTGCATAGTCACGTACCTTAAAATCTGGTAGCATTTACAATAGCATTTTGAGTAAAGTGGTTGCAGTGAAAGATAAGATTGCCCTTGGTTGAAAAGTATGAGAAATTAGGAATAAAAAATGAGGATAGATTAAACTTTAAAGCAATTTTTAAGGGAAGAAAAGGCTGTGTGTGGGTGGAAGAAAAAGCTCGATAACTAGAGAATTTAACTTAATAGTTTAAGACCAGAAAATGAATGTACTTAAAATGATGATCTGTAACATTCAGTAGAGAGGGAGAAATTAAGATACAGAAGAGAGAGTCCATATGAGGCCCCTAAAGGGTGAAAATAGGAAGGGATTGGACTTAGGTGGGAGGGAACTCAGTAGGACAATGGTGTTGGTACAGATATTGTCAAAGGTGCAGGGTTGGGGACAGGAAATGATGATAATTTCTGATGGAGTTTATCTTCTCTTTAAGGTATTAGGCAGAGTTGAAATTAGAACAAGTAGGTTTTAAGAGAAAGATGATTAGGAAAATTGTAAAAGGATTTATTTGTTTCAAAAGCCCAATTAACTTTGGATATGATAAATTTATAGGGGCAATGGTATTGATCATTTTTGTCTTATAGAGTGCAGCAGTCCAGGTGTAAGAGGGGAGAAAGGAGACAATTATATTAGTGTGAAGTTTCGTCAGGTGATTTTGTGAGGGAAAATTCAATACCATAATGGAAGATATGGGCATGAGAGTGAATAGAAATGGTAAACAGGAGGATTGGCTGGATAGAAAAAGAATTTAAAACCAGAGGAGGGTGACAGGTTGTAGCAGCATGATGGAAAGGAAGTCCTGAAAAGGTCAAAGACAAGATGTGATAGGAATGGTAAGATAAGAGAATTAAAGGCACACTAGATTATCTTTTCAGAAAGATATCTGAAATAATCATATCATAGAAAGAACACTTCTTGTTGAAAAGTACAGTATGTAGTCATGGCACTAATGACTGAGTATATGTGAAGACCTAGGAACTGAGAGGCTATATTTTAGATTAATCAGTAGACTCAGAAATATAAGACAAGGAGAACATGTCTGTAAGCTAAAATGTTTTTCTCCCAATACTCTTTGGCAAATTCCAAACTCACTTTTTATTTGGCTTTTGTTGGTAAAAAGCAATCACTTTATTCATCCTCATTTATTTTTTATTTCCATTGCTTTCTCTCTCTTACACACAAACACATCTTTACAGACTCTTTTTATTCTCTTTGATCACACATTTTGTTAATCTACATTTTCATTCCTCCAGTCTTTGGAATTCTTGGGAAACCTCTTCCAAACATGGAGGCTTTTTCCCCCTTTACTGTTATGTAGTCAGATCATTAAAGGCAATAATGGTTAATTGGTCCCTAAATAAACATAGACAAAACTTCCTCCTACAATGCTTTGAATTTCTTTTTTAAGGTGGGCTATGGTTGTGGCTCAGCGGTAGAGTGCTCACCTAGCACGTTCACAGCCCTGGGTTCAATCCTCAGCACCATGTAAAAATAAATAAATAAAATAAAGATATCATGTCCAAATACAACTAAAAAATAAATATTAAAAAAAATTGAAACCCACCCAGCAGTTTGGGAGGTTGAGGCAGAAAGATAACAAGTTCAAGTCTAGCCTCAGCAATTTGTTGAGGCCCTAAACAACTTAGTGAGATCCTATCTCAAAATAAAAAATAAAAAAAAAAAACACCTGGGGGTGTGTTTCAGTGGTTAAGAGTCTCTGGGTTCAATCCCTGGCACCAAAAATAAATAAATAAATAGATAAAAATTTAAGCAAAATAAAATTTAAACCAAAAGGATTATCTTTTGATAATTTTCAATGTTCCACATGCATCACACTTTTTTTTTTTTGCAGTGCTGGGAATGGAATTCAGGGCTCCACATATCCTAGCCAAGCTCTCTACCACTAAGCTATGTCCCCAACCTTGTATCACACTTTTATATCTCCAAGAAAAGTACTTATTAAACTCTGAATTACTACCCTTTAGTAGGCCAATTTAGTGCATTATGACCACACTGAAAGTTTAAAACAATGGAACAGTAGAGGCATTTTCAGGTTGCATCACAAAAGACTAAGAATTGTTAATAAAACATTTATTTGTAATATGCCTGAATGCTGATGATATACACAACCTAATTTTACTATTGGTGGGGAAGAAATTGAAAATGAGTGCTCAGTATATGTATTCTAAATTTAAGGAGAATACAGGGAAAAAATACATATTAGCACAGAAGCCCACTTTATACTCTATAAATTATTATTCAGTTACCTGAATTTGCCTGGGTTGCATCCTGGCTTTGTAACATTAGTGAGACATCTGGAAAATTATAGCTTCATATTTGAAGATTATATGAGTTGCCACCATATTAATGCACCTTCACAATCCCTTTCCAGGATGAATAAGTCTTCTTCCTTCTTTTCTTTTTACTCCTACTTATTTGATTTTTTTTGTGTGTGTGCTAGGGAATCAAACCTAGGACTCTACCATTGAGCTATAACCCTATCTCCTTCTCTTCTGGCCTTTTCTAACTAGATTTTTAGACTCAAATGTTCTATCATACTACATGATTTTTCAGTGTATTTTTAATAGTAATAAATATTTTAAGATGTTAACTAAAATGCAAATGCATTTAATTTAAAAAACATGATATTTGTGACTAGCAACCATTATTAAACCACAAGAAAAACTACAAAAAGAAGAGTCTAATGAAGAAAGTTTTGAACTACTTCCAAAGTGACCTGTTGTATTTGACATAAACATAAGTGTGTGTGAAACTTCAACTGAAGAGAAGGACATGGGCAAAAAGTGATTTTGTCTTTTTTTTTTAATGTAGAGAGGTTTAATAATCAAGACCTCCTGGGTTAGAGAATAAATCTCATTATGACTACATAAACATTCACATAAAAGCAAGGGTGAAAAACAATAAAATAAAAAAGAACATTACTACAATTTAAAGTACATGCAAATTGGGGGAAATAAACATTCGGATGTGCCACAAAGCAAAATGCATATGAAATATCAAATCAATCATGGTCATTGAATATTGAACCCAAAAGTACTGTGGAAAGGAGGAGTTTCCTATATTTCTTTCCCGGAACACTGGGGTAAAAGGTTGGGGATAATTGGCTTTAGAAATTTGAACTCATTTGTTCCAGTAGTTCCCCTAAGACACACTTCATACTGGTAACCCTGGGACAGAGTGCCAGTGCCACTGACATCCATCAGGTGACCAGGAAAGTGGCCCTCAGGCACCGAACACAGACCCAGCGGCGCCGCCCTGCGCCTCCTGCACAGCCTCACCACCACGAACACCACCACCGAGAAGAGGAAGAGCGAAGACACCGAGGCCAGGGCGATGACCAAGTAGACAGTGAGCGAATCGGCTTGCGCGCGTTCGGGCGCCACTTCCGGGAGCGGCAGGTAGGGCTGGGAGAAGCCATCCACCAGCAGCACGTGCAGCGTGACGCTGGCTGACAGTGGCGGCTCGCCATTGTCCTTGACCAGCACCACCAGCCTGTGCCTGGCCGCGTCGCGCTCGCTCAGCAGCCTGGCGGTGCGCACCTCGCCATTGTGCGCCCACACGCCAAACAGCCCGGGCTCCGTGGCCTTGAGCAGCTGGTAGGACAGCCAGGCGTTCTGGCCAGAGTCTCTGTCCACAGCCACCACCTTGGTGACCAGGTAGCCCTGCTCTGCCGCCCTGGGCACCAGCTCTGTGCAGGGCGCAGAGGCGTTCTGCAGAGGGTACAGCACGAAGGGCGAGTTGTCATTGTCATCCAGCACCACCACGCGCACCAGCGCCTGGCTGCTCAGAGCAGGCGAGCCTTGGTCAGTGGCGCCCACGTGGAACTCGAACGTCTGCAGGGCCTCAAAGTCTAGCGCCCTCAGCGCGAACAGGTGCCCATTGTCTGCGTTGATGGAGACCAGCGAGGCAAGGGGCAGGTGCGTGTCCTGGGATGGCAGCAGCGAGTAGGTGATCTGGGCATTGGTGCCTGAGTCTCTGTCTGTGGCGCTGACACTGCCTATGTGCAGGGCGGGGCTGTTGTTCTCGCGTACCAACAAGGTGTATGACGTTTGGGAGAAGGCAGGGGCGTTGTCGTTGACGTCAGAGACGAGGATTATTATGCTATGCTCCGTTTTTAGCCTGGGTATCCCAAAATCAGTGACCGTGATGGTGATGTTGTACTGGGGTCTGCTCTCTCTGTCTAGTATTTTCTCCGTTTCTAGAGTGTAGTAATTCTCAAATGAAGATTTCAGTATGAATGGGAGGTCTTCTGGGATAGAACACATCGTCCGTCCATTGTCTCCAGAGTCTCTATCTCGGATACTGAAAACCATGACTGCAGTCTCAGGGGAATTTTCTGGGATTGGACTGGTAATTGATGACACAGCAATTTCAGGAACATTGTCATTCACATCCATTACCTGAATAATGACTGTAGACTTTCCAAAAAGTCCTCCCCCATCTGTGGCTTGAATGATTATTGAGTATGATTCAATTGTTTCAAAATCCAAAGATGCTGTTAAACTAATTTCTCCAGACTTTCGATTAATTTTAAATGTCTTTTGAATATCTTCTGAGGCATGGGAAAAGGTATATGATATTTCCCCATTTATTCCTGAATCCAAATCCCAAGCTTTGACAGTGATAACCAGTGAGCCAAGGATGCTATTCTCTGGAACCTTCACCTCATAAAATGGCTCCTGAAACTCAGGGGAATTATCATTAATGTCTACAACCACCACCTGAACTGAGGCAGTCCCAGACCTGGGTGGGGACCCACCATCCAGAGCAGTGAGGATCAAACTGAGTTCCTGCTGTTCTTCATAATCCAGCGCCTTGTCCAGAACCAACTCTGGGTACTTCCTGTTGTCTGGATTAACTCTCATTTTAATGTGGAAATGAGAGTTAGGGCTTATTGTGTAGCTTTTTACAGCATTCATTCCTACATCTAAATCATTTGCACTTTCTAGTAAGAACACAGCACCAACAGGACTATTCTCTGGGATTTCTAGGAGCATTTCTTTTTCCAAGAAGATTGGAGAGTGGTCATTTACATCCCTGACTTGAAGGTCAATCCGTAAAAACTGCAAAGGGTTTTTCATCAATACCTGAAAATGCAGCATGCAGGGCTCAGTGGAACCGCAGAGCGCCTCCCGGTCTAACGTTTGGCTTAAAAGCAAATCCCCAGTATTTTTGTCCAGCTGCAAAAACTGTTTGTTATCATTAGAGACAACCTGAGCTCCCCGGGAGGACAGCTCTCCCACCTCTAGTCCTAGGTCTTTTGCCAAATTGCCCACAAAGCTTCCACTTTGCATTTCCTCTGCCACGGAAAAGCTCCCAGGCTCAGAGTGCGCCTGAGATATTCCCAACAAAATAAAGAGAAGTAGGACTTGCCTTGACCGCGGAGTACCTTCCCCTCCTTTCTCCATAGCTCTTTCCCGGAAGGCTTTCTGCAGAATTGATTCAGCTCCACTTTGCCGTTCTGGGAAACGTGCTTCTGGATTTGTCCACTTTGGAAGAATATTTTAACCCTGTTGAATGACTTCTAGGACGCCCCTTGATGGCTCGTTCTGTCTTCCTGGTTCTCCCTGTGCACTGATTAAGTGTCCACAATGTCATCCTGTGGAATATGTTTTCCCCCTGCGGATATTATCCTGCAGCGCCACCATGCGTCTCCACGGATTTTCACAGTTTGAAAGCTACCTTAATGAAATTCATAGGTATGTCCCATGGAAACAAATGTTTATTCGTTGTTTGATTACAAATATATTCTTTCACAATTGTTTTATATCCTTTATAATTTCTGATGATGTTATTATTTGTTTTAAAATATTTATTAGGTATCCCACATTCCACACAACCTAATGTGCTCAGTGTTTGGGAAAACAGAACTAGAAGATGTGATTCCTGATCTGCAGGAGTTTGTAATCTTTCTGAGAAGATTATAAACCTGAAACAAGGAGGGTAATATAACTCACTGTCAGGCTCAACAAAATTCCATTATTATTTGGTCTTCCTAAGGTACTAAAGGAAAGAGACAGTATCCATTGGTAATTTAAGTCTTCTTAGGGAGTATGAAGTTGGATTAACAATGAGATGATACATGATTACATAATTGCTATAGTACAAGAGAGTATTTTTATAGATTTCTTTAGTAGAATAAATTGTGAACTGGTAGAAAATGAAGTAAAATATTGGGATAGAACATGTGATATAAACCCCAAAATTAGTTCCACTTTCTTATATTTTAAAAAAATTAATAACTACACAAATGCAAACATGTTAGTTTCATTTAAATCAGACTTTTATTCCTAAAAATGACTTCCTTCAGGTTCCCAAGATTCATTCCCACAACAACTATGGCTAACTACTTTCTTTTTCATCCCAGGCAGAGAAAGTGGGAGAGATTCTCTTTCCCAAATAAAACAAAAACTTAACCTTTATTCTGATTAGATTAACTACATGTTTCTGCTACTGACGCAGTCATTGTTTCAAGAGGTGTAGATAGCATTATAGATGGAGTATATAGTTCTGGAATTTGAAGACCTATGCTTGTACTTACTTTGTTTAACACTTTCAGGAATCACCTCTAAGCTTGAGGTAGTTTTAGTCTTAGCCAAAGTGCATGAATGCTGCATAATGAAGGTGATGGTTTGGAATAGATGCTAGAAGTTCATTAGTGGTATCAACTATAAGAAGTCTCAAAATTATACTAAGAATGGATGAATAAAAGCCTTAAACACATCATAATTTTGAAAACATAAAATTCAAATTATGTTCTATAAAATGTAAGCTCAATGCATGGTTGGAAAAAATAGATCAATAAAAAAGTTTACAAATTGAAAAGTAGGTAGATTGACTATGCACAGCTATCCACCTTCCTTTAAAATACCTACTAAGATGACAAAAATTTAAAAACGAACTAAAAAAGGCAAAAAATATGCAAGTGAACATACATTTTTTAGGACAGAAATCAGAAGAGCAGATTAACTCACATGTTCCAAGAAATGGCTAATGTTTCTGCATTGAAAACACAAAAAAGGGGCTTGGGTTGTGGCTCAGCGGCAGAGCGCTTGCCTCGCACGTGCGCTGCCCGGGTTCGATCCTCAGCACCACGTAAACATAAATGCATTGCATTGTGTACAACTAAAGTAAATAAATAAATATTTTTTTTTAAAAAGAAAACACAAAAAAGTAGTGGGATTGTCCTACACAATCCCATTTAAATATCTAGAGGAATCAGGTGCATAAGAAAACTGAAATTACTTAGCAGCTATAAAAGTTATTAAAGTACATATATAGGAAAGTTGAATTTTTTGTTCCTCTCACCATCCCACAGAGACAGGAAAGTATCTCAGGGCTAGTTTATTCTATAGAGAAATTAAATGAGACATTTTCTAGTCTTGGAGATATAGGCAGGATTTTAAAAAGTGTAAGGTGTGAAACTAAAAATAGGAAATGCAAGAAAAACTTTTCATTTTTGAATGGCGGAGACTTATAGTATCTTCCCAGGCAATGCTCTGAGGTTGTAGGACATAAGGTATATACTTAACCCCCACTCCCACACAGTGGATATTCTAGAATTCTAACTCAAGAATATGAAAAGCCCAAATACCTAAACACACTGATATTTGTGGGTCTTCCATGGTAACAGCCCTGTCTTTGTATGAACATAGAGTGACGCCTGCCATCAACAGGACTTATTCATTCATGAAGTGTTGATTGCTGGCATTTTAATATAGCATCCTTCTTAAATTCAAGAGGATAGCTAAGTACCACAAGACATTTGAGGAGAAGCCTGTAGCATGAAATAGAAAGGCCCAAACCACTACCACCTCTACCAAAAAGGGAACGAGAAAACACATGTAATAGAACATAAAAAACCGGGTGTAGCCAGGCGCTGTGTCACACACCTGTAATCCCAGCACTTGGGAGGCTGAGGCAGGAGGATCATGAGTTCAAAGCCAGCCTCAGCAATGGCAAGGCACTTAGCAACACAGTGAGACCGGTCTCTAATAAAATACAAAAAAGGGCTGGGGATGTGGCCCAGTGGTCGAGTGCCCCTGAGCTCAATCCCCAGTGCCAAAAAGAAAAAAAAAAGAAAAAGAAAGAAAGAAAGAATCTGGGTGTGATGGTGCACAACAGTAATCCCAGTGACCCAGAAGGCTGAGACAGGAGGATCACAAGGTTGAGGGCAGCCTTAGCAAATTAATGAGGCCTTCAGCAACTTAGTGAGATCCTATTGCAAAATTTAAAAAATGGGGCTGAGGATATTCTCTGTGGTAAAGTGCCATGGCTTAAATTTCCAGTACTCTCTGCCCAAAAAATGTTAAAGGAGAGAGAGAGAGAGAGAGAGAGAGAGAGAGAGAGAGAGAGAGAGATGAAGATGAACATGCCTTTGAAAATGTCTAATTAGTTGGGTGGGGGACATAACTCAGTACTAGCATGTGCAAAGCCCTGGGTTCCATCCCCAGAACCTAATAAAAAATAATAAAAAGAGATTGTCTGCTTAATATCCCCAGAGAATTAAAGTCTAATAAAATTAATATCTTTCAAAACCTAGAACTTACTTCATGCTACCCATTGTTCTAAGTGCTTCATACATTTCCCCCATTTAATCTTTTGTGCTGTTTTTCAGTTTTTTGTTCATTTTTTTTTGGTTTTGCAACCCAGAATTTCTACCATTTCCAGCATGATTGGCAAGTGCTCTACCAGAAAGCTCTATCCCCAGTCCTACACATTTAAACTTAATACCAATGGTATGAAGCATATATTCTTATTGTAAGATAACAAACAGATTCAGACTTAAGTGTCCTTACCAGTTCAAGTTCTTATGTTGCCTGATCCACTCTCATTATTAAATGGATATATAATAACAATACTGCATAATGCACTTTTTAAATAATACATTTTAGGGATTAGATTAATTATAGTTGGGAGAAGAAATTACATTTATAAATTTATAACAAAATACTACTAAAAGCCAGGCATGGTAGTGCATGCCTATAATCCCAGTGGCTCTGAAGACTGAGGCAAGAGTTCAAAGCCAGCTTCAACAAAAGCGAGGTACTTCGCAACTCAATCAGACCCTGTCTCTAAATAAAATACAAAATGGGGCTGGGGATGTGGCTCAGTGGTCAAGTGTACCTGAGCTCAATCCCTGGTACCAAAACCAAACAACAACAACAATAATAACAAAACTATGAAAAATCCTCAGAAAACCAGAAAGAGCTTTTAAAAATGTGTCAGATGAAAAGAAAAAACTTAAAAAGATTAAATCATTCACTTAAAATGTAGAACTAGAGACAAAAAAAGATATAAAATACGAAAGGAGAACAATCCTAGGGCCTTACTGAATCAATAAAAGAAGTATATTAATTCAATGACATTCAATGAGAATGTAGATGACCCAGGGGAGAAATTGTAATTAATAAGAAAAATTTTCAGAACTGAAACCAAATGTCTAAACATTAACAGAGTATACCCATGTGACCATATTAATAAATAGAGCCTGTAGTAAGTTATTTTCAGAATGCAAGGGGAAAGTTTTCTCATACTATCAGGAAGAAAGGAAGGAAGAAAGGAAGGAAGGAAGGAAGGAAGGAGGGGGTCACATAAAAAGAAATCAGAAAGGAATCAGTCTTTTGAACAATTCTATGCAATCAATAGAAGGAACCTGCTTTTGAAATATGAGGGAAAATTATTTTCAGTCTAGAATTTTATACCCACTGAAACTATCAATCAACTGTAAAAAAAGATGACTTCACAATGCAAGGTCTTAATTATTTAAACTCTTCTGCATCTATTTTGATGAAGGTATTAAGAGATATATGTTAGCCAAAAGAGAGTAAAAAAAAGAAGAATATGCCTGATTTTATAACAGGGGACTAACACAGGAAAATATTAAAGGGGAAAAAGACCTAGGGTGCTAGCTTATATACAAAATAATGTCAAGGAAGCAGAAATGTAGATGAAATATCTCCAAGAAATAAACATAATTGATAAGTATCTGATACATTTGAATATTTGAAGGAGAAAAATAGCTATTGAAGTAAAGAATAGTGTAAGAAATCAATTGCAGTTCAGAGAAAATGATGCAAGTGCAAGTGCTCTAGGAAGAATATTTTTCAAGAAAGGAAATATAATCATACAACATTAACAATATGGACAAATAAATGCTAGTTTAGCTTTTAAAAGTATGTGACAATTCCATTAGGAAAATAGGAGAAAAGGAATTGAAGTATTTGTCTTTATTTTGGGGAAATAAGAAAGTTAAATCCTTTATTTATTCTAGCAAGAAATGATTAAAATATAAAGACAGTCTAAACCTACTATTTAGAACTATTGAAATCAATTTTAGAAGAAGCCACTGTGTAGAAGGTGTCTGGAGATATAAGGAATTACTTTTCTTTGTAACCTTTCATTTATCTTTATTTTAAACCTGAAAATAATATGAACTTACAAAATAAACTGAAAAGTTAATATCTTTCTGACATTCCACCAAATACACACAAGTTTTCAAAATGTTTTAAAATTTGTATTCATTTTCATTCAGGTTATTACATTTTTATTTGAATTATAACACATGATGTTTTATATATCAGCAAAAGTGAACATAAGAAAATATTGGCTGAATTAGAACACTATATGTAAAGGAAATAAAATAATACACAATTATGGGAGTCCCATATCAATCACAAAAAGATGTTTTGTTTTGCCATGAACACAGAAAAAATAATTATTTATTTTCAAATGCTGTGATTTAGAAGTCGGTATGATTTTAAGATGAATAAATAGAACACTAGAATAAGATTGGAAGTGCAGCTATGATTTCTTATATGAAGGAAATACAACAGATTGGTAGTTTTGTATCATGAGGCATGCAGGCTCTAAAA
Organism: Tamias sibiricus; assembly: GCA_025594165.1. Taxonomy (NCBI): domain Eukaryota; kingdom Metazoa; phylum Chordata; class Mammalia; order Rodentia; family Sciuridae; genus Tamias; species Tamias sibiricus. Next base: position 70,448,661 of record CM046662.1, read on the forward strand.
TATACCAGGTGAGGGAATTGGGTGTAGCTCAGAAATACAGTGCTTAGCATTCTCAAGTGCTAGGTTCAATCACCAACACCAAACAATAAACAAACAGGAGAAAAACCAAAACCTCAGTTCTCTAGAAAGAAAAATGACAATACAAATATTTGTGCAACTGTAAAGGATTAAAACCTTAAAGGTATTATTCACAAATGGGTATGAATTCAAACTAAACTAGCTGTTAATGCAAAAAGAGATTAAACAATATTGTAAAAAGGTAGATGTATAGTACTTGAAAGTTGAAAATCAGTTGGTTATATTGCATTACAACTAGTAGAAAACTAAACTTATTAGGGATTATAACATTTCAAAAGCACATCACAATATAAATAGACGTGTTGCTGAAAACTAAATTTACAGCTGTTTCAAAAGATAGGATTTTCTTCAGTATTCCTCTCAGGACCATGTGTGTGGATATTAGGGTAAATTGGTTTCAAAAACTTGAATTCGCTTGTTCCAGAAGAACCTCCCATCAGACACACCTCATACTGGTAACTCTGGGACAGAGTGCCAGTGCCATTGACGTCCACCAGGTGACTTGGAAAGTGGCCCTCAGGCACAGAGCAGACACCCAGCGACGCTGCCCTGCTCCTCCTGCACAGCCTCACCACCACAAACACCAGCACAGAGAAGAGGAAGAGCGACGACACCGAGGCCAGGGCGATGACCAAGTAGACAGTGAGCGAGTCCCCCTGCGCGCGCTCGGGCGCCACTTCCGGGAGCGGCAGGTAGGGCTGCGAGAAGCCATCCACCAGCAGCACATGCAGCGTGACGCTGGCAGACAGTGGCGGCTCGCCATTGTCCTTGACCAGCACCACCAGCCTGTGCCTGGCTGCGTCGCGCTCGCTCAGCAGCCTGGCGGTGCGCACCTCGCCATTGTGCGCCCACACGCCAAACAGCCCGGGCTCCGTGGCCTTGAGCAGCTGGTAGGACAGCCAGGCGTTCTGGCCAGAGTCTCTGTCCACCGCCACCACCTTGGTGACCAGGTAGCCCTGCTCTGCCGCCCTGGGCACCAGCTCTGTGCAGGGCGCAGAGGCGTTCTGCAGCGGGTACAGCACGAAGGGCGAGTTGTCATTGTCGTCCAGCACCACCACGCGCACCAGCGCCTGGCTGCTGAGCGCGGGTGAGCCTTGGTCGGTGGCGCCCACGTGGAACTCGAACGTCTGCAGGGCCTCAAAGTCCAGCGCCCTCAGCGCGAACAGCTGCCCATTGTCTGCGTTGATGGAGACCAGCGAGGTGAGGGGCAGGTGTGGGTCCTGGGTTGGCAGCAGGGAGTAGGTGATCTGGGCATTGGTGCCTGAGTCTCTGTCTGTGGCGCTGATGCTGCCTATGTGCAGGGCTGGGTGGTTGTTCTCTCGCACCAGCAGGGTGTATGACGTTTGTGTGAATGCAGGGGCATTGTCGTTGACATCAGAAACGAGGACAGTTATGTTGTGCTTGCTTTTCAGCCTGGGAGTCCCCATGTCTGTGACAGTGATGGTGATGTTGTACTGGGCTCTGCTCTCTCTGTCTAGTGCTTCTTCTGTCATTAGGATGTAAAAACTGTCCACAGAGGGTTTCAGACGGAAAGGCAGATTATCCTGTATGTAGCAAATGGTCTTTCCGTTTTCTCCAGAATCTCTGTCTTTAACCCTAAAAACTGCCAGTACTGTTTCAGGAGAGTTCTCATCAATGTAGTTGGAAAGTGACGATATAATCAATTCAGGAGGATTGTCATTGATGTCTAATACCTGGATCAAAACTGTACATCTTGCAGAAAGGCCCCCACCATCAATTGCCTGTATGTTTATTTTGTGAGACTTTACTAATTCATAGTCAAGCAATGCTCTGAGAATGATTTCCCCAGAAAAGGGATTGATTTGAAAGATTGTTTGAATATCTTCAGTAGCATCAAAAAACGAATAGGATACTTCTGCATTGACTCCTGAATCTGCATCTTCTGCAGAGACTTTAACAACAAGAGACCCTACAGGGCTATTTTCTGGAGCCTGGGTCTCATAAATCGGCTGGGAAAATTTAGGGGCATTGTCATTGACATCCAGGACAAGGATGCGTATAGTGGTGGTCCCAGACATGGGTGGAGATCCACCATCCAGTGCTGTGAGTGTTAAACTGAGCTCTGGCTGCCTTTCCCAGTCAAGGGCTTTGTCCAACACTAGCTCTGGGTATATTGTTCCTTCATCACTGTCACTAATTGTAATATGAAAAAAAGAATTGGGTTCAATTGTGTAGTTTTGGATACCATTAAGTCCTCCATCTGAATCTTGTGCTCTTTCTAGTTGAAATGTTGCCCCTTCTGCTGTATTTTCTAGTATTTTTAAGACCACCTCTTTGTCCCGAAACACTGGTGAGTGATCATTTATATCTCTGATTTTCAGCTCAGCCCGGTAAATCTGAAAGGGATTATCCATTAAAATTTGGAAATACAGCATACAGGGCTCTCTGGAGCCACACAGCTTTTCTCTGTCCAGTTTCTCATTTGTGAGCACATCTCCCGTATGAGAGTCCAGAAGCAAGTATTGTTTGTTATCATCAGAAACCACCCTCGTTCTCCTTGTAGCCAGCTCCTCCACCCCTATTCCCAGGTCCTTTGCCAGATTGACCACAAAGGATCCTCTTTCTGTTTCCTCTGTCACAGAATAATGTCGAAACCCATTAGCTGCCAAGGACACTCCCCAAAACAGAAATAGAAATAGGACTTGCCTTTGTCTTAGGAAGCACAACCTTCTGGTCTCCATAGCTTCTCCTTTCATCAACACCAGTAATAAGCAGAGCTCCCAGCATAAACAGAAGTTGTAAGCCTCAGATCTACACTTCGTACTAATGGGGAGCTAAGATTGCTTTTTTTCCTTTCCCAATATTGGGTAGATAACAGCTTTTCTTCCCAGCCTATCTGTCTGGATCTTCCTTTTTTGTTAGTGACCTCAGTAGCAACCTCAGTTCAAAATTTCCCTCTATTTAGCCTGCAGCGCCACCGCGTGGCTTCCAAAACACTCAAAATTTTAACATTTTTTTTCTGAGCATTATTTATGAAAATTTTCATTTAGTGGCTTTTTTTCAATTTTCAATTTCTATTGATTTATGAAAAATAATGTTTATACAGAGATCCATTCATTATTTATTCATGATTCCATGGGAAAGTTAAAAAAGCAGTTGGGAAATAAAAAGGTTTATAGCAGTAACTTTGTTTACTTCACTGATAGGTTTAGCTCCTCTACTGGGTCTTTCAATTCTGACACAACACTTATGCAACCAAATGGAAAATTTTGGGTGCCTTATGGAACCACCAAAATAATAATGTTATTTTTCCAGAGATGTTGGGCATAGGAACACCAAAAAACTGGCAAAGAAACCTGCTTCATATATTCTTCAAAAAACTCCTTCAAAATCTCATTACAATGCCTAAACAGAATCATCACTCTATAATCAGAACCAAGCATTTAGGCTGTTCCTTCTCTGTGTTCCCATAAAGACTTATGCATATAACTATGATGACTTTGTAAATAGTATTGCTTCTTGTTTTAGGCCAGTCTGTCCCTTCTTCAATATGTGAGCTACTTGAGGACAGGAACTACATTTTAGTAATCCTTGGTTGCCAAATATGCCACTCACTAATTCTGGTAATAAAGCATGCATTTATATAAACTATAGCGAGTAGGACCGGAAATAAAATTCAGTGCCTTTCAAAATCTACCCCCTACCACTTGAAAATTGTCTTCTTTCAATCACTCACACATGCTTTGCAATTTCTGTTACCTTTCTTTTGTCTTTGTTTTTCTTATATAAAATTTAAAATAACTTGCAGAATTAAAGAATGGCCTGAACTTTATTTCAAGTTTCCTCTTAATTAATATCCAGTAAGACTTAATTTATGTGCATTAAATAAAGGGAGGCAAAGAGCATAACAACACATATCATAACATTATGGAAAGTAAAAATAACATTATACCATTTGCCTCACAGAAATTTTATCCAAAGGCCTAATATCTAGAAAGATAATCTTATAGATATTATGATTTTCCCATAACAAGCAAGTGATATAAATTAAGTCTAGTAAGCTTAGGAACCGGTCCCTGCATAGGGAAAAGGCTAGATAACACCAAGAAACAAGCAAACAACAGAAAAACCCTACTACTCTGCTTAATATAAAAGCCACATTATATAAACCTCTAATTGATAGCTTCTATTGTTTTTTCAACCGAATGGAACTGGATTGCTAGCCAATAAAACTTAACAGGGACCTCTGATTTTTTTCATACACAATTAAAAGTAACAAACTATGAAATATTTCTATATGATGCTATAGAATGCCTAAAGTTTGCCTTTATGTCTTCAAACTTAAACACATTTACACACACTCAATATCTTACAATGACTTTTCTTCTTATTTTCAGGTTAGGCTGATTAGATATTTATCATTCCACTTATAATAGAAATATTATCTTAAATACAGATACATCAACTGGGAAAACAGAACTTTAAAAAGTAACATAGTTTAAGAAAGATGTAATAATTAAAATCAAGGATGACAAGTAAACAAGAATACCAACTTAGGAAGAGAAATAGGATATAAAATTATATATATATACACGCATATATCATGCAGCAGCATATTTTAATAGCTGCAGAAGTCAAGAAAAGGAGAACCAACATGAAATATATGGAGATAATAAAGTCAATTAAACACATAGGTTGAAAGAAAAATTTTAAAATGCTGTCAGCTTTGAAGATAAAGCTGGCTCATTAAGAGTCTATGAGGGAAAAAAGTCTATGAGAAACAATTGAGTAAACATAAAGGAAAAACTGTAGTTAACTGATAATGAATTAAACTAAAATTAAATAGTACTTAATTTTGATGGTAATTGGCATAAACAATTTAACCAACAAGACAATATTAAAAAGTTTATGACAGCCTGACATGTTGGCATATGCTTGTAATCTCAGCTACTTTGGAGGCTGAAGCACGGTGATCACAAGTTCCAGGGCAACCTGAGTAATTCAGCCAAGATCCATCTCAAAAACCAAAGGTGTGGGGATGAAGCACAGTGTAGAGTGCTTGCCTAGCATTTGAAGCCCTGGTTCAAACACCAGCACTGGAAATGGGTGAGCAAGTGTCTTTTCCTTATTGAATAGATTTTTATTAATAATTAAATCCAAAAGTATTGTGGAAAATAGAATTTTCCTCGATTTCTTTCCCAGGGCACTGGGGCGGGAGGATGGGAATAATAGGCTTCAAGAACTTAAACTCGTTGGTCGCAGAACTTCCCTTCAGACATACCTCTTGTTGGTAACTCTGGGACAGAGTGCCAGTGCCATTGACGTCCACCAGGTGACCCGAAAAGTGGCCCTCAGGCATAGAGCAGACACCCAGCGGCGCTGCCCTGCTTCTCCTGCACAGCCTCACCGCTACGAACACCAGCACAGAGAGGAGGAAGAGCGAAGACACCGAGGCCAGGGCGATGACCAAGTAGACAGTGAGCGAGTCCCCCTGCGCGCGCTCGGGCGCCACTTCCGGGAGCGGCAGGTAGGGCTGCGAGAAGCCATCCACCAGCAGCACGTGCAGCGTGACGCTGGCAGACAGTGGCGGCTCGCCATTGTCCTTGACCAGCACCACCAGCCTGTGCCTGGCCGCGTCGCGCTCGCTCAGCAGCCTGGCGGTGCGCACCTCGCCATTGTGCGCCCACACGCCAAACAGCCCGGGCTCCGTGGCCTTCAGCAGCTGGTAGGACAGCCAGGCGTTCTGGCCAGAGTCTCCATCCACTGCCACTACCTTGGAGACCAGGTAGCCCTGCTCTGCCGCCCTGGGCACCAGCTCTGTGCAGGGCGCAGAGGCGTTCTGCAGAGGGTACAGCACGAAGGGCGAGTTGTCATTGTCGTCCAGCACCACCACGCGCACCAGCGCCTGGCTGCTGAGCGCGGGCGAGCCTTGGTCGGTGGCGCCCACGTGGAACTCGAACGTCTGCAGGGCCTCAAAGTCCAGCGCCCTCAGTGCGAACAGCTGCCCATTGTCTGCGTTGATGGAGACCAGTGAGGCGAGGGGCAGGTGTGGGTCCTGGGATGGCAGCAGCGAGTAGGTGATCTGGGCATTGGTGCCTGAGTCTCTGTCTGTGGCGCTGACACTGCCTATGTGGAGGGCGGGGTTGTTGTTCTCTTGAACCCACAGGGTGTAGGACGTTTGTGTGAAGGCAGGGACATTGTCGTTGATGTCTGATACCTGCACTGTTATATTAAGCTGTGTTTTTAACCTAGGTGTCCCCATATCTGTGACTGTGATGGTCATGTTGTATTCCTCACTTTCTTCTCTGTCTAGTGCTCTCTTTGTTTTCAAGGTGTAAAAGTTCTTGCCTGAAGGTTTTAGAAGAAAGGGCAGGTCTTCCTCAATGGAGGAAATCATCTTTCCGTTGTTCCCAGAGTCAGGATCTGAAACTCTGAAAACAGCAACTACCATCTCTGGAGAATTCTCTGGGATGGGACTCGTGAGTGCAGACAAGGTCACTTCAGGGTGGTTATCATTTATGTCCACCACATGCAGGAGAAGTGTGCATTTTCCCGAAAGACCTCCTCCGTCTGTAGCCTTGATGTCCACTTCATAGAACAGGGCTGTTTCAAAATCTACTTGTTTTCTAAGTCTAATTTCTCCTGTCATAGGATTTAGCTCCAAAGTTTTGCTAACATCTTCTGAAGGCTGAAAGAGCTTATACGTTATTTTCCCATAGACCCCACTGTCTAAATCAGTGGCGGAGACAGTGACTACCAGAGAGCCTATCGGGCTGTTCTCGGGAATTTGCACCTTGTAGATAGGCTGCTGAAACTCAGGGGCATTATCATTGGTGTCCACAACTTCAATGCGGACCTGTGTAGTTCCAGACAGTGGAGGAGAGCCGCCATCCAGAGCTGTCAGGGTTAATCTTAGTTCAGGCTCTTCCTCTCGATCCAGCTCTTTTTCCAAAACCAGTTGAGGGTATTTCTTGCCATTGCTGCGTTCATAGGTAAGAACGCGGAAATGGGAGTTGGGGCTGATTTTATAGTTCTGAACATTATTGCTTCCAACGTCCAAGTCCAGAGCATTATTCAGAGGGAACACATTTCCTAGGGGGGTGTTTTCTGGTGTTTTAAGAAGTATTTCTCTTTCAGGGAACACGGGAGAATGATCATTTATGTCTTTCACCTTTAGTTCAGCCTGAAATATCTCTAAGGGTTTTTCCATTAACACTTGGAAATTTAGTATGCAAGGCTCAGTGGGCCCACATAGCTCTTCTCGATCTAATTTCTCATTTATCAGCAAATCCCCAGTTTGAACTTTGAGCTGCAAATACTCTCTGTTTCCTTGGGAAATGATCCGTGCCCCTCGGGTGGACATCTCTGCCAACTCCAGTCCTAGGTCTTTCACTAGATTTGCCACTAAGAAACCTCTCTCTGTTTCTTCCACTACCAAATATGGCCCCAACTCGGCGCCTGCCCCACACAAGCTCAGCAAAACAAAGAAAAGTAAGACTTGCCTTTGTCTCTGATTTTGCAGCCGTTCAATCATTGCTATTTCCTAGAGATTTTGGTTCACAGGAGATTCACGTGTGCCCAGGGTCTTGGTAGCGCTGTCCAGCAGTCCAGAATGCCAGAACCAAGCGGTTAAATTGAGTTTTTAAAGATATAGCACTCGCTTTTGCTCTGGCGGAGAAAGCTTTTCTTTTGCTTCTAGGAGGAAGGAAACTGCCTGGCAAACTGGAAGCAAATGTTGTTTTCCATCTTCTTGACCTGTAGCGCCACCATGCGTTCACTTAGTCTTACATTTTTTTTCTGCCGGAATTGGAGACCAAATTTTCCAAAATGAAGGAATAGGCTACGGGATATAAAAACTTGAGTTTTATTTTCAAGTGGCTTTTGTATGTACAGAGAGAATTCCGGTGTTTCATGGGAAGGAGTACAAAAAGCAAACCATTACTGATATTATTGACTGTTGCTGTTGTTAATGATTAAGTAATGTAATTTACATTTCAATTAAGAAGAACATACATGTAGGAGCAAAATGTTTCCAAAGTAACAGCACATATTTTTCATGGTATTTATTATAGAATTATGAATGAATAGACAATGCAAAATTACAATCAGCGGGGCTCTAAAGAGTCTAGTTAAATCTTTTTGATGAGGTGCAATTCCCAGGGCTTCTTGCATGGTAGACAAGACCTTTACCACAAAGACACATCCAAGCCCCTAACCAATGCTTTATTAAAGAATAAATAATTTCTTCTTTCCAAAACCTAAGCCTCAGAACTGAAATTTTACAATTTTCAAGTTAATGGAAAATTATTTTCTCAATAGGTAAATCTCAAGGTTGGCCCTACCACACTTTGAGATTCTTTTTTTTTTTTTAATTATAAAAGGAACAATTTGTCTTATTCTTTTAAAAACATCTTTGAGATATAACTCACATACCCAAAATTCACCAACTCAATGCATATTATTCAGTGGCTTTTAATATATTCACATTGTTGTGTATCCATAATCAGTCAATTTTAGAATATTCCCATCACCTTAAAAAGAAACCTTGTCCTTTATCTATAATTCCACTATTGTCTCATTTCCCCTAGCTTCAACTCCAAGCATTTATTAATCTACTTTTTTTATAGAGTTCCCTATTTTAAACATTCAAATGAAGGAAATGATATAATATGCAGACTTCCATGACTAGTTTCTTTCACACAGAATAATGCTTTCAAGGTTTCATTCAAGTTTTAGCATGTAGCAGCACTTCTTTTATGATTGAATAATACTGTTCAGAAAGATCAGATTTTGGTTATCTATTCATCCACTGATGGACATTTGAGTTGTTTCCACCTTTTGGCTATTCTGAACAAGGCTGTTATGAACATTCTTATACCAATTTTCGGGTGCACCAATAATTTTGTTTTGCTAGTAGTGAAATTGCCGGATCATATGCTATTTCTATATTTAATTGCTTCAGGACCTACCAGACTTTTTTCCTAAATGGCTGAATCATTTTACATCCTCAGCAGTGTATCAGTATTCCAATATTCCCACATCCTCCCAATGCTTGTTATCATCTGACTTTTCGATTGTAGCTACCCTTGTGGTTATGAAATGGTGTCTCACTATAATTTTGATTTGTATTTTCCTAATGACTAATGATATTGAACATCTTTTTATGTGTTTATTGGACATTGGTTATTTTCCTTAGAAAAATGTCTATTCAGGCCTTTGCCTGTTTTGTAAATTATTTTTTAAAATTTATTCAAAGTTGTTGTATATGTAACAGTAGCATGCATTACAATTCATAAATTATTTGTTTTATAATTGAATTGTAAGTGTCCTTTATAATTCTAGATGTAAGACCCTTATCACATTTGGATTTTTTATTTGTGTTTTTCATTTATATAATTTGAATTGAATTGCAATTCATGATGCGATGGAGGTATACCCAGTAGTAGAGTTGGCTAGCATGCATGAGACCTGGATTTGAGCCCCAGAACTATAAAAACAGTTCATGATCTTTATCCATTCAGTGCTCTTGTGCATGAATTTAAGAACTTTGTTATTTACCTTGTTTTGAGTTCAAGCATCAAATCAGTGAGACATAACTTTCTGCTATAAAGACTGTCATGTGCCCTCCTTTGACCACAGGTGGGTAGTACTGTTAGAATGGAGAATTTTCTTCCAAGTTACCAACCTGTGATAGACAGAATAATGGCTAATCAAAGATGTCCCCAAATCTGTAAATATGTTACCTTACATGCCAGAAAAATTGTTTGCATATATGTTTAAATTCAAGCTCTTGTGAAGGGAAGATCATCCTGTATTATTTAGATAAGACAGGACCTTCCCTGGCTACAGTCAGAGGGAGATGTAACCAGTAAAGAATGGCCAGAGTAGCAATGTTGCTGGCTTTGAAGATGGATGAAGGAGTCATGAGACAAGTAATATACATAGCATCTAGAATCTGGAAAAGACAAAGAAATGGGTTCTCTTCTAGAACCACTGGAATGCAATGCATCCCTATTAGTTCAGTATTTTAGCTCAGTAAGACCCATATCAGACTTCTTGTCTACAAAACCATAAGATTATACATTTCAATTGTTTTAAGTAACTTTGTGATTTTTTTCCAGCAACAACAGCAAACGAAAATATTAACACAAATATGGATTTACATGCACCCAGCTGGTGAATCAAAAAAAGTTATCATTTCTACAAGAATAGTATTATCTTAACAAATGCTGAAGAGTGTCTCTTTCATCTCTGAGTCATTCTTTTCAAACACTCATTTATGACCCATGCATAGTTTTTCCCCCAGCATAATTTAAAGAGGAATTGCCAAAGACATTGTTAATCTTAAAAGAAAATAACTGGAGCTCATCAAATTTTTCTTACTGAATTTCCAGATCTCTAAGTTATTTAGTGAAGAAAACACCTCCACAATATTGCTTGTAGTTTTCTAAAATTAGGTTTTGATTACAATCAATACTGTTGGAATAGCAACTGCTTTCAAACATATTTCAAACATTTGCCAAAATGAATATAGTATATTTAATTTTGATTAAGGACTTATGAAAATGTATGTAATAAAGCAAGTTTCAATTTCCCAAACAAAACAAAAATAACTATATTACATCTGATAAAAAGAAGACTGAGGAAAAAGCAAAAGAAATTCAAGAAATGCAACCAGAGGGTAACTACTCTTTTTCAGTGCACTCATTTCTGTGATAATAAATGTGACATGCTAAGGACACCACAAGTACAATCAGACTGATTCAGATCAATTGTGGTAGATAACCCAGCATACTTAGAACAGGACTTCTCCAAGAACTTTGGTTTTATTGATCTACAGCAGTGTGGTCACTGGTATAGAAATAAATATAAACTATAGGCTAAAAGTTTTACTTTTACATGGGGATTTAATTCATGGAATAAGATTAGGACTAATAATGGAATTTACTTTTTTAAAAAAATATTTTTGAATTGTTGATGGACTTTTATTTTATTCATTTATTCATATGCAGTGCTGAGAATCAAACCCAGTGCCTCACACATGCTAGGCAAGTGCTCTATCACTAAGCCACAACTCCAGCCCCAGAATTTACTTCTTTGGAAAACAATGCTCCCAGTTAAGGCCTGCCAGTATAGCATACTGGTTAAGAACTGAGGCATTAAATTCAGGTAGACATAAATTTATATTTCAGATTTTTCACTTTATTACTCAATTTTCCTAAATCTCCAATTTCCTCATATGTAAAAAGGGGGATAATATGCTGGCTTCCTTAAGGCTTGGGAAAAGATTAAAAAGAAAATGAATGCAGAGCACTATACACCACTTTCAGCTAAATTAGAAATCAAGAAATCAAGAAACACAAGTGTCAAAAACATTGGTTATAGCCGGGCGCGGTGGCGCACGCCTGTAATCCCAGCACTTTGGGAGGCTGAGGCAGGAGGATCGCGAGTTCAAAGCCAGCCTCAGCAAGGGCGAGGCACTTAGCAACTCAGTGAGACCCTGTCTCCAAATAAAATACAAAAAAGGGCTGGGGATGTGGCCCAGTGGTCGAGTGCCCCTGAGTTCAATCCCCGGTACCACAAAAAAAAAAAAAAAAAAAAAAAAACAAAAAACAAAAAAAACATTGGTTATATCAAACTGCACAACTAAGATTTGTGCATTTTATGTATGTATTAGATTCTACTGGAGGTAGCATAAAAACTGAAATAGTGGTGGGTTAACAAGACAGATGTTCCCTTATTGCTTAAGTTAAAAAAGTTCTGAAGTAGGATGATATGATGACTAAATGGTCACGACACTATCTCAATCCATTGATTCTACCATTAGGATGCAACATGGCTGTGTATGATCCATTCCATACATATTTCATGCACCATAAAGCAGTTGCAGAAGGAAAAATTGGGACTGCCTTCCAGATGAATTATCTCCTTCTAAAAGGTCTTGCTGGGGTTAGGGGGTGGAACTGAGTAATAGTCTTTGCCTAGCAAGTACAAGGCCCTGGGTTCAATTCCCAGAACCAAAAAAGTCTTGGGAGTTTCCCAGGATTTTTGTACATACATCTAGACTATAACATAGTCACATGTCCAATTCTAACTACCAAGAAGTCTTTGAATATATATTCTGTTGACAAAGCACACTAATATCCTAAACTTGGGGCCTAATACTAAAGAAGAAAAGATGAATGAACATTGGCCAATGTACTTTCTGTCACAGATGGTTAATGTTACTTAAAGAAGAAAAGCCAATTTCACTACCATGCTACTTCATCTCACAAGATAAATATGGTGCAACATTTATTTCCCCTTCCTTCAACACCAATGAAGCTAAGTGAAAAGCAGTTAAAAATAATTAATTACAAACTCATACTCATATGGTGATAAAAAGCACAGTTATATAATATCTTGATATTATATTTTAAGAAAAAACAGTATCAAATAAGATTATTACTAAATAAAGCATGACCCAGATATTCTCACTGTACAGTTATCTTCCTTCCTGATTAGACATTAGAGTGTTAGTGCATTACTGCTCTGTAGATATGTAATGGTTTAACAACTAAGAAAATATGCAAGGAATTGTGATTGCCTATGTAGAATTAATTTTCCAGACTTCCTCCCCATTCCTGAACTATTTCATAACAAAGACTTGTATGACTATTGACATCAGCAGTGTTTGAAGGCAAGATTTAGGATCACTCACTTTATACACATGGAGAAAGATAAGAAATCAATATTTTATTCCAGCGAAAACCTAACTACTGCAGGCAAGTTTAGTGTGATTTAAAATTTCATAATAGTCTGACAGAAAAAACATCACTTTGGATTTGTCACAAAAATTAAATATCATATATTTAAAGAGATTATTTTAACTGGATATTGAAACCTGTTATTTCTATAGTTAGTGTTTTCTTACATTTCTGACCCAAGGGAATGGACTTGGAAATTAGGTAAAATTGGCTTCAGAAACTTGAATTCACTGGTCCCTGAGCCTCCTGTTAAGCACACCTCATACTGGTAGCTCTGAGACAGAGTCCCGGTGCCAGGGACATCCACCAGTTGGCCAGGAAAGTGACCCTCAGGCACAGAGCCGACACCCAGCGGCGCCGCCCTGCTCCTCCTGCACAGCCTCACCGCCACGAACACCAGCACCGACAAGAGGAAGAGCGACGACACCGAGGCCAGGGCGATGACCAAGTAGACAGTGAGCGAGTCCCCCTGCGCGCGCTCGGGCGTCACTTCCGGGAGCGGCAGGTAGGGCTGCGAGAAGCCATCCACCAGCAGCACTTGCAGCGTGACGCTGGCAGAGAGTGGCGGCTCGCCATTGTCCTTGACCAGCACCACCAGCCTGTGCCTGGCCGCGTCGCGCTCGCTCAGCAGCCTGGCGGTGCGCACCTCGCCACTGTGCGCCCACACGCCAAACAGCCCGGGCTCCGTGGCCTTCAGCAGCTGGTAGGACAACCAGGCGTTCTGTCCAGAGTCTCTGTCCACCGCCACCACCTTGGTGACCAGGTAGCCCTGCTCTGCCGCCCTGGGCACCAGCTCTGTGCAGGGCGCAGAGGCGTTCTGCAGCGGGTACAGCACGAAGGGCGAGTTGTCATTGTCGTCCAGCACCACCACGCGCACCAGCGCCTGGCTGCTGAGCGCGGGCGAGCCTTGGTCTGTGGCGCCAACGTGGAATTCGAACGCCTGCAGGGCCTCAAAGTCCAGCGCCCTCAGTGCGAACAGCTGCCCATTGTCTGCGTTGATGGAGACCAGAGAGGCGAGGGGCAGGTGTGGGTCCTGGGATGGCAGCAGCGAGTAGGTGATCTGGGCATTGGTGCCTGAGTCTCTGTCTGTGGCGCTGATGCTGCCTATGTGCAGGGCGGGGCTGTTGTTCTCATGCACCATCAGCATATAGGACGCTTGCGTGAAGATTGGTGAGTTATCATTGACGTCTGATACCTGCACTGTTACGTTAAGGTGTGTTTTCAACATGGGTGTCCCCAAATCCGTGACAGTGATGATGATGTTGTACTCAGCTGTGTTCTCTCTGTCCAGCGGTCTCTCTGTTAATAGGGTGTAAAAGTTTTCCACTGAAGATTTCAGGAAAAAAGGTAGATCCTCCTGAATGGAGCAACTTACTTTCCCATTTTCTCCTGAATCAAGATCTAACACACTGAAAACTGCAACCACTGTCTCAGGAGAGTTCTCAGAGATGGGACTGGTAAATGCAGACATGGTAACTTCTGGGGCATGGTCATTCACATCCGTGACTTGGGTCAGAACCATGCATTTTCCAGTAAAGCTTCCAGCATCTCTCGCCTCTATATTGAGTTCATAGGACTGAACTCTTTCAAAATCAAGTTGTTCTTTCAGCCTAATTTCTCCTGTCGAGGGATTGATTGCAAAGGTTTTGCTAATCTCATCTGAAGCCTGGAAAAGTGAATAGGAGACCTCTCCGTTGACTCCAAGGTCTACATCCGTAGCAGAGACCGTGACAATCAGGAAACCTATTGGACTGTCCTCAGGAATCTGCACCCTATAAATGAGCTGCTGAAATTCAGGGGCATTATCATTGACGTCCATGACTTCAACGTGGATCTGAGCTGTGCCAGACCTTGGTGGAGAGCCGCCATCCTGTGCTGTGAGTGTTAACTTGAGCTCAGGTTCCTCCTCTCGATCCAGTGCTTTCTCCAGCACCAGTTCGGGATATTTCCTGCCATCGCTGCGTTTTCGGGTAAGGACCCGAAAATAGGGATTGGGACTGATCACATAGTTCTCAATATTATTTTGGCCTACATCCATGTCCTGAGCATTCTTCAGAGGAAATGTAGTCCCAGAAGGACTGCTCTCTGATACTTTTAGCAACATTTCCTTGTCTAGGAACACCGGAGAGTGGTCATTTATGTCTATTATTTGTAGCTCAGCTTGAAAAAATTCTAAAGGACTCTCTAGCATCACCTGGAAACGAAGAACACAGGGCTCTGTGTGCCCACACAATTCCTCCCGGTCCAGTTTTTCATTTAGTAACAAATCCCCGGTCTCCTGATTGAGCTGCAAATGTAACTTATTCCCTTTGGAAAGGACCCTAACCCCGCGCCTGGAGAGTTCCCTTTGTCCCAGACCCAAGTCCTTTGCTAGATTGGTTATAAAGGAGTTTCCCTCAGTTTCCTCCACTACAGAATAGCGCCTAGGCTCTCCAGCTCCCTCCAGAAATAAGCCCAATAGGAAAAAGAAAATGACTTGCGTTTGTCTGCAAATGCGTTTCCCGCTGGCCTCCATTGTTGTTTGGTACAACCCACTGTAAGAGTGTTCCGCTGAACTGTAAAGTCCCCAGTATCTGATGCTGTGGTTATTCCGCAAGACATCTGAGAAATATTCCAGTCCTTTTTAGAGTCCTTTTCAGAGGACCCAGTACTCTTTTCTGTGGCGTTCAGTTGGGTTGGATTTCCAGCGTCTGCTGGTAAATTTTCCCTTATTGGAGCCACAGCTGTTTCCGGTTTGGACCTTCTTATCCTGCAGCGCCACCAAGCGTCCTTATAGATTCTTACAATTTGTGCAATGAAAATGGATGCAATATTCCTAACATTGCCTCTGTGTACCAGTGGGCTATGTAAGATTACAACACCACCTCAACTATCACTGTACCTTTTTGGGTGGACAATTACCTGAAGCACACACAAGGGTAATAACACTAGCAGAGATTTTCAATAATTCTAATTGAGTTTGGGGCAAAAGGTACATATTATTGAAACAGTCTAATCAGAAAAAAATACATACAATGCAATAACAAAAACTTTCAGAGTTAAATACTTTTTATTGCTGTGAACTATGGAAACAACTACTACTTATGAACCTTCTTTAGGCAAATTATTTAATATTTCTTTGCCTCAGTTTACACACATGTAAAGTGAAGATAATAATAGCAACTACCACATAGGGCTATTATGAATTTCCCACCTTACAGATGAGGAAATTGATGTAGAGAAAAATTAGCTTCATAAATACGCAATGTATAGTGATTTGATGCCACTAGCCAGATGAATCTGTATGAATCCATTGCTGTGACTAGAAAACACTTAAAATTTTACATGGTAGATGAATGCATAAGCTGGACTATCTCAGAAGTTATGTCAAATGATGAAACAAGAAAACACTGGAAAGCTTGTCTAAATACAGGCATAAATATAGGTACAATCTGTGACAGCAATAGTAATTATGTATTTTGGAAGAATGTCTTTTTGATCACCTCTATTTCTCTTCTCACACAATCAACTTCTAATAACCTTGTCATTTAAAAAAATCTCAAACCCCATAGAAGAATTATATAACCCTCCATGTACTCATCACTAGTTTCAACAGTTATCAATATGTTTCTATAATTCCTTACCCCATCAATCCAACATTTACACCTTCTAGGAAGAGTGAATTTTCATCCACAAATACTGTTATGCATTTCTCACTGTTAAAAACTTAAACCTAAACTATGATGCCATTATCATACCTAAGAAATTGTTAATATTATTTAATATTCATATATATTTAAATTTCGCTAGTGTATTCAAAATCATTAATGGTTTCAGTCAATATCCAAGCAAGATACACCCCTTGTATTTGGTTGGCAATTCTCTTAAAATATTTTACTGTGTAAACTTCCTTTTCTCATTTTCCATGCTATTTATTTGTTGGAGAAGTTATTGAAAACAATTTAAGATTTTATTATTGTATTTTGTCTGTATACTATGTCCCACTAGTACTTTACAGTTATACTAATACCATTTTTGGCAATAATATATAATATTTTGAGAGCACTCAAGCATGCTAACTGCTCTCTCCATCTACGCCTCCAACTCTGGATAATTTTTAAATACAAAGCTTCTCCTTAATGCCCCAGAATTTCTAAAATTTATTGAAAGTTTGTTTATCTTTGATACTACACATTTAAAATTATTCATTTTCTTAATTTTTTTCTGATTCAGCACTGCATTGATTTGAGTAGGAAATTCTAAAAAATAAACTTTTAAATTAAATTGGGAAAATGTGTTATGAATGTAGCTATGAAATACTGCAGAAAAACACTGTAATGTGAGGAAAATGATGAGCTAATGAAGCAATCAAATTTATGCAATATCCCTACTCAGGACCATTCGTCTTTTCTGTTAAATGAAAATCATATGTTTAGGAGAAAGCACTAGTTGATCTTTCAATTTCTTTTACTTGAGTTTTGTTTAGATCAGATCTTTAATAGTAATAATTGAATAACTGGTCCATAAAAGATGGATTGTTGGTTTATAAGAAAATAAAACTACAGATCAATAGTAACATCATTATTTCTAAATATAGAAGACTGAACAGCAAGCACTGTGACAGAAAAAAATTCTCTTCTATTGTTAGAAACTTGCCAAGTGCTATCTAATGACAGAAAACAGTATAGCATTGGTGCAAGGTCAGTTACCCAGAGTCAGATAAAACTACTTGATTATCCCCAGTATTGCAACCCCCAACAAACAGAAACAAAAACCAACAATGATACCAACAACAATAACTAGGAGATTCTCAGTTCTTCCATTTATTAGGTGATAACCTTACTGAGTTACTGTGGTCACTTCTGAAATACCTCATAGGTTTCCTTAGAGATTAAATCTGTTAAAATAGTGTATGATACACCATGAAGTGCTTTTAAAAAATCTTTAAAAGATATTCCACAATCTCTGCTCCCCAAACTTATAGTAGGTACACTTGTACAGAATCTAATCAACTCAGAAAACTAGTAACAAAGAATGAAGACAATGGAGAGCAATTTAAAATGACTTTATAAATAAAATTAACATTTAACAGACTGCACATTAAGCATAAGTGTTTGGAATAAAACATGACATATATTTCATGCTTTGTGGATGATTCTTGGAAATTAAGCTGGACCTTCTCTGTATAAAGAAATTTATTCTTTGACTTTAAGAGTTCTTGAAATAATGCAAAGTCACTTCTCTACAGGTGTCCAGGGTAAGTTTGGAACTAGGAATATATCCGCAGACAGAAGGGATTATTTTTCATTCTTTATCAGAAACCCAAATTATTCTGAAATGAGGGATTTTCTTCCACTTCCCTCCCTATGCTGTGGGGTAGTATATTGGGGAAAATTGGTTTTAGGAACTTGAACTCACTGTCGGTTCCTGAACCTCCTTTCAGACACACCTCATACTGGTAGCTTTGGGACAAGGTCCCAGTGCCACTGACATCCACCAGGTGGCCAGGAAAGTGGCCCTCAGGCACAGAGCAGACACCCAGCGACGCTGCCCTGCTCCTCCTGCACAACCTCACCACCACAAACACCAGCACAGAGAAGAGGAAGAGCGACGACACCGAGGCCAGGGCGATGACCAAGTAGACAGTGAGCGAGTCCCCCTGCGCGCGCTCGGGCGCCACTTCCGGGAGCGGCAGGTAGGGCTGCGAGAAGCCATCCACCAGCAGCACGTGCAGCGTGACGCTGGCAGACAGTGGCGGCTCGCCATTGTCCTTGACCAGCACCACCAGCCTGTGCCTGGCCGCGTCGCGCTCGCTCAGCAGCCTGGCGGTGCGCACCTCGCCATTGTGCGCCCACATGCCAAACAGCCCGGGCTCCGTGGCCTTGAGCAGCTGGTAGGACAGCCAGGCGTTCTGGCCAGAGTCTCCATCCACCGCCACCACCTTGGTGACCAGGTAGCCCGGCTCTGCCGCCCTGGGCACCAGCTCTGTGCAGGGCACAGAGGCGTTCTGCAGCGGGTACAGCACGAAGGGCGAGTTGTCATTGTCGTCCAGCACCACCACGCGCACCAGCGCCTGGCTGCTGAGCGCGGGCGAGCCTTGGTCTGTGGCGCCAACGCGGAACTCGAACGCCTGTAGGACTTCAAAGTCCAGCGCCCTCAGCGCGAACAGCTGCCCATTGTCTGCGTTGATGGAGACCAGCGAGGTGAGGGGCAGGTGTGGGTCCAAAGGCGGCAGCAGCGAGTAGATGATCTGGGCATTGGTGCCTGAGTCTCTGTCTGTGGCGCTGACGCTGCCAATGTGCAGGGCGGGCTGGTTGTTCTCTCGCACCAACAGCGTGTAGGACGTTTGAATGAAAGTCGGGGCGTTGTCATTTACATCTGAAACCTGTACAGTTATATTGTACTGGGTTTTCATCCTGGGTGTCCCCAAGTCAGTGGCAGTGATTGTGATGTTGTATTCAGTGTTCTGCTCCCGATCCAAAGGTTTCTCTGTTACCAGAGTATAGAAATTTTCCACAGATGGCTTCAGGAGGAAGGGGAGATCATCTTGGATAGAGCACACCATTTTTCCATTGTTCCCTGAATCTCTGTCTCTAATCCTAAAAACAGCAACTACTGTCTCTGGTGAGTCTTCTGCAATTGGACTAGTAAGTGATGACATGAGAATTTCTGGTGGGTTATCATTTATATCTGTTACCTCAACAATCACTGTACATTTTCCAGAAAGTCCTCCGCCATCTTTAGCCTGAATAGTTAATGCATAAGTTTGAATTGCCTCATAGTTCAATCTGGCTTTAAGATAAAGATTTCCAGATGTCGAATTGATTTGAAATGTTTTGAGAATTCTCTCCGTGGCATCAAAAAATGCGTAGACTATTTCCCCGTAACTTCCTGTATCTAAATCTCTAGCTGAGACGGTGACGACCAACGAGCCAATGGGGCTATTCTCAGGTACCTGCACTTTATAGAGCGACTGCACAAATTCAGGCGCGTTGTCATTTACATCTACCACTAGGATTCGTAACAGTGTGGTTCCAGATCTGCGTGGAGAGCCTCCATCCAAGGCTGTGAGGGTTAAACTGAGCTCGGGTATCTCCTCTCGATCCAGTGCTTGATCTAGTACCAGTCCGGGAAAGAGATTCCCCTCCCCACCATCATGGACATTAATGTGGAAATAGGCACTAGGGCTGATGGTGTAATTACTCAGGCTGTTCGTTCCAACATCTGGATCCTGTGCACTTTCAAGCGGAAATTCCGCACCTGAATTTGTACTTTCTGGTATTTTCAAGAGAATCTCTCTGTCTAGAAATACTGGAGAATGATCATTGATGTCTCCAACTTGTAGTTCAGCACGGAAAATCTGAAAAGGCTTTTCCAATAACAACTGGAAAGGAAGTACACAGGGATCTGTGGGGCCGCATAATTCTTCTCGGTCTAATTTCTCATTTAGAAGTAAGTCACCAGTAAGCGAATTGAGCAGTAAAAATCGCAGGTTCTGGTCTGAAACAATTCTAGATCCCCGTTCTGAGAGTTCCCCCACCCCCAACCCCAAGTCATTTGCTAGATTGGCCAGAAAAGTTCCCCTCTCTGTTTCCTCCGCCACAAAATACCGAAGCGGTTCCGAGCCAGCCCAAGATATTCCCAGAAATACACAAAGAAACAGGACTTGCCTTTTCTGTACAGCGCGCTCCCCTCTGTTCCATCTTTGTTCCATCTTTCAAAAACACAACCACTGGGCCCCAATCAGCTCTCAGAAATAGCAGCAACTAAATCCTTAGAAATTAAGGGATAAAAGCAATTCTTGTGGGGAGGGATTCCCACTTTTCCTTAACTCCTATTACCGCGATTTCTTTTCCTCTTCCCTTCTGGTCAGACTTGTCTTTATGCTATAGAATCTTTTAACATTCTCGGTGAGGATATTTTTTTCCCTCCTCTTTTTAGACAGCAGCGCCACCTTGCGTTTTGTGCTTGTTATTTCCATTCTCAAGAATGGTGGAGGGGGGGGGGGACGTGGGGGGGGTGTGGAGGATTAAAGGCATCCTGCAACAGGACTGAGTTTTTCCGTGTCCTTGCTGTTTCATTTTATCTCTTTTCTTCAAATGGTCACAGTAATGCTAGGAAGCTTGTTATTTCTTCCCCATGTGATAATCTGAATTCGTAGGAAAAAAAAAAAATCAATCTCTTGTTTTCTTAAATCCAGGGACACTAAACTCTATTTCCCTACCAAAATCTTTTAAAAATCTGAAGAAAACCTTCTCTCATTCCAAAAATTAATAGTAAAGGATATGAAAGAAAATGAAGACTTAGTAGAGTCAAGAAATACTGGTTGAAGGCATTTTATTTGTTTGTAAGCCACTTGGCAAAGATGAAGTCTACACCAGCAGAATAACTGGCCTTTTTCAATTTCTTGTGCATTATCCAATACTTATATTTTCAAGATCTTCACTCTTCACCTATAGGTATTTTCTAGAACACTTTATGCTGTACTACCTTCAATCTTTACTTACTTTATATTATATGTAATTTATTATTCATATACAATTTCAATGGCCAGGATCTCCAATATCCAGTAAATACTCAAAAGTTGTGGTAGCAATTTATAAATCAGTCTTGCAGTTGTGCTTCTAGTGCTGCAATTTTAACTGCTGGTGGTTGACCTTTATTTGAGAGAATTACTTTTTAAAAATCAATCTTCTTTTCTTTATTCTTTTACAATTTAAAGGATTTTAAAAATATTTGTTTAAATATTCTTTTTATACTTATGCTTTTTTAATTCTTGAGTCATTGATATAGATGAAATTTAACCATGATGTCTTGATGTTTTGTTGCATAGATAGATTTGATGTGTCAACATGGTTTTAGGGTTTTTCTGTATCATGTGATTTTGTGTGTTTAACTTCTATGGTTTTTTGGTATTAAACTATCATCCTGGCCTCACATAATGGGTTAGGAAGCTTTCCATCTACTTTTGTATGGCAGACTAGTTTTTTTAAAAAAAAATTATTTATTTACTTATTCATAATGCACAGTATAGTATCTTTTTACATACAACTGCTTGTATACAAAGTATATAAGTACCATTCAGATCTTCAATCATGCATTTAAGATAATGATATCCATCTCATTCAACCACCAATTTTTTTCCTCCCCCCTCCCCCCTTGCTCCCTCCCTTCCCCTCCCTTTCCGTTGACCATTCTAGTGTTCCTCTGATCCTATGTATCCCCTTCCAATAACACTGTGAACTAGCATCCTTATATCAGAGAAAACATTTGGTATTTGGATTTTTGAGATTGACTAATTTCACTTAGCATTATATTCTCCAACTTCATCCATTTACCTGCAAATGCTATTATTTTATTCTCTCTTATTGCTGAGTAAAATTCTATTTTGTATATATACCACATTTTCTGTATCCACTCATCTACTGAGGGACATCTAGGTTGGTTCCACAACCTACCTATTGTGAATTGTGCTGCTATAAACATTGAAGTGGCTGTGTCACTGTAATATGCTGTTTTTAAGTCTTTTGGGAATAGACCCAGGAGTGGGATGGCTGGGTCATAGGGTGGTTCCATTCCCATTTTCTCAAGAAATGTCCATACTGCTTTCCATAGTGGTTGCACCATTTTGCAGTCCCACCAGCAATGTATGAGTGTGCCTTTTTCCCCACATCCTCTCCAACATTTATTATTGTTTGTGTTCTTGATAGCTGCCATTCTGACTGGAGTGAAATGAAATCTTAGAGTAGTTTTGATTTGCATTTCTCTAATTGCCAGTGGTGTTGAGCATTTTTTCATGTATTTGTTGATTAAATGTGTATCTTCTTCTGAGAAGTGTCTTTTCAATTCCTTAGACCATTTGTTGATTGGGTTATTTGCTTTTTTGGTGTTAAGTTTTTTGAGTTCTTTATATATTCTAGAAATTAGTGCTCTATCTGATGTGCATGTATTAAATATTTGTTCCCAATTAGTTGGCTCTCTATTCACCTCACTGATTGTTTTTTTTTTTTTTTTTTTTTTTTTTTGCTGAGAAGAAGCTTTTTAGTTTAAATCTATCCCATTCATTAATTCTTGGTAATAGTTCTTGCACTACAGGATTCTTATTAAGGAACTTGGGGCCTAATCCGACATGTTGGAAATTGGAGCTTACTTTTTCTTCTATTAGGCGTATTTTCTCTGGTCTAATTCCTAGGTCCTTGATCCACTTTGAATTGAGTTTTGTGCATGGTGAGAGACAAGGGTTTAATTTCATTTTGTTGCATATGGATTTCCAGTTTTCCCAGCACCATTTGTTGAAGAGGCTATCCTTTCTCCACTGTACATTTTTGGCGCCTTTCAGACTAGTTTTTTTTTTTTTTTTTTTGTGGTACCGGGATTGAACTCAGGGGCACTCGTCCACTGGGTCACATCCCCAGCCCTTTTTTTGTATTTTATTTAGAGACAGGGTCTCACTGAGTTGCTAAGTGCCTCGCCACTGCTGAGGCTGGCTTTGAACTCGCGATCCTCCTGCCTCAGCCTCCCAAAGTGCTGGGATTACAGGCGTGAGCCACCGCGCCCGGCTCAGACTAGTTTTTTTAATAGGCATATAATTATTTGTTTCTATATGCTTAATTACAGCTTACCTTGTAAACTTGTTGGATTTGGTGACTTTGCTGATGGTACATCCATAACTATTTTTTTTCCACTTCACCTTTGGTTATAAATCTGTTCAGGTTTTGATTCCTTTTTAAGTAACTTGTATTTAATTTTAAAAACATTTTTCTCCAGTTTTCAAATTTTTATTGTATTACTAACCTTTATTTGCATCTCTATTATTATTATTACAATGTTTAGTATTTTATCTCCTATTTTTTGGACTTGAGCTTTGTTTTACTGATATTTTTAAATGTATTTTATTTCAAAATAACATATGACCTTTGTTAAAAATCAAATAGTACTGAGAGGCTTATAATAAAATACAATGATGCTCTGCTATTTCCCTTTCTACTTGTCCTGATTTCCACCCCCACCAAAGAGGCATTTTAAATTCTTTTAACTATTTCTTCTGCCACTCCTCTCTATTCTGATATATCTTGATTGATGTTAGACATTGTAAGTTGATTTCCTAATACACTGGATTAAATTTTAGCCCTTACTTTCTTTCACTTGTTACATTGGGAACTTTATTATGTACTAATTATATTTTTCTTTCTTTTTACTTGAAGTTAATAATTACCTTGGTTTTTCATTTCTTTTTATACTTTCAATAGTTCCACTTGCCTCTCAGTAAAATTTTCCAAATGGTGATTACCATCTTTCCCGAGAAATCAATTTTTCTTTAAATTGAGTGGTGCTTACTACAACCACTGCAGAGCTATTTATTTTCAGGTCCTATCTTGGAACTTCCCTTTGCTGTCATTCTTGGAATACTCTTTGCCTTTTATTCTGGTTTATATTTTCATCTTTCCCCATTTTTATCTATGGTGTTAATAGATCACATCTTCCAATAGGGTCATCTGATGGAAAAGATGATAAATGTCAAGAGTTCACTGATAATATCCTTCAAAATGGCTATATCTTGAGTCACAGAACTCCAGACTAGACTACTTTTACGTTCATTATGCTTGAGACACAGTTGTCATCCTGGGATCATCCTTCAATACCATCTGGAGATTGATTTAACTTGTCTTGTTTTGTATCTTTTATTTTCTGTTTTTACTTTCTCATTTTGACACACATTTTCCTATAGTTTCCACAGAAGGATATACAAGAGGAAATTTTGTTGTGATCATAAATGTATCAAAATGTCCAACTTGATTGGAGTAGAATTGAGTTTTAGGTTGTAAAAAATTTTCCTTCAGAATTTTCAATGTTTTTATACTGCTTTATAGTTATAAATAATATTGGGGTTCATTTTGACATAATCATACAAGCATGAAATATTATTTGCTCAACTTCAGTCCATCGTACTCCCAGTTTCCCTGCTCTCCTCCCTCCCCTGTTCCCCTTTCTCTACTGGTCTTCCATTTATTTATACTTCCTTTTTTAGAAAAATTTTAAGCTTTTTGTCAATGATTATTTAAACTAATGTATTTTCTAAGAATCCTGCCTCTAATCTTATTCTTACCCTTCAAATGTGACATATATTTTTGTTTCTGGTAGTGTTTTGTCAGTATCCTAAGCATTTTAAAATTAAATAGTAATATGTGTTTTGGTTTGGGCTTATATTTCATACAGGACAACTAATGAGCCATTTTATCTAGGAGACCAATTTCCTCCATCTGTTAAGGCATATTCTTTAATTACTTCATTGATAATTTCTCTCTGTTCCTCTCTTCTTTAGGAATTCTTGTAATTCAGATGTTGGATCTCTGATATGGTTCTATTTCCTTCTTTTTTAAAAAAATTTTGTTTGCCATATTTTTTCAGTATTTCTTAGAATATTTTCTTAACTTTATTTTCAAGTTCTTCTACTGAGATTTTAATTTCTTTATTATATTCATGTTTTCCAGGATCTCTCCACATACTTATTTCTTAGATGTAATAATGTCTTCTTTTATCTGATGAGATTAATAACAATTTCCCCCCTATTTTTCTCTTTTCCAACTTTCTGTTTACCTAAGTTAATTTTTTCTTTGCTTTGATTTTTTATATTTCTTTCTGGAAACTTCAAGTGATTGCTCTTTTCTTTTTGGTTGGGGTCTTTTTTGTTTTCTTTTCTTTTTGGAACTGGGGATCAAACCCACCTACATAAGGCAAGTGCTTTGCCACTGAGCTACATCCCAGCCCTAAGTGATTGTTCTTAATTCAGTCCAGAAGATTAAAGAGCTATACCACAGCTCTGAGCAAATTGGTAGTGCTGGTCCATTTTGATCTTCATTCCAAGGCCAACTGGGAGCACTGATGACTGGGGAACCCCTGATAGTGTGATTAGTTCTTTCCCCATAGTT
Organism: Tamias sibiricus; assembly: GCA_025594165.1. Lineage (NCBI taxonomy): Eukaryota > Metazoa > Chordata > Mammalia > Rodentia > Sciuridae > Tamias > Tamias sibiricus. Next base: position 70,474,354 of record CM046662.1, read on the forward strand.
TACTCAGGAGGAAAAGGTAAAAATTTAAAAAGGTAAAGGATTTAGTGGGGAAAGGGGAGTGGAAGTTGACATCAGTATTGCCTAGGTTCTTTACCAAACAACTCCACACATCTGAATGGGTCAATACATAGAACGTTGATTTCTTTCTCATGCTATATATCCTGTACATTTCATCATGGGGCCCTCCTCACAGCAGTCAGTTAGGAATCCAGGCTTTGCTTTCATCATCACTGTAGTGAGAAAAAAGTGAATGTGTTGAGCTATTCATTGTATCTGAAAATTACAGCTCAGAAATTATGTATATCACTTCTCCCAATTTCTCAAAGAAAATTACATGGCCATACATAATTTTAAAAAGAAATAGAATTGAAATCCTATCATGTGTCCGAAAAGGACAATTTGAGTATTTGTAATTGGTTCTAATGACTATCATAAATTTTTAACAATCAATTAACATTGAAAATTTAGATGGTTAGTTGTTGCTGCCTGAAGCGGAAACCGCCTTGGAGCAACAAACGCCGCAGGAAAATTCGGAGGCAGGATGAAAATTTTTATTCTTCTTCTCTCTCCGGCTCCAGCAATCACTCCAAATGCTCTAACTCCAACCACCACCTTCTTCTTCTTCCCACACACACTAACCAAACTCACCCAGTTATATTATAGCTTTAACAAGGACACGTGCTTACAGCTCGAGCTTACAGGTTGTCATGCCAGTACGATACCTTCTTTAGATAATGGGCTATCAGGTGGAAAACTAGAACATCTTTTATGGCTCTCACAACCGCAATCATTGCATCTCCTTGATTATAGACTCCTTCAGTTAGTTTAGCACAGGGCCAGTAGAACCTAGGTTTTTCACACTCATTGCAATTTCGACTTGTTAGAGCCAGTGGAGGTAATCTCAGTGACTGCAGTGGAGAAGTCCAACCTCTAGAGGTTTAACTGATTCTCAGGCTGCTTTCACATAGTTCTTGTTACATGGCACCCTACCATTATTTCCAGAGTATCTAGCTAATGCTTCTAAAATGTCTGCATTCTAAACAGGATTGGTTCTCACCTTACCCCACTGCAGGGTTGGTGGTTGGGTTGTCAGGTCTACCAAGGTATCCACCTGCTTTTCTGCTTCTAAGGTTTTCCTCTATTGTTGTTGTTCTTTTTAGTTATACATGACAGTAGAATCCATTTTTACAGAATTATAAATGCATGTTATGTTGAGGATGGGGTTGTGGGTCAGAGGTAGAGTGCTCTCCTGGCATGCTCAAGGCACTGGGTTTGATCCTCAGCACCACATAAAAATAAAATAAAGATATTATGTCTACCTATAACTAAAAAATAAACACAAAAAAGCATGGAATGTATCTGTTCTAATTCAGTCCCTATTAATTTATCCTTACACTTCCTTCCCCCACTCCCTACTCTCTTCCCTCCACTGATCTTTCTGCCATAACAATGGCTTTTTTTTTTTTTTTTTTTTGTGGTACCAGGGATTGAACTCAGGGGCACTCACCCACTGGGCCATATCCCCTTCCCTTTTTTTGTATTTTATTTGGATACAGGGTCTCACTGAGTTGCTAAGTGCCTCACCATTGCTGAGGCTGGCTTTGAACTCGCGATCCTCCTGCCTCAGCCTCCCAAAGTGCTGGGATTACAGGCGTGCGCCACCGCGCCCGGCAACAATGGCTTTTTTAAAACGAAGTTTTATTAGTCTTTTATATATAAGGAGTATAGTAGCTGAAATGTATTCCATGATACCTGGGATCCAGTTTCATTTTATCATTGACTTGATGTACTCAGAACTTGGCTTTTATTTCTTAGTCCAAAATAGCTGCCTATTATCTCTAGCCATTACATCTCTATACATACCAACAAATAAAAGGAAAAGAGATGTGCCTTCATTTAAAAAATACTTCCATGAAGTACTCCATGGGTATAACTTAGTTACAAGATCAAATCTGGCTGTCAGAGAAGTTGGAAAATACAATCTATATTTCACATATCGACATGGGAAGCTAAAATGTGGGAGGTCTCATTTAAATCTAATAAAGGATTAATATATATTTGGGTACAGTTAGCAGTGTACATCATACCATCTCAGACCTGACCAACTACCCACTGGGACCAAGGGCTAGGCAAGTGCTCTACCACTGAGCTATACCCCTGGACCAAGAGCTTCTTATTTCTGAAAATTATGGTGTAGACAATTCAGATAACGTCCTGTGTGAAAAAATGGTGGACACAACTTTTTAAAAGAAGTTCCAAAAATATTGATGCACTAAAAACCTGGTAGAATAATACACTAAAAAACTAGTAGAAAACACAGTAAAACTTACAACAGAGGGGTAAATAATATATAAGAACAACCAACTTTCCTTGGGAAATTTTTAAATATTCACATTTGGTTTGGATCTGAAGATTAAAGAAATATAAATCAAGGCTTTGGGGCAACCAAAATTGCAACATATTATAGGAAAGTCTTACCCGTATAAAGGGATTCTACAAGATTAAGGGATTCTACAAGACTATATTATAATGTAAACACAATGTAAACATCAACAGGTCAAAATCTGCCCTCTCTTCAGTTCCAAGGAATTTAGAAATCTTCCTGGCATTAAGTAGAACATAAAAAATAATAGGAAATAAAATATGTCTTAGAAGTTGTAACTATAGATTGATTCTCTTGTATATTGTATTTTGAACATGCATAGGTAGAACTTCAAGAAACTTCAAGTCATAAACTTGGTTTGTGATAAATCTTGATTTGTGGTGGTCCCCTATTCATGTTTCCAGTATCCAAACTGAAGCAAATGAAGACCTATTTTTGAGAGACAGACCAACTTAAGCTTTGTGGACACCCTACAAACACATTTTAAGGGCAATCAATCATGTGAGTCAATCATGCTAAGTGAAATAAGCCAATCCCCTAAAACCAAAGCCAAACGTTCTCTCTGATATATGGATGCTAACACACAATAAAGGGTGAGAAGCAAAGAATAGAAGTTCATTGGATTAAACAAAGGGTAATGAAGGGAAGGGGAGATGGAAATAGGAAAGATAGTAGAATGAATCAGACATAACTTTCCTATGTTCACATATGAATACATGACCAGTGAAACTCCACATCATGTACAACCACAAGAGGGGGATACTAATTAGAATAAGTTATACTCTATGTATGTATAATATGTCAAAATATACTGTCATGTCTAAAAAGAATGAATGAAATAAAAAAGAGAGAAAAAATCATAAGTCACACAAAGGAAACAAAGACAACATGAAAGAGAAGTTGCAGAAACAAAATACAGCAGAAATAGGCCCACATAAACTTCAGATATTGGAAGTATCTGACAGAGTTTTAAATCAATTAAATTTATCATATATAAATAAATAAATGAAATGCCTGAAAATATCTGCATGGACCAGATTGAAAGGGCAAACTCAATTCCAGGTAAAAGATATATATATGTATTTATAATCAAAAGGTAAGCTAATAAAGATAATGAATTTCAAGAATAGAAAACAAATCACCCAAGGGAAGAAAACAGACTTCAAATGTCCTCTGATAAACATTTAATATACAATATGTCTGGTAAAGTTTTAAGGGAAAGAAATTTTGGCTCCAGTCAATATGTTGCTCAAGTACAAAGATAACAATGCAGCAAACAGGAAAGAATTCATAAAACATTACATTAGTACTCACCAGTGCCTTTTAGAAAAATGTAAGGATGAAATTCAGCCAACTTATGGATGAATGGAGAAACTGACAGAAGAACTAATATAATATTTGATGTCAATGAATTTTTGAGGAAAAGAAAGTCAACTGAAATATTTTATACCCAGCTAAATTGTACCTTTTAGGAATCTTAGAATTTAAGAAATACAGCAACTATAAACTTGTCAGAGGGCAGGTACTTGGGATTGAACCCAGAGGTTTTCTACCACTGAACTACTCCAGCCCTTTTTATTTTTTATTTTGAGTCAAAGTTTCACGAAATTGCTCAGCCTGGCCTGGAACTTGTGATCCTCCTGCATTAGCCTCCCAAGTCACTGGAATTACAGGTGTGCACCTCTGTGCCAGCCTAAAATCTTATTTAAAGGACTATATCTGATGAAATAAAGCAAATAAATAGGTGAAAAAACACAAATGAGTCAGGTAAGGAGAAGCTGGATAATATGACTAAAGATTGCATTTCATTTCAGTTTGAGCATACCAGTTTCCCTTACAATTCCCTCCTTAAGCTTCATTAAAATGACAGAGAGCAAAGGTTAGGTTTTAAAATAAATAAACATTTTTTTTTGTGGTGCTGGGGATTGAGCCTGGGCTTTGTGCATGTGAGGCAAGCACTCTAACAATTGAGCTATATCCCGAGCCCCAAATGAACTTTTAAAGACAAGAATTAGAGACCACCAAAATTGTAGAAAATGCAAATAATATAAAAAATTGGTAACTGACAGATTTCATTATTTTCTGCTCTCAAATGAGAAGGGGGAAAAGTTAAGAAGAAAATCAAATTCAGCCAAAATAATGATTCAAGTTGAGTGTCCAGGAACAGGTTAAAAGACAACATTGACTGAAAAATCTATATAAGGAGTACTTATATCTGAGAATTCCTTTACTAGTCAGTGAAGCAAAGTACATTCCCTTTTATCATAGTCACAGAAAATGAGATATGAAGTATCTCTAAAGGTTAAATAGAAAGGTCTGTGAATAGAGGGACACAGAATCAACTGAGGACAAGACTGAGATATTCATGAGAAGTAGGTTAAACATTTCTACATACTGATTAGTACTACTCCTGCATCTCCTAAACCAAGAAACTCTCAAAGTGCTTGATATCAACTTTTTAATACCTTCAATTCCATTCACCACCATTCTTATTGAATATGTCTTTGTAGAATAGCCTGTGTCCAAGAGAAAAGACTTAGAATATTGACTTTTAGTCCCCAAACAATATATTCAATTTCAATGCCCTAAGGTGAGGACCACCACTCCACTTGTACCATGCAAACATTTAATGTCTAATCAACTTTTCACTGGCCCACAAAAACAATAAAAACACAGTAAAGCAGTGTAATGAAGAAAGTCTCTACTAACACGAAGGTAGAGACCAAAAATAAGAATGAAAAGTAACTTAGAAGAAAAATAAAATGCTAGTATGAGGAGAAATATTTTAAAAACTTAAGATCATTATTATCTTCAGAGATAACAGAAAATGTCCACAGCATATAATAAAATAAAAGACCATAAATGGATTAAAGACTGAAAGGTAGGGGCTAAAACCATAAAACTCTTAGAAGAAAAAGTGTAAACGTTCATGATCTTGCATAAGGCAATGATTCCTTGATAATAACACCTAAAATACAAGCAACAATTGAAATGAAATAGAACCAAAGTAATGACATTTTGTTCTGACCTGACTTCACTGCATGCTTGCTTAACATGTTTTCTTTTTCAGCCTCCTGTCAGCTCTCTATGTTGACACTCCAGTAGGACATTCCCACGTCCTTGACTGTAGCCCTGATATATAACAAAAATGGCTAATCAGGCCGGGCACGGTGGCGCACGCCTGTAATCCCAGCACTTTGGGAGGCTGAGGCAGGAGGATCGCGAGTTCAAAGCCAGCCTCAGCAATGGCGAGGCACTTAGCAACTCAGTGAGACCCTGTCTCTAAATAAAATACAAAAAGGGCCAGGGATGTGGCCCAGTGGTCGAGTGTCCCTGAGTTCAATCCCTGGTACCACACACACACACACACACACACAAAATGGCTAATCAAAACAATTCTCTCATATAATGAAAATAAGTCTCAACAAGGTACTTTCTGACATACATGTACCTCAATTGTCCTTGTGGGTTTTGGTTGTTGCTTTCATAAACTCTGTACTTCCAAAATTCAGGTGCTGGGAGTTCTTTGGAGCATTAGCCTGCTCCCAGGCACTTGCCTGGTATGCTCATTAAAAGGCCTTTCTTCCCTTTCAATTTGGCTTAATAAGTATGGTAGTCTGTAATTCTCAAGATTCTGTAACAACAATAACAACAAAAAGGTGCTGGGAGCGATGGCGCACGCCTGTAATATCAGCATTTGGGAGGCTGAGGCAGGAGGATCGCGAGTTCAAAGCCAGCCTCAGCAATGGTGATGCACTTAGCAACTCAGTGAGACCCTGTCTCTAATAAAATACAAAAAAGGGTTGGGGATGTGGCCCAGTGGTTGAGTGCCCCTGAGTTCAATCCCTGGTACCAAAAAATAAAATAAAATAAAATACTAACAAAAGATAATTTGGGCTACATAAAATTTTTACAAAAGCTTTTGTACTTAAAAGGAAAATAGTGAAGTGAAATAACAACACAGAGAATGGGGAAATATCTAAAAATAATATATCTGACAAGAGTCTAGTCTACAAAATTTTAAAAATTATTACAATTCAACAATAAAAAGTAAAAATTCAGGCTGGGCTGAGGCTTAGTGGCAGAATACTTCCCTAGCATGCATTGACGCACTGGGTTCAATCCTCAGCACCATATAGAAAGAAACAAATAAAATAAAGGCATTAAAATAATAAAAAATGAAAATTCAATGATAAAATCAGCAGGGGATCTGAGTAGACATTTTTCCAAAGAATATACTTAAATGACCAATAAGCATATGAAAAAATGCATAACATCATTAGTTATTTGGGAGCTTCAGTCAATTTGGCAAACAGTTTTGATGATAACTCAAAAGTTATGCATAGTCACTATATGACCCAGCAATTCTAATCTTCAGTATCTTCTAATATTCAATTCCAAGAGAATTGAACACATGTCCACACAAAAACTTACACATGAACGTTCATAGCAGTATTATTAATAATAACCAAGAGTAGACACAAAACCATCAACTGAAGAATGGACAAAATGTGGTACATTCATACAAAGAAATATTATTCAGCCACAAAAAGGAAAGAAGTACTGATACATACCATTACATAGATGAATCTTGAAAACATTATGCTAAGAAAGGAATCTAGACACAAATAGCTGCATATTGTGTGATTCCATTGATATGAAATGTCCAGAACAGATAAATCTGAATAGATAGAAAATTGATTAATGGTTCTTAGAGATTAGAGGAAGGTTATGAAAGTGATTGCTAATGGGTACTGGGTTTTGGGGGTGAAAAGTGAAAATGTTCTGGAATTAGTGGTAATAACTGTACAACATTTTGCATGTATTAAAAAAATGGATTCTATTTTTAAAGGTTTTCATTATGGTATATGAATTATAGCTCACCAAAGAATTTAAAACCAGAAGGCTTCTGTCAAAATAAAAATTCATTGAACAAAAAGATAGTTTTTGATAGTAAAACTGATATCAAAACTTTAAAATTCAGTGAGAAGCATGCAAAAATAAGTGAAAATATTTGCTAAAATCCAGGAAAATAAGTACAAAGGATAATAAGAACAACAACTGTAAGAAAAAATGAATATTAAATTACTTACTATTAATCAGCAGATCAAGGTTGAAATCAAATGGAAATTCTAAAAACATTTCAAACAAATGAAAATAGAGACACAACATACCAAAACCTATGGGGTACTGCAAAAGCCATACTTACAGGGAAGTTTATAGCAATAATGCCTACATGGAAAAAAGCAGAACAATCTTAAATAAACATCCTGTTGCTGCATTTTAGGGAACTAGAAAACACAATCAAACCCAACCAAATATTAGTATAAGCAAAGAAATATTAAAGAGCGAAGTGTAATTCAGCTGGATGGAGTGATGCACACTTGTAATCCCCGCTACTTGGGAGCCTGAGGCAGGAGGATGTAAGTTTGAGGCCAGCTTTGGAAACTTAGATCCTGTCTCAAAATGTTAAAAAAAAAATAAGGACTGGGTTTGTAGCTCTAGTATCACAAAACAAATTAATAAAATAAAATAAATGAAAGATCCAAGGAGAAATAGAGACTAAAAAACTAGTGCCAAATATCAATGGAACAAAACAGCTGGTTCTTCAAAAAGATAAATAAAACTGATAAAGCTTACCTAGATTAATGATTCAAGTAAAATCAGACATTAAAAAGGAAACATTATAACTGATACCATGGAAACAAAGGTTCATTAGAGAGTATTATGATCAGTTATATCCAATAAATTTGATCATCTAGAAGAAATGCAAAAATTCCTGGACATATAAACCTTACCCAGATTGAATCAAGAAAAAATAGTGAAAATCCAAAAAGACCCATAACAACTAATAAGATTGAATCAGTAATAAAAAGTCTCCCATCAAAGAAAAGCCCAGAACCAGATATCATCACTGCTGAATTCCACCAAACATTAAAAGAAAATATAACACCAAATATACTTAAATTATTACAAAACATGGAAGAGAAAGGAATTCTTCCCAAGGTATACTCTGATAAAAAAAACTGGACAAGGACAAAGCAAAAATAGGAAACTAGGGCTGGGACATAGCTCAGTTGGTAGAGTGCTTGCCTCACCTGCACAAGGCCCTGGGTTCAATCTCCAGCACCACACTCACACGCAAAAAGTAAGAAACTATAAAGCATATCCTTAATGAACATAGATGTAAATATCCCTAGCAAAATACTGCCAAACTGGATCCAACAGCACATTTAAAATATTATTCACTGACTGGGAGTGTGGCTTAGTGAGAGAGTACTTGTATAGCATGCATTTGGCCCTGGGTTCATCCATACCATCTCTCTCTCTCTCTCTCTCTCTCTCTCTCTCTCTCTCTCTCTCTCTCTCTCTCTCTCTCACACACACACACACACACACACACACACACACACACACAAAGATTTTTCACCATGATCAAGTGAAGCAAGGATGGTTCAACATAAATTGTTAACATATTTTTAAAGGAAGGGGAAAAGAATGGAAAAAAAGAAGAAGAATTAAATATCAACCCAGGAGCTCACTATACAATTAACAGGAATTACAGAATAGGAAAACAAAGAACACTGAGTGGAGGAAATAATTTTTTAAATGACAAAAACAAACCCACAAAATTCTTAAACATGTCCTAGATTGAAGAGCACATCTCAAGATTGACAAGTCTCATTGAGTACCTAGCACAACGAATGACAAAATTTTTACACTATAACACAATAGTGAAATTCTAGAATGCTGGTGCTATATATAATAACTTAAATTCATATAAAGTTTCTCAGCCTCAACACTACTGGCATTTGAGGTCAGATAATTTCTTTGTGGGAAGCTGTCCCACAAAGGAATGTTTAACAACATATTTGCATGTCCTACAGTTGTGAATATCAAAATGTTTCCAGACATTGCCAAATGTCACTAGGTGGCAAAATTGCCCTTGTTGAGAACTAGAGATCCAGAAGGGAAAAGAATAGTTTCTCAGAAGAGCATGGATGATCAGGGCTCCTCAATGTTAATGCACATCTGACACTGGAGATTAGAAGACAGTGGAGGAATGCCTTCAAAGTACTAGCAGCAAATAATTCCACCTATAACTTGGCACACAATAAAATCTTCACATAGACACTGAATCTTTTGACATCTAAAATTTTAAGATATTCAATCTCTCAATAAATATAATAGCAAATATTATTTAGAAACTCAAAGGAAATAAACTAAATAAGAGAAAAGTAGAAAATCCAGAAAATGAAACTAAATGCAAAAGAAAAATAAAATTCCCATCATGAGGGTAATGCAAATTACTAGCTGTGCAATAGGTCAAGAGAGCAAAAATATACTATTGAAGAAGAGTTTGTTTTGCTCTAGAGTGGCTTGAAGAGAAAATAATGAAACTAATATATATCTTTTTGAGTCTAATTATCAAATTGGGAGCTTTAGATTTTAGAAAGCTTGGGAAAACTTTAAAACTATGTACATAGAAAAGTAAATATGAGATAACTATAAATTATTTTGAAAACATGTACTCCAATAAAATAGAAAATATCAAAGGCATTGACAAATTTCTAGAGTCACATGATTTGCCCAAATTGAATAAGGATGATATACACAATTTAAGCAGATCAATTTTAAGTGATGAAATAGAACATGCCATCAGAAGCCCAACAACCAAGAAAAGCCCAGGACCATACGGATACACAGCTGAGTTCTATAAGACATTTTAAAAAGAACTAATACCAATACTCTTCAGTTTATTTCAGGAAATAGAAAAACAGGGAGCACGTCCAAACTCATTCTATGAGGCCAATATCACCCTGATTTCAAAACCAGGCAAAACACATTAAAAAAGAGAAAAGAAAACTTCAGACAAATATCTCTAATGAACATAGATGCAAAAATTCTCAATAAAATTCTGGCAAATAAAATACAAAAACATATCAAAAAGATAGTATACCACAATCAAGTGGGGTTCATTCCAGGGATGCAAGGTTGATTTAACATACAAAATCAATAAATGTAATTCATCACATCAATAGACTTAAAGATAATAACCATATGATCATCTCAATAGATGCAGAAAAAGCATTTGACAAAATACAGCACCCCTTCATGTACAAAACACTAGAAAAACTAGGGATAACAGATACATATCTCAACATTGTAAAAACTATCTATGCTAAGCCCAAGGCCAACATCATTCTAAATGGAGAAAAATTGAAAGAATTCCCTCTAAAAACTGGAACAAAACAGGGATGCCCTCTTTCACCACTTGTATTTAACATAGTTATTGAAACACTGGCCAGAGCAATTAGTCAGATGAAAGAAATTAAAGGGATATGGGTAGGTAAAGAAAAACTCAAATTAGCACTATTTGCTGATGATACGATTTTATATCTAGGAGACCCAAAAATTTCCACCAGAAAACTTCAGGAACTAGTAAATGAATTCAGCAAAGTAGCAGGATACAAAATCAACACCTATAAATCAAAGGCATTTTTGTATATCAGTGACAAATCCTCTGAAAGGGAAACGAGGAAAACTACCCCATTTACGATAGCATAAAAAGAAATCCTTGGGAATCAACTTAAGGAAAGAGGTGAAAGTCCTCTACAATGAAAACTACAGAACACTAAAGAAATAAATTAAAGAAGACCTTAGAAGATGGAAACATCTACCTTGTTCTTGGATAGGCAGAATTAATATTGTCAAAATGACCATACTACCAAAAGCACTATACAGATTGAAGGCAATCCCAATCAAAATTCCAATGACATTCCTCATAGAAATAGAAAAAGCAGTCATGAAATTCATCTGGAAAAATACGAGACCCAGAGTAGCCAAAGCAATCCTTAGTAAGAGTGAAGCAGGTGGCATCACCCTACCAGACCTTAAACTATACAACAGAGCAATAGTAACAAAATGGCATGGTATTGGCACCGAAATAGACTTGTAGACCAATGGTACAGAATAGAGGACACAGAGCCTAACCCACATAATTACAGTTATCTTATATTTATAAAGGCACCAAAAAATGTACATTGGAGAAAAGATAGCCTCTTCAACAAATGGTGCTGGGAAAACTGGAAATCTATATGCAACAAAATGAAATTAAATCCCTATCTCTCACCATGCACAAAACTTAACTCAAAGTGGATCAAGGATCTAGGAATTAGACCAGAGACACTACGCCTAATAGAAGAAAAAGTAAGCTCTAATCTCCAACATGTTGGATTAGGCCCCAAGTCCTTAATAAGACTTCTATGGCACAAGAATTAATATCAAGAATCAATAAATGGGATGGATTCAAACTAAAAAGCTTCTTCTCAGCAAAAGAAACAATCAGTGAGGTGAATAGAGAGCCTACTAATTGGGAACAAAGTTTTACCACACACACGTCAGAGTACTAATCTCTAGAATAAAGAAAGAACTAAAAAAAAAAATCTTAACACAAAAAAACCAACAACAAAAAATAACCCAATCAATAAGTGGGCCAAGGAACTAAACAGACACTTCTCAGAAGAAGATATACAATCGATCAACAAATATATGAAAAAATGTATCCATCATAGCAGCAATTTGGGGGCAGAGCTGGGGATTGAATAACCACTGAATAACCACTGAGATACATTTGCAGTTCTTCATATGCATCATAATCTTCGTTACAAATCTTATATACATTATTTGTCTAAGCCTAAGAAAGTTTTATAGTTTCTCATTTTATTATATTTTATCTAATAATTTTAATTAGAAAGTATCAGTTTATTATCAATTTTATAAATTATCTCCACCTAAAAATTTATTCTTATATATTTAGGGGTATATTTCATTTATGCTCTTTTTATGTGGTGTTGGGTATGGAACTCAGCCTCTTGACTGCTTATTGTGTGAGCTACTACTGAGCTACACCCTCAGTCCAAATAGAATATCTTAGAATGATATTACTTAAATAATTTCTGGATAGTGGAATTATTATGCTAATCTTATTTTTTGTACTTATTGTTTATGTTTGAATGATGTGAGTAAATATAATTTGAAAAATAAGAATCATTCAGTACCAAACCCATTTGTAATGAAAAAGTAATCACAAGTCTACCAATGTTTTTAAATTTTTCAGGTAATAGATATTGAATCCTTTGTAATAACAGTTCACCTAACTGAATTATATCAGTTTTAAAAGAAACTACTCAACTAAGAAAACATCAACCAGATAACATATTGGTTTCTTCGAGAAATCTAATTATGTTTTTGAAACAAAACAACAGAAATACATTTTGTAAAATCACTTAAATTTATTGCATAAATGAAAATTATTTTTGAAAACAAAGAGACCTTATTTACAAAAAAAATCCTGCAAAGAATCAGTAAGTTTGGAAAATATTATCTTAATCATTAAAAGATATCAATGAGCAAGCTGAAACAATAAACCTGAAAACATTTGTGACTTGCAAAAACATGACCAAAAGAAAAAACAAACACCACCTTGATTTCTCTGCTATTGTGTCCACATGCATTGTGAGATATTTTAAAAATGGAAACAATGGAAAAATAGTTGTATAGGTTGAAATTCCTATAAATATGGCAATAATTACTACCGCACAGTATTACTTTCTTTACGTGAATGAAAGGGCAAAGAATTTACAAGATTAGTGAATATAATGACTTATCTCATGCTGTCAAAATCACATTCTTAATTGAACCCAAAATGATTCCTAAAGTTGTGGTTTTCTTCGGTATTCTTATCAGCACCTTCACCCAGTAAGTTGGGGAGCACTGGTTTAAGAACTTGGAACTCGTTAGTCTCAGAGCTTCCCGACAGGTAAACTTCATACCGGTAATTCTGAGACAGGGTCCCGGTGCCACTGACGTCCACCAGGTGGCCAGGAAAGTGGCCCTCAGGCACAGAACAGACACCCAGCGGCGCCGCCCTGCTCCTCCTGCACAGCCTCACTGTTACGAACACCAGCACAGAGAAGAGGAAGAGCGAAGACACCGAGGCCAAGGCGATGACCAAGTAGACAGTGAGCGAGTCCCCCTGCGCGCGCTCTGGCGCCACTTCCGGGAGCTGCAGGTAGGGCTGCGAAAAGCCATCCACCAGCAGCACGTGCAGCGTGACGCTGGCAGACAGTGGCGGCTCGCCATTGTCCTTGACCAGCACCACCAGCTTGTGCCTGGCCGCGTCGCGCTCGCTCAGCAGCCTGGCGGTGCGCACCTCGCCATTGTGCGCCCACACGCCAAACAGCCCGGGCTCCGTGGCCTTGAGCAGCTGGTAGGACAGCCAGGCGTTCTGGCCAGAGTCTCCATCCACCGCCACCACCTTGGTGACCAGGTAGCCCTGCTCTGCCGCCCTGGGCACCAGCTCTGTGCAGGGCGCAGAGGCGTTCTGCAGCGGGTACAGCACGAAGGGCGAGTTGTCGTTGTCGTCCAGCACCACCACGCGCACCAACGCCTGGCTGCTGAGCGCGGGCGAGCCTTGGTCGGTGGCGCCCACGTGGAACTCGAACGTCTGCAGGGCCTCAAAGTCCAGCGCCCTCAGCGCGAACAGCTGCCCATTGTCTGCGTTGATGGAGACCAGCGAGGTGAGGGGCAGGTGCGGGTCCTGGGATGGCAGCAGCGAGTAGATGATCTGGGCATTGGTGCCTGAGTCTCTGTCTGTGGCGCTGATGCTGCCTATGTGCAGGGCGGGGCTGTTGTTCTCTTGTACCAACAGCGTGTAAGACGTTTGTGTGAAGGCAGGGGCATTGTCGTTGACGTCAGAGATGAGGACGGTTATGCTGTGCTCGGTTTTCAACCTGGGTGTCCCCAAGTCGGTGACTGTGATGGTGATGTTGTACTGGGCTCTGGTTTCTCTGTCCAGTGCTCCTTCTGTGACCAAAGTGTAGAAATTTTCTACTGTGGGTTTCAGAAGAAAGGGTAGATGGTCTTGAATGGAACACATCATTTTTCCGTTGTCTTTAGAGTCTGGATCTGAAATTCCGAAAATAGCGACTACAGTTTCTGGGGAATTTTCTGGGATATCACTGATGAGTAATGACATAGTCAGTTCAGGGGCGTTGTCATTTACATCTATCACTTCTATGGCTACAGTGCATTTTCCTGAAAGACCCCCACCATCTGAGGCCTCAATTTCAATGTGGTAAGAATCAACTTCTTCAAAATCTAACAGTTTTTTCAGTCTAATTTCTCCTGAGGCTTTATTTATTTCAAAGGCCTGAATGACTTGATTTGGTGATTGGAAAAATGAGTAGGCGATCTCCCCCATAGATTCCGGCATCTAAGTCTCTAGCGGTGACGATGACGACAAGGGAACCTACCGGGCTGTTCTCTGGGACCTGTACCTGGTAGAGTCCTTGAGCAAATTCAGGGGCATTGTCATTGATGTCCAGAACCAGGATGAGAACCTGGCAAGTCCCAGTTCTGGGCGAGACCCACCATCCAGAGCTGTGAGGGTTAACCTGAACTCGGATTGCTCCTCTCGGTCCAGGGCTTTTTCCAGCACCAGCTCGGGATATTTCCTGCCATCGCTATGATTGCGAGTGAGAAGGCGAAAATGGGAGTTGCTGGTAATTATGTAGTTCTGAACTGTGTTGCTCCCTACGTCCAAATCTTGAGCTATTTCCAAAGGAAACAGAGTCCCTGGATGGCTGCTTTCCGAGATTTTAAGGAGGATTTCCTTTCCCAAGAATTCTGGGGCATGGTCATTTACATCCTGGAGGTGTAGTTCACCTTGAATAAACTGCACTGGGTTTTTCAGTAACACCTGGAAATGCAGTATACATGGGTCTGTGTCCCCACACAACTCTTCTCTGTCCAATTTTTCTTTTAGGAGCAAATTCCCACTCTTTTGTTCAAGCTGCAAGTGCTGTTTGTTCCCTTTGGAAAGAATCCGGCGCCCCTCTTGGCCAGCTCCCCTATGCCCAGACCTAGGTCGTTTTCTAGGTCAGACACGATAGAACCGCTCTCTCTCTCTTCTAGAATGGAATACTTAACGGTTACACTGCCCACCTCCCACAGTAGAAATAAGAAAATAATGATGGTCACTTGCCTTTTTTTGTGGTGCTTTGGGGAGCGGAGACTCCATTGTTCCTCCAGGTCCAAAAGATGCAGTATTTTATTACACAGTAATTGGTTTATATCCAACTCAGCTATCTAGGCTAAATAGTATTAAGTTAATCCTTTTTTTTTAAGCACTGATTAACATGGGGGGAGCTGCTTCTTTGAAATATTCTATCCCCAATAATCTAACAAATTTCCTTTTTTAAGCTGCCGAAACTGTTCAGTTTTCAAGGAGTCACTGACTCCGCAGTTTTTCACTCTCTTAGCCTGCAGCGCCACCAAGCGTCCTGCTTTACAAATTCAAATTTATTTCAAAGTACATTGCAAGAGCTACCATGATTTGTAGGTCATAGTATTTATACACTCCCCTTCCTGAACCCATTTTGCAGTCTAAGGTAGCTAACAATAGTTGTGAAAACGAAAGTAATATCTAATCCTCATTAAGATAAGATCCAGTAAACAAACTCTGCTGAGGCAAATTCTTTTAACAAATATTTACCTGTGCCGGCAATCTTTCAGCTTCTGAGGATCAACAGTAAGTGAAACAATTTTTTTTTGCCTTGTGGAGTTTATTTCTATTACAGATATTAATTTGTTCATTTCATTAGACACAATTAGGATTTTTAAAATATTTCTTCTGTTCCTAAATTGCAAAGTAACTATAACTCATGAAAAAATTAAAATGTGTTTTCTTCTCAGTCCTAGGTTTACATAGGTTCTGGGCCTTTTTTCCTTCATAAATCCACTGGATGTAATGCCCAATGAAGTAAAGAGGAAATGCCCACTCGTTTTACTTGAAATCAGTATGAGCTATGGCTTCAGGCAATGTCTTTTCTACAAACTTGAAAAAGATAATAAAGAAAAAAGTAAAAAATATACTTTCTGGGGAAGTATTTTGACTGTTTGCACTGGACAGTGGAGACATGGGAATTGAAAAACAACAAAATACACTCTACTGTCATGTATATCTCAGAAGAACAAACAAAAAATTACAGAACAAAATAAAACAAAAATTTAAAAAATACGATTTAAAAAGAAAGAAAAACAACAAAGTTCCAACTAATGCCATGTGATTGGAGTTTGAATAATGAAAAAGGAACATCTTTCTCAACAAAAAATAATTCCATTTTGGGTAAATATGTGTAAATTTCAAATAGTAAATGTTCCCAAACACTCATTAAACCAATTGTCAACCATCCATAAAAATTGGACTTATTTGGATATGAAATACAGTGAGTCTACTTTCATTCTAATAAAGTATAAAAACAAAAGGTTCACTTGTCACTTTAATGTGAATTGTCTGCCTTATGTAGTAAGTTAAAATGAAAATTTTCATGAAATATTACAAACACAACTGATACAAATAAAAGAAGATGTTAGGTAAATGTAAATGGTTTTGTGGCTAATCGAGATAAAAGATGCTTACATAGCACTAGAAAGGAAAGTCTGATATTTGCTAATAATCAGCCTAATACAGTACTTAGTTCTTGGCTAGTATCATATATAAAAGTTTGAAAAGCAGAGAAGTTTAAAATTATAATTTGGATTTTACAAAACAGAACCTTTGAACTTTGAAATTATTAAACAAAAAAAGGAGAAAAGTAATATTTAACAACTTCACTCATTGGCAAGGGTAGTTTATTGTAAAGAGGATACTTTAATCAATTTTAAACCATTCATTACTGAAATTTTAACAACATTAAGCAAATATTTATTAAGCATTTATAATTAGCTTGGTGTTAAGAAAAAAGACCATCATAATTTTACATGAGCTTTACAAATTGTAATTTTATATGTTGACAGTTCAGAAAAATCTATATCCAAAGAAAGTATTGATTATTATGGTGCACTGATATGCATATAAGTATGAATAGCTATCTTCACATTTATCTATCTTAGCATTTAGACTTACATACTGGTGGAGTTATCTCAAAATAAGACTTCCTCTGGGAGATTAAATAATTTCAAATACAATTTAAAAATAGTCCTCCAAAGTAGCAGATAAATGACTGAAACAAATTCTTAGAAATATGATTGTAAGGATTTTGTAATATAGTTTTTTTGGAAGTATAGATAATTTTAAATGTCTTAAGTATTAAAAACTTACTTTTTAATTCAATTGTCAAAAGTAGGTGAGTTGCTACATCGTGTACAACCAGAGAAATGAAAAGTTGTGTTACAATTGTGTACAATCAATCAAAATGCATTCTGCTGTCACATATACCTAAATAAAATTAAATTGATTAAAAGGTGAGAGTAATAAAAAAAAATTGAAGCACACAGACAAAATATGGCATATCTCCAGTATCTGACTTTTCTCCCCAAATTTCAGCATAAAGAATACTAATAAAGTAAGCAAGAATGGGAAAATCAACAACATGCATCAATAACATGAATTTAAGTTAAAGAACATTTCCAAACTTAAGTAGTGTTTAGTACAATAATCCAACATCTCACAGAATAGGAGGCTACTCTTAAGGGTGGAACTTTCCTCGATTTCCCTTCCAGTTTCCTAAGGAGAGAAGTTGGGGATAATAGGCTTCAGGAATTTGAACTCACCAGACCCTGAGTCTCCCGCCAGACACACCTCATACTGGTAGCTCTGAGACAGGGTTCCAGTGCCGCTCAAGTCCACCAGGTGGCCAGGAAAGTGGCCCTCAGGCACAGAACAGACACCCAGCGGCGCCGCCCTGCTCCTCCTGCACAGCCTCACCGCCACGAACATCAGCACAGAGAAGAGGAAGAGAGACGACACCGAGGCCAGGGCGATGACCAAGTAGACAGTGAGCGAGTCCCTCTGCGCGCGCTCGGGCGCCACTTCCGGGAGCTGCAGGTAGGGCTGCGAAAAGCCATCCACCAGCAGCACGTGCAGCGTGACGCTGGCAGACAGTGGCGGCTCGCCATTGTCCTTGACCAGCACCACCAGCCTGTGCCTGGCCGCGTCGCGCTCGCTCAGCAGCCTGGCGGTGCGCACCTCGCCATTGTGCGCCCACACGCCAAACAGCCCGGGCTCCGTGGCCTTGAGCAGCTGGTAGGACAGCCAGGCGTTCTGGCCAGAGTCTCCATCCACCGCCACCACCTTAGTGACCAGGTAGCCCTGCTCTGCCGCCCTGGGCACCAGCTCTGTGCAGGGCGCAGAGGCGTTCTGTAGCGGGTACAGCACGAAGGGCGAGTTGTCGTTGTCGTCCAGCACCACCACGCGCACCAACGCCTGGCTGCTGAGCGCGGGCGAGCCTTGGTCGGTGGCGCCCACGTGGAACTCGAACGTCTGCAGGGCCTCAAAGTCCAGCGCCCTCAGCGCGAACAGCTGCCCATTGTCTGCGTTGATGGAGACCAGCGAGGTGAGGGGCAGGTGCGGGTCCTGGGATGGCAGCAGCGAGTAGATGATCTGGGCATTGGTGCCTGAGTCTCTGTCTGTGGCGCTGATGCTGCCTATGTGCAGGGCGGGGCTGTTGTTCTCTTGTACCAACAGCGTGTAAGACGTTTGTGTGAAGGCAGGGGCATTGTCGTTGACGTCAGAGATGAGGACGGTTATGCTGTGCTCGGTTTTCAACCTGGGTGTCCCCAAGTCGGTGACTGTGATGGTGATGTTGTACTGGGCTCTGGTCTCTCTGTCCAGAGCTCCATCTGTTACCAGAGCATAGAAATTTTCCACTGAAGGTCTTAGAAGAAAGGGAGATTGTCGTCTATGGAACAAATAACTTCTTGGTTATGTCCAGAGTCTGCATCTGAAACACTGAAAACTGCCACTATTATTCCTGGCAAGTTTTCAGCTATAGGGCTGTTAAGCGAGGACATAGTCAATTCAGGAGCATTGTCATTCATGTCCAGGACCTGAACGATTAAAGAGCATTTTCCTGTTAGGCCCCCACCATCTGTGGCCTCAATATCCACATGAAAAGACTGAAATTCTTCAAAATCCAAAGTCCTTCTAAGTCG
Source organism: Tamias sibiricus (assembly GCA_025594165.1). Taxonomy (NCBI): domain Eukaryota; kingdom Metazoa; phylum Chordata; class Mammalia; order Rodentia; family Sciuridae; genus Tamias; species Tamias sibiricus. The sequence continues at coordinate 70,493,735 of CM046662.1, forward strand.
AATTTCTCCGTTTATTTCGTTTATTTCGAAGGGTTGGTTAATGTCATCGTCTTGAAATAAGGTGTAAGATATCTCCCCAAATGATCCTGCATCTAAATCTCTGGCTGAGACGGTAATAACCAGCGAGCCAGGGGGGTTATTCTCAGAGATGTGCGCCTCATAGACCTCCTGAGCAAACTCAGGGACATTGTCATTGATGTCTAAAACCAGTATTTGAATATCTGAAGTTCCCGATTGTGGCGGAGACCCGCCATCCAGGGCGGTGAGGGTTAGTCTGAATTGGGGCTGCTCCTCTCGGTCCAATGCTTTGTCTAGCACTAGCTCTGGGAACTTCCTGCCGTCGCTGCGATTGCTGGTAAGAACATGGAAGTGAGGGTTGGAGCTGATGGTGTAGCTTTGAAGGCTGTTGCTGCCAACGTCTAAATCCTGCGCCATTTTCAAAGGAAATATCTTTCCTGGCATAGTAATTTCTGATATTTTCAGGAGCATTTTTCTGGCTGGAAACTCTGGGGCATGGTCATTTATATCTCTGACTCGCAAGGTAGCCTGAAAAAACTGCAAGGGATTTTCTAGTAACACCTGAAAAGGTAGCAAACAGGGCTCGGTGGAGCCACAGAGCTCCTCCCGGTCCAGTTTTTCACTTAGCAGCAAATCATGGGTCTGTGGGTCAAGCTGCAAATGTTGCCTGCTTCCTTTGAAAACAACCCGGGCGCTCCGATCTGCCAGTTCTCCGGCCCTAAGTCCCAGGTCCTTTGTCAGGTTAGCCACAAACGTGCCACTTTCTGTCTCCTCCATTATGGAATACTGAACCGATTCTGAACCCACTTCCCACAAAAGCATCAGTACAATAAAGGTAGCCACTTGCCTTTTCTTGTGCTGTATTTTTGTTTTCACCATCTCCATTGTGATGTCTGATCCCAATTTCCGGAGGGGTCCTTTTCAGCTCCCAATTCCAGATCTACCATAGACCTGGAACAATGTCTTTGTTGTATATAGATGTTTGAATTCCTTCATATAGTTTATCTGGCTACTACTCCCTTACCGATTACATCTATCATAGCTCTAGTTGTAAATGTGTTCTGTATTTTCATTTTGGTTTCTGGGTGAAGTGGGAGTCCACCAAATCTTCAGAGCTTTTATTCATTCTCTTAGTCTGCACCGCCACCACGCGGTCAAGTTATTAACTTCATGAGGTGTTTTTCAAGTTAACAATGCTTCTGAAATCTGAGCTTAGTTTGAATCAGTGTTTCTCAAATGGAATGTGTGAACCACATGCATAAGGAATTGCTTGGGAAGCTTGTTTGTGTGCGTGTTTCAAAATGTTTGTTTTTAAAGCCAATTCCTTGGCTCCCTCCAGATATTTCAATCAAATTGTCTGGTGCTATGAGGAATCTACACTTCAGTCTTTTCCCCTAAGTGATTCTCATGCATATTAATGTTTAAGAATCACTCTCTTTGGTAACAAACTCCCATAATCAACTTTGATTCTTTATAAGTACAATTTATCTTTGATAAGCAGTGTAAATTTGTGATTACAAGAGGTATACTACTTTAAATAATTTTTGGGGGGGGCAGTGCTAAAGATTGAGCCCAGGGCTTTGTGCATGCTGGACAAGGGCTATACCACTGAACCACATGCCCAATCCATGAAGTACATTATTTAGTTGTCCCAACAAACTCATCAACAAAAACTATCCAAAATGTAAGATGGTTAGCACACTAATGGTAAACAAACAACAAATTTTCTGAACTATATGACTCAAATGGCATGAACAACAGACTTACTTTTTAATGTGGTGATGTGTGCACAGTAAAGTAAACAATTAGGCTGTTAGAAGGAAAGTTGAAATCAAGAGTTACTTATGACAGAAGCATCAAAGAAAGTTAAATGATTCAGAAAAAGAACTAGGAGCAATCATTTCTTTTTGTCAGAAGCTTCTTAGTATTAATCTTCATTTTTGTATTAATAGAATTGGTTATAGTTTTAAGATGCTTGTGCATTTTATTCTAACATTTTCTTAAATTCTCCTCATATTGTTTACAAAGATTTAAAAAAAGTCCTTTCCTAAGAATATATCACAATGCAAAAAAAGGACATTCAAGAACTACCTTCACCATATTTTCTCACCCAGGTCCTATAAATATAGGTCAAATAACTTGATGTGAAAAAGGTGACTTAACATTTGAGTGAAAGCCATGGAATTAAATGACAGAACATTGTGACTATACTCACTTTTATCCCACCAGTTTCTGCTCAGATAAATTGAAAATTTTCTCCCTCTCCTCTCTTCTCTTCTCCTCTCCTTACTTTTCATTCTCCTCTCTCTCCTCTTTCCCCTTTTTTCTCCTCTCTCCCCTCTCCTCTCCTCTCTTCTCTCTTCTGTCCTCTCTCTGGTACTGGGGATTAAACCCAGGAGTGCTTAACTTCTGAGCCACATCCCCAGACAGGATCTGGTTAAGTTGCTTAGGATCTTACTGAGTCGCTAGGACTGGCCTTGAATTTGCAATCCTCCTGAATCAGTCACCCTGGTTACTGGGATTATAGGCATGTACCACCACAACTGGCAACATTTCTCTAAATATCCAGAAAATATGGATAAAGTGCAAATATAAGAACATGAAATATGCCAAGCATAATTTATTTCTGGTGGATTTCATATTTATTTAGAGGCAAAATCCATGAGGTCAAGAAAAATTTACTTCATAGAAAAGCCAAAATGATACAAGAAGTGATACAAGACTACAAATGAAGATATTTTTTCAAAATACTTCAGTTACAGGTTAAACAAATAAAGCTAAATAAAATAGTCTGAAAAGCTAAGGTCATTTTATGGGTAAATCAGATAAGTGAAGTCATAAGGATATAGAATATCAATATGACTAGCCTCCAGGATTCAACACTCAATAAATGTTATTGAGAATGGACTATCCTTGAAGATATAAACAAGAAAAAGGAACTGATGAGATAAAACCAACAATCATGATGATCTTAGATAGATTTAGTTTATTCTCTGAAACAAGGCAATTTATGGCTCACTTCTAAATGCATCCTTATGAGTGGGTATTGAGTTCTGATTCCAGAATCCTTGTCTTCCACACTCCTTTACTCACTCTGTATGATTGCAGCACATCAAGTATCCTCAAAAAGAGCTTGTTGAATTATTTCTCATTTAAAAGCAACCTTCATCAACAGTACAGTATGTGTTAAAACAATTATATCAGCAAAATATCTTTAAGAACATTGGTAGTTATGACAGAGAGAAGGAAGAAAATATCTGAACATTCTCCAAAAAGATATCAGTTGGGTATGTCAAGAAATTGCCTTTTTACAGAAAGTGGACTGATTATATATTAGATATCTGCAGGAGAATGCTTCTCTGATTTCTCTTTTGTGCTTTAAATTGATTTGCTTGAGTGACTTTGAATTGACTTTGAATTGACTTGGTTTCACAAACATGTTCTCACAAGGAATTATTTAAAATATTTTTATTATGGAAAATGTCCAACATATACAAAGTAAACACATCTTTCAGCTTCACAACATTGTCGTCTCATCTGCAACTTTCTCTTCAGTTTCTACCTCCACCAAACATCTGTTTTTTGTATTGTCCTTTTCTGGAGGTAATATTTACATAAATTGAAAGGCACTAAACTTAATAGTACCATTTTAACAAATGAATTGATCCATGTAATACACACCTCTTTCAAGATATAGAACATTTCTGTCTTTCATTGGGAATCTTTTTTTTTTTTTTTTTTGTTTGTGGTACCGAGGATTGAACTCAGGGGCACTCGACCACTGAGCCACATCCTCAGCCCTTTTTTGTATTTTATTTAGAGACAGGGTCTCACTGAGTTGCTAAGTGCCTCGCCATTGCTGAGGCTGGCTTTGAACTCATGATCCTCCTGCCTCAGCCTCCCAGGTGCTGGGATTACAGGCGTGCGCCACCATGCCTGGCTATTGGGAATCATTTTAATCATATTTTCCAACTTTTAAATCTGAATGGAAAAATCTCAATCTTTGCTTTAAATGACATGGGATGGTAGACGATGTAAAAAAAATCACAATGCCCTATAGTCTTTATGCTCATGTGTGCTGAACTGAAATTATAGATGTTCTAAAGTTAATTTAGCTGGATTATTATCAGTGTCCTGAAAAAGTTCTTTTAGGAAACCTTGCAAAGTACACTACACTAATTTCATTTAGTTAACTTACATAATTTATACCTTATCAAGTTGATTTCCCTTTTGTGTTTCAAATATTTCTTTTCCTATAATTCCATTATATCGTTCAGAAATTCTTCAAGTTTGTCAAATTGAAAGGTAAAGACTAACTTTCAAGGATGAAATGGACAACTCTCTGTAATTTAGTTATATGAAAAGAAAAGCACAATATATCAGGGATAGGAAAGAGATGATGATATGTAAGCAATCATGTAAGAAATATCCCAAATAATGGGAGGTATACTGAAGGAAAATTAGAAAACATAAAAGATTTTGATGCTAAATTTTATTTGAAATCTGATGTGGTTGGGTAAGAAGATTTTTGGTCATTGTTGCTAGAGGTTTGTCAGTTTTATTGATTTTTTTTAAAGAACTAGTTCTTGGTTTCACATATTTTCTCAATTATTTTTGCTTTTAATTTCCTTGGCTTCTATCATCTTCATTATTTTCTTCCTTTGGAATGCTTTAGTTTTATTTTTCTCATCTTCTTTCTAGATTCTTAAAATGGAAGTTGTAACTGGCAAAGTGTTGAGTAATTGATTTGAGACTTTCTTTTTTAATGTATTCACTTAGTGTGCTGTAAATTATCCTCTCCCAAATATTGATATGTTGTATTTTTGTTTTCCATCCCATTCAGTGTTTGTTGTTATTGTACTGGGGGTTAAACCCAGAGGTACTCTACTTCTGAGCCACATCTCAAGCCCTTTTATTTGGAGATGGGTCTCACTAAATTGCTGAGACTGGCCTCAAACTTGCAATCCTCCTGCCTCAGCCTCCTGAGTTGCTGGGATTATAGGCATGTATCACCTTGCTTGGCTAATGCAATATATTTTTATTTATTTTTTTATTTTTAAAAATATTACTACAGTTATTTTATTTTGTTTTTCATTTGTTCTTTTTAGTTATACATGACTAAATTGTATATAATTATATAATCATGGAATATATCTTTTTATAATTAGGACCCCATTATTTAAATTTCACTTGAGACATCCTCTTTGATTCTTAGAATATTTACAAGTGTCTTGTTAAGTTTCCAAGATTCCATTATGGTTGGAGAATCCAGTCTGTCTGATTTCATTTTTAAAGTGGTTGAAGTTTGTTTTTAATGGCCCAGGATGTGGTATATATTGTGCATGTTCTGTGAGTGTTTGACAACATGTGTATTGAATTGTTAGGTGGGTTGTTCTGTAAATAGAGTTGAGATGCCATTAGTTCATGGTATTGTTGAATTCTTCTGTAAATCTGCTGATTTTCTCTTTAGTTCATCTCTCAGTTGTTGAGAGGATTTTGAAGCCTCCAACTTGAATTGAAGATTCATCCATTTCTCTTTCAGTTCTATCAGTCTATTTGCATGTTTTCCAGCTCTGTTGCTTGGTATGTATACATTTAGGATTGCTATGTTTCTTCCTTTCTCATATAATATTCCACTCTGTCTCAGATGTTACTTTATCTGACATTAATATAGCCACTCCTGCTTTATTTTTATTAACGTTAGCATAATATTTTTTTCAATTTTTAATTTTTAATTTGCATAGATTTTTTAGACAATATATAATTGAGTTTTGATTTCTTAAACCCACTCTTCCAAAATATTTGTTATCACTGGTGTGTTTAAGCCATTTACATTTAATGTACTTGTTGATATGTTAGAGCTCTAATGTGTTTTTTTTTTCTGTTTGTTCATTCTCATTTTCTTTTTTATTTGTTTGTTTGTTGTTGTTTGTGGTGCTAGAGATTGATCCCAGGAACTTATACGTGATAAGTGAAAGCTCTGTCACTGAACTACTACTGTTCTTTTCCCTAACTTCCTATGAATTATTGGAACATTTCTTCTCAATTCCATCTTGATGTATCTACTTTGTTTTTTAGTGTATCCCTTTCTATAGCAGTTTTGGTGGTTGCTCAAGATATTAATTATAAATAACTTGGAGTATGCTAGTGTCATCAATTTACCAGTTCAAGTAAAGTGTAAAGAACTTATCTCCCTTTACATTCTTCCATTTGTAACATAATTGTCTTAGATGTTTCCTCTACATACATTTATAACCACATCAAAAAGTGTTATAATTTTGGACTTGACCATCAAAGATAGTTTAGATTGCCGGGCGCAGTGGCACACGCCTGTAATCCCAGCACTTTGGGAGGCTGAGGCAGGAGGATCGCGAGTTCAAAGCCAGCCTCAGCAATGGCGAGGCACTTAGTAACTCAGTGAGACCCTGTCTCTAATAAAAATACAAAAAGGGCCGGGGATGTGGCCCAGTGGTCTAGTGCCCCTGAGTTCAATCCCCGGTACCAAAAAAAAAAAAAAAAAAAAAAAAAAAAAAAAAAAGATAGTTTAGAAAACTCAAGAAGGGAAATCTCTATTATTTACATATGTATTAATTTCCTGTGTTCTTACTTCTTTCTCAACATTCTTCAGATTCCTTTAAAAAATTGTTTCCTGGGCTGGGTTTGTGGCCTAGTGGTAGAGCACTTGCCTAGCATGTGTGAGGCACTGGGTTTGATTCTCAGCGCCACATATGAATAAATGAATAAAATTAAGGTCCATCAACAACTAAAAAAATTTTTTTAAAATGTTTCCTTTGTGTTTAAAGAATTCTTTTAGCCATTTTTGTGGTAACAGATTCTTTTCCTGAAGGTCATTTTCAATGGATATAGGATCCTGTCTTGAAAGTTCATTTTTTCTAGCACCTGAGAAACATTGTGTAGCTTCCTGCGCTTCATGGTTTCCAATGAGAAATATATTGTCATTCTTTCTAATTGTTATTGTTCCTATTGGTAAGATGTCATTTCTCTTTTTAAGACATTTCCCATGTTTATTTTTTCAATACGTGACTATAAAATTTTTGGTATAGTTTCTCCAGGTTTATCCTGTTTGGCATTTGTTTGGCTTTGATATTATCTGAGTTTATGTCATTTTGCCAAATATGGGAAGTTTTCAGCCATTATATTTTTCCTTTCCTTTCCTTCTTTTCTTTTCCCTTCCAGCCGCTACCCCCCCCCCTCCCTCCCTCCTGATAGATAGGCTTGGGCAGGGCCACCTCCCCAATGGGAATTTCCATGAGCAGCAACCTGGTTTCATTTTCCCCAGGCAGGAGCCAATCAGCTTAAGGTCACTCTGTTCCCGAGGCAGGAGCCAATCATCGTAAAGGTCACCCTATTCCCTGGGAAAAGAGCCAATAGCGTTAAAGGTTGCTCTGGTATACCCCCCCCCACCAGAAATCCCTATTTAAAGCTCCTGCCTGGCTGGAGCTCAGACAGAACAGCTCATCCCTGCTGAGAGAGGCAGCTGCTGCAACAGCTCCAGACTCATCATCTCCAGCCTGACAGCAGCTGCCCCAGCCAACAGCTCCAGAGATCACAGCCAGCATGAGCAGGCACCCACCCACCCTCCGTCCAGAGCTTGCACACTCCCCTCTCCCTGACTCCTCTCTCCCCGTACTTCTTCTACCTCTGACCAGCCATAAAGGCTGTGAATAAATCTCTTGGATGTATGGTTGTCTCCAGTGTGATATTTGCCCTTCACCTTCCTCTTTTTCTTTCTTTCTTTCAGCTGGTTTCAAACTCAGGGTCTTCCACATGCTAGGTAACTGCTCTACTACTGAACTACAACCCCAGCCCCTGTTATTTCATTTCAGCTTCATCCTCTTACTCCTTTCCTCTTGAGAATCCAATGACACAAATGTTAGATCTTTTGTTACTGTTCCACAGCTCCTGAGGCTCTGTTCACTTTTAAACAGTCTATTTTCTCACTATTGTTCATTTCTATTGTCCCATCTTCTAGTGAACTGATTCATTCCTTGTCTCCTCCATTCTGCTCTTGAGCCTATCCATTGACTTTTTTAAATCAATTATTGCCAAATTTTTCATTGGCATTTCTGTGTATTTTCTATTTCTTTTTTAAATTAATTTATTTATTTGTTCTAATTTGTTATACATGACAGCAGAATGCATTTCAGTTCATAGTACACAAATGAAGCACAATTTTTCACTTCTCTGGTTGTACACAAAGTAGAGTCACACCATTTGTGTCTTCATACATGTACCTAAGGTAATGATGTCCATCTCATTCCACCATATTTCCTACCCTGATGTCCCCCCTCCCTTTCCTTTGCCCTATCCAAAGTTCCTCCTTTCCTCTCATGCTCTCAAGACCCCCCATTATAGATCAGCATCCACTTATCAGAGAAAACATTTAGTCTTTGATTTTTTTTGGATTGGCTTATTTCACTTAGCATGATATTCTCCACCTCCAACCATTTACCTGCAGATGCCATGATTTTATTCTCTTTTAATGCTGAGTAATATTCCATTGTGTATATATACCACAGTTTCTTTATCCATTCCTCTATTGAAGGACATCTAGATTGGTTCCACAATTTAGCTATTGTGAATTGTGCTGCTATAAACATCGATGTGGCTGTGTCCTTGTAGTATGCTCTTTCTAAGTCCTTTGGGTATAAACTGAGGAGTGTGATATAGCTGGGTCAAATGGTAGTTCCATTTCCAGTTTTCCAAGGATTCTCCATACTGCTTTCCAGATTGGTTGCACCAATTTGTTAGTCCCATGAGCATTGGAAGAGTGTGCCTTTTCTCCCACATCCTCGCCAACACTTATTGTTGCTTGTATTCTTAATAACTGCAATTCTGACTGGAGTGTGATGAAATCGTAGAGTAGTTTTGATTTGCATTTCTCTAATTGCTGGAGATGTTGAACATTTTTTCATATATTTGTTGCTTGATCATATATCTTCTTCTGAGACGTGTCTGTTCAGTTCCTTAACCAATTTATTGATTGGGTTATTTGGTTTTTTTTTTAGCATTAAGTTTTTTTAGTTCTTTATATATACTGGAGATTAGTGCTCTGATGTGCATGTGGTAAAAAATTTGCTCCCATTCTGTGGGCTCTCACTGATTGTTTCTTTTGCTGAGAAAAAACTTTTCAGTTTGAAACCATCCCATTTATTGATTCTTGGTTTTATTTCTTGCACTTTAGGGGTCTATTTAAGGAAGTTGGTGCCTAATCTGACATGATGAAGATTTGAGCCTACTCATTCTTCTATTAGGTGCAGGGTCTCTGGTCTAATTCCTGGGTCCTTGATCCACTTTGAGTTGAGTTTTGTGATGGTGAAAGTTAGAGGTTTATTTTCATTTTGCTACATGTAAATTTCCAGTTTTCCCAGAACCATTTATTGAAGAAGCTATCTTTTCACCAATATGTTTTTGGCACCTTTGTCTAGTATGAGATAACTGCATTTGCGTGGGTTTATCTCTGTGTTCTCTATTCTGTACTATTGGCCTACAAGTCTATTTTGGTGCCAATACTATGCCATTTTTGTTACTATTGCTCTGTTGTATAGTTTAAGGTCTGATATTGTGATGCCTCCTGCTTCACTCTTCTTGCTAAGGATTGCTTTAGCTATTCTGGATCTCTTATTTTTCCAGATGAATTTCATGACTGCTTTTTCTGTTTCTATGAGCAATGAATTGGGATTTTTATTGGAATTGCTTTAAATCTGTGTAGTGCTTTTGGTAGTATGGTCATTTTGACAATATTAATTCTGCCTATCCAAGAACAAGGTAGAAGTTTCCATCTTCTAAGGTCTTCTTTAATTTCTTTCTTTAGCATTCTGTAGTTTTCATTGTAGAGGACTTTCACCTCTTTTGTTAAGGTGATTCCCAAGTATTTTATTACTTTTTTGATGCTATTGTAAATGGGGTAGTTTTCTTCGTTTCTCTTTCAGAGGATTCATTACTGATGTATAGAAATGCATTTTATTTATGGGTATAATTTTATATCCTACTACTTTGCTGAATTCATTTTTTAGTTCTCAAAGTTTTCTTGTGGAATTTTTCAGATCCTATAAGTATAGAATCATGTCATTGGCAAATAGTGACAGTTTGAGTTCTTCTTTTCCTATCTGTATCCCTTTAATTTCTTTCATCTGTCAAATTGCTCTGGCTAGATTTTCAAAGACCATGTTAAATACAAGTGGTGAAAGAGGGCATTTCTGTCTTGTTCCAGTTTTTAGAGGGAATGCTTTCAATTTTTCCTCATTTAGAATGATGTTGGCATTGGGCTTAGCATAGATAGCTTTTACAATGTTGAGAGATAGTCCTATTATCCCTAGTTTTCTAGTGTTTTGAGAATGAAAGGATGCTGTATTTTGTCAAATGCTTTTTCTGCATCTATTGAGATGATAATATGATTTTTAAATTGATATGATAAATTACATTTATTGATCTCCATATGTTGAACCAACTTTGCATCCCTGGGATGAACCCCACTTGATCATGGTTATATTTTCTATTTCTTTGCATGGACTTTATAGTTCTTTGCTGAAATGCTATTTTTCATTTCTTTCATAATTGCTTGTTGAATTATGTTCATAATTGCTTGTTGAAGCACTTTATGATGTCTACTTTAAAATCTTCTCCAGATAATTCTAACATCTCTGTCTTCTTGGTGTTTGTGTATCTCTCAATTGTCTATTATACTCACTTTGATATCTTCCTGGTTTTTGGCATGACCCAGATAGTCCCTTCCTTAATGTGGATATGCTGAAAAGGAACTGTTGTTCAAGTGCATGAGGGGATATGGTCAATAATGCTTATATGAACAATATTATCATTATTGTTCATGGTAACAATATCCAGAGCACCATAAAGTGAATCAACAGTTAAATGAGTGGAAAGGTAAACACGTATTTATACAGTGGGATACTATAGAGTAGTATAAGTGAATAAGCAGCATGAGCATGAATGAATTCAATAACACAATGATTGAAGAAAAGCAAACTCACAGATAATCCATATTAGATGAATACATTCATATAAATTGCATAGACAACTGAACAGTATTATTTAAGAACTTATGGATATCTGTTACAACTATGTAGAATAAATAATTGAAAAATTCAGCATATGAGATGTTTTTCATAGGGATGAAAGATGCTATGAGGGAAGCAAACAGGGACTGCTAGGGTCTTGATCAGAATCTGATCACCACATATATGGGTGATCATTTTTCCATTGTTTATTTTTAATTGTGTATATACATATTATAGACTTTTTACAAATTTAAATAGAACAAAATTTAAGTAGAACAAAAGACAAGAAAGCAATTTCTCTGGAGTCTGTATGCCTAGATTTGAACTCTCATTGTACTATTTACTGGCTAGGTGGCTGTTGAAATCCTAACACTAAATGTGATAGTATGAGAAGGGAATGCCTTTGAGAGATAATAGGTCATGAGTATAGAGCGTGTAGGAATGGAATTAGTACCCTTATAAAAGGGACACTAAAGGGTGCCTTCACACCTGTTTTGGAATGTGAGGATACAATGTGAAGTCAACAGTCCATAACCTGGAAGAGGCCCCAACAACAGAACATGACCATGCTGGCACCCTGAGCTCAGACTTCCAGGTTCCAGAACTGTGAGGAATAACTTGTGGTTATTTATAAGCCAGTCAGTCTATTGTACTTTGTTATAGCAACCCAAATTGATGAAGACAGTGGCCTTGGCCAAATTGTTTTACCTCTGTGTGTCCCAGTTTGTTCATTTTAATTGGGAAGTGCAAATAGCAAATGTTTGAATAATTAATAAATGGCCAAATATGTAGTAAGTACATAATGGTTCATTGTACATAATACATAGTTATGTTTAATAATTATCATATCCTCTCAAGGCCTTCCCTCAAAATCTTAAGGTTCATTTATTTCTAAAGAAATCTTCTGGAGAATGCTAAAACATTTAGTGGAGATTTTAGGATTCCAGATTAGAACCTTTTTTTTAATAATCTAATTGCTAAAGATGTTGAACATTTTTACATATATTTGTTGACCAATTGTATTTCTTCTTCTGTGAAGTGTCTGTTCAGTTCCTTGGCCCACTTATTGTTTCTTTCTTTCTTGGTGTTTTTTTTTTTTTTGAGTTCTTTATATATCTTAGAGATTAATACTTTATCCAAGGTGCATTTGGTAAAGATTTTCTCCCAATCTGTAGGCTCTCTCTTCACATTATTGATTGTTTCTTTTGCTGAGAATAAGCTTTTTTACTTGAATCCATCTCATTTATTGATCCTTGATTTTACTTCTTGCACTTTAGGACATGATAAAGATTTGGGCCTACTTCTACTAGGTGCAGGGTCTCTGTTCTAGTGCCTTGTTGGTGGGAATGCAAATTGGTGCAACCATTATGGAAAACAATATGGAAATTCCTCAGAAAACTTGGAATGGATCTGCCATTTGACCAAGCTATCCCACTCAGTTTATACCCAAAGGACTTAAAATCAGTATATTGCAGTGATGCAGCCACATCAATGTTTATAGCTCAACTCACAATAGCTAAATTATGGATCCAATCTAGATGCCCTTCAATAGATGAATGGGTAAAGAAAATGTGATATGTCTCTCTCTGTCTCTCTCTCTCTCTCTCTCTCTCTGTGTATATATATATATACATATATATATATATGTCTATATATATACACACACATATATACATACATACACATACACAATGGAATATTACTCAGCTTTAAAGAAGAACGAAATTATGGCATTTGCCAGTAAATGGAGGAAGTTGAAGAATATCATGCTGAGTGAAATAATGCCATCTCAAAAAAACCAAAGGCCAAATGTTTTCTCTGATATGCTGGTGCTGATTCACAATAAGGGGGGCGGCACTAGGGAAGAATAGAGTTACTTTAGATTAGGTAGAGGGGAGTGAAGGGAGGGTGGGGATTTGGAGGTAGGAAGGATAGTATGATGAAACAGACATTACCTTATGTACATATATGACTGCATGACCAATGTGAATTTACAACATGTACAATCAGAAAAATGAAAAATTACACTCCATTTATGTACAATATATCAAAGCACATAGATGCATTCTACTGTCATGTATAACTAATTAGAACAAATTTAAAAATTAATAAAAAATAAAGTCAGAAAACCCAAAAGAAAAAATAATCAGTAGATAAATTATTTTAAATTTCAGGGCAAGAATTCTTGCCGAATCATCAATCAAGTAGGAGGGAAGACTAAATGCATTTTCAGGCATGTAAAGACACAGTAAGTATATTTCTGTACATACTCTTTTAGGATGACATCTGAGGATGTACTATAGCAAAGGGAGGGAATGAAAAAGGAAAGAAGGGAATAAGGGTCCTATCACATAATGAAAGCAACTAGGAGAGAATGAAGTCAAAGTGACAGTTCTGTACAGACTCAGAGACTTTCTAATTGTAATGGAAGCAAAAAGATAGAGGGCTCCATGGGGGCGGGGAAGTAACAGTAGTACTGTCGGATTGAGGGGTACCTACTCACCGCCTGATGAGGACTCACCGTCTGCAGTGCCCACCAGCGGGAGCCAAGGCTCCAGGGGTGGCTTTGGCGGCAGATGGAGCACGATCCCCTCTGTGGGATCTCCTGTCACTCCCCCTCATTAGCAAGCACCTCCACCCCAGGAAAGGAAAAGGAATGGCAGGGAAGAAGGTAATCATTTCTCCCCCTCCCCAACCAAAAGAAGTAGTAGAAACCCGGTCTTTCAGGATTCCTGGGATATGGAGTCTCAGAGCAGTGACAGTGGGAGGAGCAGCAGTAGCAGCATCAACAGCCCCGACTGGGCCAGCAAGCCAGAGAGCAGCTTAAGCCAGTTTCATCTCCAGATCTAGCCCCAACACCCTCAGCCCATCGGGATCAGTCTGCACTGTGCCAAGATCCTTACTTCCACATCAGCTAGACCCTGAAGGAGGCCCACTTTCACAGTCTCAGACATGATGTGTGGTCAGTTTCTTGCCTTCTGTGAAGGGACAGTGCTGTGCAGATTTGATATTTCAGTTTATGATTTGTTTTTTAAAATTGCACACAAAAATGTGATTAGCTTTTCAGTCTATATTTGAAATAACAGGTCAACAGGCAATTGTTTACTTGTGGTTTTTGATGCACTATTGCAATTTCAGAGGGATTATAAAACAATTTTTATAGGATTCTTTTGAGGCAGGGTATCAAATCCATGTCAAGGCAGTGGTATGAGGAAATCTCATCTGTGTTTTGCATCAATAGTGTGTCCAATTTAGACTGATCTCCAAATCTATCAATTAGAAGTTTACTTTATGTAAAGGGCCTTTTAAAAATGTGTGATATTCAAATTTTTAAATTCAATAAACTAGTAGAGTATCTAGTTTCCATGAAAACAAAAGGAAGCTCCAGGTAGGAAATATAGGAAGTTGAATTCATAATTGATATTTTGATAAAATGCAAGATGGAGTAATGTCAACTAGGGGAGTTTAAATAGTGAATCTATTTGGTCTTTATTTTAGGAACACTCTGTTTTCAATGGCACAAAAAGCTCAACTGTAGATCAAAGGAGAAGGAATGACAGTCCTTATTCCAAGTACTATGGATGTATAATAAACAATATTTTGAGAGAGAACCGGCCACTAATAACCAGGAACTGTCCTGATACTCTCAGGTAGGTCAAGATTTCCTACTGTGTAGGAGCCCTAATTAAGGAGATAGCTTAGATTGCGGTTAGCTGTGAGCCATAAGCATTACCACCTTCCACGGTCTGGTGAGACTTGGTCCGGGATATTGTGGATCGGGTCGGCACCATTTGCATGGTCTCATGAGACTTGGCCCGGGACATTGTGGATCGGGTCGGTGCCATTTTGTGGATTGTAGGAGTGTGGATGGTGTCAGAGTTGTTGTTGGAGCCGTAGAGAGAAACTAGCAGAATAAAGGGCCTGTTTGTTTCCAGTCCGCCTCTGAACTTATTCCCCGCGGCTTTGTTGCTCTAAGCAGCAATTGCTTCAGGCAGCTACACTACTGAACATGAATGATCTCACCAAACACTAACATCAGAAAAGAACTTTGTGATTATGATTGAACAAGATCAAAATCAAATCACTTCATGGTTGAGCAGAGACCAAAATAAGAATATTGTTCAAACCAAAACAATGACGAAAGACCTCCACTTCCTTGCAAATATGAGTGAATGCTGCTTTTTCACCAATTATATTTTCATTTCACTTTGTCCTCCTCACTGCCTCAATGAAATTCACTAAGATACATAATTGTAGAATCATTCCCATTTTCTTAAAGCATCCAATCCAAATCTGACCCATACTTCTTTAAACCCTCCCCCAAATTTCCTATCACAAACCCGAAATCCTAGAACTCCTTTGTAAGGACTAAAAAAACCAAACCTGTTACTATGGTGACTCATGGCTTCTTATTGTGTGCAGTCTCTCTCAACACAAAGAATCAGAAAATCCAACTTTGTTTTGATAGTGTTCCTGGTGTTCTTTGGTTGCAGGGCATTTATAATTTATATTGTCTTTACAGGTACATTTTAACATATATTTTCAGTTCTCAAACCTATCTGTAGATATGACAAGGAATTCTTAGCTATGATTGTAATGAAAGTGTAAAGACACATATATGGATGTTAAAATATCAAATTTGATTATTTTAAAGTAGGGGTACAACTGAGGAAGGTTGAAAACTGCAGGGAGAAACAGATACAAAAGGAAGAATATGAATATTGCTCATTTCCTTCATAAAGAAAAACAAACTTAACAGCCATTAATGAAATAGTAAATAAAAGTTTCAATTGGACCAGAGGAGTACTCAAATATAGTGACATAGTTATATGTGAAGAATGGATAGTTGATGTATTTTGTTTTGCTGTTGTTTTGTAGTTCTGGGGATTCCAGTGGTGCTCTACCACTGAGCTATATCCCCAACCTTTTCTATATTTTACTTTGAGACAGAATCTCACTAAGTTGCCTAGTCTGGCCTCAAACATGCAATCCTCCTCCTTCAACCCCTCCTCCTCATGCCTCCCACTTAGCTTGGTTTTTTTATACACATGTACCATCATGCCTGGCTCCCTTGATGTAATGTAAGTATACTAGCTACTCAGCAATCATTTTAGAAGTTTGTCTAAAAATGTATTAGTTTACTAGAGCTGCTATAGTAGATACCACAAAATTGAAGGATAAAACAAGAAGAATTTATTTCCTCACAATTCTGGAGGCTAGAGATCTGAGGTGTTGACAGAGGTGGCTTCATCCTGAGGCCATTCACTCTTTGCCTAGAAGATGACTGTGTATCTTCTGGTATCTTCACGGGATCAACTCTCTGAGCCTGTGTATGGTCCCTACTCTGCTCCACTCCCTTATGGGCTAATCTTATGAAAAACATCAATAATATTGATTTAGCGCTTATCCAAACCATTCCATTTTAATGTAATAACCACTTTAAATGCCCTATCTTTAAGTTCAGTCCAGTTCTAAGGGGTTAGGGCTTCAACATTTGAATCTGGGGAAGCACAATTCAGTCCATAACAGTTACATATATATTCCATAGTGATACATAAACATGAAAGATCTTTTCAAGAGGTTTTGAAGTGCTTACCAAAAGAGGCAAAACTTATAAAAAAAAAAAGACAAAATCAGGTTTGGGCAAGAATGTGAAGGAATCTGTATATCTAGACACTGCTCACAGTACTGTGAACTGGTACAACTACTTTGGGAAATTATTTTGAAATTTCTACTAAAAGTGTATTTTCTACTTATTAAATGATCAGCAAGTCTAACCAGGTATATATATGCAGCAAAAATGCATATATACATCTCACAAAAAGACATGTACAGGGGCTGGGGTTGTGAGTCAGTGGTAGAGTACTTGTCTTGAATGTGTGAGCATTGGGTTTAATCCTCAGCACCACATAAAAATAAATAAATAAAGGTATTGTGTCCATCTATAAGTAAAACAAAATTTAAAAAAAGACATGTACAAGAATGTCCACAGCGGTATTATTCAAAACAGTCAAACCTTGCATTAACTTACATATCTATGAACAGAATGAATAATTTGTGGAATACCCATCTACTTGAATACTATGCAGAAATGAAAATTAAATAACTAAAATTAAAGCAGTATTATGGATAAATTTAATAAACATGTTGAGTGAAAGAAACTGAACACAACACAGTTGATACTCCATGATTTCATTTATATGAATTCAAAAAAGGTATAACTAATCTATAGTATTTGTCTAAGTATGTTTGCTATACATGGGCTGAAGTGATTCTTAGAAGTCGTTTATAAAGCAAATGGAGTATTAGTAATGTTTCATTTCCTGATCATGTTGGTGGCATGTATTTTTATTTCTTGAAAATATGGTGAGCTTGAAAGTGCTATAATTCAATTAAAACTTTAAAAAATGTTTGCCAATGGGGAACAGGGATGGAAAAGAAGATAGAAAACTGTTGCCCTGTATCACATTTCACAACATACTTGATTTGTTATGATATCTATGCATTCCTCTGAAAACAAAAACAAAATTATGTAAAACGTTTTTATTTATTCAACAGAGTCAAATATACTTAGCGTTATGAAACAAAATGGGTAGAATGCAGATAATACAATTCACATTTCAATTTTTTGATTGAATGCATGGGCACTTAATCCCTGAATCACATCCCAAGATGTTGAAAATATTTTATTTAGAGAGAGGGCCCACTGAGTTGTTTAGGGCCTCCATAAATTGCTAAGGTTGGCTTTGAACTCTGGATTCTCCTGCCTTAGCCCCCTGATCAACTGGGAAATACAGGCATGCACCACTGTTCCAAGTTAACATTTCAATGTTATTAAGATGGTTCATCACAACAAATACCAAAAAGAAGACCAAATCTCAGGAAAACCAACATGCATGGGTTTGGAATGACAATGTGTAAATGACTGCAACAAAGTAAATGAATGCAATAAAGTAAAAAGGGCGCAATTAAGTAATTCTCCAAATTAGACAAGGTTAAGTTAAATGGGAAAATTCATTACAAGAGGAAAATGAAAACTATCCCCAAAAGTAAATTATTGTCAGGCGTTCGCCACTAATCCCAGCACTTGGGACACTGAGGCAGGAGGATCACGAGTTCAAAGCTAGCCTCAGCAATGGTGAGGCACTTAGCAACTCAGTGAGACCCTGTCTCTAATAAAATACCAAAACGGGGGATGGGGCCTCTGGGGATGTGGCCCAGTGGTCGAGTGCCCCTGTGTTCAATCCTCAGTAACAAACAAACAAAAAAAAAGTAAATTATTGTCCATGACACACTCAAATTTTGTATTTAGATAAGTTAGGATAAGACAACAAAATCTGTTCCATAATCAGATCTCTAAGGGAATCAAAGGATATTCCCTAAAGTAGCATTTTCTACTGTTTCTTCATTAGGTCCCTGAGGCGGGAATTTGGGGAATATCGGTTTAAGGAATTTGAACTCATTTGTTCCTGAGCCTCCAGAGAGACACACTTCATATTGATAGCTCTGAGACAGAGTCCCAGAGCCACTGACGTCCACCAGGTGGCCAGAAAGTTTGCCCTCAGGCACAGAGCGGACACCCAGCGGCGCTGCACTGCTCCTCCTGCACAGCCTCACCGCCACTAACATCACCACCAAGAAGAGGAAGAGCGAAGACACAGAGGCCAGGGCGATGACCAAGTAGACAGTGAGCGAGTTCCCCTGCGCGCGCTCCGGCGCCACTTCCGGGAGCGGCAGGTAGGGCTGTGAGAAGCCATCCACCAGCAGCACGTGCAGCGTGACGCTGGCAGACAGTGGCGGCTCGCCATTGTCCTTGACCAGCACCACCAGCCTGTGCCTGGCCGCGTCGCGCTCGCTCAGCAGCCTGGCGGTGCGCACCTCGCCATTGTGCGCCCACACGCCAAACAGCCCGGGCTCCGTGGCCTTGAGCAGCTGGTAGGACAGCCAGGCGTTCTGGCCAGAGTCTCCATCCACTGCCACTACCTTGGAGACCAGGCAGCCCTGCTCTGCCGCCCTAGGCACCAGCTCTGTGCAGGGCGCAGAGGCGTTCTGCAGAGGGTACAGCACGAAGGGCGAGTTGTCATTGTCGTCCAGCACCACCACGCGCACCAGCGCCTGGCCGCTGAGCGCGGGCGAGCCTTGGTCTGTGGCGCCCACAAGGAACTCGAACGTCTGCAGAGCCTCAAAGTCCAGCGCCCTCAGCGCGAACAGGTGCCCATTGTCTGCGTTGATGGAGACCAGCGAGGCGAGGGGCAGGTGTGGGTCCTGGGATGGCAGCAGCGAGTAGGTGATCTTGGCATTGGTGCCTGAGTCTCTGTCTGTGGCGCTGACACTGCCTATGTGCAGGGCGGGCTGGTTGTTCTCGCGCACCAACAGCGTGTATGACGTTTGTGTGAAGGCAGGGGAGTTGTCATTGACATCAGAGACGAGGACAGTTATGCTGTGCTCGGTTTTCAACCTAGGTGTCCCTAAGTCTGTGACTGTGATGGTGATGTTGTACTCTGCTCTGCTCTCTCTGTCCAGAGGCCTCTCTGTCACCAAGGTGTAAAAGTTCTTAAATTTGGGCTTCAAAAGGAAGGGGAGATCGTTTTGTATGGAGCAAACCATCCTACCATTGTCCCCAGAGTCTGGATCAGAAACACTGAAAATAGCAACTACAGTCTCGGGGGAGTTTTCAGGGGTAGAGCTGCTGAGTGAGGACATGGTTAGTTCAGGAGCATTGTCATTCACATCCACCACCTCTATGGCCACAGTGCATTCTCCCGAAAGGCCTCCACCATCTGTGGCTGCAATTTCTACTATATAATGCTGGGTTACCTCAAAATCCAATGCCCTTTGCAGATGAATTTCTCCTGTCATTTTGTCTATTACAAATGGTTGAGAGACTTCATCACCTTCAAATAAAGAGTAGGTGACACTCCCATAATTTCCTGCATCTAAATCTCGAGCAGAGACAACAAGAACTAACGAATTTATGGGACTGTTCTCAGGAACCTGTACCTCATACAGGGACTGTAAAAATTCGGGGGCATTATCATTGATGTCGACCACTTCAATGCGAACTGTGACAGTCCCAGACCTGGGTGGCACCCCACCATCCAGTGCTGTGAGGGTTAAACTGAGCTCAGGCTCTTCCTCCTGGTCCAGGGCTTTGCCCAACACCAGCTCTGGGTATTTTCTGCCATCCCCGCGACTGTGAGTAGCAACACGAAAATTGGAGTTGGGGCTGATTGTGTAGTTCTGAACACTGTTGCTACCCATGTCCAAGTCCTGAGCTGATTTCAAGGGAAACACAGTTCCTGGCTGGGCGCTCTCTGGAATTCTAAGGAACATTTCCCTGTCTAGGAACTCTGGAGAATGGTCATTTACATCTGTCAGTTGCACATCAATTTGAAACAACTGCACAGGGTTTTCGAGTAACAGCTGGAAATGCAATATACAGGGCTCTATCGCCCCACACAACACCTCCCGGTCTAGTTTTTTCTGTAGAAGCAAATTGCCGGTTTTTACATCAAGCTGCAAGAGCTGTTGGCTGCCTTTGTGATGGATTCGCGCACCTCGAGTGGCCAGCTCTCCCACCCTGAGTCCCAGATCTTTTGCCAGGTTGGCCACAGAGTAGCCACTTTCTGTTTCTTCTGGCATGGAATACCTAATTGCCTCAGAGTCAGCCTCCCACAAAAACAACAGCATAGCAAGAAAAATGACTTGCCTTTTCTGCGGGCGTTTTGCTAGAGCAGTCTGCATTGCTCAAATCCGTCCAGAAGGTGCAGTTCCTTCAACTCGGTATACAATCCACTCAGACGATTTGGTTAAATAATCTTGAGTTAAATATTTCTGTCTGACATGCACTTAGAACGATGCCTTCTCTGAAGATTTGTCTTCTGGAGCTCACCTAAAATGCTCCTTCTTTGGGGGAGCTTTCAGAGTTCTGATTCCCTGCTCAATGGCGTCCCAAGCATCCGCAGAGCCCATTATTCACATGCTTATCCTGCAGCGCCACCAGGCGTCCTAACTTACTATTGCATATAGTATTGGCCATTTCATTCCAAATTCTATGCCAGCTGTATATCAAGACCCTTTTAATCACAAAACACCCTTAATTGTATCTTCAAGTTATTAGAAGTTATAAGTAAAAATTTGCTGAGTGAATTTTCAGTGCAAAAGTACTTGTTTAACTAATGCATTTCTCCAATCCCAGGGGCTTGGGAGGCTGAAGCAGGAGCATTGTATATTCAAAGCC
This sequence comes from Tamias sibiricus, assembly GCA_025594165.1. NCBI lineage: Eukaryota > Metazoa > Chordata > Mammalia > Rodentia > Sciuridae > Tamias > Tamias sibiricus. The sequence continues at coordinate 70,515,032 of CM046662.1, forward strand.
AGCCTGGGCCAGGTAGGGAGCCCCTGTCTCAAAATGAAAAACAAACAAACAAACAAAACAACAACAACAAAAAAACGGGCTGGCGATCTCACTCAGTGGTTTAGTGCCCCTATGGTCAAACTCTTGTACCAAAAATAAGGGAATAAATAACCAAATAAATAACCAACCAAACATAAATAAAATAGTGTTAATCTTCTCCATAAAAGTATTTTTGAGTACGAGAAGGAACTTTCTTTGTGGATTCATAATTTGATTATTTCAAAAATTATTGGTAATTGACACCTACAAATTCTAAAATTTTACAAAATTTCTTTAATTTTGAGGCATTATACATCTTCAGAAAAGGCACAAATATGAGTGTATCACTCAGTGAATTCAAAGGAGGTGGATCCACTCATATAAATAGAATGTAGATTATAATGCTAAGTGAAATTAGTCAATCTCAAAAATCCAAGTACCGAATGTTTTCTCTGATATAAGGAGGCTGGTTCACAGAGTTGTTGGAAGGGGGTACATAGGATCAGAGGAACACTAGAATGGTCAACGGAAAGGGAGGGGAGGGAGGGAGTAAGGGGGGGGGTTGGAAAAAAATTGGTGGTTGAATGAGATGGATATCATTATCCTAAATGCATGATTGAAGATCTGAATGGTACTTATATACTTTGTATACAAGCAGTTGTATGTAAAAAGATACTATACTTGTGCATGATGAATAAGTAAATAAATAATAAAAAAATTAAAAAAAAAAAAGAAAAAAAAAGACATAGCAAATAAAACTAAATAATATGCTTTGACTTTCCATAGTTACCATTTTTATTTCTAATTTACTAAAAAAAACTACAGCTAATTCCTCCTTCCTTTCCCACCATTCATATTTCTTTTTAAAATATCTGCTACCTCAAAAATGTGTAAAATATGTGTGTCCCAAGATGTGTATATTTTTAAAGATTGGAATATTCACATAGCTCATAAAATAAGTGAGAGGAGATTTAAGTATTCAACCAACATAAAGTACACAAACTCATGAAAGGAAAATCATGTCTGTTAACCTGCTCAAGTTACTTCTTTTTAAGATAAATAATAGAAAACATTGACTTGGTGAACATAATTTATTTGCATTTTGAAAAGCCTTTTAGTGATGTTGTTCTTAAAAAATGATTAAGAAAAATAAATTATAATAGGGGTAATAGGGAAGGCCATGTCATGAATTAAGTGATATGAAACAGAGATAAAAAAAATAAATAAAAAAAAATAAAAATAGAGTGGTGTTCAAACTCAGGAAGTCCTCTCCTACCATTGTCTGTCTACTAAATTTTTCCCCAAAACATAACTCTATCCCAAATTCTATTGTCATAGTTTGTTTGTCCTGAAGGTATATAACCGGGTGAAAGCGGTCCGAGTTAGGAGAACGGAGAATTCAGTCAGCCGGGCAGTCACTCGGTCGGTCAGAAGAATCAGAGCGGCCAGAACGTAGGCAGAGCGGTTACAGAAGAGAAACCAGATAGAAGAAGTAATGACTGGCCAGAGTTAGGCCGAGGCTCCAGAGGACTGGTCAGAGTAAGGCCGAGGCTCTCGAGGAAGACAGAAGACAGAAGACAGAAGACAGAAGAAGGAAGAAAGAAGAGAGAAGAAAGAAGCTCTAGTCTTTCTCTAAGCTAAGCTCTATCTTTCTTTAAGCTACTCTAAGCTACTCTACTCTAAGCTAAGAAGAAAAGCTAAGCTCTATCTTTCTTTACTCTAAGCTACTCTACAGAAGACAGAAGAAGGAAGAAAGAAGAGAGAAGAAAGAAGCTCTAGTCTTTCTCTAAGCTAAGCTCTATCTTTCTTTAAGCTACTCTAAGCTACTCTACTCTAAGCTAAGAAGAAAAGCTAAGCTCTATCTTTCTTTACTCTAAGCTACTCTACTCTAAGCTAAGAAGAAAAATCTTTCTTTCCCTCTCTAAGCTCTAAGAAAGTAGAAGTAAAAGTAGTAAAAGCTTAACTCTGCCCCCGAGAATTTTCCTCCCGTGGCGGCGCCGTGGCTGGCCGTGACAGGCAGCTTACAAATGGTGGTCCGTCCGGGGCTCGGCAGGCAGAGAAGAAAAGCTAAGAAATAAGAGCAATGAAAAAGCATAGCCTCAGACTCAGTTGAGACCAGCAAAAAGAGTAGAAACAAGAGAGCATAGCCTCTGACTCAGTTGAAGCCAGTTAAGAATTAAGCCAAAGCAGAGTAGCTGGCCAAAAGCTGAAGCAGAGTAGACAGCGAAAAGCCGAAGCAGAGTAGCCAGCGAAAAGCCGAAGCGAGCCGGCCAAAAGCCGAAGCAGAGTAGCCGGCCAAAAGCCATAAAAAATATAGAGAAAAAGCCTTGAGCTTTAGTATAAAGAAAAAAGCCATGAGCTTAAAAGAAAATAGAGAATTAAATAGCATGGTAAAAACCATGCAGAAAAAAAGCCATTGAGCTTTGGCAAGAAAGCCATAAAGAAAAATAAAGAAGAGGGAAAAAAAAAAAAGTCAAAGCCGCTTATGCAATTGTGCTTAACTAAGTGCGTTAGCTGCTCCTCAGCAGTAGGCTTCCTTAAAAGCCACAGCACCTCCTCAAAAAGGGCTCAAATATCCACCCTTTCAAAAATAAAAGGTGAAAAGCTAGGTAGGGAAAATAAAATAAAATAGAGAAAATAGAGAAAATAGAATTAAAGCACCTTTTTAAACTAAAGGGAAGGAATATGAAGGAGCCCTAATTAGGAAGGGCTGTTGCAGCTAGCTGGAAGCCATAAGTTCCACCTGATATGTATGTGACGCACCTGTAGGCACCCGCAAACCTGAAGGTATATAACCGGGTGAAAGCGGTCCGAGTTAGGAGAACGGAGAATTCAGTCAGCCGGGCAGTCACTCGGTCGGTCAGAAGAATCAGAGCGGCCAGAACGTAGGCAGAGCGGTTACAGAAGAGAAACCAGATAGAAGAAGTAATGACTGGCCAGAGTTAGGCCGAGGCTCCAGAGGACTGGTCAGAGTAAGGCCGAGGCTCTCGAGGAAGACAGAAGACAGAAGACAGAAGACAGAAGAAGGAAGAAAGAAGAGAGAAGAAAGAAGCTCTAGTCTTTCTCTAAGCTAAGCTCTATCTTTCTTTAAGCTACTCTAAGCTACTCTACTCTAAGCTAAGAAGAAAAGCTAAGCTCTATCTTTCTTTACTCTAAGCTACTCTACAGAAGACAGAAGAAGGAAGAAAGAAGAGAGAAGAAAGAAGCTCTAGTCTTTCTCTAAGCTAAGCTCTATCTTTCTTTAAGCTACTCTAAGCTACTCTACTCTAAGCTAAGAAGAAAAGCTAAGCTCTATCTTTCTTTACTCTAAGCTACTCTACTCTAAGCTAAGAAGAAAAATCTTTCTTTCCCTCTCTAAGCTCTAAGAAAGTAGAAGTAAAAGTAGTAAAAGCTTAACTCTGCCTCCGAGAGTTTTTATCCCGGTTTACGGTACCAGGCAGCTTACAGTTTGTTTCTTTCTTTCTTTCTTTTTGTTTTTTTGTACTTTCACACATATTGAGTTATAGAGCATTACTCTCTTATGTCTGTCTTCTTTCATTCAGCATTATTTATAAAAATTATAGGTCATTCTAATGTGTTTTATTCTCATTGCTTTCTAATAGTTTTATGTATGAATGAGTATATCAGGATTTGTTTGTGCATTCTCCAGTTTATGAGCATTAGTTTTTTCCAGTTGAGACCTTTTTTATAAGTAGTATTGTTACAAATATTCCTGTACTTACTTTTGGTGACCACGTCTATGTTTTTATACTGAATATTATATTAGTCATATTGCTATCCACTAAGATGTGTGTGTGTATATATATATATATATATATATATATATATATGTATATATATATAGTTTTAGCAAATATGTGGAATATTTTTCAAAAGTAGTGTTTCCAGTACCAATAAAGTATGAAAGTTCCAGTTGCTCCATATCTTTGTCAACATTTGATGTTGTCATTTCAGTTATAACCACTCTATTGAATGTGTGGTGATATCATTTTATAATTCTGATTTGTATTTTCCTGGTGATTAACAAAATTATTTACATTTCCACATCTTTACTTACCCTTAGAACACATTCTTGTGAAGTATTTGTTCAAGTCTTTTGTCATTTTTGTTATTGGGGCATTAGCATGTTTTTTTTTTTTTTTTTTTTTTTTTTTTTTTTTTGGTACTGGGGATTGAACTCAGGGGCACTCGACCACTGGGCCACATCCCCAGTCCTTTTTTGTATTTTATTAGAGACAGGGTCTCACTGAGTTGCTAAGTGCCTCGCCATTGCTGAGGCTGGCTTTGAACTCATGATCCTCCTGCCTCAGCCTCCCAAGTGCTGGGATTACAGGCGTGCACCACCGCGCCCGGCTAACATGTTTTCTTTTTTGATCTGTAGAAATATTTTTTATATTCTGGGTATAGGTCCTTTTTATAGTACATATTACAAATATTTTCTCCCACTCTATGTTTTGTATTTTTAATTCCTATTATGGTGTCTTTGATCAATAAAACTTTTTAAATTTAGTTTGATTTGTAAGTAGTTTTCATTTTTGATTAGCATTTTTGTGTTCTATTTAAATCTTCACATACACAAAGGTATATTTTTGAAATATTAATTACTATACTTTTTCCCATCTAAAGCTGTAATCAGTTTTTTCAAATGAATCTGGTTAGTGTCAAAAGTTTTCTAAATGCCTTTATACCATCTATTGAAAACATAATCCATTCCCCACTGTTTCAGAAGTTTCATTACTGTCATAAATCAGGTGATTTTAGGTCTACTCAAGTATTTAATTTTTCTGCTTATCCTGCAATACTATATTGCCTTAGCTAATATAGCTTTGTCATGGGTTATATTACTAAAAGGTAAGGCTTCCATTTTTAACACAATAGACTATTTTAAAGAAAAAATTTGGTCACAGAATAAATGATCATAGGGTGCAGAGATACATCATGTTGGCAGAAAATTGTTCACAAAATCTATTTTTTATTTTTAAAATGTCTGTAGAGTTGATAATGATGTTTCTTTTTTTTTACTCTTAATAATGGTAATTGGTCTTTTTGTTGGTTTACTTGATTAATCTAGTTTTAATTTTACTAATAATTATGAAGAACATACTTTCAGGTTTAGCAATTTGCTTTGTTGAATCTTTGTCATCTATTTTATTCATTTCTGCTTGTGTATTTTGTATGTGTAATTACTTTCATATTCACATATGAATTGCTGTTCTTTTTCTAGCTTCTTGACATCAAATCTTCCATTATTTATTTTTAGTCTTTCTTTTCTAATATATGCATTTCAGGCTTTACATTCCCAAATTGTGTTTTTATATGTCAGTTCTTGATATTTTTTACCCAGTTCAAACTATTTGGAAATTTCTGTTGTGATTTCTTCTTTGACTCATGGGTTTTGTCATTTAATTTGAAGCATTTGGGGATTTCTTACCATATTTTAATCTCTGCATAATTCTGCTTCAGTCAAAAAGCATGCTAAGTCATTTTAATTCCTTCTGTTAAAAATAAGGTTTGTTTTAAGATCTGGAAAATAGACAATTTTCATATTTCATATTCATGTAAGAAGAAAGTATGTTTTAGTGTGTTATGTATGTCAGTGTATTTGAATACCATATATGTGTTGTTCAGAACTTCAATGTTCATGTTTGTGTGTGTTTGGTCTCCTTATTCTGTTAGAAATGGACAGGGTTATGTGAAGTCTCACAATATGGTTGTGGTTTGTCTACTTTGGATTTGTATTATGCCATCTTCACTTTTTATATTTTAGTATTTAATCTTGGACCTCACATATTTCTTGTATATTTCTTTGCCTTTTTATTATTATGAAACAGCTGTCTTTATCACTGCAATGAATCTATCCTTAAAGTCTCCTTTGTCTTACGTGAAACATAGTACATTAAATTTATTTTGGCTAGTGTACTAAACACATTATCCCATTTTTAACTTCCAATCTTTACTTTCTTTCTTTCTCTCTCACATACATTTATTTTACAGCATGTATTTGAGTTTTTCTTAAATGTAATAAGAATATTTTGATTGTTTAATTGAATTACTTAATCCAATTATAATTAGTGTAATGTCTTCTATTTCAATCCACACATAAATCTAATTCTTTTCCATTTGCTTCTAAGATTTTGTTCTTCTTTTAGATTTTTGAAATACTTGTTATTTTTTATTTACCTCCAATTCCTTTTTGGTTGTTCTTAATTAGAGGATACAACTGTTATCTACAAGAATCTACCACAAATTATTTCTACTTTCATGAAATAATGTGTGGAACTTTAGAAATCTCTAACTCTATACATTTATCTTGATATTTTTGCTATTATGGATTTAAATATGATATATATTTTAAATTCTTTAAGAAACTATTATGATTGCCTAGTATAATGAACATTAGATCAATGCTCATTTATATTTACCCTTCCTGTTTCTTTTTATTCCTTCCTGAAATTCTGTGATCCCTTTAGGACTCTTTCCCTTTTGCCTAATGATTTCCACTAAAAGTATTTCTTTTAGTGCAGATGTGACTGATTAATTTTCTTCAGTCTTTGTTTGAAAAAAAATAACAGTATTAGTATATCCCTTCTGATGGTTATATTTACTGGTAATAGAGTTCTAGTCTGGTAATCATTTTCTTCAAGGTCCTTAAAAGATTAATTCTTTGACTGTTGGTTTCAATTATGCTTCTTTAAAAGTAATAGATCTTTTCTATGTGATTGCTGTAATTTTTTACTTCGTCTTGAGCAACTTTCCTACAATATGCCGAGTTGTGCTTTCTTTTCTTTTTCTAATCGGGTTTTACTGAGTATCTTGAGGGGAAATGCTTTTACCAATCTTTTCATTATATGTTTAAATATTCTTTATTACCCATGCTTACTCTTTTTTATCTTAGAATTACAATATGTATGTTTGAGTTTTTCATTATATCCCACATTTCTTTTCTATATTTTTCATTATTTTCCTATTTTTATTTCTATATTTTATATCAACCTAACTGCATGCACTGATACTGTATTCCTCAATGTCCATGACATTAAACTATCTAGTTTTAAATCAGGTATTATATATTTTTTTACTTATAGGTTTAATGTCTGTTTTTAAATTTCAATTGTTGGGTGAAAATTTCTTTATATTTATTTTCTCAGTTGTTCCTTATTTTTAGCACATTAGCCATACTTATTTTAACATGTTTGTAAATTAATTATAATATCTGGATCATTTCTGTATTTTGGGAGGTTATGTTTTTACTCTATTTTATTGTATCATCCAATTGTGTGTTTATGTGTGTCTATGGGTACATATATGTGCATATGCACCTACTAATTTTTTTACTGAACGTTGGACATTTATGTAAAAAGCTGTTAAGGATCAAAAGATATTATTTTCCTCCAGGAAGAGCTCACTTTTTCTTCTGGTAGCTTGACAGAGCCCTATCTATACATACTATCTTAATCAAAACAGGCACTGGGCTCAATCAAGATTCTTTGAAGTCCCGATAAACATTTAGCCCTAGAGAATTTTCAGTTGAGAATTTAGTATATCCTTTATGGTCCCTTCCTATGGAAATCCCAAACTGTAATCTTTGTATAGCAAGAACAACTTTTCTCTGCTTTTCAAGAATTTTCCACTTTAATTTTTTAGTGTTCCCTGAGCTTCTCTGAGTTCTACCAGTCAGTGCCCTGAGGGAAACTGGTCCTGAGATTGAATCCTCCAGTCTTCCAAAAGCTGCTGAAGTTACTCTGTTCCTAAGAAAGGCTGTGGCTTATTTTCAGATTTACCCAATTTCTTTGGGAGAAAATTGACTGCAGGACTTAGTTCTCCTCCCCAGGGATATTTCTTCTCAAAAATCTTAGCCCATGCAGGTCTTATTTATATCATCTGTTTTATATATATTTATATCATCTGTCTTATATATATCATCTGTTTTCTATTGCTATAAAGAGATGATTTTTTACTTATAACTAGTTTTAGTGGTTGTTTTATGCTTCCAGATAATTCATCTAACTTGGAAGCACAATCCCAGGAAATACATGCATATTTTAACCTCGTACTTCAAAAATATATACTTTTGGGCTGGGGATATAGCTCAGTAGGTAGAGTGCTTGCCTTGTATGCAAAAGGCCCTGGGTTCAATCCCCAGTACTTTTTACTTTTTATCATAATAGGGTATCTTAAAATGATATGGGCCGCACTGACTTCAGAAGAATTTCTGACCCCATAATAACACATGCCAAACTCACTAAAGACAAAAGCCTAAAGAGTACAGGAAAGGAATTATAAAATATGTATTTGTAGTAGAAGCATTTGAGAAAAGGCATATTGAAATAGATGTCATTATCAAGATATTCACTTCCATTCTGTATATTGGTTCAGTAACAGTAAAATTGGTGTATTTTCATATGGTATGCATGTTGTGAATATGATTTGGATCGTGTTCACTAGTAAATCCTAGTGTCTGAATTTCAAAATGTTGACCTTTTCTACATTCTGGTGGTGTCCACTAGCTGGTGATGAATGATCCAAACTTTATGAATACAGATAGGAATGAGGTGGGTCTGGATGATAATTTGTCCAGTCTCCTTGGTGGGATTATGCAAATTAGACTTCTGAAAAGTGAACTGGAATTTTTGTGATCTTGAAACTTCAACCAGATTTATTTTTTGTCACACATAAAAGATATCCTTTTAAATAGTTGATAATAAAGAAGGGAGAAATAAATTTAATCACCATATTTATGTCTTGTATTAAAGTTTGTTTTTAATTCTGTTCTCACTTTTATCTCTTCCTTACTTCAAGTTTTCAACTGAATGATGGCTAAAAACTTTGTTCTAAAAATGACTTAAGTGTCAGTAATTTTCCTTTTTAATGATATCCTCAGAAAAATTAGTAATTCAGGGAAAAACACAACTGAATCTCCATTAAGACAATACTTGATATTTAAAAATATTAGATTATAAAATAAGCTTTTTAAAATTTCTCATATTATGCCAGAAGTTTAAGGAAGTTGTCTTCTACTAATATAAATTTAACTAGTTAGGAATCACACAATCAACTCACTAGACTTATTGAACACAACTGAGAACTATGATAATTCAGATGAATTCATTATGGTTCAAGTGACTCAAGCACAAAATAATAAAAATGCAACTTTGATGTCATTGAAAAATTTAAATAACATTAAATAACAAAGTTGAAGATAATTAAACATCAAAAGAAGTCCTTATGTTGTTGATAAAGATTGTTCATATTTACAAAGTGCAAAATCTTTGATCAGCCAATAAGAACTAAACAGAATTGCCAAAATGCAGAAGATGTTTCTGGATTATTGAAAAGGTGTAAGAAGTTGCAGGTAGACCAAAGAAAATGCACACAGTAAATTGCACTTGATCATCTATTATAGAGCAAAAGGACAAGGAGACATATGAGGATCTCAAGGGTCCTGAATTGTTTGGAGGGATTTAGGGCATAATTCAGGCTCTGAGATTATTCTTTGAATAGGATTATGTGAAGCAGTGATTTAATAGTTTTAATTAGTAAAGGGGGATGTATAGTCTCCCTTTAGTTTATCTTAAATGAGATTGATTTAAAAATTTAAATATTAGTATTTATGGAACAATTACAATATTTTAGGTAACTCACAACCAAATAAAATATCATTGCCTTGCATATGTGGTGCTCACAACAGGAAAAGGGCCACAATTTTGCGTGTAAATATTTTCATTAAGTGAAAAGTTGACATGCAATTTGAGAAAAACAAATAGGCTAGGTTCATGCTCATGGCTACTCAGTGGGTTTAACATAGTAGTAGATATAGCCAACATTAAATTTAGTTCAAGGCCAACACTCGGGTATTGGAAGATAAACTTATGTGTTTAAGATGGATGCCACAAACACATGGAAATTCAACATTTCATACAAGCCTTTAAATGGTTCATGAAATTCATTAAGTTCATTAAAATTAGAAGTTTTAGACTCTTGCTTAATTTACATTTATTAAAAACTAAACATCAAGATCAACAATGGAGAAATACATATTCCATATGATTACAAATGCTAAGAGTAATTACAATAAAAGGAAGAAACTTAGAGCTATCAAAAATATGCATAGGTTTGGAACAGTGGTTAAGAATACTAACAATACAATTACTTAAGAGATAGAAATTGGAATGGGACAGTCCTCAAAATTAGTGAAAAAAAAAAAAAACAATTAGCTGAATACAAAGCTATTTCTGCAGTTGGAATTTTCCTTAACTTCTCTACCGGCATCTGGAACCAAGAGGTTGGGGAATGTGGGCTTGAGGAATTTGAACTCACCAGTCCCAGAGTCTCCTGACAGACACACTTCATACTGGTAGCTGTGGGACAGTGTCCCAGTGCCGCTCAAGTCCACCAGGTGGCCAGGATAGGGGCCCTCAGGCACAGAACAGACACCCAGCGGCGCCGCCCTGCTCCTCCTGCACAGCCTCACCGTCACGAACACCAGCACAGAGAAGAGGAAGAGCGAAGACACAGAAGCCAAGGCGATGACCAAGTAGACAGTGAGCGAGTCCCCCTGCGCGCGCTCGGGCGCCACTTCCGGGAGCGGCAGGTAGGGCTGTGAGAAGCCATCCACCAGCAGCACGTGCAGCGTGACGCTGGCAGACAGTGGCGGCTCGCCATTGTCCTTGACCAGCACCACCAGCCTGTGCCTGGCCGCGTCGCGCTCGCTCAGCAGCCTGGCGGTGCGCACCTCGCCATTGTGCGCCCACACGCCAAACAGCCCGGGCTCCGTGGCCTTCAGCAGCTGGTAGGACAACCAGGCGTTCTGTCCAGAGTCTCTGTCCACCGCCACCACCTTGGTGACCAGATAGCCCTGCTCGGCCGCCCTGGGCACCAGCTCTGTGCAGGGCGCAGAGGCGTTCTGCAGCGGGTGCAGTACGAAGGGCGAGTTGTCATTGTCGTCCAGCACCATCACGCGCACCAGAGCTTGGCTGCTCAGAGCAGGCGAGCCTTGGTCTGTGGCGCCCACATGGAACTCGAATGCCTGCAGAGCCTCGAAGTCCAGCGCCCTCAGCGCGAACAGCTGCCCATTGTCTGCGTTGATGGAGACCAGCGAGGCGAGGGGCAGGTGTGGGTCCTGGGATGGCAGCAGCGAGTAGGTGATCTTGGCATTGGTGCCTGAGTCTCTGTCTGTGGCGCTGACGCTGCCTATGAGCTGGGCGGGCTGGTTGTTCTCGCGCACCAACAGCGTGTAAGACATTTGGGAGAAGGCAGGGGCATTGTCGTTGACATCAGAGACGAAGACAGTTATGCTGTGCTCGGTTTTCAACCTAGGTGTCCCTAAGTCTGTGACTGTGATGGTGATGTTGTACTCTGCTCTGCTCTCTCTGTCCAGAGGCCTCTCTGTCATCAAGGTGTAAAAGTTCTTAAATGTAGGCTTCAAGAGGAAGGGGAGATCATTTTGTATGGAGCAAACCATTCTACCATTGTCCTCAGAGTCTGAATCAGAAACACTGAAAATGGCAACTACAGTCTCTGGAGAGTTTTCTGGGATAGAGTTGCTGAGCGTGGACATGGTTAGTTCAGGAGCATTGTCATTCACATCCACCACCTCTATGGCCACAGTGCATTTCCCCACAAGGCCTCCACCATCTGTGGCTGCAATTTCTACTATATAATGCTGGGTTACCTCAAAATCCAATGCCCTTTGCAGACGAATTTCTCCTGTCATTTTGTCTATTACAAATGGTTGAGAAACTTCATCACTTTCCAGTAAAGAGTAGGCTACACGCCCGTAATTTCCTGCATCTAAATCTCGAGCAGAGACAACAAGAACTAACGAATTTATGGGACTGTTCTCAGTAACCTGTACCTCATACAGGGACTGTAAAAATTCGGGGGCATTATCATTCATGTCGACCACTTCAATGCGAACTGTGACAGTCCCAGACCTGGGTGGTACCCCCACCATCCAGCGCTGTGAGAGTTAAACTGAGCTCAGGCTCTTTCTCCCTGTCCAGGGCTTTGCCCAACACCAGCTCTGGGTATTTTCTGCCATCCCCGCGACTGTGAGTAGCAACACGAAAATTGGAGTTGGGGCTGATTGTGTAGTTCTGAACACTGTTGCTACCCATGTCCAAGTCCTGAGCTGATTTCAAGGGAAACACAGTTCCTGGCTGGGCGCTCTCTGGAATTCTAAGGAACATTTCCCTGTCTAGGAACTCTGGAGAATGGTCATTTACATCTGTCAGTTGCACATCAATTTGAAACAACTGCACAGGGTTTTCGAGTAACAGCTGGAAATGCAATATACAGGGCTCTATCGCCCCACACAACACCTCCCGGTCTAGTTTTTTCTGTAGAAGCAAATTGCCGGTTTTTACATCAAGCTGCAAGAGCTGTTGGCTGCCTTTGTGATGGATTCGCGCACCTCGAGTGGCCAGCTCTCCCACCCTGAGTCCCAGATCTTTTGCCAGGTTGGCCACAGAGTAGCCACTTTCTGTTTCTTCTGGCATGGAATACCTAATTGCCTCAGAGTCAGCCTCCCACAAAAACAACAGCATAGCAAGAAAAATGACTTGCCTTTTCTGCGGGCGTTTTGCTAGAGCAGTCTGCATTGCTCAAATCCGTCCAGAAGGTGCAGTTCCTTCAACTCGGTATACAATTCACTCAGACGATTTGGTTAAATAATCTTGAGTTAAATATTTCTGTCTGACATGCACTTAGAACGATGCCTTCTCTGAAGATCTGTCTTCTGGAGCTCACCTAAAATGCTCCTTCTTTGGGGGAGCTTTCAGAGTTCTGATTCCCTGCTCAATGGCGTCCCAGGCATCCAGAGCCAATTATTCACACTCTTAGCCTGCAGCGCCACCAGGTGTCCTTACTTACAATTACAAATAGCATTTGCCGTTTCTTTCCAAATAATAAACCTACTGGGTATCAATACCCTTTTAATCACATAAGCAGCATCAACTTCCTCCAAGTTATTAGAATTTATAAATAAATATTTTTCTGATTTAATTTTCAATGAAAGAATATCTGTACGAACAAACTAAATTGATATATTAGTCTTCATGTTCTTTTGAGTTTATGAAGAAACTTTCATTGTGGGTGTATTATTTATTATATTTAATAAATTAGTGATCATGGACACTTACAAAATTTCAATTTACAAAAATTACTTTTATTTCTAAGTATAAAATTCCCCAGAAACAGTCACAAATCACAAGTGTACAACCCATTGTACACTCAGTGAAGTATTTTTTTATTAAAGGTAAATATTTTGGCTAAATGCCATCTTTCCGTCTGTGTGTGTGTGTGTGTGTGTGTGTGTGTACTTTGTTTATTTAAAAAAATTTTTTTAGTTGTAAATTGACACAAGACCTTTATCTTCATTTATTTATTTCTATGTGGTTCTGAGGATTGAAACCAGTGCCTCACAGGTGCCAGGCAATTGCTCTTCCACTGAGCCACAACCCCAGCCCCATCATTTTAAAAGTTATATATAACATTAGAATATACTTTTATATAATCAAAAGTATGGAAAACATTTTTCTCTAATTCAGTCCTGATCTGTCACAAAATGTCAAAGTTTGAATGTTTTCTCTGATATGTCAAAACTAATGGCAAAATGGCTGGGGTATTGGGAGTATTCCATCAAAACAGAGAAAAAAATTAGTAGAGTAGTCCAAGGGAAAGATAGAGGGACCAAATAGGGGAATAACACTAATATTAATCTGCCCAAACTTTCATATGTACATAAATAATATATCACAGTGAATCTCAAATCAGTTAATTTTAACAAAGTGCATACACTATTATAAGATCCTAGATTAAAAATTGAAATACTACAAATCCAAGAATTCTCCTTCTTTCTTTGTTTGTTTTACTTGGCCCCAAAAGACAAGCAATATCCTGATTTCTATTATAATAACTATCTCTGCCTTCTTTTGAACTTTTAAACAAATGAAGATACACAGTATGACTATTCTGTCAACCTTCTTTCAGTTAACATTCTATTAAGTAAAATCTATCTGTGTTATGTTGTTCTAATGGTTTTTGTACTCATTGGTTTATATTTTTCAGATGTGAAATATACCATGATAGTTTATACATTCTGCAGAGGCTGAAAATTGGGGTTTTTCCAGTTTCTACCACTATACATGTTGAATATATTCTTAGGATTGGATCATTGTGTTTTAATGCATGCACATATATTTAGATTTTTCAAATATTATGAAATATTTTTCAAAAGTAGTTGTAGCTAAGTTTGGGAGTTCCAGTTTCTTCATATCCTTGTCAACATTTGATGTTGTCTTTTCAGCTTTCACCTTTCTACTGAGTGTGTGATAATATCACATTGTGATTTCAATTAGCATTTCCCTGGTGATTCACATTTGTACATTTTCACAAATTTATTGTCCATTAGTTTACATTTTTGTGAAGTGCTTGTTTAAGTCTTTTGTATATTTTTCTATTGGGGATGTTTGCCTGTTTCCTTATTAGTCTGGAGAAGTATCTTCTATATTCTGGAAATATCTTTGTCAGATACATGAATCGCAAACACTCTGTGCTTGTATTTTTTTAAATTTATTTATTTAGTTAGTTAGTTGTACACAATGCCTTTATTTTTACATGGTGCTGAGGATTGAACCCGGGCCAAGCACGTGCTAGGCAAGTAAGTGCTCTACCACTGAGCCACAACCCCAGCCCTGTGCTTGTATTTTTTATAATGTTTGGGAACTTAATGGTCAGAGAAGTTGGGTCCTATGCTTGTATTTAAATTTTATTATGGTGACATTGACCAAGCAGTCTTTAATTTGGTCTGATTTATCAGCATATTTCATTTATAGTTAGCATTTTTTTGTGTACTAGTTAAAATTTTTTGCATAATGCAAGGCATAAAAATATTATTATATTTTGAAAAACTAATAACTATACTTTGCATGTTGGAAGTTATAACCAATTTTAAATTACTTCAAGTGGATAATGTTAGGGTCATTTTTCATGTAAATACCCAAATGTCTTTGAACCATTGATTGAGAAGATGATTCCCATTATTTCTGAAGTGACATCATTGTCTTAAATCAGGTTACCATATGTCGGCTTATTCCATTTTTCTCTATATTTATCCTACAATACCGCATTCTATTTATTACCATAGCCTTATCATTGAGTTTGTTATATGAGAGGTAAGTCCTCCATTTTAAAAACAACTATTTTAATGAGCAGTTTTAAACCCACAGAAAATAAATCAGGAGGCAAAGAGATTTTCCATATACTCCTCCCCCCCACATGCACAACTCCCAATTATCAACATCCCCTATTAGTTATACATGTCTTACAATTTATGTCTGTACATTAACACATCTTTATCACTTAGTCTATAGTTTAAATTAAGGTTCACTCCTAGTACTGTACATTGTATCATTTTTGACAACTGTATATTGAGATGTATTCACCTTCAGAATATTATATACAAGGGTAAATTCACTGTCCTAAAAATCTCCCGTGCTCCACCTATCTGTCCCTCACCTGAACTCAGTGAAAACCACAGATATTTTTACTGTCTCCACGGTTTTGCCTTTTACAAAATGTCATGTAGTCAGAGTAGTACATTATAGAGTCATTTGATATAGACTGTTTCATTTAGCAATATGTATTAAGATTTTCTCCATGACTTTTAATGGCTTGATGGCTATTTACTTATATATTTTGGTGTTGAGTGATAATTTTCAATGTCTGGCTGACTTATCTATTCACTTATTGTTGGACATCTTGATTTTGACAGTTATGAATATAGCTACTATAAACATCACCTTGCAAGTTTTTGTGTGATCTAAATTTCACCTTTTTTGAATATATGCTAAGGCGCACGATTTCTGTGTTAAATAGTAAGAGTATATTGAGCTTTGTAAGAAGATACCAAACTATCTTCCAAAGCAGTTGTACCATTTCCCATTCCCATCAGCAGTGAATGAGAATTCCTTTTGCTCCCATCTTCCTCAGCATTTGGTTTTGTCAGTGAGCTAGAGTTTGGACATTCTAATGGTTTTGCAGTGGTATCCCAATGTTATTTTAATTTGTATTTCCCTGATGACATATGAGATACAGCATTTTTTCACAAGCTTATTTGCCATCTGTTTTCTTTGTTAAATTGTTATTTTGTCCAGTTTTAAATGAGAATGTTGGTTTTCTTATTGTTGAGTTTTAACAGTATTTATACATTTTGGACAATAGTCCTTTATAATACGCCTTTTCCAAATATTTTTTGAGTATATGGCCTGTCTTTTCATTCCTTTGGTAGAATCTTTGGCAGAGCAGAAAAATTTAATTTTACTGAAGTCCAACTTATCAATTATTTCTTCCATGGACCATGCCTTTGGTGTGATATCTCTAGTTTTATTCTTTTTCTTCAAGATTGCTTTGGTTTTTATTGTCCTGTTGTATTTCCATATAAACTTTATATTCAGTGTGTCCCTTTTCAAAAACCATCATTCCCATTATTCTTTCAACTAGTGAATATTGTATATTCCTCATTTTAGTTAGATCTTCTATATTTATCTCAATAATGTTTTGTGGTTTTCAGTGTAAAAGTGTTATGAATATTCTATTATATTTTTTCCAGGTATTTGATATTTTTTAAACTATTGTAATGCATATTTTAATTTTTCATTTTCATTATTGTTGCTATATATAAAGGCAACTCATATTTGTATATTGACCTTGTTTCCTGTGGCATTGCTAACTTTATTTAATAATTGCTAATAAATTGGAGATTCTTCATGCTTTTTATGTGATAATTAATACCTTTTTTTTTTTTTTTAAAAAGAGGATTTCTTCCCTAACAATCATTATGCCTTTTGTTACTTCTTTGTCTTATTCCACTGATTGGGGCCAACAGTAAACTACTGAATTGAAGTAGTAAGGGTGGGAATCCTATTCTTGTTCTTGATCTCCAGAAGAAAGTTTTCAATAATTTATCACTAATTGATGTTTACTGTAGGTTTTAAAAGACACTTTGAAATTTCCCTAACAATTTTACCATTAATGTGTTCTGAATTTTATCAAATGACATTTGCTTTACCTACTGAGATGATCATTTTAATTTATCCTTTATCTGTTAATGTGGTAAATTATGTAGATCAAATTTGAAATATTAAACTGCATTGCATTCCTGAAATAATCAACCCTCTCTTAATCTATTGTTTTCCTCTTATACATCTCTGAAGTTTGTTTTGCTTAATATTTAAAAGAAAATTCTATATATAAGTTTATAAAAGAAATTGGTTTGTTATTTTTCTTTCTTATACTGTCAAATTCAGGTTTGGGTGTCATAACTACTCAAATTGTGCTGGTGCTTAAATGATTTCAGAAATGCTTTAATTTCTCTAAGTTTTTATAAATTGGTGTTAATTTTAACATAATTATTTGAAAGTCTATCACTTTGAGGTGAAAATATTTTAATACAATATTTATTTAATAGATGTGACTAATCAGATTTTCTATTTCTTCTTGCTTCATTTTTGGAAAACTGGGTTTTTAAAGGATATTTTACATAAGTTGTCAAATTTATTGGCATGAAGTTTTTCATAATATTCCCTTTTAATTTTTTTAAAAAATCTGTAGGATTGGTAATAATGTTTCCTTTTCATTCCTAATATTGGCAGTTGGTGTTTTCTCTTTTTCTTGCTTCATCTAAAAGTTTAAACTTCATTAAAAATTACAAAGAACCCCACTTACGGGTTTGCAGATTTTCACTGTTGCATATTTGTCATATCTTTTTATATATTTTTGCTGTGGGGGTGTTCTATGTGTACCCTCATTCTTTTTTCACCTTTGATTTGCTGTTGTTTTTCTAGCTTCTTGATATGAAAGCTTGTATTATTGATTTTTTTAGTCTTGCTTCTCTAATGTGTGCATTTGAAGATTTAAATTCCCAAGTTCTGTTGTGATATGTCAGTTCATTTTTTTAAAAATTTCACATACTTCTTCTCCATTGCAAAATTATTTTTATTGATTCCTTTTAGATATACATAACAGTGCAATCCATTTTGACATTATTATACAAGCAAGGAATATATCTTCTGCTAATTCAGACCCCTGTGCCTCTATTTCCCCTTCCCTTTCCTCACCCTGCTGCCTACCCTCTATTGATCTTTCTGCCATTTACCCTTAGTATTTTCTTAAATTAATTTCTTGTGGATGTACCAATGGTGAGATTCACTGTGGTATATTCATATATGTACATAGGAATGTTACATCAGATTCAAAATCAGCTTACTCCAGTGATGCAGCCACATCAATGTTTATAGCAGCACAATTCACAATAGCTAAGCTATGGAGCCAATTAAGAGCCCTTCAACAGATGAATGGATAAAGAAAATGTGGCATATATATACAACAGAGTATTACACAGAAATAAAGAATATTGACTTTATGACATTGGCCATTAAATGGATGAATCTGGAGGCTATCATGCTACATGAAATAAACCAATCCCCCCAAAACCAAAGGTCAAATGAAGTTTGGTGGAGTAGATATGTCAGTTCTTATATTTTATATAGTTGAAACTATTTGGAAATTTCTTTTGTGATTTCTTTTTGACTAATGGGTTTTATCATTAATTTTGAAGTATTTGGGGATTCCTTGTCATATTTTCATTTATGCCTTATTCTGTTGCAGTCAAGAAGTATAGTAAGTCATCTTAATGACTTTTATTAAAAAATGAGGCTTGTCTAATAACCCAGAATATGGGTCAATTTCATATTTCATATATGTGTAAAAAGAAAGTGTATGCATGAGTGTGCTATGGATGTTGATATATTTGAATGTGATGTTTGTGTTGTTTAGATCTTCAGTATTCTTATATATGTGTATGTGCACATATGTGGGTGCATATGTGCTTTGTCTTCTTAGTCTATCAGAAATTAAGAGGGTTATGATTTGATAACTTTTCATTTGTACTTTACAAATATGAATTTTTCTTTTACTCTGTAGTTATAGGGAAATATTCAGTCTTAAAACTCACATATTTCTGGTATATTTTCATATAATTACAAAATATCTCTCTTTATTGCTAGCAATGTATCTTTCCTTAAAATCTCCTTTGACTTTTGTAAATATAGCTACACCAAAGGGCTAGTATTTGTAGTATACACCTTATTCCATTTTTCAATTTTCAATTTTCTGTCTTCTCTCTCACAAGCACATACATTTGATAGCAATAGTTGGGTTTTTCTTAAATCTAGTGTACAATATTGTTTGCTTAATTGCATTATTAATGCAATATTTGATATCTTCCCATGTATAATTAACATCTTTTTTTTTTTTTTTTTTACTTATTCAGGAAACTTTGTTCTTCTTCTGGCATTCAAATATTTGTTATATAAAAATTTCCCTTCAAATAGTATTTTTGGTTATTCTTTAAATGGTTATTCAAGAAATCACAGCATGCATCTTTGATCTATAAGAATCTAATAAAAGTATTGATTTTTAGTACCTCCATAATTTTTATTAAAACATTAGAGCTCTTTAAATCTGTGCCTCTACCTCTCACATTGTTGAAATGTTTAAGATCTTAAATTTAGTACATATCGTAAATCATTTAAGAAACTACAAATAGTGCCCATTATAATCAACATTAGATCAATACTCATTTATAATTACCCTTCCTGTCTTTTTTGTTTCTTCTTACAATTTTGTGATCCCTTTAGGACTGTTTGCCTTCTGCCTAATGAATTCTGCTGGAAGTATTTCCTTTAGTGCAGGTGTGACTGTGATTAACTCTCTCAGTTTTTGTTTGATAATTTCATTGCTGAAGGAAATATTTGCTGGTGAGAGAATTCTAATCTGCTAATAATTTTCTTGTCTTTAGAGGCTATTCTTTATCCTTTGGTTTCAGGATTTATGTTAAACATCAGTTTTACTAATGCTTCTTAAAAGTAATATGTGATATTTTATGTGACTGATTTTGAGAGTTTTTTCTCTTTGACTTGGATCTTGACTTTTGGACTTTTAAAAATTTTTATCCTCATTGGGCTTCTCTGAGTATCTTGAACAGTTAAAGACACAATGTTTGAAAGTTCTTGGTCATTAACTGTTCAAATATTGCTTATTACTTTCTCTTATCCTTCTAGGACTATAGTCATATGTGTGTTAGAATTTTTAATTATGTCTCACATGTCACTAATGTTGTTTTTCATTATTTTTGTGTTCCTATTTGGATAGTTCATAATAACCTGTCTTGCATCCACTTGTAGTCTTTTCTGTCTATGACATTAAACTATTTCAACAGTTTTATGTCAGATGTTATAATTTTGCTGTTATAGAATGAATGTCCATTTTAAGATTTCAGTTGTCAGGTGAAATTCTCTTTATGTCTATTTTCTCTATTGTTCCTTGTTTTGACATATTATTCATGCTTATTTTAACATTAATTGTACTATCTAGATTATCTGGAGGTCATTTGTATTATGATTTTTTCCCCTTGGTTTTACTCAGATCATCCAGTTTTGTATGCAGGTGGCTCATAACTTCTTACTGAATTCAGAGTATTTATGTAAAAAGGTGTCCAGGATCAAAGTGAGATTGTGTTCTCCCAGGAGGGGTTCACCTTTTCCTCAGTTAGCCTGACAGAACCCTAACTAGTCAAATTGTGTTAACTGAAACACACTGTGCTTAGTCAAGGTTCTCTGCCATCCTGGTAAGCACCTTGCCTACAGAATTTTCAGTTAAGAAATTTGTATATTTTCTATGCCTCTTACCATGGCAGATCCCAAACTCTAATCTTTGAATAGTAAAGAAAACTTCATCCTGCTAAGAATTTTCCACTTGGGTTTTCAGACTTCTGCCCTGTGCTGGTGCTGAGTTTGACAAGTGACCTGAGCAGGGAAACCCATCCTGAGCTTTAATCTTCCAGTCTACTAAAGGCTATGGAAGTTAGTCTGTCCCTGTTAAGAGTCTGTTGTTTGTTTTCTGACTTAGCAAATTTCCTTGGGGGAAAACTGATTGTAGGACTCACTTCTCATCCCTAAGTATTCTCAGAAATCTTAAGCCATTCATTTCATTATCCTATCATCTGCCCTCTGTTGCTGTAGAGAAATAATTTCTGATATTTAACCAATTTTTGTGGTTGTTTTCTGTTGCCAGATAATCCATCTAACCTGGAAGCAGAATTCCACAAAATGTATGCATGAGTTTTAACTTAACACTTTTAAAAATACATACTTACAACTTTTGATTATAAAGGGAGAGGGAATCTGAGTAATATGTGCTATATTGCCTTCAATACAATTTTTGCTACTCAACAGAATGCATTGAACTCACTACATGCCATGCCTAAAAACAACAGCAAAGGAATTATAAAAGTTTTGTGTATTTGAGATAAAGCCTTGGGAGAAAAAAATGTTTAAATAGGTGTTATTATCAAGATATTTTGCCTTCATTTACCATTTTTCTCCTGTGACAACCAAAAGGTGAACCCCTCCTGGGAGAACACAATATCACTTTGATCCTGGACACCTTTTTACATAAATACCCAGAATTCAGTAAGAAGTTATAAGCCACCTGCACATATTTATAAGATATTCATGTTGTGAAATTTTACAATGTTTACCACTAAATTCAAATAATTGAATTTAAAAGTTGATCTGTTCTGTAGTTTTGTGGTGGACCATTGCTGGTAAGGAATAGTCCATGCTTTTTCCAGGGATAAAATGGGTTCAGGGTGTTTATTTGTCCAGTCTCATTTAGGTGATTATAAAAAATTAGACAAGCCTAGCATAAACAAAAAAAAAGTGAACTTGGATATTTGTGTGTTGAAATACATTGGTGAAACGGTCAGATTTTTCTTATTACCATACATAAAAACTGTTTAAAGAGCTAATAATGAGAATTCATTAGTGTTGACTTCTATATTTGTGTCTTACATGTTTGTGTTACTTTTCTCACTTTTTGTCTCTCCTCACTTCAATTTTTAAATGGAAGGAAAGTGAAAAATTATATTTGAAGAATAACAAATGGTTAGTAATTTACCTTTGTTTATTTCATTATATCCTTAGGAAAAAAAGAGTAATCATCAGCAAAAAATGCATGTACTTAAAACTCCAGTAGAATGATACTTGAGGTTTAAAAATAAATGTTTACATTATAAAGCAAACTTTTGCAATTTTTCATGTTCTGCCAAAAGTTTAACAATGTCTTCATAGTTTTTTATTCATATGAATTTGCTAGTTAGAAATTATATTATCCAACTACTTGATTTACTGAACACAGCATAAAACAATTATAATTCAGGTAAATTAATTACTGTTCCATTATATTTAGAGACAAAATATTACTTTTTTTGATATATGATATGTTAGATATTACATTAATACTTGTTTACTACATATCTAGTATATGAAAAGTGTTCCATAAATATTAATATTAAATGGGAAATTTTTAATAATTATTTAATAATAAATTTATACATAATGAATGTGTAACTTAAAATGATATACATATTATAATGGAAATTCAGTAGGATTTAAAATTAAACTAAAAAATAACTAAATTACATAACGGTTACATTCAGGAACAAAACAGAAGATAATCAAACATAGAAAAGAATGCAGTACTTTGTTGATAAAACACCTTCCATATCCACAGAGTAATGTAAAGAAAAATCTGAGATCAACTGATAATCAGAATTAAATAGAATTCCAAAAATTCAGAAGAAATTTCCTAACACTTTTGAAAGAGGGGGGGACAAGCTGCAGAAAAACACATTAAACAACAATTAGGGCTGGGGATGTAGGACACTGGTGACAATGACAAACAAAAGAATCCTACACTTAGACTTGTATTTATAGGCCAAAATGAAGGGCAAAACATATATGATGACCTCAGGAGTCCCAAATTCTTTGCAGAAGTTTAGGGTTTATTTCAGATTCTAAGATTTTTTTTTAAAGGATTATAGCAAGGGCTCTCCTATTTAACAGAATTAGAAAATTTTTTTTCTTGCTTTGGTGCTAGGAATTGAAATCAGGCCTAGCATGGCTCTAAGATATTTTTACATGCATGCTCTACCATTGAGTTACACCCTCAGCCGCTTGACAGTTTTATTTAGTGAAACAAATAAGACATTACAAAGATTTTCTCTTTATCCTTTATAGATGAGAATTATTTTTAATTTAATATTAATATTTATGAAACACATAAATACAGTAACCAAATATTTAAGATAATCTCTAACATGTGGTGTTACAAATAGGTCACAATTTTAGTATATAGACATTTTAACAAAGTTCATGTTTATATACAATTTGGGAGAAATGAGCATGCTAAATTTTAAGCTTACATGTATTTAGGGAGCTTAAGTCAGCAGTATACTCAACCAGAAAAGCCAAGAAAAATGTATAGAATTTCAGCTGGGTGTGAAGCTAAGTGGAATGCATACTTATTTAGCATGCAAGAAAATCTGGGATCCATCCACCCAATGAAATAAAATAGAATTTCAAACACTTTGGAGTTCAAAAGATGAAATTATAACTGGTAAAGACAGACACAGCCAGTAATAGCAATTCAAGATTTCATAAAAGCTTTAACATTAACTAATTTAAGAAGTTGTGCTAAAAATAATATTTGTTTGAGAAATAGTATTCACCAAGATAAAGTCAAATAGGGAGAAAACACATCCTCAATATATAGTGTAATTTAAATGCTAATTACATGAACTACCAATAACAAAGAACAAATTAAGCACTATCAGAAACAATATGTTTGGAATAGTGCTATAAATATTTGAATAACTCTATAATTTCTTAATAAAAAGATATTGAAA
Organism: Tamias sibiricus; assembly: GCA_025594165.1. Classification (NCBI taxonomy): domain Eukaryota; kingdom Metazoa; phylum Chordata; class Mammalia; order Rodentia; family Sciuridae; genus Tamias; species Tamias sibiricus. The sequence goes on from CM046662.1 coordinate 70,538,856, forward strand.
TGGGTTGTTTGCCCAAATTAATGGGAGATTAAACTGAACTAAATACAAAAATTAATTGAATACAAAACTACTAGTGAAGTGGCGGCTTCCTTTAGCTCCTAGTGTCCTGAAGCAAGAGATTAGGAAATATTGGTTTCAGGAATTTGAACTCACCAGATCCAGAATCTCCTGCCAGACACACTTCATACTGGTAGCTCTGGGACAGTGTCCCAGTGCCACTGACATCCACCAGGTGACCCGGAAAGTGGCCCTCAGGCACAGAGCAGACACCCAGTGGCGCCGCCCTGCTCCTCCTGCACAACCTCACCACCACGAAGACAAGCACAGAGAAGAGGAAGAGCGAAGACACCGAGGCCAGGGCGATGACCAAGTAGACAGTGAGCGAGTCCCCCTGCGCGCGCTCTGGCGCCACTTCCGGGAGCGGCAGGTAGGGCTGCGAGAAGCCATCCACCAGCAGCACGTGCAGCGTGACGCTGGCAGACAGTGGCGGCTCGCCATTGTCCTTGACCAGCACCACCAGCCTGTGCCTGGCCGCGTCGCGCTCGCTCAGCAGCCTGGCGGTGCGCACCTCGCCATTGTGCGCCCACACGCCAAACAGCCCGGGCTCCGTGGCCTTGAGCAGCTGGTAGGACAGCCAGGCATTCTGGCCAGAGTCTCCATCCACCGCCACCACCTTAGTGACCAGGTAGCCCTGCTCGGCCGCCCTGGGCACCAGCTCTGTGCAGGGCGCAGAGGCGTTCTGCAGCGGGTACAGCACGAAGGGCGAGTTGTCATTGTCGTCCAGCACCACCACGCGCACCAGCGCCTGGCTGCTCAGAGCGCGGGCGAGCCTTGGTCGGTGGCGCCCACGCGGAACTCGAACGTCTGCAGAGATTCAAAGTCCAGCGCCCTCAGCGCGAACAGCTGCCCATTGTCTGCGTTGATGGAGACCAGCGAGGCAAGGGGCAGGTGTGGGTCCTGTGGATGGCAGCAGCGAGTAGATGATCTGGGCATTGGTGCCTGAGTCTCTGTCTGTGGCGCTGACACTGCCTATGTGCAGGGCGGGGCTGGTTGTTCTCGCGCACTAACAGCGTGTAGGACGTTTGTGTGAAGGCAGGGGCGTTGTCGTTGACGTCAGAGATGAGGATTATTATGCTGTGCTGGGTTTTCAGACTGGGTTTCCTAAATCGGTGACCGTGATGGTGATGTTGTATTGCTCTGCTCTCTCTGTCCAGTGGGCTCTCTGTCACCAGGGTGTAAAAGTTCTTGAAAGTGGGTTTTAGAATGAAGGGCACATTATCTGGAATAGAGCAAGTCATCTTTCCATTGTCTCCGGAATCTCTATCTCCAACACGGAATATAGAGACTATGGTCTCAGGAGCATTTTCTGGGATGGAGCTGGTGAGTGACGATACAGTAAGTTCCGGGGCATTGTCGTTCACGTCCACCACCTCTATGAACACGGTGCCTTTCCCAGAAAGGCCTCCTCCATCTATAGCCTCAATTTCCACATGATAAGATTTAATTTTTTCAAAATCCAATTTCTTCCTCAGTCGGATTTCTCCTGTGACTTCATTTATTGAGAAAGTTTGTTTAATGTCATCAGATGGTTGGAACAAGCCATAGAAACACTCCCGAAGTTTCCAGCATCTGCATCCCTAGCTAAGACACTGAGGATTGGGGAAATCTAAGGGGCTGTTCTCCAGGACCTGCACCTCATATGGGTATGCACAAACTCGGGAGCATTGTCATTAACGTCCATGATCAGGATTCGAACTGTAACTGTGCCAGACCTAGGTGGAGACCCACCATCCAGAGCCATGAGGCTTAAGCTGAATTCAGGCTGCTCCTCTCTATCCAGGCTTTGTCTTGTACCAGTTCTGGATATTTCTTGCCCTCGCTGTGATTTCGTGTAGGACATGAAAATGAGAATTGGGACTGAGGGTGTATTTTTGAAGCCCATTGCTACCTACATCCAAATCGTGGGCTACTTTCAATGGAAATAGAGTCCCTGGCTGGCTGTTTTCTGGTATTTTCAAGAGCACTTCCCCATCAGTGAATACTGGAGAGTGGTCATTTATGTCCTGGATCCATAATTCTCCCTGAAAAAATTGCACTGGCATTTCGAGAAACACCTGGAAATTCAGTACACACTGTTCGATAGGACCACACAGCTCTTCCCGGTCTATTTTCTCCCTGAGAAGCAAATCACCAGTCTGAGCGTCCAACAGCAAACGCTGTTTATAATCATCAGACATAACCCGAGCAGACCGGGCAGACAGTTCCCCAGTTTCCAGGCCTAGTGTCCTTGTCAGATGGGCTACAAAGGAGCCGCTCTCTGTTTCCTCCTCTACAGAATAACGAAGAGACTCTGGGCGAATCTGAGACAAGAATATCATAAAAATAAAGACTATCACTTGCCTGCTCGGTTGAATTCTCTGTAGCTTCTCCATGTTGGAGTCGGGTTGCTTACATCCAAGACCTTCAGGAAACCCCTAAAAAAAAAAGGCTGGAGATGTGGAACACTTGATTTCCTGTTTGGAGGAACCCTCACAAAGTTGATTTTGAGCTTAAATTGTATATTGCTGCCAAAGTCCGTTGGTAACTCCGTATCATTTGCACAGCTTCTCGTTTGTCTTTTATAACGTCTTGAAACAGAAGTGTATGGGAGGTTTTAAGGGATCTGTATTCACAATCTTAGCCTGCAGCGCCACCCTGCGTCTTGAGTTATGAATTAACACAATATTTTCAAGTCAAAGCTCCTTTGGGATATTTCCAAATGAAAATAATTTTTAAAAGTCTATCGATTTTTATTTTTTTATTGCTTAAATTTTGTATTTATTTATTCCAGTGCATGAACTAGAATAATGGTGAACAAAAGCAAGACGATGTCTCAGTCTCCTCAAGGCACCTCATCAGAGGAACTTAACTTCATTTCTCTTTTGCGTAATTTAACCAAGGGAGATAAGGTCTTATAAAATTATCTGAAATTAAACTGAAAAATTATTTCAGTTCAATTCATTGTAGTTGTATGAGTTATTTTTAGGCATTGAAGACTTTATGGTAATGCAAAAGTTTAGAATCTTCTCTATCAAGTGGTCTTAAAAGGGACTATTTTACAAAGAATAGGTTCTATTTTCCACACTCATGTGCAAGTAATAATAATACAGTTAAAAAACGAGTAATCTTGATTTGTTTTATCAATGCATTTACAGTGTAAAACCACAGTCAATCTAGAAGTAAGGCAATGAGTATCAGAGCCACAAACTTTAAACTAGAGAGATATTGAAAACAGTTTTATAGATATGGAAATTGAAGCCCAAGGGCTACAGGAGTTTATTTATTTTGCTGTTTATTCTGCTTGATTATTATCGACATAATGCCAAGACAAAACTCAAGTAAATAGAAATCATAAAATTTTAAGATAAAGGCATTAAGCTTTACTTATTTAGCTAGATAGAGGTAAAGTGTGTTTTATGAATATGCATATTTCCTCATTCTCCCTTTTGTATGTTAGGTATCATATTCCTTGAGCAGCTGATTTGGGGGGAAAAAGAAGCACTGATTAAAATCTTATGAGTATAAAGTAAAGATATTTCAGTCTTCTCACACACTTAAATTTGGAACTTCAAAGTACTCCATTTTTTCCTTTGCATAATCTAATCAGGTAAAAGCAAAGGGTATATTAGGGCTTGTCTATTCCTGTAATTGGAAGTAGTAAAGAGACTTGTGTAGCTGCTGTGATGATTCTGATACAGTGAGAAAGCAATGGAATCATAGAGACACAGTTAACCAGCTTACTGGTTACAATTGTTATATTTTATCTGTTTTCTTGCTACATATAGGATTTTCCCCATGCAAATATATTATTTAATTTTTATTAGTTACTTTAATTGTAGCTTACAATTCATGTTAGATGAATTATTTTAATATATGTCAACAGATCAGGTTCTGTTAGTGATAAAGTATCATTAAAATTATTTTGAAAGCATAGAGTATAGTGGTCATTCAGTAAATGCCAGTTAAATAAAGTTATTAATACCACTCAAATAACTATGTTTTCATCAATATAAGCAGATTATTGTCAGATCATAATTCATTTACAAACATGTCTGAAACTGAATACAGAATTCTGAGCAATAAAATATGATACATGCTAAGCACTACTCAGTTACATTTGTCTATATTCTATTTCTATTAATTAACTCTCACAGAGGACATAGCATTGACAATAAGGATAATAATACCACAGAATTTATTTTCACATTTAAGCTAAATCAGAGGGCATACAATATGCATCAGTGTTAAGTGAAATAAAAATTAAAGGTTAGGGATATAGCTCACTTGGTAGAGTGCTTGCCTCACATGCACAAGGCCCTGGGTTTAATCTCCAGCACCACAAAAAAATTAAAATACACATGCTAAGAATAAAAATATTAAAAGAATACAAGAATAAAATATTGTTTTGACATAAATGGAAAATAAATCTTCTGTTTAAAACAAAGAAAAAATTTCCAAATGTAGTATCCATGTTCCAGTTAGACTCAAGTCAGATTTCAGACCAAATTCAAACTATATTTTGTGTTCGTATTCCTATGTATTCACAAAGACTATTGCAAGTCAGCTCCTCTCAGTACCTTTTGCAAATGAGACTTAAATAATATTAACATTATATGCCACAATGTGTCACATTTTACTCCAAGTATTTTACATATACTCATTTTATCTCAAATACAACCCTGTAAGCTTGGAATTTTTTATCAGTCATGAACCTTATAGATGAAGAAATTAAAAGAGTTTAAATAATTTGTCCAAATAGCAGAACCAAAGTTTGAAGCCAGAGTTGTGGTTTCAGGATCCATTCTCTTACATGTCTGAGTCAAATTTTGTTCTAACATTTTGGTCAGAATCCCCTCTTGTATTACTCCTTTTTAAAAAATATTTTATTAGTTGTTGGTGGATCTTTATTTATTTATGTGTGGTGCTGAAAATCAAACCCAGTGTCTCACATCCTAGGCAAACACTCTACCACTGAGCCACATCCCCAGTCCCCATATTATTTCTTTTTGAGGTGAACAATGAACTTTCAGATAATTTACAGTAGATCCAAACTTTAACTTTGCCTTGGACACATAGATATGACAGGTGAAATATATTTGTATCCAAGTTTTCAATTATTATTAGAACCTTTAAAATGTTTTCTTTCCCTTCAGAGGCAGTTATCAGCAAAGAGATACCCACCCTTGAAATTGGAGGGCAAATGAATACTCAGTGTTCACACTAAGGTCACTAATGAGGTAAGAAAAATAACAATGGCATGTCTAATGAATTACCTGTAGTCTTAAATATTGGATAAAATACATATCAACAAATCTTTAAAATATTATCAGTCTCCAATAAAGACTTTAAAGTTACAATCAAGAATGGAGGACTAGAAGTGTGGTCCAGCATATTTTGTCATGGATTATTCCCCCAGACTGTGAAACTTATCAGGAAAAAAATCTATTATTTTTTATCTTCTTGAGAGAAAAGTTGATGATATGAAGAATGATCATCCCAGTTGCCAAGGAGACTTATCCATTCTGGAAGATTCTTATGACTACTTACATATAGTACTCAGGAACTTAGTATCTTTTTTTAAAATATTTATTTATTTACTTTAGTTGTACACAATGCAATGCTGCGCATGTGCTAGGCAAGCGCTCTGCCGCTGAGCCACAACTCCAGCCCAGGAACTTAGTATCTTTTAACACTTTTCTGGTAACATATTGGCAAGAACTTTAAACACCATTAAAGAAAAGCTAAATATCTATTAAATGAAATTTAAATACAAGTAGTCCTAAAGTTCAAAATACTAACCCCATACTTGCAAGTTTTTGAATAGTCTATTTTTGAAAAATACGAGTGATTTTAAAATTTCACAATGACTTAAGGGTTGTTTTGTTCTTTTTGGGGGGCGTACAGGAGGGATTGAACTCAGGAGCACTCCACCACTGAGCCATATCCCCAGCCCTATTTTTTACTTTATTTTGAGACAGGGTCTCACTGAGTTGCTTATCACCTCACCATTGCTGAGGCTGGCTTTGAACTCAAGATCCTCCCGCCTCAGCCTCCAGAACCTGCTGGGAGTACAGGTGTGTGCCATGGCACCTGGTGGGCCATTGTTTTGTTCTTAAAGAGAAAAAGTAGACATTAAACTAGGCATTGAAAGGAATAAAAATAAATTGGTGAAATAGATATTATAATTATGTGTGTGTGCCATGTGTTTCTTTTTAAAAAATATTCATTTATTTGCTTTAGTTGTACACAATGCATTTATTTTTACTTGGTGCTAAGGATTGAACCCTGGGCCACCCATGTGCTAGGCGAGCACTCTACCGCTGAGCCACAATCCCAGCCCCACCATGTGTTTCTTTAGGAGTCCAACTTATCTCTGATGAACAGTGTGATTCCAAAAAATCCGCAAACGTCAACAAACTATGAAACATAAAAGATGGTTAGCAACACTAATGGTAACATAAACAATACTTTAAATCACATGACTCATAAATAGCCTGACCAAAAGTCTTACTTTGTTATGAAGTTATGCCTGCACAGTTAAGAGAACAATAAGGCAAACGGTGAATTTAAAAAAAAAATTCAACTCTAGGTACAATAAATAAAGCTAAATAAAATCTAAATTCAGAACAGTTGATATAATTAAACATAATATTTATGCAACCAAAAGGTAGAACATCAATGTGACTAGTCTCCAGGATTTACCTCATAAATGTTACTACAATGGAGGATATGAACCACAAAGTGGAGAGATGAAATAAAAACCAACAGTCATGAAGATCTTGGATAGATTTGGCTTATTCTCTGAAACAGAGCTATTTATACATGTATCTTTCTTTCTGGGTGGGATTTCTTAGTTCTGATTGCAGCTTAATGGCATCTTTGTCCTCCAGAGTTTTTCATTCACTCTGTGACTACAGCACCACCAGGCATCCTCAAATACAGCTTGTTGATTTTAATTCTCATTTTAAAGCAAATTTAATCAACAGTACAGCATGTATCAAATTCAATTTAGATTACTGAAATGACTGAGAACAATGATAGTTATGATAAAAAGAAGACAATATCTCAATGTTCTCCTAAATATATCAGTTAGATATGTCAAGAAACTTCCTTGTGATAGAAAGTGAATTATATTAGATTTCCAAAGGGGAATGATTCTTTGGATTGCTTTCTTTTGCTTTTATTTGACTTACTTCTGTAGAATTGAATTGATTCTGCTGCCATACAGATGTTCTCACAATGAATAAAATAATTTTTTTATTATGGAAAATGTCCAACACATACAAAGTAAACAGAATAAACATCCATGTACACAGCATCCACTTTCACAACATAATTTCATCTATAACTTTCCATCCACTCTGCCTCCTCCAAATATATTTTTATATAGTTCTTTCATTGAGATAATGTTTACATAATTAAAACACAATATTTATTTATTTATTTTACAATACAGAGAATCAAATCCAAGGCCCTGAGCATACAAGCTAAGCACTCTGACTAAACTACATTCCCACCCCTTAACTACCATTTTAACAATGAATCCATCTGTGTAACTCACCTTTCTTTCAAGATGTAGAACATTTCCTTCTTTTAGTGGGGATAATCTTAAATTATTTTTCCATTTAATTTTAATAATTGGGTATAAAAACCTTGGTCTTCTCTTTACACAAAATGGAAATGAAGACAACATAAAAATATCACCGTGCCCCATGCTCTTCATACTTATTTATACTAAGCTGAAATGATAGATATTTTAAAGAATAACTGGATTATTACCAGTGTACAGCAATAGTTCTTTAACTGATGAGACATTGCGAAGTATATTAAACTAAATTTCACTGTTAACTTACAATTATTGCATAGTTATCAAGTTGATTTCCATTATTTACTTCAAATATTTGTTGTCCTTTACTTATATTACAACTTTAAAATATACTTCACTTTTATCAAAAGTGAAAAACTAACCTTTAGGGATGAAATGAATCTCTCACAACTTTAATTGAGTTACATACAAAGAAAAACACATCAATGCAGGAAAAACATAACATGTAAGCAATTGCATAAATAAACTTCTCAACTGATAACGTATTGCAGAAAAGTTTGAAGATATAAAAAATTTTGATGCAAAATCACACCTGAAAACTCAAATGGTTGGGTAAGACTTTTCATTCAGTATTGCTAGAAGGTTATCAATTTTATTGATATTTTCCAAAGATCCAGTACTTGGTTTCATTTATTTTCTCTTTTATTTTTGCTTTGAACTTTCTTCATTTCTATTACCTTTATTATTTTCTTCCTTCTGCATGCTTTAGCTTTATTTTTTATTCTTTCACTAGATTCTAAGATGGAAGCTGGAACTGGCAAAATTCTGGGAATTTAATTTGAGACTTTTTCTCTTTTCTATTTATTGAAAAATAAATTTCAGCTATTTGTAAGTCTATGGCACTTCATTATAGAAGCCTGAATTTATGAAGACCATTTTTCTCTCCCTGTTTCAAGGTATTTCCTTTAATTTTGGTTTTCAGATATTTGATGTCTCTCGGTATGGGTTTCTTCGGGTTTATCCTGTGTAAGATTCATGTGGAGTTTTGATTCTCTGAGTTTGTCTTTTGCAAATTTGGAAAGTTTTCAGTCATTATTTCTTTTCAATTTCATTCTCTCCTCTTATGCATAAATAATGACACAAATGTTCCCTCTTTTGTTATTGTCCCACAGGTTGCTTAGACTGTTCCTTATTTTACAGTCTCTTTTTTCTCTATTATTCAGATTAGATAAATTTATTTCAACTATGTTCATAATTGCTTGTTGAAGCACTTCATGAGTGGTAGAGTACCCGCCTAACATGTAAGGCACTGGGTTTCATTCTCAGTACCACATATAAATAAATGAATAAAATAAAGTTCCATCAACAACTAAAATATATATCTAAAAATTTTTTAAATTCCATATTCTTTTAGTTCACTGATTATTTCTTTGCCCTCTCCATTTTCCTCTTGAGCCTAACCACTGAGGTTTCTTGTTTCAATTATTATATACTTAATTTCTAAAATTTCCACTGTTATTTCTTTCCATCTTCTATTTTTTGTGATATTTCACCTTTCTTTGCTGAAATTCTATTTTTCATTTATTTCAACTATGTTCATAATTGTTTATTGAAGTACTTCATGAACTCTGTTTTGAAAACTTTTTTTTTCAGATAATTCTAACATCGCTATCATCTTGGCATTAGGATGTCTATTAGTTGTCTATTATATTCACTTTGATATCTTACTGATTCTAGATATGACCCAAATAGTACTTTCCTTGATGTACTTGTATCACCATTGTTCATAGTGACAAAATTCAGAGCAACTAAAAAGTCAATCAAGAGTAAGATGAATTTAAAAGTAAATATGTACTTTTAAAATGGAATACTACAAAACAACATCATCAACATGGATGAATTCAATACCATGATTTTAAAAAGCAAATCCACAGATGATCTATACTACATGAATCCCATTCATATAAATTGTAAACACAGGCAAAACTAACCAGCAAATTACTAAAGAACTTATGCATATCTATTGCAGCTATGAAGAACAAATAATTAATTTAATAATTCAAGACATGAGGGTTTTTTTCATATGGATGAAAGATGTTAAGATGGACTCCAAGAGGTACTTTTAGTATGTGTTGTTCAAATTGTTAAGCAGATGTATGGATGATCATTTTAGTATTATTTATTTCAAATTGGATATATATACAATTATATATACTTTTGTGAAATTTTAGAAGAGTTCAAAAATAGTATAAATTTAAAAAACAAAAAATTAAACAATTTCTCTGGAGTTAGTCTGCTTGGATTTGAATTATTATTCAAACTTCTTACTAGCTATGTGACTGATGAAATCCTAACTACCAATGTGATAGTATTAGGAAAGAGGGCCTTTTGGAAGTAATTGGGTGATGAGTGTAGATCTCTTAGGAATGGTATTAGTGCCCCTATGTAAGGGACCCCAGAAAGCACTCTCACACTTATTCTGGCATGTGAGGATATAATGAGAAATCAGCATTGTGTAATCTGGAAGAGGGCCCTCAACAGAAAGAATACAACCATGCTGGCACCCCAAGCTCATACTTACAGCCTCCAGAACTGTGAGGAATAAATTTCAGCTATTTATAAGCCACTCAGTCTATGTTACTTCATCATAGATGCCTGAATTGATGAAGACAATGACACTGGCCAAATTGGCTTACCTCTGTATATTCCAGTTTGTTCATCTCTAAAAAAGAATACTGATTATGCCATTATTTGAATGATTAAATGAGATATGCATAATGAATTTGTAAATAAATACATAGAAAGTATGTAGTATACATTATATTTATAACTGATTATGCCATTATTTGAATGATTAAATGAGATATGCATAATGAATTTATAAATAAATACATAGAAAGTATGTAGTATACATTATATATAATAGGTTATAAAGTTTATAATTATTTCTCCTTAAGACCTTTCTTCAAAAATCTTAAGGCTCATTTATTTCTAAAGAAATCAAAGGAAACTTCTAGAGAACATTAAGACATTTAGTGGAGATTTTAAAACCCAGATTAGAGTATTTTGCCTTTGGGCACGTCAAGGGTCACTTCCTGAAAAGAGCTCCCTGACCATTCATCACAGCCCACTATAAAGTCACATCTGACATTATAAACCTGGCCCTGCACTGCTTCTTACACAGCACCTTGTCAGAATTTCTATTCAGTATAGAGGCCTTAGTGGAAACCACCCTGTAATACAAAGGCAGAGAATATATATAAAGTAGCAGCTGCTTCAAATAATCTATCCAGTTCTTTCTTACATATAAATAGATAACCAGGGTGCACAAGACATAAGAAAAAAAAAAGAAATATTTAACAAAAAGGAGCAAGAAAGAAATGAAAGAAAAAGGAAAAGTAGAAAGGAAAATAGACTGTGTAGCAAACAGGTAATTCAGGAAATGAAGTGAGTTGTGGAAAATCTGAAATGATACTGTGGAAAAGTCTCAATCAATAACAAAGTTCTTAGGGATTAAGAACAAAGTTCTTAGGGATTAATATAACACCAAAATTAATAAGACACTACAAGGAACTCAAATTGAGAGATATCAGAACATGCAGTAAAAAACTACAACAAAATAAAACACTAATATAATAGAGAATTAATTATAAATGTTCCATATCTGACAAGCTCAAATCTCAGAAATAACGATATAAAGTTAGGGATACAATTGGTAAAGGAATAGTAATAGAGGGAAATATCTCAAAGATGAAAATATGTGAATTGTTGGAATGTATAAATACATTAAGTGTCCAGAGAAATGAGTGAAAAAGAACATAACATTATTGTGAAATTCAAATGACTTAATAGAAATTGTAAAATCTGAGAGGGAAGGAAGGAGACAGAAATTACATATATTACATTGCATATATATATATAATTTATATATTTTATATATTATATGTGTGAGAGAGAAGAGAATAAATAGGTTCAAGACCAGATTGGGTAAGATTTCTTAAAAATTGTAGATAAATAATCAATAGATAAATTATTTTAAAATTTAGAGCAAGAATTCCTTATCTCACTGAATCATCTATCAAGCATTAGGGAAAAACTAAGTACATTTTCAGGTATGTAAAGACACAATAAGTTTTTTCTATACATACTCTTTTGGTATATTATTTGAGGATGTACTATAGCAAAGGGAGGGAGTGAAAAATAAAAGAAGGGCATGAAGATCCCATCATGCAATGAAGACAATTAGGAGAGAATGAAGACCAGAGGGCAGTTTTGTACAGATGCAGAGACCATTTAATTCTAGTAGAAGCAAAATGATAGAGGGCTCCAGGTTGGAAATATAGGAAGCTGAATTCATGATTGAGATTTTGAAAAAAAAAATGTGAAGATGAGGTAGGGTTAACTTATGAAGTTTAAAAGGTGAATCTATTTGATCTTGATTTTAGGAACATTCTGTTTTCAATGACACAGGAAGCACAATGGTAAATCCAAGGAGCAGGTATGATAGTCCTTATTCCAAGTACAACATTTTGAGAGAGAATAAGACACTAGTAATCAGGAACTGTCCAGACACTCTCAGGTAGGTCAAGATCTCCTACAGAACATGAACCATCTCATCCAACACCAACATCAAAAAACACCTTGGTGATTCTGATTGAGCAAGATCAAAATAAAATTACTTCATGGTTGAGCACAGGCCAAAATAAGAATATTGTTCAAACCAGAACAATGACCAAAGACCTCCACTTCCTTGCAAATATGAGTGAATATTGCTTCTTCACCAATTATACTTTTATTTCACTTTGTTCTCCTCAATGAAATTCAGTGAAATAACTAATCATACATTTCATTCCCATTTTCTTAAAGCATCTAATCCAGAGCTAACCCATACTTCCTTAAACCCTCCCCAAAATTTCCTATCACAAACTCAAATCCTAGAACCCCTTTATAAGTAGTACAAAAGCAACCCAGTTACTAAGGTGATCCACACTTTCCTATTTTCTACAGTTTCCATTACTACAATGAGTCAATAACCCCAACTTTGTTCTGTAAAGTGTTCCTGGTAATCCTTGGTTGTAGGGAATTATAACTTATGTTGTTATTAAAAGTAAAATTTGAGTATGTATTTTCAGTTTCTAAAACGTATCTTCAGGCAAGATGTGGCTAAAGGTAGAGGCTCATTGAGGGAGGTTGGAAAATGTAAGGGATAAAAATACAAAAGAATAAGAATGTCTGCATTTTATTCATACAAAAATCAGTGAAGCTATTATTAATGGATAATAAATGAAGGTTTCAATTTGATAAGAAAAGTACCCAAAATGGTAATATAGTCTACATGAAGAACAAGTAATTGCACTTATTTTTAAGTGCAGTACCCAGTAATCATAACAGTAAATTGTCAAAGAAAAAAATGTCTGATAAATCATTTTACTAATGTTGTTTGTAGGATTTCCATAACACATACCACAGATGGGTGGCTTAATCTGCAAGTATTTATTTTCTCACAGTTGTGGAGGATATAAGTATAAGATCAAGGTGTGGTCAGGATTGTTAAATTATGAAGCCTCTATCCTTGCCCATAGATGATGATCTTATTCCAGCAATTTGACATAGTCATCTCTGTGCATACACATATCTGGCATGTCTTGTCTCTTCTCCATGTCCTATAATTTCCTTTTATAAAGACACCAGTTTTATTGGTTTAGGGCCTACAGAATTGACCTAATATTAGTGTAATTCCCTCTTGGAAGGCCCTATCTCTAAGCATGGTCACATTCTGAGGTAGTGGGAATTCAGATTTCATATGAAACTGGCAGGGATGGGAGCTCAACTCAACCCAAAACAATTATAAAAATATTAACTAATATTAAGGAAGTAAATGTTGTACAAGTTTTTTGGAAAAGTTTAAAAATGCTTCCTAATGGGATAAAATTTAAAAAACAGACAATTGTAGCTGTTGGCAAAAATGTGAATGATTGGGCATATCCAGATGTTGCAGATAGTGTAAATGGCAAAATCGCTTTGGGAAACTATTTTTAAATATCTACTAAGAGTAAATATGTACTTATTACTACTTATTATTATTATTATTATTGCTTATTATTACTATTACTTAAGCAGTAATTCCACCCCTTAGTGTACATGCTCAACAGAACTGCCAAGTCCAAAGACTTTGCAAGAATGTTCAGAGAAGTGTTATTCATAACAGTCAATCCATGCACCAACCCATGTATGTGTCTAGAGGGTATTTGATAAATTTTAATAAATTTTGATAGACTAATACAGTGAACTAATGAGTAATACAGCAATGAGATTGAAAAAGGTTAAGAATTATGACTAAATTTCATAAAATATTGAGCAAAAGCAACTATACACAAGGCAGTTCATACTCTTATTACATTTATATAAATTCAAAAGGGGCAAAAATAAACTATGCTATGGTGAGGAAGTATATCAGTTATACTTGGGTTAGCAGTGATTGTAAGGAGTAATTTGTGTTGAGTACAATACAAATGTTTCATTTTCTCAAGTTGCTTGTGCCAATTATATTTGCTATGTGAAAATACATCCAGCTGAATATTACATTCACTTTTCTTTCTGTATATTATACATCAATTAAAACATTTTTCTAAAAAATGTTTGCCAAGGAGGCTTAAGGTTGCAAAATAAGAGTAGATATTGTTGCATTTTATTATGCTTTTTTCACATACTGGACTTGTGATCATATGCATTTGTTTGAAAACAATTTAAAAGAATAAAATGAGATTTTTTTTTTCAATTTAACATCTAAACTCCTTAGACTGGGATGAAACAGAATGAGTAGGACATAAGGAAAAGTTACAGTTGAACTCATTAAGCCAGTTATCATGACAAATATCATAAAAAGACTAAAAATTTAAGAAAGAAAACAACCTTACCATGAATTTGTAATGACAGTGCATAAATGCAATGAAGTAAAATTGAGTTTTCCAAAATTGGATAACATAAATTTCAGCAAACAACTCCACTACTGAAGGGAAATCAAAGCTATCCTTGAAGGGAGACTTTTCCTCCATTACACACTGTAAATCTTAATCCGGATGAATTAGAAAAGTGGTAGAAAACACTGCAATATAATCAGATTAATGGAATCCCAAGCTATTCCTGAAGGTAGCATTTTAATAGGTTGCTTCTCTAGCACTCCTGGGCGATAGGTTGGCGAATAAGGGCTTCAGGAATTTGAAGTCACTAGTCCCAGAGTCTCTGGTCAAACAAACCTCATATTGATAGCTCTGAGACAGGGTCCCAGTGCCACTGACATCCACAAGGTGGCCAGGACAGTGGCCCTCAGGCACCGAACAGACACCCAGCGGCGCCGCCCTGCTCCTCCTGCACAGCCTCACCGCCACGAACACCAGCACAGAGAAGAGGAAGAGCGAAGACACAGACGCCAAGGCAATGACCAAGTAGACAGTGAGCGAGTCCCCCTGCGCGCGCTCGGGCGCCACTTCCGGGAGCGGCAGGTAGGGCTGCGAAAAGCCATCCACCAGCAGCACGTGCAGCGTGACGCTGGCAGACAGTGGCGGCTCGCCATTGTCCTTGACCAGCACCACCAGCCTGTGCCTGGCCGCGTCGCGCTCGCTCAGCAGCCTGGCGGTGCGCACCTCGCCATTGTGCGCCCACACGCCAAACAGCCCGGGCTCCGTGGCCTTGAGCAGCTGGTAGGACAGCCAGGCATTCTGGCCAGAGTCTCCATCCACCGCCACCACCTTAGTGACCAGGTAGCCCTGCTCGGCCGCCCTGGGCACCAGCTCTGTGCAGGGCGCAGAGGCGTTCTGCAGCGGGTACAGCACGAAGGGCGAGTTGTCGTTGTCGTCCAGCACCACCACGCGCACCAGCGCCTGGCTGCTGAGCGCGGGCGAGCCTTGGTCGGTGGCGCCCACTTGGAATTCGAACGCCTGCAGGGCCTCAAAGTCCAGCGCCCTCAGCGCGAACAGCTGCCCATTGTCTGCGTTGATGGAGACCAGCGAGGCGAGGGGCAGGTGTGGGTCCTGGGATGGCAGCAGCGAGTAGGTGATCTTGGCATTGGTGCCTGAGTCTCTGTCTGTGGCGCTGACACTGCCTATGTGCAGGGCGGGGCTGTTGTTCTCGCGCACCAGCAGCGTGTAAGACGTTTGTGTGAAGGCAGGGGCGTTGTCGTTGACGTCAGAGATGAAGACAGTTATGCTGTGCTCAGTTTTCAACCTGGGGGTTCCCATGTCAGTGACTGTGATGGTGATGTTGTACTGGGCTCTGCTCTCTCTGTCCAGCGGCCTCTCTGTCACCAAGGTGTAAAAGTTCTTAAATGTAGGCTTCAAGAGGAAGGGGAGATCATTTTCTATGGAGCAAACCATCCTACCATTGTCCTCAGAGTCTGGATCAGAAACACTGAAAATGGCAACTACAGTCTCTGGGGAGTTTTCTGGGATAGAGCTGCTGAGTGTGGACATGGTTAGTTCAGGAGCATTGTCATTCACATCCACCACGTCTATGGCCACAGTGCATTTTCCTGAGAAGCCCCCACTGTCTGTGGCTACAATTTCCATGTTATAATGTTTAGTTGACTCAAAATCCAATGCTCTTTGCAGACGAATTTCTCCTGTTACCCCGTCTATTACAAATGGTTGAGAAACTTCATTGCTTTGAAATAGTGTGTATGATACGCTACCATAAATTCCTGCATCTAAATCTTGAGCAGAGACAACAAGAACTAACGAATTTATAGGACTGTTCTCAGGAACCTGTACCTCATACAGGGACTGTAAAAATTTGGGGGCATTATCATTGATGTCTACCACTTCAATGTGAACTGTGATAGTCCCAGACCTGGGCAGAACCCCACCATCCAGCGCTGTGAGGGTTAAACTGAGCTCAGGCTCTTCCTCCCGGTCCAGGGCTTTTACCAACACCAGCTCTGGGTATTTACTGCCATCTCCGCGATTGTGAGCAACAACACGAAAATAGGAGTTGGAGCTGATTGTGTAGTTCTGAACACTGTTGCTACCCATGTCCAAGTCCTGAGCTGATTTCAAGGGAAACACAGTCCCTGGCTGGGCGCTCTCTGGGATTCTAAGGATCATTTCCCTGTCTAGGAACTCTGGAGAATGGTCATTTACATCTGTCAGTTGCACATCAATTTGAAACAACTGCACAGGGTTTTTTGAGTAACAGCTGGAAATGCAATATACAGGGCTCTATCGCCCCACACAACACCTCCCGGTCTAGTTTTTCCTGTAGAAGCAAATTGCCGGTTTTTACATCAAGCTGCAAGAGCTGTTGGCTGCCTTTGTGATGGATTCGTGCACCCCGAATGGCCAGCTCCCCCACCCTGAGCCCCAGATCTTTTGCCAGGTTGGCCATAGAGTAGCCACTTTCTGTTTCTTCTGGCATGGAATACCTAATTGCCTCCGAGTCAGCCTTCGACAAAAAACAACAGCATAGCAAGAAAAATGACTTGCCTTTTCTGCGGGGTTTTTGTTAGAGCAGTCTGCATTGTTTAAATCCGTCCAGAAGATGCAGTTCCTTCAACTCGGTATACAATCCACTCAGACGATTTGGTTAAATAATCTTGAGTTAATTATTTCTGTCTGACATGCACTTAGAAAGATGCCTTTTCTGAAGATCTGTCTCCTGGAGCTCACCTACAATGCCTCCTTCTAGAGAGCTCTCAGAGTTCTGATTCCCGGTTCAATGGCGTCCCAGGCTTCTGAGCGTCCAATATTCACACTCTTAGCCTGTAGCGCCACCAGGCGTCCTTACTTACTATTGCATATAATATTTGCTATTTCATTCCAAATTCTAAACCTGCTGTGTATCAATACCCTTTTAGTCACAGATCTCCCTTAGTTGTATCTTCAAGTTATTAGAATTTCTAAGTAAACATTTGCTGAGTGAATACTCAGTTCAAGAATACTTCTTTAACTAACGCATGTCTCCAATCCCAGTGGCTCGGGTTGCTGAAGCAGAAGCATTGCATGTTTAAAGCGTCCTTGGCAACTTAGGGAGACCCTGTTTCAAAATAAAAAATAAAACAAACTGGGGGTACCACTCAGTGGTAAAGTGCCCCTGTGGTCAATATCTGGTACCATTAATAAATAAATAAACAAAGAAATGGAATTGATGTTAATATTCTCTGTAACAGTACCTATTGAGTACAAGAAGAAACTTTCTTGGTTCATATTTTGATTATATTCAATAATAATTGATAATAGACACCTACAAATTCTAAAGTTTTACAAAAATTACTCTTTTTAGGCATAATAAACCTCAAGAGCCGTACAAATGTAAGTGTACCACTCTGTGAATTTAAAGGTGGATCCATTCCTATAAATAGAATGTAGATTAAAAATAGAGCTCTGCCCAAACTCAGGAAGTCCTCTCCTGCCATTGTCTGATTACTAAATCCCCCCCCACACACACACATAAGCTCTATCCTGAATTCTACTGTAATAGTTTATTTTTCTTGGCTTTTTGTTTACTCATACATATGGAATTATAGTGCATTACTCTCTTAAATCTGTTTTCTTCCGTTCAACATTATGTTTATAAAAGTAATAGGTGGCATATCATTCTGATTTGTTTTATTCTCATTACTATATATATATATATATATATATATATATATATATATATATATAAAGATTTGTGGGGCTGGGGATATAGCTCAGTTGGTAGAATGCCTGCCTCGAATGCACAAGGCTCTGGGTTCAATCCCCAGTGCCTAAATAAATAAATAAGATTTGTTTATGTGTTCTCCAGCTCATGAACATTAATGTTTTTCCTATTTTGAGCCCTTTTTTCCAGTAGTACTGTTATGAACATTCTTGTACTTATCTTTTGATGACTGTGTAAATGTATGTATTCTGAACGTATTTATATTAGTTGTATTGCTGTGCATTAATATATACACATATATTTAGTTTTAGCAAATACTGTGGAACATTTTTCAAAAGTAGTTCACCAGCACCAATAAAGTATGAGAGTTCCAGTTGCTCCATATCCTTGCCAACATTTGATGTTGTCATTTCAGTTCTAACCACTCTATTTAGAGTGTGTGGAGATATCATTTTGTAATTTTGATTTGTATTTCCCTGGTGATTAACAAAATTATTTACATTTTCGCATATTTATTTACTATTAGGGCACATTCTTGTGAAGTACTTGTTCAAGACTTGTGTCATTTTTGTTATTGGATCACTAGCATTTTTCCTTTTTTGGTCTGTAGAAGTGTCTTTTATATTCTGGGTTTAGGACCTTTTTATATAATATATTACAAATTATCTTCTCCCACTCTATGTTATGTATTTTAATTTCTTTTATGGTGTCTTTGACTAATAAAACTAATTTGGTTTAATTTATAAATACTTTTCACTTTTGGATAGCATTTTTGTGTTCTATTTAAATCTTTGCATACACAGTGGTCTTATATATCTTGAAATATTAACTATTATACTTTTTTCCCATCTAAAGCTGTAATCAAACTAAACTTATTTTTCAAATGATTCTGGTTAGAGTAAAAAAAATTTCTACTGACTTTTATACCATCTATTGAAATTATAATCCATTCCCCATTATTTCAGAAGCCTCATTTCTGCAGTACCACATTGCCTTAGTTAATATAGCTTTGTCATGGTTTTTATTATTTGAAAGTAAGGCTTCCATTTTTTAAAAAAGTAGACTATTTTAAAGAACATATTTAGAGTCACAGAAAAAAATCACCATAGTGTACAAACATTCACCAGGTTGGCAAAAATTGTTCACAAAATCCACTTTTTATTTTCAAAATGTCTGTAGAATTTTTAGTGATGTTTCTTTTTTTTCTCCTAATAATGGTAATTGGTATTTTTGTTTGTTTACTTGATTAATCTAAAGAGCTTTAATTTTACTAATAATTATGAAGAATTCACTTTCAGGTTCACCAATTTTCTCTGTTGTATCTTTGTCATCTATTTTATCCATTTCCTCTTGTGTATGTGTATTTTATATGTGTAACTACCTTCATTTTTCACATTTGAATTACTGTTCTTTTTCTATCTTCTTGAGATCAAATCTTCCATTATTGATTTTTAGTCTTTATTTTCTAATATGTGCTTAAGGGTTTATATTTCCAAGTTGTGTTTTTATATATCAGTGCTTGATATTTTTTTTACCCAGTTCAAACTATTTGTCAATTTCTGTTGTGATTTCTTCTTTGACTTGTGGGTTTTGTTATTTAATTTTGAAGCATTTGGGGATTTCTTGTCATATTTTAATTTCCGCCTTATTCTGCTGCAGTCAAAAAGCATGCTGAGTCATTTTAATTCCTTTTATTAAAAATGAGGCTTGTTTTATGATCTAGAATATGGACAATTTTCATATTTTATATGCATGTAAGAAGAATGTGTGTTTTAATGTGTTATGTATGTCAGTGTGTTTAAATATCATGTTTGTGTTGTTCAGCACTTCAATGCTCATATTTGTGTGTATGTTTTGTCTTCTTATTCTGTTAGGAATGGACAAAGGTATATTTTAGTGGTTAGCCTATAGAGAAATATTCAGTCTTGTATTCCACTTATTTCTCCATTTGCCTTTTTATTATTGTGAAACAGCTGTCTTCATCACTAGCATCAAATCTTTCCTTAAAGTCTCCTTTGTTTTAGGTGAATATACCTATATTAAATGTATTTTGGCTAGTGTACTAAACACACTATTCCCTTCTTAACTTTCAATCTTTTTTTTCTTTCTCTTTCACACACATTTATTTGATAGCATATATTTGAATTGTTCTTAAATGTAGTCTAAATATTTTGATTGTTTAATTGAATTACTTAAATCAACTATTATATCTTTCAATACACACTTAAATCTAATTATTTTTCCATTTTGCTTCTAGGGTTTTGTTCTTCTTTTAAATTATTGAAATACCTGTTGTTTTTTATTCACCTTCAGTTAATTTTTGATAGTTCTTTATTATAAGATACAACAGTTATCTACATAAATTATTTCTACTTTCATGAGATAATCCTTGGAACCTTAGAAATCTCTGACTCTATACCTGTACCTTGATGATTTTGTGACTATGAATTTAAATGTCATGTATTTAAATGTCATATCCTTTAAGAAATTATCATGATTCTAGTATAACATTAGATCAATACTTTTTTTATATTTACCCTTCCTGTCTCTTTCTATTTCTTCCTGTAATTCTGTGATCCATTTAGGACTTTTCCTTTGCCTAATGATTTCCACCAAAAGTATTTTTTTTAATGCAGATATGACTGATTCTCTTCAGTTTTTGTTTATTTGAATAAAAATATTTTAGATATCCTGTTTGATAGTTATGTTTTCTGATAATAGAATTCTAGTTTGGTAACAATTTTCTTCAAGGTCCTTAAAACATTAATTCTTGGCCTGTTGGTTTCACTGATTTATGTTAAAAAGATCTCCATTTTACTTATGCTTCCTTAAAAGTAATTTGTCATTTTTTTTTGTTGTTACTGGGGATTGAACTCAGGGGCACTCGACCGCTGGGCCACATCCCCAGCCCTTTTTTGTATTTTATTAGAGACAGGGTCTCACTGAGTTGCTAAGTGCCTCTCCATTGCTGAGGCTGGCTTTGAACTTGTGATCCTCCTGCCTCAGCCTCCTAAGTGCTGGGATTACAGGTGTGTGCCACTGAGCCCGGCATAATATGTCATTTTTGTATGGTTGCTTTAAAATCTTTTTCATTTTGTCATGAGCAACTTTCCTACAATATGCCTATTGTGCTTTGTTTTTATTTATCCTAATTAGGTTTCACTGCCTACTGTGCTTTGCTTTTATTTATTCTAATTAGGTTTAACTGAGTATATTGAAGGGGAAACACTTTTATCAATTTATTGCCCACTCTTACTCTTTCTTATCCTAAGATTACAATATGTATGTTTGAGTTTTTCATTATATCTCACATGTAACTAATATACTTTTCTATATTTTTCTATTTGTATTTCTATGTTTTATATTGGCCTAATTGCATGCACTGATACTGTATTCCTTTATGTCTATGACATTAAATCATTTAGTTTTATATCAGGTATGATATTTTTTAGTTATAGAACTAATTTATATTTTTAAATTTCAATTGTTGGGTGAAATTCTCTTTATATCTATTTTCTGTATTGTTTCTTATTTATAGCACGTTAGCCATACTTATTTTAACATGTTTGTCAATTAATTCTAATGTCTGGATTATCCTGCATTTTGGGGAGTTAGGTTTTTGCTCTGTTTTTTCTGTACCACCCAGGTGTGTGTTTATGTGTGTCAATATACATGCATATGCACCTACTAATTACTGAATGTTGGCTATTTATGTAAAAAATTTGTTCAGGATCAAGATGATATTTATTTCCTCTAGGAAGAGCTCACTTTTTATTCTGGTAGCTTGACAGAGCCCTATCTAAACAAACTATCTTAAAACTATCTCAATCAAGATTCTTTGAAGTCCTGATAAACATCTAGCCTTATAGAATTTTCAGTTGAGAATTTAGTATATCCTCTATGGTCCCTTCCTATGTAAATCCCACACTGTAATCTTTGTATAGCAAGAAAAAACTTTACTCTGCTTTTCAAGAATTTTCCACTTAAGTTTTTAGTGTTCCCTTGGCTGCTCTGAGTTTGACAAGTGCTCTGAGGGGAAGATGATCCTGAGCTTGAATCCTACAGTCTTCCAAAGTCTACCAAAGTTACTCTGTTCCTGACAAAAGGCTATTGATTGTTTTCAGATTTACCCAATTTCTTTTGGGGAAAATTGACTGTAGGATTTATTTCTCCTCCCCAAGCATATTCCTCCACAAAAATATTAGCCCATTCAGGTCTTATTATATCATCTGTTTTCTGTTGATCTGTAGAGATGATTTTTGACTTATGGCCAGTTTTAATGGTTGTTTTATGCTTCCAGATAATGCATGAAATCTGGAAGCAGAAACTCAGTAAATACATGCATGTTTTTACCTCACACTTTAAAAATTATTTTGTAACTTTTTATCATAAAAGAAAAGGGGATTTTAAAGTGGTATGGGCCACATTGATTTCAGTAGAATTTCTGCCCTCCAAATACAATATGTTAAATGCTCTATAGACAACAGCAAAATAATTATAAAAGGTGCATCTATAAGAGAAGCATTTGAGAAAAAGCATATTGAAATGAGTGTCATTGTCAAAATATTAGCTTCCATTCTCTATCTTGGTTCGATAACAGTAAAATTAGTGTATTTTCATATGGTATACATGTTGTGAATAGTATTTGGATCATTTTCACTACAAAATCCCAGTGACTGAATTTCAAAATGTTAATCTTTTCTGCATTCTGGTGCTATCCACTAGCTGGTAAGAAATGATCCAAACTTTATGAATACACAGAGGAATTAGGTAGATTCTGGATAATCACTTGTCCAGTCAGATTAGAATCATGAAAAGTGAAATTGAATTTTAATGATCTTGAAATATAGTGGTGAAAATTTAAAGCAGACTTATTACTTTTCATACAAAAATATTCATTTAAACAAAAATATTCATTTAAGTAGGTGATAATAAATAAGGGAGAAATCATTAATGTTAACTACCATATTTAAATCTTGCATATATGTTTGCATTTAATTCTGGTCTCACATTTAACTCTTTCTCACTTCAACTTTTCAATTAAATGATGGCTAAAAAGTTTGTTTCAAGAATTGATTGATTTAAATGTCAGTAATTTTCCTTTTTTATTATATCCTCAGAAAAAATTATTAATTCAGGGAAGAGCACAAGTTTTTAACATCCTGTAAAACAATACCTGAGATTTAAAAATAAATATTAGATTATAAAATAAGCTTTTTCACTGTTCATCTTCTGCCAGAAGTTCAATGAAGTTGTCTTATATCCATATACATTTAACCAGTTAGGAATCACACAATCAACTATCTAGGCTTATTGAACACCTTAGAACTATTACAATTCAGCTAAATTCATTACCGTTCAAGCTGCTCAAGAACAAAATAATACTTAGTTCATACAAATGTAAATTCGGTGCGGTGTCATTGAAAAATTAAATTTAAATAACATTAAAGAACAAAACTGAAGATAATTAAAAATCAAAAAGAAGTCATTATGTTGTTGATAAGGACTGTTCACACCTACAAAGTATGAAATTTATGATAAGCAAAAAAGAACTAAACAGAACAGCCAAAATGCAGAAGAATTTTTCCTGATTTTTGAAAAGTGGGGAGAAGCTGAAGGAAAACCAAAGGAAATACACACAGTGAACTCCACTTGGTCACCTATTTATAGAGCAAAAGGACAAGGAGATATATGAGGCCCTCAAGAGTCCTGAATTCTATGGAGAGATGTGGGGCATAATTTAGGCTCAGAGATTATTCTTTGAATATGATTATGTGAAGCAGTGATTTAACAGTTTTAGTTAGTGAAGTGGATGGCAAATTATATCCTAGTCTCCCTTTAGTTTATCTTAAATGACAATTATTTTAAAATTTTAAATCTTAGTATTTATGGAACACTTACAATGTTTTGGTAAGTAGCAACCAAATAAAATATCATTGCTTTGCATATATGGTGCTTAGAACAGGAAAAGGCCACACTTTTTGTGTATTAATATTTTAATGAAATGTAATGTTGACATGCAATTTGAGAAAAACAAGTAGGCTAGATTTTATGCTCATGGATACTCAGTGGCTTAGCCTCCTAGTATAGATAACCATAAATTTAGTTCAAGGCCAACACTCTGATACTGAAAGATAAACTTATGTGTTAAAAATGGGTGCCACAAATACATAGAAATTCAAGATTTCATACAAGCGTTTAAATGGTTCATGAAAATCAATTAAGTTTCTTAAAATAAGAAGTTTTTGGCTACTTGCTTAATTTACAGTTGTGAGAAAGCTAACCGTTAAAAGAAGATCAAATATGGAAAAAATACATACTTCATATGACTAAAAATGCTAAGAATAATACCAATAACAGATACAAACTTAGAGCTACCAGGATTATAAATAGGTCTGGAATAGTGGGTTAGAATACTCTAATAGCAATAGAATTACTAAAGAGAGAGAAGTTGCAATAGGAAGTTTGCCAAAATTAGTGAGAACAAAATACAACAATTAGTTGAATACAAAGCTATTTCTGCAGTTGGAATTTTCCTTAACTTCTCTCCCAGCGTCCTGAACCAAAAGGTTGGGGAATATGGGTTTCAGGAATTTAAACTCACCAGACCCAGAGTTTCTAGCCAGACACACCTCATATTGGTAGCTCTGAGACAGGGTCCCAGTACCACTGACATCCACCAGGTGGCCAGGAAAGTGGCCCTCAGGCACCAAAGAGACACCCAGCGGCCCCGCCCTGCTCCTCCTGCACAGCCTCACCGCCACGAACACCAGCACAGAGAAGAGGAAGAGTGAAGACACAGACGCCAAGGCAATGACCAAGTAGACAGTGAGCGAGTCCCCCTGCGCGCGCTCGGGCGCCACTTCCGGGAGCGGCAGGTAGGGCTGCGAGAAGCCATCCACCAGCAGCACGTGCAGCGTGACGCTGGCAGACAGTGGCGGCTCGCCATTGTCCTTGACCAGCACCACCAGCCTGTGCCTGGCCGCGTCGCGCTCGCTCAGCAGCCTGGCGGTGCGCACCTCGCCATTGTGCGCCCACACGCCAAACAGCCCGGGCTCCGTGGCCTTGAGCAGCTGGTAGGACAGCCAGGCATTCTGGCCAGAGTCTCTGTCCACCGCCACCACCTTAGTGACCAGGTAGCCCTGCTCTGCCGCCCTGGGCACCAGCTCTGTGCAGGGCGCAGAGGCGTTCTGCAGCGGGTACAGCACGAAGGGCGAGTTGTCGTTGTCATCCAGCACCACCACGCGCACCAGCGCCTGGCTGCTGAGCGCGGGCGAGCCTTGATCAGTAGCGCCCACGTGGAATTCGAACGCCTGCAGAGCTTCGAAATCCAGCGCCCTCAGCGCGAACAGCTGCCCATTGTCTGCGTTGATGGAGACTAGCGAGGTGAGGGGCAGGTGCGGGTCCTGGGATGGCAGCAGCGAGTAGGTGATCTGGGCATTGGTGCCTGAGTCTCTGTCTGTGGCACTGATGCTGCCTATGTGCAGGGCGGGGCTGTTGTTCTCGTGCACTAACAGCCTGTAGGACGTTTGTGTGAAGGCAGGGGCGTTGTCATTGACATCAGAGATGAGGATTATTATGCTGTGCTCAGTTTTCAGCCTGGGTGTCCCCAAGTCAATGACTGTGATGGTGATGTTGTACTGGGCTCTGCTCTCTCTGTCCAGAGGCCTCTCTGTCACCAAGGTGTAAAAGTTCTTAAATGTGGACTTCAAGAGGAAGGGGAGATCATTTTGTATGGAGCAAACCATCCTACCATTGTCCCCAGAGTCTGGATCAGAAACACTGAAAATGGCAACTACAGTCTCTGGGGAGTTTTCTGGGATAGAGCTGCTGAGTGTGGACATGGTTAGTTCAGGAGCATTGTCATTCACATCCACCACTTCTATGGCCACAGTGCATTTCCCCACAAGGCCTCCACCATCTGTGGCTGCAATTTCTACGACATAATGTTGGGTTACCTCAAAATCCAATGCCCTTTGCAGACGAATTTCCCCTGTTTTTTCGTGTATTACAAATGGCTGAAAAACTTCATCACCTTCAAATAAAGAATAGGCTACAGTTCCATGAGTTCCTGCATCTAAATCTTGAGCAGAGACAATGAGAACTAACGAGTTTATGGGACTGTTCTCAGGAACCTGTACCTCATACAGGGACTGTAAAAATTCGGGGGCATTATCATTGATGTCTACCACTTCAATGCGAACTGTGACAGTCCCAGACCTGGGAGGTGCTCCACCATCCAGCGCTGTGAGGGTTAAACTGAGCTCAGGCTCTTCCTCCCTGTCCAGGGCTTTGCCCAACACCAGCTCTGGGTATTTTCTGCCATCTCCACGATTGTGAGTAGCAACACGAAAATTGGAGTTGGAGCTGATTGTGTAGTTCTGAACACTGTTCCTACCTATATCAAAGTCGTGAGCTGATTTCAAAGGATAAACAGTCCCTGGCTGGGCGCTCTCTGGGATTTTAAGGAGCATTTCCTTGTCTAGGAACTCTGGAGAATGGTCATTTATATCTGTCAGTTGCACATCAATTTGATACAACTGGACAGGGTTTTCGAGTAACAGCTGGAAATGCAATATACAGGGCTCTATCGCCCCACACAACACCTCCCGGTCTAGTTTTTCCTGTAGAAGCAAATTGCCGGTTTTTACATCAAGCTGCAAGAGCTGTTGGCTGCCTCTGTGATGGATTCGCGCACCCCGAGTGGCCAGCTCCCCCACCCTAAGCCCCAGATCTTTTGCCAGGTTGGCCACAGAGTAGCCACTTTCTGTTTCTTCTGGCATGGAATACCTAATTGCCTCCGAGTCAGCCTCCCACAAAAACAACAGCATAGCAAGAAAAACAACTTGCCTTTTCTGTGGTGTTTTTGCTAGCTTTGCCTCCATTGTTCAGATTGGTCCAGAAGGTGCAGTTCCTTCAACTCGGTATACAATCCACTCAGCAGATTTGGTTATATAATCTTGAGTTAAATGTTTCTGTATGACATGGACTTGTAACTAAGCCCTCTCTGAAGATCTTTCTCCTGGAGCTCATCTAAAACACCTCATTCTTGTAGCGAGCTTTCAGAGTTCTGATTCTCAGCTCAAAGGCGTCCTTGGGAATCCAGAATATATTATTCACATGCTTATCCTTCAGCGCCACCAGGCGTTCTTACTTGCTATTGCACATAGTATTTGCCACTCATTTCCAAATTCTAAATCTGGTATGTATCAATACCATTTTAAGCCACATAAACGCTATTTATTTTGTCTCCAAGTCATTAGAAGTTGTAAATGGATATTATCTGAGTTAATTTTCAGTAAAGGAATACCTTAAAAACAATCTAATCTGATATATTATCTTTATCTTTTTTATCTTCTTTTGAGTACATGAAGGAACTTTGTGTGTTTATAACTTATTTTTTAATAAAATTAATGATAATGTATATTTGAAAAATTTCTATTTTACAAAAATACTTTAATTTTGATGTATAACATTCCACCAGAAAAAGTCATGAAGCATAAGTGTACAACTCAGTGAAATACTCTTTGTAGGGATTTTGGTTTAATGCCGTGTGTGTGTGTGTGTGTGTGTGTGTGTGTGTGTGTGTGTGTTCATACTCATTTTTAAAGTTATACATAACATTAGGATGCATTTAGACAATCGCAAAAGCATGCAAAATAATTTTGTCTAATTTAGTCCCAATGTGGTTCAAAAATGTCAAAATTTGAATGTTTTCTCGGATGTGTGAAAGCTAATGGCAAAATGGCTGGGGTATTGGAGGATTTTTTGTCAAAAAAGAGGAAAAGATCAGTAGAGTATTACAAGAGGAAGACAGAGAGACAGGATGAATCTGACCACACTTTCATATGTACATACATGAGTATATCACAGTGAATCTCAAATCAGTGGATTTTAACAAAATATACTTTTATAAGAATACCCCAGACTAAAAATTGAAACACTACCAAAAACAAATAATTTGCCTTCTTTCAATGTTTGTTTTTTAACTTCCCTCCCAAAAGGCAAGCACTATTCTGACTTCTATTATCATAGCTATCTCAGCTTTTTTTCTTAATTTTTATACAAATGAAGCATTTCAGTATTACTATGTTGTTGAAGTTCTTCAGTTAACATTCTATTAAGTAAAATTAATCTGTGTCATGTTGTTCTAATGTGTTTTGTGCTCATTGGCTTATATTTTTCAGATTCATGAATATACCATGATAGTTTATACATTCAGCAGTGGCTGAAAATTGGGGGTTTTCCAGAATTGAGATTTCTTTTGGTTTTACCACTACACAAGTTGAAATGTTCATAGAATTTGGATTTTTGTGCATTAATGCATGCATGTATATTTAGATTTTCAAATATTGTGAAATATTTTTCAAAAGTAGTTGTAATGCCAGCAAAGTTTGGGAGTTCCAGTTTCTTCGTATCCTTGTCAACATTTGATGTCTTTTCAGTTTCAGCCATTCTACTCAGTGTGTGATAATATCATATTGTGATTTTAATTAGCATTTCCCTGGTAGTTCATGAAATCATGCACATTTTTACAAATTTATTGGCCATTAGTTTACATTTTCATGAAGTGCTTGTTCAAGTCTTTTGTATATTTTTTTTATTTGGGACATATTGCCTGTTTCCTTATTAGTCTGGAGAAGTATCTTCTATATTATGGATATATCTTTTTCAGATCATGAATTGTAAACATGTCTTCCCACTCTATGCTTGTATTTTTTATAATTTTTGAGAACTTAATTGTTACACATAGAATTTGGGTTCTGTTCTTGTATTTAAAATTTATTATAGTGACATTGAGCAAGAAGTTTTTCATTTGGTCTGATTTATCAACATATTTCATATATAGTTAATAGTTTGTGTGTACTAGTGAAATCTTTTGCATACTCCAAGGCATAAAGATATATGTTTTGAAAAACTAATAACTATGTTTTGCATGTTGAAAGCTATAATCAATTTTAAATTACTTTCTTCAAGTGACTAATGTTAGGGTTATTTTTCATGTAAACATCCAGATGTCTTTGAACCATTGATTGAGAAGATGATCCCCATTATTTCTGAAGTGACATCTTTGTCTTAAATCAGGAGACCACATGTTGGCTCAACCATTTTTTCTTTATTCTGCAATACCACATTCTATGGATTATCATAGCCTTATCATAGAGTTTGTTACACGAGAGGTAAGTCCTCCATTTTAAAATCAATAGACTGTTTTAAAGAGCAGTTTTAGACCCACATAAAAAAATAAATCAGAAGACAAAGAGATTTTCCATATACCCCTGTCCCCACATGTGCACAACCTTGTCCATTATCAACATAGCCTAGTAGAGTTGTACACGTTTTACAATTTATGTACCTACATTAACACATCTTTATCACTAAGTCTTTAGTTTAAATTAAGGTTCATTTCTGGTACTGTACATTGTATGAGTTTTGACAAATGTATAATGACATGTATCCACCTTCAAAGGGTAGTTTAATCCTCCCAAAATCTCCTGTGTTCCACCTATCTCTTCCTTGCCTGGACCCACTGGAAGCCACAGATATTTGTACTGTCTCCACAGTTTTGCCTTTTCCAAAATGTCATGTAGTCAGAGTGGTACATTATAGAGTCATTTGAGATTGACTATTTCACTTAGCAATATGCATTTAAATTTTCTCTATGCCTTTTAATGATTTGATGGCTATTTATTTATTTAGGTGTTGAATGATAATATATAATGTCTGGGTGTATCACAGTTTACTTATCCATTCGCTTATTGATGGACATCTTGATTTTAACAGCTATGAATATAGCTACTATAAACCTCACCTTACATGTTTTTGTGTGGATCTAAGTTTTCAACTCCTTTGGGTAAATACTAAGAAACATGATTGCTGAATCAAATTGTAAGAGTATCAGCTTTGTAAGAAGATGCCAAACTGTCTTCCAAAGTGGCTGTACCCTTTCTCATTCCATCAGCACTGAATGAGAATTCCATTTGCTCCCTTCTTCCTTGACATTTAGTGTTGTCAATGATCTAGAGTTTGGACATTCTAATGGTTTTACAATGGCATACCAATGTTATTTTAATTTTCATTTTCCTGATGACATATGAGATACAGAATGTTTTTACCTGCTTATTTGCCATCTATTTTCTTTAGTAAATTTTTGTTATTTTGTCCAGTTTTACATGAGAATGATGGTTTTCTTATTGTTGAGTTTTAACAATCATTGTACATTTTGGATAATAGTCCTTTATAATATGCTTTTTGTCAATATTTTCCTAGTCTGTGTTCTATCTTTTCATTCTGTTGATAGAATCTTTGGCACAGCAGAAAAATTTAATTTTAATGAAGTTCAACCTATCAATTATTTCTTCCGTGGATTTTTGCCTTTGGTGTGATATCTCTAATTTTATTCTTTTTCTTCAAGATTGCTTTGGTTTTTATTGTCTGGTTGTATTTCCATACAAATATATATGCAGTGTGTCCCTTTTCCAAGAGAAATTGGCTAAAATTTTGTTTAGGATTTTATCATATGTATAGATTGATTAGAGAAGAACTAACATTCCTCTCATTCCAATTATTTAGTCTTTCAACTAGTGAACATTGTATATTCTTCTATTTAGTTAGATCTTCTATATTTTCTCATTGATGTTTTGTGATTTTCAGTGTAAAGGTATTCCAAATTATTCCATTAGATTTCTTTGCAGGTACATGATATTTTGGAAATGGTTGTAAATTATATTTAAAATTTTCATTTTTTTGTTATTGTGGTGTATTAAAGACAACTCATATTTATATATTGACCGTGTATCCTGTGACATTGCTAACTTTATTTAATAATGGCTAATAAATTGGAGATTCTTCATGCTTCCCCCGCACCCACAGTACCGGGGATTGAACTCAGGGGCACTTGAACACTGGGCCACATCCCCAGACCTTTTTGTATTTTATTTTAGAGACAGGGTCTCACTGAGTTGCTAAGTGCCTTGCCATTGCTGAGGCTGGCTTTGAACTCTCGAACCTCCTGCCTCAGCTTCCCAAGTGCTGGGATTACAGGGGTGTACCACCGCGCCCAGCTCAGAGACTCTTCATGCTTTTTATGCAATAATTATCTTTTTTGAAAAGAGAATTTCTTTTCTCCAAATCATTGTGCCTTTTGATCCTTCTTTGTCTTTTTCCACTGACTGGGACCAATAGGAAACTGATGAATTGAAGTAGTAAGGTTGATAATATTCTCATTCTTGATCTCCAGAGAAAATTTTTCAATAAATTACCACTAATGATGGTTTTTGTAGATTTTAAAATGAAATTTCCCTTCCATTTTCATTTGCTAACAATTTAACCATTAATGTGTCCTGAATTTTATCAGATGACATTTGCTTTATCCACTGAGATGATCATTTTATTTTCTCCTATATCTGTTAATGTGGTAAATTACATAGATTAAATTTCAAATATTAAACTACATTGCATTCCTGAAATATTTACTATTTTCTCTTAATCTATTGTTTTTACCTCATACATCACTGAAGTTTATTTTTAATTTTTAAAAGAGAATTTCTATATATGTTCATAAAAATTGGTTTGTTATTTTTCTTTCTTATACTGTCAAATTCGGGTGGGATATCATAACTACTCAAATTGTGCTGGTGCCCAAATGATTCCAGAAATACCTTTAATTTTTCTATTCAAAGGTTGTATAATTTGGTGTGAATTTTTACATAATTATTTGAAAGAATTCACCACTGTGAAGTAAATAGATTTTAATAGCATCTTTCTTTAATATAACTAATCAGATTTTCTATGTATTTCTTTAATATAAATAATCAGATTTTCTATTTCTTTTGCTTCATTTTTGGAAAATATAAATATTCTTTATTTAAAAATCTCATATAAATATTTATATTTATATTTATAAATTTATAAATATTTATATTCCTTATTTTAAAAACTTATATAAAAGAATATTTTAGCCAGGTGTGGTGGCGCACGCCTGTAATCCCAGCACTTTGGGAGGCTGAGGCAGGAGGATCGCGAGTTCAAAGCCAGCCTCAGCAATGTCGAGGCACTTAGCAACTCAGTGAGACCCTGTCTCTAATAAAATACAAAAAAGGGCTGGGGATGTGACCCAGTGGTTGAGTGCTCCTGAGTTCAATCCCCGGTACCACAAAAAAAAAAAGAATATTTTATATAAGTTGTGAAATTTATTGGCATAAAGTTGTTCATAATATTCCCTTTTCATATTTTTAAATATCTGTAGGATTGGTAACGATGTTTCTTTTTTCATTCCTAATATTGGCAGTTGGTATTTTCTCTTTTTTGTAATTCATCTAAAAGTTTTAAATTTTATTAAAAATTATAGAGAAACCCATATTTAGGTTTGCAGAATTTCATTGTTTACATATTTGCCATATCATTTATTTATTTTTGCTTGGGTGGGTTCTATGTATATCTTTGTTCTTGTGAGTGTGTGGGGGTGATGCTGGAGATTGAACCCAGCATCTTGTGCATGCTAGGCAAGCACTCTACCAACTGAGCTATATCCCCAGCCCACCTTTATTCTTTATTCAGATTTGGTTTGCTATTCTTTTTCTTGCTTCCAACATGAAAGGTTACATGACTTTTTTAGTCTTGCTTCTCTAATGTGTGCATTTAAGATTTTAAATTCTCAAGTGCTATTTTGTATGTCAGTTCTTTTAAAAAATTTTATATACCACTTCATTGCAAAATTATTTTTATTGGTTCTTTTTAGTTATACACGACATTAGATTCCATTTTGACATTATTATATAAGCATGGAATATATTTTGTTCTAATTCAGACACCCCAGTGCCTCTCCTTTCCCCACCCCCTGCACTTTTCCCTCTACTGATATTTCTGCCATTTACCCATAGGTTTTTTTTTTTTATTTAAAGATTAATGTCTTATAGATGTTCCCAATGGTGAGATTCACTGTGGTTTATTCATATATGTACATATGAAGGTTATGTCAGATTCAAACTCAGCTTACTCCAGTGATGCAGCCACATCAATGTTTATAGCAGCACAATTCACAGTAGCTAAGCTAAGGAGCCAGCCTAGGTGCCCTTCAACAGATGAATGGATAAAGAAAATGTGGTATATATATGGCATTACTCAGACATAAAGAAAAATTACTTTATGACATTTGCTAGTAAATGGATGGATCTGGAGACTATCATGCTAAGTGAAATAGGCCAATCCACCCCCGCTCAAAAAAAAAAAATCAAAGGTCAAATGTATTTTCTAATATGTGGATGCTAACCCACAGTAAGGGGCAGACAGAATAGAAGTTCAGTGGAGTATATATGTTGGTTCTTAAATTTTATATAGTTGAATCTGGAAATTTCTGTTGTGATTTCTAATTTGACATGGGTTTTATTATTTAATTTTGAAGCATTACTGGATTTTTTGTCATATTCTCATTTTTGCCTTATTCTGCTCAGTCAAAAAGTATATTGAGTCATCTCAATGTCTTTTATTTAAAAATGAGGCTTGCTTTATAACCCAGAATATGGGCCATTTTCATATTTCATATATGTATAAAAAGAATGTGTATGCATGAGTGTGCTATGGATGTTAATGTATTTGAATATGATGTTTGTGTTGATTATATCCTCAGTATTTTTGTATGTGTGTGCACATACATGGGTGCAAATGTGTTTTGTCTTCTTATTCTATCAGAAATTGAGAAGGGTTGTGGTTTGTCTACTTTTCGTTTGTACTTTATCAATTTGACATTTTTTACTCTGTAGTAAAAATATTTCTTATGGGGAAATATTTAGTCTTAAAACTCACATATTTCTGGTATATTTTCATACTATTATAATAACATCTCTCTTTTTTGCTAGCAATGTATATTTCCTTAAAGTCTCCTTTGTCTTTTGTGAATATAGCTACACTAAAAGGCTAGTACTTGTAGTATACACCTTATTCCATTTTTAAACTTTCAATTTTCTGTGTTCTATCACATACACATAAATATGATAGTATTAGTTGAATTTTTCTTAAATCTGGTGTACAATATTGTTTGCTTAATTGCATTATTAGTGTAATATCTTCCCATCTATAATTAACATCTAATTATTTTTTTACTTATCCCAGAAATTTTGTTCTTCTTTTGGTATTCAAATATTTGTTACATAAATTTTTCCCATCAAATAGTTTTATTAGTTATTCTTCAAGAGATTTGAAATCATAGCATGTATCTTTGATCTATAAGAATCTAATACAAACTATTGATCTTAGTATCTCCATGATTTTAATTCAAATATTAGAACTCTTCAAATTTGTGCCTCTACCTCTCACGTTGTTGTTGTTGTTGTTATGAACTTAAATTTAATACATATTTTAAACCCTTCAAGAAACTACGAATAGTACCCAGTATAATCAACATTAGATCAATACTCATTTATATTTACCCTTCCTGTCGTTATTTCTTCCTGCAATTCTGTGATCCCTTTAGGACTGTTTTCCTTCTGCCTAAGGAATTCCACTGGAAGTAATTCCTTTAGTGCAGGTGTGACTGTGACTAACTCTCTCAGTTTTTGTTTGTTTGACAACTTCATCGCTGAAGGAAATGTTTGCTGGTGATAGAATTCTAGTCTATTAATAATTTTCTTGTCTTTAAAAGCTATTTTTTCTTTTGGTTTAAGAATTCGTGTTGAAAGTAAGCTTTACTAATGCTTCTTTAAAAATGATATGTGATATTTTATGTGGTAGCTTTTGAGATCTTTTTTTCTCTTTGACTTTTGGACTTTTTAAAAATTTTTATCCTGATTGGCTTGCTCCGAGTATCTTAAAGATTTAAAGACACAATTTTGGAAAATTCTTGGTCATTAACTATTCAAATACTACTTATTACCACTCTGTTCCCTCTTATCCTTCTAGGATTATAATCATATGTGTGTTACAGTTTTTCATTATATCACACATGTCACTAATGTTGTTTTTCATTTTTTTGTATTCCTATTTGTATATTTTATATTGAACTGTCTTGTATCCACTAATCCTGTAGCCTTTTATGTCTATGATGTTAAACTATTTCAACAGTTTTACATCAGATATTATAATTTGGCTGTTATAGAATGAATGTCCATTTTAAGATTTCAGTTGTCAGGTGAAATTCTTTTATGTCTATTTTCTCTATTGTTCCTTATTTTTAACATACTATTCATGTTTAACATTAATTCTATTATCTCAATTATTTGGGGCTCATTTGTATTATGTTTCTTCTATTGGTTTTACTCAGATCATCCAGTTTTGTAGGTGGCTTGTGACTTTTTACTGAATTCAGGGTATTTATGTAAAAAGATGTCCAAAATCAAAGTGATATTGTGTTCTCCCAGGAGGGGTTCACCTTTTCCTTGGTTAGCCTGATAGAACCCTAACTAGTCAAATTGTGTTAACTGAAACACATTGTGTTTAGTCAAGGTTCCTTGCCACCCTGATCAGCACCTTGCCTACAGAATTTTCAGTTTAAAAATTGGTATATTTTCTATGCCTCTTCCCATGGCAGATCCCAAACTCTAATCTTCGAATAGTAAAGAAAACTTCATCCTGCTAAGAATTTTCCACTTGGGTTTTCAGACTTCTGCCTTGTGCTGTGCTGAGTGTGACAAGTGACCTGAGCAGGGAAACCGATCTTGAGCTTGAATCTTCCAGTCTACTAAAGACTATGGAAGTTAGTCTGTCCCTGTTTGGAATCTGTTGTTTGTTTTCTGACTTAGCAAATTTCCTTGGGAGAAAACTGACTTTAGGACTCAGTTCTCATCCCAAAGTATTCTTTTTAGAAATCCTAAGCCATTCATTTCTTATCCTATCATCTGTCCTCTGTTGATGTAGAGATGTAATTTCTCATATTTGGCCAATTTTCATGGTTGCTTTCTGCTTCCAGATAATCCATCTAACCTGGAAGCATAATTCCACCAAATGTATGCATGAATTTTAACTTTTCACTTTTAAAAATACATTTTTGCGACTTTTGATTATAAAGGAATAGAGAATCTGAGTGATCTGTGCTATTTGCCCCCCCCCCCA
This sequence comes from Tamias sibiricus, assembly GCA_025594165.1. Classification (NCBI taxonomy): domain Eukaryota; kingdom Metazoa; phylum Chordata; class Mammalia; order Rodentia; family Sciuridae; genus Tamias; species Tamias sibiricus. The sequence goes on from CM046662.1 coordinate 70,575,118, forward strand.
AATGTATTTAACTCACTACATGTTGTGCCTAAAAACAACAGCAAAGGAATTACAAAAGTTGTGTGTATTTGAGAGAAAGCATTTGAGAAAAAAATGTTTAAATAGGTGTTATTATCAAGACATTTTTCTTCCATTCTTTATTTTTTTTCCTGTGGCAACCCAAACTGGCACATTTATATGAGGTATATCATGTTGTGAAATTTTACAATGTTTATTGCTAAATTCCAATAATTGAATTTCTAAAAGTTGATCTGTTCTGGAGTCTTGTGGAGGGCCCTTGCTGGTAAGAAATAATCCAGTCTTTTTCCAGGGATGAAGTGGAATGGGGTGTTTATTTGTACAGTATCATTTAGGTGATTATATAAATTAGACTAGCCTAGCATAAAAAAAACATGGATTTTTTTGTGTTGAAATATATTGGTAAAACATTCAATATGATTTCTTATTATCATACATAAAACTATTTAATTTAAATTGCTAATAAATGAAGAAGTCATTAGTGTTGATTTCTATTAGATGTTTGTGTTTCTTTTCTCACTGTATTTCTTCCTAACTTAAAGCAGAAAATTATATTTCAAGAATAACAAATGTTTAGTAATTTACCTTTTTATTTCATTTGGTCCTTAGGGGGGAAAAAAGAGTAACTCAGGGGGAAAAGATGTACTTTAAACTCTAGTGGAATGATATTTGAGATTTAAAAATAAATGTGTTAGGTTATAGAAAGCTTTTCAATTGTTCATATTTTGCCAAAAGTTCAAAGAAATTTTCTTATAGTTTTATCCATATAAATTTACTAGTTAGAAATCACATAATCCACCTACTTGGCTTATTGAACACAACAAAAACAATTATAATTCAGGTAAATTAATTATTTTTCCAATGTATTCAGAAACAAAATAATACTTATTTTAATATGTGATGTTAGAAATTACATTAATTATTTGGTTACTGCATACCTAGTACATGATTAGTGTTCCATAAATATCAATATTAAATTGGAAATAATTTAATAATTATTTAATAATATTTACACATATTGAATGTGTAACTTAAAATCATATACATGTTTTAATGGAAATTCAGTAGGATAAACAATTTAATTAAGTCAAAATAACTACAGGTTACATTAAGGAACAAAACAGAAGATTATCAAACAGAAAAGAATGCATTATTTTGTTGATAAATACCTTCCATATCCACAAAATAATGTAAAGTAAAAAATCTTAGATCACTGATAATCAGAATTAAATAGAATTCCTAAAATTCAGAAGAAATTTTCTAACACTTTTGAACAGCCCCCACCCTGCAGAAAAACACATTAAACAACAATTAGGGCTGGAGATGTAGCACAGTGATGACAATGACAACAAAAGACTCCTACACTTAAGACTTGTATTTATAGACCAAAAGGAAGGGCAAGAACATATATGATGCCCTCAGGAGCCCCAAATTATTTGGAGAATTTTATGGTTTATTTCAGATAATAAGATTATTTTTAAGGGATTACAGCAAGAAGTTGTTTAACAGATTTTTTTTTTTTTTTTGCTTTGGCACTAGGAATTGAAACCAGGCCTAGCATGTATGCATGCATGCTCTACCAATGAGTTACACCCTCAGCCCCTTAACAATTTCATTTAGTGAGACAAATAAGACATTATAAAGATTTTCTCTTTATTATTTGTAAATAAGAATTATTTTTAATTTAATATTAATATTTATGAAACACATAATGTACTAGATATGCAGTAATCAAATACTTAATATGTGGTGTTTGTAACAGGAAATAGGTCACAGTTTTAGTATATTGACATTTTAACAAAGTAAATATTTATATACACATTTGGGAGAAAAAATATCCTAAGTTTTATGCTCATATTTCTTCAGAGAGCTTAAGTTGGTAGTATACTCAATCAGAAATGCCAAGGTAAATATAAAGTATTTCACCTGGGTGTCAAGATCAGTGGACTGTATGCTTAATTAGCATGCAGGAAATAGGATCTATCCCCAGCACCAATGAAATAAAATGGAATTTCAAACACTCCAGAGTTGAAAGATGAAGTTATATGGTAAAGTCAGGCACCACAATTAATAGCAATTCAAGGTTTCATAAAAGCTTTAATATTAACTAATTTAAAAAGTTGCTAAAAATAAAATTTGAGTACTACTTGAGTAATTTCTACTTAGAGAAATAGTATTCACCAAGGAGGTCACAGAGGGAGAAAACACATACTCAATAATAGTGTCACTTAAATGCTAATTACATTAAATACCAATCACAAAAAAACATATTAAGCACTACCAGGGACATGAATATGGTTGGAATAGTGCTATCAATATTTGAATAACACTAAAACATTTAAAGAGAAAGGCATTGTAAGGATAGTTGCCCGAATTAATGGGAGATTATAACCAAATACAACAATTAATTGAATACAAAAGTATAAGAGCATTGGAAGGTTTTCCTTAGTTCCTAGTGTCCTGAAGCAAGAGATTGGGGAATATTGGTTTCAGGAATTTGAAATCACCAGACCCAGAATTTCCAGCCAGACACACCTCATACTGGTAGCTGTGGGACAGGGTCCCAGTGCCACTTACATCCACCAGGTGGCCAGGAAAGTGACCTTCAGGCACAGAACAGACACCCAGCGATTCTGACCTGCACCTCCTGCACAGCCTAACTGCCACGAAGACCAGCACAGAGAAGAGGAAGAGCGAAGACACCGAGGCCAGGGCGATGACCAAGTAGACAGTGAGCGAGTCCCCCTGCGCGCGCTCGGGCGCCACTTCCGGGAGCGGCAGGTAGGGCTGCGAAAAGCCATCCACCAGCAGCACGTGCAGCGTGACGCTGGCAGACAGTGGCGGCTCGCCATTGTCCTTGACCAGCACCACAAGCCTGTGCCTGGCCGCGTCGCGCTCGCTCAGCAGCCTGGCGGTGCGCACCTCGCCATTGTGCGCCCACACGCCAAACAGCCCGGGCTCCGTGGCCTTCAGCAGCTGGTAGGACAGCCAGGCGTTCTGGCCAGAGTCTCTGTCCACCGCCACCACCCTTGGTGACCAGGTAGCCCGGCTCTGCCGCCCTGGGCACCAGCTCTGTGCAGGGCGCAGAGGCGTTCTGCAGAGGGTACAGCACGAAGGGCGAGTTGTCATTGTCATCCAGCACCACCACGCGCACCAGCGCCTGGCTGCTGAGCGCGGGCGAGCCTTGGTCTGTGGCGCCAACGTGGAATTCGAACGCCTGCAGAGCCTCATAGTCCAGTGCCCTCAGCGCGAACAGCTGCCCATTGTCTGCGTTGATGGAGACCAGCGAGGCGAGGGGCAGGTGTGGGTCCTGGGATGGCAGCAGCGAGTAGGTGATCTGGGCATTGGTGCCTGAGTCTCTGTCTGTGGCGCTGACACTGCCTATGTGCAGGGCGGGGCTGTTGTTCTCGCGCACCAACAGCGTATAGGACTTTTGCGTAAAGGCAGGGGCGTTGTCATTGACGTCAGAGATGAAGACGGTTATGCTATGCTGGGTATTCAACCTAGGTGACCCCAAGTCAGTGACAGTGATTGTGATGTTGTACTGGGCTCTGCTCTCTCTGTCCAGCGGCCTCTCTGTCACCAAGGTATAAAAGTTCTTAAATGTGGACTTCAAGAGGAAGGGGAGATCATTTTGTATGGAGCAAACCATCTTACCATTGTCCCCAGAGTCTGGATCAGAAACACTGAAAATGGCAACTACAGTCTCTGGGGAGTTTTCTGGGATAGAGCTGCTGAGTGTGGATATGGTTAGTTCAGGAGCATTGTCATTCACATCCACCACTTCTATGGCCACAGTGCATTTCCCCACAAGGCCTCCACCATCTGTGGCTGCAATTTCTACGACATAATGTTGGGTTACCTCAAAATCCAATGCCCTTTGCAGACGAATTTCTCCTGTTTTTTCGTTTTTTTTCCATTTCGTATTACAAATGGCTGAAAAACTTCATCACCTTCAAATAAAGAATAGGCTACAGTTCCATGAGTTCCTGCATCTAAATCTTGAGCAGAGACAATGAGAACTAACGAGTTTATGGGACTGTTCTCAGGAACCTGTACCTCATACAGGGACTGTAAAAATTCGGGGGCATTATCATTGATGTCTATCACTTCAATGCGAACTGTGATGGTCCCAGACTTGGGCGGCGCCCCACCATCCAGCGCTGTGAGGGTTAAACTGAGCTCAGACTCTTCTTCCCTGTCCAAGGCTTTGGCCAACACCAGCTCTGGGTATTTTCTGCCATCCCCGCGATTGTGAGTAGCAACACGAAAATAGGAGTTGGGGCTGATTGTGTAGTTCTGAACACTGTTGCTACCTATGTCCAAATCCTGAGCTGATTTCAAAGCAAACAAAGTCCCTGGTTGAACGTTCTCTGGGATTCTAAGGATCATTTCCCTGTCTAGGAACTCTGGAGAATGGTCATTTACATCTATGAGTTGCACATCAACTTGAAACAACTGCACAGGGTTTTCGAGTAACAGCTGGAAATGCAATATACATGGCTCTATCGCCCCACACAGCACCTCCCGGTCTAGTTTTTCCTGTAGAAGCAAATTGCCGGTTTTTACATCAAGCTTCAAGAGCTTTTTGCTGCCTTTGTGATGGATTCGCGCGCCCCCGAGTGGCCAGCTCCCCCACCCTGAGCCCCAGATCTTTTGTCAGGTTGGCCACAGAATAGCCACTTTCTGTTTCTTCTGGCATGGAATACCTAATTGCCTCCGAGTCAGCCTCCCACAAAAACAACAGCATAGCAAGGAAAATGACTTGCCTTTTCTGCGGGGGTTTTGCTGGAGCAGTCTGCATTGTTCAATCAGTCCAGAAGGTGTAGTTCCTTCAACTCGGTATGCTATCCACTGAGATGATTTGGTTAAATAATCTTAAGTTAAATGTTTCTGTCTGTCATGCACTTGCAACGATGCGTTCTCTGAAGATGCGTCTCCCGGAGCTCACCTAAAATGCCTTTTTCTTTTGGGGATCTTTCAGAGTTCTGATTCCCAGCTCAATGGCGTCCCTGGCATCCAGAGCCCATTATTCACACTCTTATCCTGCAGCGCCACCAGGCGTTCTTACTTATCATTGCATATAATATTTGCATTTCATTACAAATTCTAAATCTAGTGTTGTATGGAGACCCTTTTAATCACAAAAGCACCCTCAATTGTATCTCCTAGATATTATAAGTTTAAAATAAAAGTTTTCTGGGTTGGATTTCAGTGGAAGAATACTTTTAAGAACAGACTGACGTGATATATTAGTGTTCTCTTCATTTCTTTTGAAGAACATGAAAGTTTCTTTTGAAGAAATTTTCTTGTGGGTTTAGAATTTGATTATATTTGAGAAATTAATTATAATGTATATCTACAAAAATTTAGATTTTACAAAAATAACTTTCATTTTGAAGTATAACATGTCAACAGAAAATGTCACAAATCATAAGTATACAAGTAAATGTATTTTTTAAAATTAAAAGTAGGGAAATATTTTGGCTAAATGGCATCCTTCTTCTTGTGTGTACGTCACACTCATTCATTTTTAGTTATATATAACATTAAAATACTCTTGACATAATCACAAAGACATGTAAATAATTTTCTCCTTCAGCCTCCAAAGTAAAAGTTTGAATATTTCCTCTGATATATAGAAGCTAATGGCAAAATGGCTGGGAGTATGGTGAAATCCATCAAAATAGAGGAAAGATCCAGTAGAGTAGTTGGAGGGGATGAAGGAGGGATGGGATAGGGGAATAATAGTGGAATGAATCTGACCAATCTTTCATATATACATATATAGATATACCACAGTGAATTTCTACTCAGTGAATTTTAACAAAGTGTATACACTTTTATAAAAATATCCTAGATTAACAGTTGAAACACTACCAAAACCCAAGAAGTCTCCTTATTTGGTCATTTTTACCCTCCCTCCCTCCCAAAAGGTAAGAACTATCTTGATTTCTATTATCATAGTTATCTTTGCCTTCTTTTGAACTTTTGTATAAATAAAGCTATAGAGTTTTACTTTTGTTGACCTTCATTCAGTTATTCTATTAAGTAAAATGGCTCAGTGTCATGTTGTTCTAAGTTGTTTTGTTCTTATGGTTTTATACTATTCAGATGTATGAATATACCATGATATTGTTATACATTCTCCAGTTGCTGAAAATTGGGGTTTTTCCAGCTTTGATTTTTTTGTAAATATTGTGAATTATTTTTCAAAAGTAGTTGGAGTAATACCAGCAAGGTATGAGAGTTCCAGTTTCTTCATATCCTTGTCAACATTTGATGTTGTCTTTTCAGTTTTAACCACTTTACTGAGTGTGTGGTAATATCATTTGTGATTTTAATTAGCATTTGCCATGATCCATGAAATCATGCCCATTTTCAAAAATTTAGTGGTCATTAGTATACATTCTTGTGAAGTGCTTGCTATTTGGGATATTTGCCTGTTTCCTTATAATCTGGAGAACTTATCTTCTATGTTCTGGAAATATCTTTTTCAGATATGTGTATTGCAAATATCTTTTCCCACTATGCTTTTACTTGTTATAAAAGAGCTTAATGGTTATACATCGTAGTTGGGTTCTATCTTGTATTTAAAATTTATTTTGGTGACATTAATCAAGAAATATTTAATTTGGTTTGATTTGTCAACATATTTAAAGTTAATAGTTTGTGTGTACTAGTTAATCTTTTCCATATTCCAAGGCATAAAAATATTCTTATGTGATGTATTTTATAACTAGTAACTATACTTTGCATGTTGAAAGCTATAATCAATTTTAAACTACTTCCTTCAAGTGAATAAAGTTAGGGTCCCCCTTTTTATGTGAATATTCAAATTACTTTGTACTATTTATTGAAAAGATGATCTCCATTATTTTTTAAAATTTATTTTCATAACAATTGTGTCTTCATACATGTACTTAGGGTAATGATGTCTAACTCATTCTACCATTTTTCCTATCCCCTTGCCCCCTCCCCTACCCTACTCCACTTTGTTCTATTTAAAGTTCCTTCATTCCTCTCATCCCCCCTCCTTTGCCTTTATAAGTCAGTATCTTCATAACAAAGAGATCATTGACCTTTGGTTTTTTGGGATTGGCTAACTTCACTTAGCATTATTTTCTCCAACTCCATCTATTTACCTGCAAATGCCAGGATTTTATTCTCTTTTAGTGCTGAGTAGTGTTCCATTGTGTACATATACCAAAGTTTCACTATCCATTCATCTGCTGATGGGCATCGGTGTTGGTTCCACAGTCTAGCTATTGTGAATTGTGCTACTATAGATGTTGATGTGGCTGTGTCTCCCTGTAGTAAGCACTAACCTTGAGGATATATATAGCTCTCAAAAATCTTAACACCAAAAAACAAATAACCCAATCAATAAATGGGCCAAGGAATCAGACATTTCTCAGAAGATAAATCAATAAATATATGAAAAAATGTTCAACATCTTTAGCAATTAGAGAAATGCAAATCAAAACAACTCTAAGATTTCATCTTACTCTAGTCAGAATGGCAGCTATCAAAAAATACAAACAATAATAAATGCTGGCGAGGATGTGGGGAAAAAGGCATACTTATATATTGCTGATAGGACTGCAAATTGGTGAAGCCAATCTGGAAAGTAGTATGGAGATTCCTAGGAAAATTTGGAATGGAACCGCCATTTGACCCAGCTATCCCACTCCTTGGTCTATACCCAAAGACTTAAAAACAGCTTACTACAGGATCTCCATTATTTTAAAGTGACATCATTGTCTTAAATCAGGTGACCATATGTCTGCTCAAGTATTCCATTTTTTTTCTTTGTTTATCCTGCAATACCACATTCTATTAATTACTCTAGGCTTGTCATAGAGTTTGTTATATGAAAGGGAAGAACTCCATTTTAAAAACAATAGACTATTTTAAAGAGCAGTTTTAGACCCACAGGAAAAAACAAATAAATCAGAAGGCAGATTTCCCATCTTCCCCTGTCCACACACATACACAGCTTTCAAATTTGGCTATGTTGTATACAAATTTCCATTAAAATTAGTGAATTTTTAAACTTCACTCAAGACCACTTCTATGATTCATGGATTATTTAGAAGTGTGTTGTTAAGTGTCCAAGTGGATATTTTCCTGTTACCTTTCCTGTATTGATTTTTAGTTTGACTCTGCTGTGGTTGGAAAATCCATTCTGTCTGACTTCACTTTTAAGTTGGCCCAGGTTTATTCTACCACCTAGGATGTGGTCTATCATGTATATGTTCTGTGAGCACTTGAAAAAAAGTTGTATTCCGGAGTTGTCAGATGGAATATTCTATAAATAGAGATAGATGCCATTGGTTGATGTTATTGATAAGTTCTGTATCTCTGCTGGTTTTCTGTCTCATTGATCAATTAGATATTGAGAGAAGGTCATGGAAATCTCCAACTATAATTGTAGATTTGTCTATTTCTCCTTTCAATTCTGTCAGCTTTTGCTCCACATATCTTGCAGCTTTCAGGTATATATATACATTTAGGATTCCTTCATTTTCTACTTTCATCATTGTATTATGTCCCATCCTGCCTCTGATAATTTTCTTTGCTTTGATATCAATTCTATCTGACATTAATATAGCCATTCCTGCTTTACTTTTATTGATATTATTATAATATTTTTTCCATTTTCACTTTTAGTCTGCCTGTATTTGAAGATTTTTGGAGAGAGTGTATAGTCATGATTTTTTAAACCCATGCTTTCAATCTTTGTTTTATTGTGTTTAAACCATTTACATTTAATGTAATTATTGATGTTAGAGCTTGAGCCTACCTTTTTTTTTCCTGTTTGATCTCTGTTTTTTCTTTTCTTTTCTTCTTCTTTTTTTGTGGTGCTGGGGATCAAACCCAGGACCTCACTCATGTTAAAGACTTACCTCTGAAGTTCTGTTTCTCTTTTTCCTAAGTATATGTGAATTATTAAAACATTTCTTTATAATTTCATTTTGATATGCCTTTCATTGTATCACTTTGCATATCTTTTTGACTGGTTGCTCTAGGTATTTTATACACACACACACACACACACACACATATTAGTTTGTTAGTGTCACCATTTTACCATTTAGTGGGGAAAATGTACCTCATTTTAGCCTTTCCATTTATAATATAATCATTTTAGATATTTCCTCTATGTTCATTTATAACCACATCAGGCAATTTTGAATAACAATCACCTATACTTTGGAAAAGATAAAAGGTGAAGGAAAGCCTTATTTTATTTACTTATATGTTTATTTCCTGTGCTCTTTCTTTTTTCTCAGTGGTGTTAAAACTCCTTTTAAAAGTTGTTTCCTGGCCTGGAGTTGTAGCTCAGTGATAGAGCACTTGCCTAGCATGTGTGAGGCACTGGGTTCCATTCTCAGCACTACATATAAATAAATAAAATAAAGGTCCATTAACAAATAAAAATAATAATACCATATTTCTTTTAAAAAGTTGTTTTCTTCTACATATTACAGAAAAATTCAACCTTTGGTTTTTTTGGATTGGCTTATTTCACTTACCATGATAGTCTGGGGTGGAATGAAAATTCAGTGGATTAGACAAAGGGGAATGAAGGGAAGGGAGAGGGATAGGAAAAGGAAAGAAAGTGGAAAGACTCTGACATGACTTTCCTATGTACATATATGAACACACCACAGTCACTCTCACCATTGTGTACACCTGCAAGAAATTAATTTTAAAATAAATTGTTTCTTTATGTGTGGAGAATTTCCTTTAGCCCCTCTTTAATGGGTAGGCCTACTAGCAATAAATTATTTGAAGGATATTTAAACTGGGTATCAGATCTTGCATTAACAGTTCTTTTCATCATTTGAAAAAAATTTTAGTAGGGGGGATTGGACCCAGGAACACTCTACCATTGAACTACTTCCCCAGACCTTTTCATTTTTTTATTTTGAGACAGGATCTCACTAAGTTGTAAAGGCTGGCATTAAACTTGTGATCCTCCTTCCTCAGCCTCCTGAGCTGCTAGAATAACAGGTATGTGCCACCTGTTTCTGAGAGAGAAATCTATTGTCATTCAAACTGTTATTGTTTTATAGATAAGGTATCATTTGTTCTCTCACTGTTTTCTAGGCATTTCCCTTACTTTCGGTTTTCAGATATTTGAATATGATGTCTCTTGGTGTGGATTTCTTTGGGTTTATCCTGTTTAAGAGTCATTTGGAGTTTTGATTTTTTCATTTATTTTGTTATTTTATTTATTTTAACTATGTCCATAATTGCTTTTTGAAGCACTTAATGAAGTGTGTTTTAGAATTTTCTTTCATATAATTCTAACATCCCTGCCATCTTGGTATTAGGGTATCTATTAATTGTCTACTACATTCACTTTAAGATGTTACTGATTCTTGACATGACCCAAATAATACATTCCTTGATATGCAGGTGCCCAAAGGGAACTCTTGTTTAAAAGTGCATGATTGTTGCCGCCTGTAGCTATTGCCGCCTGCAGCAATGATACCGTGGGAAAGAATTCGGAGGCAGATTGGGAATGAGTAGGTTCTTTATTCTGCTTTCTCTTCTGACTTCTCTCTCCAACTCCAACAACAACCCCCTTACAACTCCAACCCTACCTGGTTAAATACTCTTCACCTTAACAAGTATACACATGTCACAAGCTCAACTTACAGGTGCATCACACAGTCTTCATGGGCACAGAAAGATTCTTAGTTGACTACATTAAGGTCAGGAGAAAATAATTAAATGCCTCCTCTTTGGCTCTCAGCCAGCTGCCATCTTAGCTACCTCCTCATTAAGGCTCTCACACATGATGAATTATTTTCAAGTATACTTAGATTGATCATAGTGACAAAGTTCAGAACAAGTAAAAAATCAATCAAGAATAAAATAAATTTAAAAGAATGTCCGTATACAAGGGAATAGTCTAAAGCAACAAAAACTGCATTAACATGGATGAATTCAATACCATGATTTAAAAATGCAAACATATAAATGATTCACACTACATGAATCCATTTATATAAATTGCAAACACAGACAAAACTAGCCAGTATATTACTGAGGAACTTATGCATGTCTATTGCAGCTATAAAGAAGAACAAATAATTAATTTAATAATTTAAGACATGAGGTTTTTTCCATGGGGATGAAAGATATTAAGATGGAGGCCAAGAGTTACTTCTAGTTGGCATTGTTCTAATTGTTAAGCAGATACTTGGACGATCATTTTACTATTATTTATTTTAAATTGAATATATATATTATATACACTTCTTTGAAATTTTAATAGATTTCAAAATAGGAAAAATTTTAAAAACAAAGAAGACAATTTCTCTGGAGTTAGTCTGCCTGGATTTGAATTATCCTCCTACTTCTTACTAGCTAGGTGGCTGATGAAATCCTAACTCCCAGTGTGATGGTATTAGGAAAGAGGGCCTTTTGGAAGAAATTGGGTGATGAGTGTAGATCTCTTAGAAATGGTACTAGTGCCCCTATATAAGGGACCCCAGAAAGCACTCTCACACTTATTCTGGCATGTGAGGATATAATGAGAAATCAGAATTGTATAATCTGGAAGAGGGCCCTTAACAAAAAGAATACAACCATGATGGCACCCCAAGCTCAGACTTACAGCCTCCAGAACTGTGAGGAATAAATTTCAGCTATTTATAAGCCACTCAATGCAGAAGCCCTGATTGAAGAGTCTGCAGAGACCATTTGTTTACATCGGAAATGCCTTCCGGATCTAGCTCGCCTTAAACTCTCACGGGACTTGATGCGAGATAAAAAAAACTTTTTACCAGAGGAAAGGACCAACAGGGGCCATTCTCTCTCCTGCCGGACCGCGTGGTAGTGGGATCTTGCACGGGAGAATTAAATTAATCTTTTCTTTTCTATTTTGTCTTTTGAGTTCTTTCCACAGCTTCGCCGTAACTTGCCCACAGCCTGTTACAACTCAGTCTATGGTACTTCATTATAAAAGCTTGAACTGATGAAGACAATGATGTTGGTCAAATTGGTTTACATCTGTATAGTCCAGTTTGTTCATCTCTTAAAAAAACATTGATTATATCATTATTTGAAGCATTAAATGATATATGTATAATAAATTCATAGCCAAATACATAAAGTATATAGTATACAATATGTATATAATATGTAATGAAATTTAATAATTATTATTTCTCCTTAAGACTTTCTCTCAAAAAACTTAAGGCTCATTATTTCTAAAGAAATCAAAGGAATCTTCTAGAGAACACTAAGACATTTAGAGGAGATTTTGGAATCCCAGATTAGAGCCTTTAGGCTTTGGGCACGTCAAGGGTCACTTCCTGAAAAGAGATTCCTGACCATTCATCACAGTCCACTATAAAGTCACATCTGACATTATAAACCTGGCCCTGCACTGCCTCTCACAGAGCACCATGTCAGAATTTCTACTAAACAGAGGCCTGAGTAGAGCCCACCCTATAATACAAAGGCAGAGAATATATGTATAAAACATTAGCTGCTTCAAATAATCTATTCAGTTCTTTCTTACATATAAACAGATAACCAGGGTTCACAAGACATAAGAAAAAAGAAATTTTTAACAAAAAAGAGCAAGAAAGAAATGAAATGAAAAAGGAAAAGGAAAAGGAAAATGCACTCTGTAGGAAGCAGATAATTCAGAAAATAAAGTGAGTTGTGAAAAATCTGAAATGATACCATGTAAAAGTCTCAATAAAATAACATATTTCCTAGGAATTTAAATATGACACCAAAATTAACAATTCATTAGAAGGAACTCAAAGTGAGAGATGTCAGAATATAAAGTAAAAACAATAAAACATTAATATAAGACACAGAGAAACAATTATGGATGTTCACTATCTGACAAGCTCAAATCTCAGAAATAACAGTATAAAGGTAGAAATACAATTGTTAAGGGAATAATGGTAGAAATGAAATTTCTCAGAGATGAAAATATATGAATTGTTGGAATACATAAGTATATCAGTGTCCAGAAAATGAATGAAAAAGAACATGACATTATTGTGAAATTCAAATCACCTAATAGAGGAAATTCCAAACATTGAGAGGAAGGAAGGAGACAGAATTACACATATTACATTGCATATACATACAATTTGTATATTTTATATATTATATATGTGTGAGAGAGAAGAGAATAAAAGGATTAAGAATCAGATTGGGTAAGATTTCTTAAAAATTGCAGATAAATAATTAATAGATAAATTATTTTAAAATTTAGAGCAAGAATTTCTTATCTCACTGAATCATCAGTCAAGTAAGTATTAGGGAAAACAGTACATTGTTGGGTGTTAAAGACAGTAAGTTTTTCCTATACATACTCTTTTGGGATATTATTTGAGGATGTACTATAGCAAAGGGAGGGAATGAAAAATAAAAGAAGGGGATGAGGGTCCCATCACACAATGAGGACAATTAGGAGAGAATGAAGACCAGAGGGCAGTTTTGTACAGACACAGAGACCATTTAATTCTAGTAGAAGCAAAAAGATAGAGGGCTCCAGGTAGGAAATATGGGAAGATGAATTCATGATTGAGATTTTGAAAAAAATGTGAAGATGAGGTAGGATTAACTCATGAATTTTAAAAGGTGAATCTACTTGATCTTGATTTTTAGGAACATTCTGTTTTCAATGACACAGGAAGCACAATGGTAAATCCAAGGAGCAGGTATGATAGTCCTTACTCCAAGTACTATGGCTGTATAATGAATAACATTTTGAGAGAGAATCAGACACTAGTAATTAGGAACTGTCCAGACACTCTCAGGTAGGTCAAGATCTCCTACAGAACATGAACCATCTCATCCAACACCAACATCAAAAATGACCCTGGTGACCCTGATTAAGCAAGATCAAAATAAAATTACTTCATGGTTGAGCACAGGCCAAAATAAGAATATTGTTCAAACCAGAACAATGACCAAAGACCTCCACTTCCTTGCAAATATGAGTGGATGTTGCTTCTTCACCACTTATACTTTTATTTCACTTTGTTCTTCTCAAATCCTCAATGAAATTCAGTGAAATAGCTAATCGTCCATTTCATTCCCATTTTCTTAAAGCATCTAATCCAGAGCTAACTCATACTTCCTTAAACCATCCCCAAAATTCCCTATCACAAACTCAAATCCTAGAACTGATATTTAAGTAGTACAAAAGTAACCTGGTTACTAAGGTGATCCAAAGTTTCCTAATTTTTATAGTTTCCATTACTACAATGAGTCGATAACCCCAACTTGGTTTTGATAAAGTGTGTTCCTTGTAAACTTTGGTTGTAGAGAATTATAATTTATATTGTCATGAAAAGTAAAATTTAAATATGTTTTCACTTTTTAAAACATACCTATAGACAAGATGTGACTAAAGGTAGAGGTTCATTGAGGGAGGTTGGAAAATGTAAGGGAGAAAAATATAAAAGAAAGAATGTCTTCATTTTATTCATACAAAAAAATCTGTGAAGCTATTGTTAATGGATAATAAATGGAGATTTCAATTTGACAAGAAAAGTACCCAAAATAACAATATAGGTCTATGTGAACAACAAATAATTGAAGTTATTTTTGAGTGCACTAACCAGCAATCATAACAGTAAATTGTCTAAAGAAAAATAGTCTGAAAATTTCTTAATAATAGAGTTTGTAGGATTGTCACAACAAATACCACAGAAGGAGTGGCTTAACCCATAGGTATTTATTTTCTCACAGTTCTGGAGGATGTAAGTCTAAGGTCAAGGTGTTGTTAGGATTTATAAATTCTGAAGCCCCTCTCCTTGCCTGTACATGACGATCTTATCTGGCAACTTGACATGATCATCTCTGTGTGTGCATGTGTCTGATATATCTTTTCTCCATGTCCTAATTTCCTTTCATAAAGACACCAGTTTTATTGGTTTAGGGCCCACAAAAACCACCCAATATTAATGTAATTCTCTCTTTGTAGGCCTCATCTCTGAACAAGGTCACATTCTGAGGTAGTAGGATTTCAGATTTTATATGAAACTGGCAGGGATGGCAGCTCAATTCAACCCAAAACAGTTATAAACATTTAGCTAATAATAAGGAAGCAAATGTTATTAGATTTTTTTTAATTTTGAAAGTGCTTACTAATGGACTAAAATTTAAAAACAGACAATACCACCTGTTGACAAAAATATAAAGGAATGGGTACATCCAATTTGGGAATATATTTTGAACTAATACCAATATTTTGAAATATCCACTAATTGAATATGTACTTATTATGTGAGCAGCAATTCTACCTCTAAGTGGACATATCCAAAAGAACTGCATATATTCATCTTGTCAAAAGCCTTGTACAAGAACATTCAGAGTAGTGTTGTTTATAATAGTCAAACCTTGCACCAAATCATATATCCATCTAGAGAATAATTAGTAAATTTTGGTATACTCATAGAGTGAAGTACAATACAGTGATAAGAAGGAAATAATTAACAGTAGCAATAGAATAAATTTCATAAATTTTGAGTGAAAGCAATTAGACACAAAGCAGTTCATACTCTATTGTTCCATTTATATAAATTCAAATGAGGCAAAACTATGATATGGAAAGTCAGCATATTGTTTTATACTTGGGTTAGCAGTGACATTTGTATAGGGTGCAGGACAAATTTTTCATTTCCTCAAGTTGCTGGTGCTATTTGCTTTGTGGAAATACACTAGGCTGAAAATTACATCCCCTTTTCTTTAATGTGCTATACTGCAATTAAAAAGTTTGTTCAAAAAATTTTAGCCCATGGGAAAGAGCTAGAAGAGAAGAATAAATATTGTTGAATTTTATTATGTTTTTAACATACTAGACTTGCTATCATACATATTCCTTTGAAAACCATTAAAAGGAATAAAGTGAAATATTTTTCCATTTACCATTAAAAATACTTAGAGTGGGATGAAACAGAATGAGTAGGACATATGAAAAATACATTTAACAGTTGAATTGACTAAGAGAGTTTATCATGAGAAATATCAAAAAGAAGAGCAAAAATGTCAGGAAAAATAAACCCATGTACAAATTTGGAATGGCAGTGCATAATAAATGCAATAAAGTAAAATTGACTTTCCCCAAATTGAACAAGACAAACTTCAGCTAACAAATCATTACAGAAGGCAAATCAAAGCTATATCTTAAGAGAAATTTTCCTATATCACCTACTCAAACCTTTAATATGGAAAATGGGTAATGATAGAGTCAGATGTCTAAGGAAACCAAGGTACTACCGAAAATTAGCATTTTACTATTCTTCTCTAGCACTCTGAGGAGGTAGGATTGGATATATGGGCTTCAGGAACTTGAAGTCACTAGTCCCAGAGTCTCTGGTCAAACAAACCTCGTACTGGTAGCTCTGGGACAGAGTCCCTGTACCACTGACGTCCACCAGGTGGCCAGGAAAGTGGCCCTCAGGCACAGAGCAGAGACCCAGCGATTCCACCCTGCGCCTCCTGCACAGCCTCACTGTTACGAACACCAGCACAGAGAAGAGGAAGAGAGACGACACAGAGGCCAAGGCGATGACCAAGTAGACAGTGAGCGAGTCCCCCTGCGCGCGCTCCGGCGCCACTTCCGGGAGCGGCAGGTAGGGCTGCGAAAAGCCATCCACCAGCAGCACGTGCAGCGTGACGCTGGCAGACAGTGGCGGCTCGCCATTGTCCTTGACTAGCACCACCAAGCCTGTGCCTGGCCGCGTCGCGCTCGCTCAGCAGCCTGGCGGTGCGCACCTCGCCATTGTGCGCCCACACGCCAAACAGCCCGGGCTCCGTGGCCTTCAGCAGCTGGTAGGACAGCCAGGCGTTCTGGCCAGAGTCTCTGTCCACCGCCACCACCTTGGTGACCAGGTATCCCTGCTCTGCCGCCCTGGGCACCAGCTCTGTGCAGGGCGCAGAGGCGTTCTGCAGCGGGTACAGCACGAAGGGCGAGTTGTCATTGTCATCCAGCACCACCACGCGCACCAGCGCCTGGCTGCTGAGCGCGGGCGAGCCTTGGTCTGTGGCGCCCACGCGGAACTCGAACGCCTGCAGGGCCTCAAAGTCCAGAGCCCTCAGCGCGAACAGCTGCCCATTGTCTGCATTGATTGAGATCAGCGAGGCGAGGGGCAGGTGCGGGTCCTGTGTTGGCAGCAGCGAGTAGGTGATCTGGCATTGGTGCCTGAGTCTCTGTCTGTGGCGCTGACACTGCCTATGTGCAGGGCGGGGCTGTTGTTCTCGCGCACCAACAGCGTGTAAGACGTCTGTGTGAAGGCAGGGGCGTTGTCGTTGACATCAGAGACGAGGATTATTATGCTGTGCTCAGTTTTCAATCTTGGTGACCCCAAGTCAGTGACTGTGATGGTGATGTTGTACTCTGCTCTTCTCTCTCTATCCAGTGGCCTCTCTGTCACCAAGGTATAAAAGTTCTTAAATGTAGGCTTCAAGAGGAAGGGGAGATCATTTTGTATGGAGCAAACCATCCTACCATTGTCCCCAGAGTCTGGATCAGAAACACTGAAAATGGCAACTACAGTCTCTGGGGAGTTTTCTGGGATAGAGCTGCTGAGCGTCGACATGGTTAGTTCAGGAGCATTGTCATTCACATCCACCACGTCTATGGCCACTGTGCATTTTCCTGAGAAGCCCCCACTGTCTGTGGCTACAATTTCCACGTTATAATATTGAGTTACCTCGAAATCCAATGCCCTTTGCAGACGAATTTCTCCTGTTTTTTCGTGTATTACAAATGGTTGAAAAACTTCATCACCTTCAAATAAAGAGTAGGCTACAGTTCCATGAGTTCCTGCATCTAAATCTTGAGCAGAGACAATGAGAACTAATGAGTTTATGGGACTGTTCTCAGGAACCTGTACTTCATACAGGGACTGTAAAAATTCAGGGGCATTATCATTGATGTCTACCACTTCAATTCGAACTGTGACAGTCCCAGACTTGGGCGGGGCTCCACCATCCAGCGCTGTGAGGGTTAAACTGAGCTCAGGCTCTTCCTCCCTGTCCAGGGCTTTTCCCAACACCAGCTCTGGGTATTTTCTGCCATCTCCACGATTGTGAGTAGCAACATGAAAATAGGAGTTGGGGCTGATTGTGTAGTTCTGAACACTGTTGCTACCTATATCAAAGTCGTGAGCTGATTTCAAAGCAAACACAGTCCCTGGCTGGGCGCTCTCTGGGATTCTAAGGATCATTTCCCTGTCTAGGAACTCTGGAGAATGGTCATTTACATCTGTCAGTTGCACATCAATTTGAAACAACTGTACAGGGTTTTGGAGTAACAGCTGGAAATGCAATATACAGGGCTCTATCACCCCACACAACACCTCCCGGTCTAGTTTTTCCTGTAGAAGCAAATTGCCGGTTTTTACATCGAGCTGCAAGAGCTGTTTGCTGCCTTTGTGATGGATTCGCGCACCCCGAGTGGCCAGCTCCCCGACCCTGAGCCCCAGATCTTTTGCCAGGTTGGCCACAGAGTAGCCACTTTCTGTTTCTTCTGGCATGGAATACCTAATTGCCTCAGAGTCAGCCTCCCACAAAAACAACAGCATAGCAAGAAAAATGACTTGCCTTTTCTGTGGCGTTTTTGCTAGCTCTGCCTCCATTGTTCAGACTGGTCCAGAAGGTGCAGTTCCTTCAACTCAGTATTCAATCCACTGAGACGATTTGGTTAAATAATCTTGAGTTAAATGTTTCTGTCTGACATGCTCTTAGAAGGATGCCTTCTCTGAAGATCCGCCTCTGGAGCTCATATAAAATGCCTCCTTCTTTTAGCGAGCTTTCAGAGTTCTGACTCAGCTCAATGGCGTCCAGGGCATTGGCAGAGCCCATTATTCACACTCTTAGCCTGCAGCGCCACCAGGTGTCCATACTTACTATTGCATATAGTATTTGGTATTTCATTCCAAATTCTAATACTGCTGTGTATCAATATCTTTTTAAGGCTGAAAAGTACGTTAATTTTATCTCTAAGTTATATAAAGTTCTACTGAAACGTTTGTTGAGTTAATTTTCATTGAACGAATTCTTGTAAGACCAAACCAAAATGATATATATATATATATATTTACAGTGTTTTTGTATGAAATATCTCATCTTGATCCTTTTTTCTTACAAGTTTTTTTATTTTTTATTTTTTTAAAATTTTATTTTTGTAATTTTTAATATGTACAACTCATAGTGCATGTATTTAGGATCTTTTTACATACAACTGTTTGTATACAAAGTATATTCGTACAATTCAGGTCTTCAATCATGCATTTAGGAAAGTGACAACCGTCTCATTCAACCACCTTTTCTTTTTTTTTTTTTTCATTTTCTCCCCCTCCCTCCCCCCTTGCTCCCTCCCTTACCCTCCCTTCCCTTTGACCATTCTAGTGTTCCTCTAGTCCTCCTCTCCCCACCATCCAACAATACTATGAATTAGCCTCCTTATATCAGAGAAAACATTTGGTACTTGGATTTTTGAGACTGACTAACTTCACTTAGCATTGTCTTCCACCTTCATCCATTTACCTGCAAATGCCATTAATTTATTTTCTTTTATTGCTGAGTAAAATTCCATTGTGCATATATACCACATTTTCTTCATCCACTCATTTACTGAGGGACATGTAGGTTGGTTCCACAACCTAGCTATTGTGAATTGTGCAGCTACAAACATTGAGATAGCTGTGTCACCGTAATATGCTGTTTTTAAGTCCTTTGGGAATAGACCCAGGAGTGGGATGGCTGGGTCATAGGGTGGTTCCATTCCCAGTTTTCCAAGAAATCTCCATACTGCTTTCCATAACGGTTGCACCATTTTGCAGTCCCACCAGCAATGTATGAGTGTGCCTTTTTCCCCACATCCTCTCCAACATTTATTGTTGCTTGTGTTCTTGATAGCTGCCATTCTGACTGGAGTGAAGTGAAATCTTAGTTTTGATTTGCATTTCTCTAATTGCCAGCGATGTTGAACATTTTTTCATGTATTTGTTGATTAATCATGTATCTTCTTCTGAGAGGTGTCTTCTCAATTCCTTAGCCCATTTATTGATTGGGTTATTTGTTTTTTTTTTGGTGTAAAGTTTTTTGAGTTCTTTATATATTCTAGAAATTAGTGCTCTGTCTGATGTGCATATATTAAATATTTGTTCCCAATTAGTTGGCTCTCTATTCACCTCACTGATTGTTTCTTTTGCTGAGAAGAAGCCTTTTAGTTTAAATCTATCCCATTCATTAATTCTTGGTAGTAATTCTTGGCGCTACAGGATTCTTATTGAGGAACTTGGGGCCTAATCCGACATGTTGGAAATTGGAGCTTACTTTTTCTTCTATTAGGCGTATTGTCTCTGGTCTAATTCCTAGGTCCTTGATCCACTTTGAATTGAGTTTTGTGCATGGTGAGAGATAGGGGTTTAATTTCAATTTGTTGCATATGGATTTCCAATTTTCCCAGCACCATTTGTTGAAGAGGCTATCCTTTTTCCACTGTACATTTTCGGCATCTTTGTCTAATATAAGATAGCTGAAATTATATGTATTAGTCTCTGTGTCCTCAATTCTGTACCATTGGTCCACCAGTCTGTTTTGGTGCTAATACCATGCTGTTTTTGTTACTATTGCTCTATAGTATAATTTAAGGTCCGGTATGGTGATGCCCCCTGCTTCACTTTTCTTGCTCAGGATTGCTTTGGCTATTCTGGGTCTCTTATTTTTCCAGATGAATTTCATGACTGCTATTTCTATTTCTTTGAAGAATGACATTGGGATTTTGATTGGAATTGCATTAAATCTGTATAATGCTTTTGGTAGTATGGACATTTTGACAATATTAATTCTACCTATCCAAGAGCAAGGTAGGTCTTTCCATCTTCTGAGTTCATCTATAATTTCTTTCTTTTGTGTTCTATAATTTTCGTTATAGAGGTCTTTCACATTTTTCATTAGGTTGATTCCCAGGTATTTTATTTTTTTTTTGATGCTATTATAAATGGGGTAGTTTTCATCATTTCCCTTTCAGAGTCTTTGTCGCTGATGTACAAAAATGCCTTTGACTTATGTGTATTGATTTTGTATCCTGCAACTTTGCCAAATTCATTTACTAGTTGTAAAAGTTTTCTGGTAGAGTTTTTTGGGTCTTCTAGGTAGATTATCATGTCATCAGCAAATAGTGCTAATTTGAGCTCTTCTTTTCCTATCTGGATCCCTTTAATTTCGTTCATCTGTCTAATTGCTCTGGCCAGAGTTTCAAGTACTATGTTAAATAGCAGTGGTGAAAGGGGGCATCCCTGTTTTGTTCCAGTTTTTAGAGGGAATGCTTGTTTCCGCTGGCCATGTGAGTGATAAGACTTTTCCCAGCCTTTCACTTTCAGTCTGTTGATGTCTTTTTCTATGAGGTGCGTTTCTTGGAGACAGTAAATTGTTGGGTCATTTCTTTTAATCCATTCTGATAATCTATGTCTTTTGATTGGTGAGTTTAGGCCATTAACATTCAGGGATATTATTGAGATGTGATTTTTATTCCCATCCATTTTTATTTGAATTATGGTCTTTAGCTTGATTTGGTTTCTCTTCTGGTTGGTATTTCCCTTAGTTTAATATCTCCCTTTGTTGATTTTTGTTGTTATCTTTCTCTTCTTCTTCTTCATGAAAAATGTTGCCTAGGATGTTTAGAGGTGCTGGCTTTCGAGTTGTGAAATCTTTTAACTTTTGCTTTCGTGGAAGGTTTTTATTTCATCCTCGAATCTAAAGCTGAATTTTGCTGGATATAAGATTCTTGGTTGACATCCCTTTTCTTTCAGAGCTTGAAATATGCTATTCCAGGATCTTCTTGCTTTTAAGGTCTGGGTTGAAAAATCTGAACATAGTCTGATTGGTTTCCCCCTATATGTAATCTGATTCCTTTCTCTTGTGGCTTTTAGTATTCTCTCCTTGCTCAGTATATTAGGCATTTTCATTATAATGTGTCTTGGTGTGGATCTGTTGAGATTTTGTTTGTTTGGTGTTCGGTATGCCTCTTGAACTTGGTTTTCCCATTCATTCCTCAAGTTTGGAAAATTTTCTGTAATTATTTCGTTAAATAAATTATTCATTCCTTTGGCTTGAAACTCTGCCCCTTCCTCTACGCCAATCACTCTTAAGTTTGGTCTTTTTATGCTGTCCCATAATTCTTGGATGTTATGTTCTTGATTTCCAATGAGTTTTGCTGTATAGTCTAAATTCTTCTCTAGGACATATATTTTGTCTTCATTGTCTGAGGTTCTTTCTTCCAAGTGGTCTACTCTGTTGGAGATGCTTTCAATTGAACTTTTATTTTGGTTTATTGCTTCTTTCATTTCTGGAATTTCTATTTGGTTTCTCTTTAGAGCCTCTATTTCCCTATTGAAGTAATCTTTTACTTCCTGTATTTGGTTTTGGAGTTCTTTGTCAAAATGATCTTTTGCCTCCTGCACTTGCTCCCTCATCTCATTTTTTAGTTCATTCTTAAGTTCCATAAACATTTGGAATATGTAATTTCTAAATTCCATCTCTGGCATTTGACCAACTGTGTTTGCCATGGAATCTACTGATGAGGTATCTTGATTTGTTTGTGTCACTTTCTTCCCTCGTTTTTTTTTCATGTTGCTTGTGTGTCTTTTCTTCCTGCACTGTGGGACCTTGACTATTTTGATTTTACCTTAAAGCCTTATGTTGTTCCTGTAGTACAATGCTATCAGATCCCCTTATAATTCCTTTACACTTTAAAACCTAACACTTTCTATTCAGAAAATCCAAGTTTGATCACAATGTACAGATTTGGTTAACCCAGATATTATTTCCAATTTACTCTGTACGCTTCTGATGGGGTTTTATAGCTTCAAGTATTGGATACAGAGGTGTTATGTTTAGGAAGAAGGAAGTGTCTTGAATTGTTCTGTCTTGGAAAGTATGAAAAGAGAGTTCTATTGAAGTGGTCTAGTGGAAGTGGTTTAGTATCAGTAGACAAGAGAAGAAAGAGAATGGAGTAGACAATTAGGTGGAAAGACCAATTTATATATAAAGTAAGATGGAAAAGAAAAAAATGATAAAAGAGTAGAAATTGGTGTAAGATAGAGGAGAGAGAGAATCAAGAAAATAGAGAGTAAACTATATATAAACTCTGCTTTGCTATCCAGTTCAATTGCACTGGTTCTAGAAATCCCAAGTTCTGCGTATAACTTGGTTTTGCCTCTGTTTAGTATGCACTGGCAGGGTGTAAATATGAAAGATGAAGGAGGAAGAAAATATGCAAAAGTGAGAAGGAAGAAAAGAAGGAAAGAAAAAAGGAGCAGAAGCAAACAAACACACTGACAATCAATGCAAAAAAAAAAAAAAAACAAAAAGCAAAACAAAACAAAGCCAAAAAAAAGAAAAAGAAAGAAAAACAAACAAACAAAAAACCTGAAAATCAATAAAACAAGCAAACCAACAAAAAAAAAGTTGAACCCCAAGTCTCAAAAAAAACAGGCCCTGGGAAGCCCCACTCTTTTTTCCTTTCCAGTTCCAAAATGATATATTAATCTTCTTCATAAAGGTAGCTTCTGAGTACATGAGGAAACTTTGTTTCTGGTTTCATAATTTGATTATATTCATGAAATACTAATAATGGATAACTACAAATTCTAATATTTTACAAAAATTAATTTTCAAGTATAATATACCTACATAAAAGTGCACAAGTGGTAACTGTACTACTCAATGAATTTTAAAGAAGTGTATACACTTTTATGAATATAATGTAGATTAAAAACAAAATGCTACCGAAACCCAGGAAGTTCTCTCCTACCACTGTCTGGTTACTAACTTCCCTAAACATAAGCACTATCCCTACTTTTATTGTGATAAATTTATTTGACTTTTGGTGTATTTTTATATATATTATTGCTCTCATGTCTGTCTTCTTTACTCAAAAATTATACAAAATTTTGTAAAATTGATCTGTGGCATGCCATTCTGATTTGTTTTATTCTCATTGCTTTGTCATAATCTAGTGTATAATATACCATGATATTTTATACGTTCTTCAGCTCATGAACATTAATGTTTTTCTAGTTTTGAGCCTTTTTTCAGTAATATCGTTATGACCATTCTTGCACGTCTTCTGGTGACCATGTATTTATGCTGAATATATTTGTGTGAGTTGGACTGCAGGGCATTAAGATGAACACATATATTTAGTTTTAGCAAATACCATGAAGCATTTGTCAAAAGTAGTTTTTCCAGTACCAATAAAATTTGAGAGTTCCAGTTGCTCCATATTCTTGTCAACATTTGATATTGTCTTTTCAATTCTAATCATTCTAGTGAGTGTATGGTGATATCATATTTTAATTTTAATTTGTATTTCCCTGGTAGTTAACAAAATTATTTACATTTTCACATGTTTATTTATCAATAGGACATACTCTTGCGAAGTGCTTGTTCAAGTATTTTTTCATTTTTCTTATTGTGGCATTTGCATGGTTGCTTATTGTTTTGTTGGAATAGCCTTGTATATTCTGGATATAGATCCTTTTTCATATAATACATTTACAAATATCTTCTCCCACTGTTTTGTATTTTAATTTCTCTTATGGTATCCCTTATCAACAAACTTTCTTTAATTTAGTATGATTTGTAAATACTTTTCAGTCTGGTTAGCATTTTTTTGTGTTCTATTTAAGTCTTTGCATACACAAAGGTCACAAAAATATTCTCATATGATATATTTTGAAAGATTAATTACTATAGTTTCCCCACCTAAAGCTGTACCCAAACTAAAGTTAATTTTTTTTTCAAATAAATATGGTCAGAGCCACAAATTTTCCAAATGCTTTTATACCATCTATTAAAAAGACGATTCATTTCCCATTATTTCTGAATTGTCATCATTGTCATAGATCAGGTGATCTAAGGTCTGCTCCCAAGTATTCAATTTTTCTGTTTATTTATCCTGCAATACCACATTATCATAATTCATATAGTTTAGTCATGGATTTTTGTGTGTGTGAGAGAGTAAGCCTTCTGTTTTTTTTTTTTTTAAATAGACTATTGTAAAGAACAGTTTTATTCACAGAAAAAAATGATCATAGGGTACAGAGATACCCCGTGTTGGCTGAAATTGTTTACAAAATCTACTTTAAAAAATGCATGTATGGTTAATAGTGATATTTCTTTTTTGCTTTTTACTCCTGATAATTGGGGTTTTCCTCTGCTTACTTGATTGATCTAAGAGTTTTAATTTTATTAATAATTATGAAGAACCCACTTTCAGTTTTACCAGCATGCTCTGTTGTATCTTTGTCATCTTTTTTTTATTCATTTCCGCTTGTGTGTTACTACCTTCCTTTTTCACATTTGAATTGCTGTTCCTCTTCTGGTTTCTTGTGATCAATACTTCCATTACTGATTTCTTCTTTAATATGTGCATTTAAAGCTTTAAATTTCCAAGTTCTGTTTTGATATGCCATTTCTTTATTGTTTTATTACCCGGTTCAAACTTTTTGGAAATTTCTGTTGTGATTTCTTCTTTGACTCATGTGTTTTGTTATTTAATTTTGAAGCATTTGGGGATTTCTTGTCATATTTTAATTTCTGCCTTATTCTGCTGCAGTCAAAAAGCATGCTGAGCCATTTCAATTCCTTTTATTAAATATGAGGCTTGTTTTATGACCTAGAATATAGACAATTTTCATATTTCATATGCATGTAAGAAGAAAGTATGTTTTAGTGTGTTATGTATGGCAGTGTATTTGAATATGATGTTTGTGTTGTTCAGCACTTCAATGTTCATGTGTGTGTGTGTGTGTCTATTTTGTCTTCTTATTCTGTTAAAAATGGAGAGAGTTATATGAAGTCTCCCAATATGGTTGTGGTTTGTCTACTTTGTGTTTGCATTCTTCCATCTTAACTTTTTATATTTTGTAGTTATCCTATACAGAAATATTCAATCTTGGACCTCACATATTTCTGGTGTATTTCTTTGCCTTTTTATTATTATAAAACAGCTATCTTCAACAAAAGCAATGAATCTTTCCTTAAAGTCTCGGTACTTGTGTACTTAAAATATGTATGGAGACCTACTCTATAGTAGCTTCACCTCTTTAATTGGGGTACATTTAATTTTATAGTATTTATTCAAACCTCAGACTGAGATCCTGATCCAAGGGGCCTTATATAGCTGACAGTAAATTATTTTAATTGCATCTTAAAGTTAACAAGTATTGTAATGAAATAATCAATCTGATGCTAAATAAAGACTTTAGAATGTTCAAAAAAGTCTCCTTTGTCTTATATGAATATAGCTACACTAAATTCTTTTTTTTTTTTTTTTTTTTTTGTACCGGGGATTGAACTCAGGGGCACTCGACCACTGGGCCACATCCCCAGCCCTTTTTTTTTGTATTTTATTAGAGACAGGGTCTCACTGAGTTGCTAAGTGCCTCGCCATTGCTGAGGCTGGCTTTGAACTCGCAATCCTCCCGCCTCAGCCTCCCAAAGTGCTGGGATTACAGGCGTGCGCCACCGCGCCCGGCTCACTAAATTCATTTTGGTCAGTGTTTGCATTTAAACATTTCATCCCATTTTCTATTGGTTCCTTTTAGTTATACATGACATTAGAATCCATTTTGACATAATTATAAAAGCATGGACTATATCTTATAATTCAGTCCCAGTACTTCGCCTTCCCTTCCCTTCTCCTACCCCTGCTCCCTTCCCTGTATTTTTTTTTTTTTTTTTTTTTTTTTTTTTTTTTTTTTTTTTATGGTACCAGGGATTAAGCTCAGGGGCACTTGACCACTGGGCCACATCCCCAGCCCTTTTTTGTATTTTATTAGAGACTGGGTCTCACTGAGTTGCTAAGTGCCTCACCATTACTGAGGCTGGCTTTGAACTCAAGATCCTCCTGCCTCAGCCTCCCAAGTGCTGGGATTACAGGCGTGCACCACCATGCCCGGCTCCCTTCCCTGTATTCTATTGATCTGTCTGCAGCTTATCTATAGTCCTTTAAAAAAATTAATTCCTTCTGGATATACATGATGGTGACATTCACTGTGTCTTGTCCCATTTTTAACTTTCAATCTTTGTTTTCTATCTCTCTTACACTACAAATTTATTTAATAGCATATATTGAGTTTTCTTAAATCTAGTCTGACAATTATTATTATTGAATTGAATTACTTAATCCAAGTATAATTAATAATTTTAATTATCATTTGATCTCTACTTAAAATCTAATTATTTTTCCATTACCCCTAAGGTTTTGTTCTTTGAAATACTCATTATCTTAAAAAAATTTCCTTCACTTACTCTCTCGGTTATTTTTTTATTATAGGATACATCTCTTATCTACGTGAATCTACCACAAATTGTTTCTACATTCATGAGATAATGCTTGGAACCTTAGAAATCTCTAATTCTATACCTGTAGCTTGATGTTTTTGCTATTTTGAATTTAAAAGTCATATATATTTTAAATGCTTTAAGAAACTACTATGATTGCCTACTATAATCAATACTCACTTATATTTGCCCCTCTTTTCTCTTTTTTTTCCTTCCTGCAATTCTGTGATCCCTTTAGGACTATTTTCCTTTTGCAGATTAAATTTCAACCACAAGTATTTCTTTTAGTGCAGATGTGACTGATTAATTCTCTCAGTTTTTGTTTGAAAACAAAACATATTAGAATATCCCCTTTGATGGTTATATTTACTGGTAATAGAATCCTAGTCTGGTAATATTTTTCTTCCAGGTCTTTAAGACATTAATCCATTGCCTTTTTGTTTCATTGATTTATGTTAAAAAGGCCTCCATTTTACTTATGCTTCTTTAAAAGTAATAGATCACTATTACATGGTTGCTTTAAATGTTTTTTAGTTTGTCTTGAGCAACTTTCTTACAATCTGCCTAGTTGTGCTTTTTGTTTATTTATCCTTAATAAATAAAAAAAACTTGAAAGGTAATCACTTTCATCAATCTTGTCATTATCTGTTTAAATATTGCTTATTACCCACTCTTGTGCTCTTTTATCCTAGGATTCCAATATGTATGTTTGAGTTTTTCCTTATATCCCACGTCACTAATGTTCTTTTCTATATTTTTCATTATTTTTTGTTTGTATTCATATATGAATACAATCTTGCAGGCACTGATACTGTATTCCCTAATGTCAATGACATTAAGCTATTTAGTTTTATATCAGGCATTATATCTTTCAGTTGTAGAATTAATTTCCATTTTCCATTTTCAATTGTTGGGTGAAATTCTCTTTATATCTATTTTCTCTATTGTTCCCTATTTTTAGCACATTAGCCATACTAGTTTTATTTGTCAATTAATTATAATATCTGGATCATCCCTGCATTAGGGGGTTTACGTTTTTGCTCTGTTTTGTCTGTACCATCCAGTTGTGTGTTTATGTGTGTCCGTGTATACATAAACATTCACATGCATCTACTAATTTTATACTGAACTTTGGATATTTATGTAAAAAAAAAACTGTTCAGGATCAAGATATTATCTTCCTCCAGGAAGAGCTCACTTTTTCTTCTGGGAGATTGACAGAGCCTGACAAACTGTCTTAATCAAAACAGGCAATGGGTTCAATCAAGATTCTTTGAAGTGGTCTGTGGTTGTAACTAAATGGTAGAGTGCTTGCCTTGCATGCGTGAGGCACTAGGTTCAATCCACAGCACCATATTAAAAAATAAATAAATATAAAGATATTATGTCCATCTACAGCTAAAAACTTTTTTTTTTTAAAGATTCTTTGAAGTCCTGGTAAACATCTAGCCCTACAGAGAATTTAGTATATCCTCTATAGTCTCTTCCTATGGAAATCCCAAACTCTAATCTTTCTATAGAAAGAAAAACTTCACTCTGCTTTTCAAGAATTTTCCATTTAAGTTTTTAGTGTCCCCTGAGCTACTCTAAGTTTGACAAGTGCCCTGAGGGGAAACTGATCCTGAGCTTGAATTCTCCAGTCCTCCAAAGGCTACTATTCCTAACAAAAAAAAGGCTACTTTTCCTAACAAAAGGCTGTTGTTTGTTTTTCAGATTTACCCAATTTCTTTGGGGGGGGGGAATTGATTGTAGGAAATTGATAAAAGGAAAAAACTCAAAGTTCAGTATAAAATTAGTAGATGCATGTGAATGTTTATGTATACATGGACACACATAAACACATAAAAATGATACTTCTGATTTAGTTCTCATCCCCAGGGACATACCTTCTCAAAAATCTTAACACATTCAGGTCTTATTGTTATCATGTGTTTTCTGTTGCTATAAAGAGATGACTTTTGAATTATGGCCAGTTTTAAGCTTCCAGATAATGCCTCTAACCTGGAAGCAGAACCCCATTAAATACATGCAAGTTTTAACCTCACACTTTAAAAATATTTTTTGTAACTTTTTATCATAAAAGAAGAGGGGATCATAAGGTTGCATGGGCCACATTGACCTCAGTAGAATTTCTGCACTCCAAACAGCACTCACTAAAGACAGTAGCCTAAAGACAACAGAAAAGGAAGTATAAAAGATGCATTTGTAATAGAAGCAACGGAGAAAAAAAAACATATTGAAATGGGTGTCATTATCAAGATATTAGCCCCCATTCTCTATCTTGGTTCTGTAACAGTAAAATTGGTGTATTTTCACACAACATGCATGTTGTGAATATTATTTGGATCATGTTCACCACTAAATCCTAGTGACTGAATTTCAAAATGTTGATCTTTTCTACATTCTGGTAGTGTCCACTAGCTGGTGATGAATGATCCAAAAACTTTATGAATACAGATAGGAATGAAGTAGGTTCTGGAGGAACCTACTTCCAGTCTCTTTTGTGTGATCATACAGATTATTTTGAAATATGAACTTGAATTTTCATGGTCTTGAAATATATTGGTGAAAACTTCAACCAGACATATTACTTGTCATACATAAAAGTGATTCATTTAAATAGGTGATAATAAATAAGGAAGAAATTATTAAAGTTAACCACCATATTTATGTCTTGTATATGTTTGTGTTTAATTCTGTTCTCATTTTTATCTATTCCTCACTTCAACTGAATGATGGCTAAAAACTATGAATGATGGCTAAAAACTATGTTTCAAGAATGACTTAAAGATCAGTAATTTTCCCTTTTTTTATTATATCCTCACAAAATTATCAATTCAGGGAAAAGCACAAGTACTTAATCTCCAGTAAAATGATACGTCTGATTTAAAAATGTTAGATTATAAAATAAGCTTTTTAACTGCTTATATTCTGCCAGAAGCACAATGAAGTTGTCTTATATTCATATAACTTTAACCAGTTAGGAATCACATAACTCACTTGGCTTATTGAACACAACTTAGAACTATTATAATTCAGATAAATTCAATACGGTTCAAGCTACTCAAGGACAAAATAATATTTAGTTCATACAGATGCAAATTTGGTGTCAATGAAAAATTAAATTTAAGTCACATTAAAGAACAAAACTGAAGATAAAACATGAAAAAGAAGTCATTATGTTGATGATAAAGACTGTTCACACCTACAAAGTGCAAAATCTATGATCAGCCAAAAACAACTAAACAGGAAAGCCAAAATGCAGAAGAGTTTTCCTGATTTTTGAAAAGGGGGGAGAAGGTACAGGAAAACCAAAGGAAATACACACAGTAAATTCCACCTGGTCATCTATTTATAGAGCAAAGGGACAAGGAGATATATGGGGCCATCAAGAATCCTGAATTCTGGGGCTGGGGTTGTGGCTCAGCGATACAGCGCTCGCCTAGCACGTGCGCCGCCCGGGTTCGATCCTCAGCACCATGTAAAAATAAACACATTGTGTACAACTAAAGCAAATAAATACATATTTAAAAAAAAAGAATCCTGGATTCTTTGGAGGAATTTAGGGCATAATTCAGGCTCTGAGTTAGTCTTTGACTATGATTATGAAAAGCAGTGATTTAACAGTTTTATGTAGTAAAGGGGGATGGCAAATTATATCTTAAATGACAAAAATTTAAAATTAGTTTTAAATTTTAGTTTAACTTAAATTACAATTATTTAAAAATTTTAAATCTCAGTACTTTCAATGTTTTAGGTAAGTAGCAACCAAATAAATATCAGCATCTTGAATATGTGGCGCTCACAAAAGGAAAAGGCCACACTTTTTTGTGTCTTAAAATTTTAATGTAATGTAATGTTGACATGCAATTTGAGAAAAACAAGTAAGCTAGGTTTTCTGCTCATGGCTACTAAGTGGGCTTAACCTGGTAGTATAGGAAACCATAAATTTTTACAAGGCTAACACTATGGTATTGAAAGAAAATCTTATACATTAAAGATGGGTACCACAAATACATGGAAGTTCAAGATTTCATACAAGCCTCTAAATGGTTAATAAAATTCATTAAGAATTTCATTAAAATAAAAGGTTTTGTGTACTTGATTAATTAACAGTTATGAAAACACTAACCATTAAGAGAAGCTCAAATATGGAGAAAATATATACCTCCTATCACTAAAAATGCTAAGAATAATGCCAATAAAAAAGGAACAAATTTAGAGCTATCAGGAATATACATGGGTTTGGAATAGTGGTTAAGAATACTTTAATAACACTACAATTACTAAAGAGAAAGAAATAGCAATATGAAGTTTGCCAAAATTAGTGAGACAACATTAGCTGAATACAAAGCTATTTCTGCAGTTGGAATTTTCCTTAACTTCTCTCCCAGCGTCCTGAACCAAGAGATTAGGAAACATGGGCTTCAGGAATTTGAACTCACCAGACCCAGAGTCTCCACCCACACACACTTCATACTGGTAGCTCTGAGACAGTGTCCCAGTGCCACTGACGTCCACCAGGTGGCCAGGAAGGTGGCCCTCAGGCACTGAACAAACACCCAGCGGCGCCGCCCTGCTCCTCCTGCACAGCCTCACTGTTAGGAACACCAGCACAGAGAAGAGGAAGAGAGACGACACCGAGGCCAAGGCGATGACCAAGTAGACAGTGAGCGAGTCCCCCTGCGTGCGCTCCGGCGCCACTTCCGGGAGCGGCAGGTAGGGCTGCGAGAAGCCATCCACCAGCAGCACGTGCAGCGTGACGCTGGCTGACAGTGGCGGCTCGCCATTGTCCTTGACCAGCACCACCAGCCTGTGCCTGGCCGCGTCGCGCTCGCTCAGCAGCCTGGCGGTGCGCACCTCGCCATTGTGCGCCCACAAGCCAAACAGCCCGGGCTCCGTGGCCTTGAGCAGCTGGTATGACAGCCAGGCGTTCTGGCCGGAGTCTCCATCCACGGCTACCACCTTGGTGACCAGGTATCCCGCTCTGCCGCCCTGGGCACCAGCTCTGTGCAGGGCGCAGAGGCGTTCTGCAGCGGGTACAGCACGAAGGGCGAGTTGTCATTGTCATCCAGCACCACCACGCGCACCAGCGCCTGGCTGCTGAGCGCGGGCGAGCCTTGGTCGGTGGCGCCCACGCGGAACTCGAACGTCTGCAGGGCCTCAAAGTCCAGCGCCCTCAGCGCGAACAGCTGCCCATTGTCTGCGTTGATGGAGACCAGCGAGGCGAGGGGCAGGTGCGGGTCCTGGGATGGCAGCAGCGAGTAGGTGATCTGGGCATTGGTGCCTGAGTCTCTGTCTGTGGCGCTGACACTGCCTATGTGCAGGGCGGGCTGGTTGTTCTCGCGCACCAACAGCGTGTATGACGTTTGGGAGAAGGCAGGGGCGTTGTCGTTGACGTCAGAGACGAGGATTATTATGCTATGCTGGGTTTTCAATCTAGGTGACCCGAAGTCGGTGACTGTGATGGTGATGTTGTAGTCTGCTTGGTTCTCTCTGTCCAGTGGGCTCTCTGTCACCAGGGTGTAAAAATTCTTGAATGTCGGCTTTAGAATGAAGGGCATATTATCTGGAATAGAGCAAATCATCTTTCCATTTTCTCCAGAATCTCTATCTCGAACTCGGAAGACAGAAACCACGGTCTCCGGAGCATTTTCTGGGATAGAGCTGGTGAGTGAGGATATGGTAAGTTCCGGGGCATTGTCGTTCACGTCCACCACCTCTATGAACACAGTTCCTTTCCCAGAAAGGCCTCCTCCATCTATAGCCTCAATTTCCACATGATAAGATTTAATTTTTTCAAAATCCAATTTCTTCCTCAGTCGGATTTCTCCTGTGACTTCATTTATTGAGAAAGTTTGTTTAATGTCATCAGATGGTTGGAACAAGCCATAGGAAACACTCCCGAAGTTTCCAGCATCTGCATCCCTAGCTAAGACACTGAGGATTGGGGAATCTAAAGGGCTGTTCTCCAGGACCTGCACCTCATATGGAGTATGCACAAACTCGGGAGCATTGTCATTAACGTCCATGATCAGGATTCGAACTGTAACTGTGCCAGACCTAGGTGGAGACCCACCATCCAGAGCCATGAGGCTTAAGCTGAATTCAGGCTGCTCCTCTCTATCCAGGGCTTTGTCTTGTACCAGATCTGGGTGTTTCTTGCCCTCACTGTGATTTCGTGTGAGGACATGAAAATGAGAATTGGGACTAAGGGTGTATTTTTGAAGCCCATTACTACCCACATCCAAATCCTGGGCTACCTTCAATGGAAATAGAGTCCCTGGCTGGCTGTTTTCCGGTATTTTCAAGAGCACTTCCCCATCAGTGAATACTGGAGAGTGGTCATTTATGTCCTGGATCCATAATTCTCCCTGAAAAATTTGCACTGGCATTTCCAGCAAGACATGGAAATACAGTACACACTGTTCAATAGGGCCACACAGCTCCTCCCGGTCTAATGTCTCCCTGAGAAGCAAATCGCCAGTCTGAGGATCCAACAGCAAATGCTGTTTGTCATCATCAGACACAACCCGAGCAGACCGGGCAGTCAGTTCCCCAGTTCTCAGGCCCAGGTCCTTGGTCAGATGGGCTACAAAGGAGCCGCTTTTTGTTTCCTCCTGTATAGAATAACGAAGAGGCTCAGTGCGAACCTGAGACATGACCATCATAAAAATAAAGGCTATCACTTGCCTGTTTGGTTGAATTCTTTCCAGCTTCTCCATGTTGGAATCCGGTTGCTTACACCCAATCCCTTCACCAATCACGGAAAAACTTGAGACATTCAATTCTAATTTCTTGCACGCAGGAATCCTCACAAAGTTGTTTGTAATCTCAAATTGATTTAGAATATCTCTGTCCAAACCTTCTGGTAACTCCGTGTTGTTTGCAAAGCTTCTTACACGTTTATTTATTCAACACTACGTTTTACAATACGAAGAATCGCGAGCTTTTTGGGGCGCTTTTTGTATTCACATTCTTAGCCTGCAGCGCCACCCTGTGTCTTGATTGAGAAATATTCAAGTCAGAACACCTTAGGGAAGTTTCCAAATGAAATTCATTTTTTAAAAAGTAAAGAACAGAGCTTGATTTGAGAAATTTGTGGTGGAATGTAAAACAATTTCTATTAATTTCTTCTGGCATATCTTAAATGTCATTCCTTTCAATTCCAAAATTGGTAGTTATTTTTTTTCCTCTAGAGCATGAACTAGAATAATTGTGAGCATAAAACAATAGGATATCTCAGTCTTCCCCTCACATCAGTGCCATTGCAAAGAATGCCATTTCACCCTTTGTGTAATCTAGCCAGGAGAAATTGGTTCTTATAAAAATGTCAATTTAATTCATAATAGTTATATCTGTTTATTTCCAAGAACCTGAGGACTTTGTGGTGATATGAAGGTTAAAGATGTTTTGTGTCATTATGATACTAAAGAAGGACTATATTTCAAAGATAAGTTTGACTATTTTTTCACACTGGCATGCAAATAGTAATACAGTTGAATAAATAGGTATCTTGTATTGAGTCATTAACAGCATAAAATCACACTAAATCTAGAAATAAGGCAAATGGCATTAGAATATACACAATTAGTATCTAAGTGGAATTGGAGAGATGAACAACATTTTGAAAAATGTACAGTAGATCAAACATCAGCCTTGCCTGAGTGACTTGTACATCATGGGTTAAATATATTTGTATTCAAGTTTTCAGTTATTATTAGAACCTTTCAAATGCTTTACCTCTCTTTAGAGACAGTCACTAGCAAAGAAAGATGCTTATCCACCTTAGGAATTGGAAGGAAAATTAATACTCAATATATTTATGTTGAGATATTTAATCAGGTGAGAAAAATAAGAATTACATATATAATGAATTGCCTATAACCTTAAATATTGGTGAAATACCTATGAACAGATATTAAATTTTGTTAAGTTCTAGGAAAGGATTTAAAGTTACAATCAAGAAGGGAGGCCTAGAAGTATGGCCTAGCATATTATGTCATGATTATTCCCCTAAACTCTGAAACTTATCAGGAAAAAAGCTATTATATCTACATGAAAGGGAAGTTAATGATAAAAAGAATAACTACTTAAAATATTACACCACAGTCAGGTAAGGTGAATTATCCATTCTGAATGATTCTTATGACTGTTTGTATAATTGGTTGCCAGAACTAATCATAAAAATATAACTTAAGTAGCTTCTTTAACACTTTTCTGGTGTTAAAGCAAGAACTTTAAACATCATTGAAGAAAAGATAAAAAATCTTTTTGAAGAAATTTTAATACAAGTAGTCCTAAAGTTCAAAATATTAAACACACATATTTAAGTTTTGAATAGTATGTTTTTATTAGTTCTTTTTAGTTATACATTACATTAGGATTCATTTTGACATAATTATAAAAGCGTAGATTATAATTTTCTCTAATTCAGTCCCCAGTGCTTCCCCTTTCCTTCCTCTCCTCCATCCTGCTGTTACCTTCCCTCTACTCTATTGATCTTTCTCCTATTATAGATTTTTTAATTAGTGCTTTGTATATATACATGAAGATGAGATTCACTGTGGTATATTCATATATGTACGTAGGAAAGTTAGATCCGATTCATTCCATCATTCTTTCTTTATCCTGTCCCTCCTTCTTCTCCCTCAGTCTCCTTTTTCTCCTTCACGGTTCTTCTATTTTGATGGAATTCCCCACCACCACCATTTCTTTCTTCCAGATTTCAGACTAGCTTCCACATTTCAGAGAAAAGTTTTGACCTTTGACTTTCAGGTTCTGGCTTTTTTCATTTAATGGTCTCCAGTTCCATCCCTATACTGGCAACTACCTTACTTTCATTGAATAGTCTATTTTTTTTTAAAACAAAAGAGCAATTTTAAACTTCATGATGGTTTATGGGTTGTTTTTTCTTAACTTGAAGGGGAAAAGTAGAAAAAGATTAAGCATTAACTGTTGAGAGAAAGACAACTAAATTAGTAAAACAAATTTATGAACGTGTGTATGTGTGTGGTGCTAGGGGTCAAACCCAAGGACTTGTGCTTGTGAGCACTCTGCCACTGAGCTAGTCCCTGAGCTCCTAGGTATTAGATTTTAACTAGCATTATTAGTTCCTTAAATCATAGTTTCAATAATTTCAAAATATTAAGCTAATAATAATAAATATTTAACATCACTGGTTTGTGAAATTTGTTATAAAATATTACAGAAAGAATTATCTTTTGGAATGTTGAGGTACAGATAAGATTAGATCCATCAGTGGCCATTTGAATGAAATAGCTATAAAGAAAACATTGGCACACATTGGTGAAAGCAAACTAAATTTTAATGTTGATTAACTTTCCAAATGTAAACACATTTTAAAAATTGCACTCATGAAAATGCCAATGTAGGAAGGAGATATTTGAACAGAGTTTGAGAAATCTGTAGAGGAATATGAAACAATTTCTATTAATTTCTTCTGGTATATCTTAAATGAAAAGATAATATTCATATATTTGATTTATCAAAATATCCAAATATCTAACTTTGAACTTGGAATACTTCTTTACAGTCAGGGAAGTTGACTTCTTCAACTTTTCTCTTTTTTTCTCAAGATTGTTTTGGCTAGTCTGGGATGCTTCTTGCATTTTCATATGAACTTTAGAGTTGGTTTGCTAATTCTCCAGAAAAGCAAGCTAGGATTTTGATAGGGATTACATTGAATATGTAGACCAATTTGAGGAATACAACCACTTCTTTTCCTTTCCTAAATGCCATGGCTAGAACCTCCCATGTGATGTCAAACAGAAGCAGTGAGAGCAAACATCCTAGTTTTGT